>JBBGZY010000273.1:608333-1216666 GCA_037952925.1 Lithobates clamitans
CATGTTATTACTTTTTATGCCCTAATTATGTACATCACAGCTTTATATTTTTTATTTATTATGTTTTTTTGTGTGCACTTATGGGTACTCTTTAGCATATTCTTAAAATGTATTATCACTTCATATGTAGAATCCCCTTTGAGCTGTTTAGCATAGCATTGAATTAGGACATTTATATTTTCTAGTCTCCGACAAAGGCTTTTTGTTTTTGGATTAAATTAATACACATATATAATTTCATTTTTCTTTACCAATTCCAGGGCTGCTTTTTCTTATTACGGAATTACTTGGGATGAATTCTACCAATGCCATTGGGTTTCTTCATAATATGACATTGATTGAGACGGTTGGTTTCCAGCAGTCGGGTGTTACAGCGCATGAGCTCACTTCTCAGCGCTGCAACCGTGTGCCATAGCACACAGACTGCTACTTTTTACTCCTAGGAGATGTGTATTATGTATGCAGGTATCGGATTTCTGGTTTTTGTTTCTTGCTTTTTGTTTTCCAGTTTTTTGTTTTCTGTTTTCGTTTTCTGAGTTGAACCACGATAACATTTGTAAGCAACCTTGATCTTCTATACCGCATTTTCCTGTGTTAATGGACTTTTAATAATGATAATATTGCGGTTCAGTTGGTCTTGCTCAATATCTCTTTTAACATATTCCTGGTATGTGGTCTCCCTTCAGGGTTAATATACATATGTTTTTGTTTCCTAATTTTGGCAGATCGTAGTCATATGTTTGAGCCCCTTGTCTACATTCATATCCCAGTACACCCTTTAGTTTGAATATCTAATGGGAAGGTCTGACACCACAGTAGATTTAAATCTTAGTGTTGGTGTTATATTAATGTGTTCACAAGGGTTTCCCTGGAGTGTGAATGAGGATCGCAAAGAAATGTTATTCAGCACATGTGATACTAAGTGTTGTTCCACACAGTGGATACATTTCACGAGAAAGAATTGTGGGGGGTGAAAAAAGTAAAATCTCGGTCGGTTGGGTGGGTTAGTCGCCATAAGTCTACAAAATGTATGGACGAGATGGTCTGTGCTAACAGGGAAAGATCTGCGGCCGGTGATGCATGATCTGACGATGCATGGGGCCGAACACCCGCGCGGTCCTCCGAAAGACGAGGTTAAAGTCTCCTTCGACCAGGTGGAGAGCTTCGGGAGCGTTCAAGATCCAAGACACCATTTCCTGAAAGAAGAGATTACCAAGGGAGATGGGAGCATAGGTGTTGGTTATAGCAATGTCACTAGAGGCTAATGATAAATGGAGTGTCATTTTGCGGCCAGTTGAGTCAGCTCTGATATCTCGGATAGTGTGTCTCAGATTTTTATGTAGCAGGATAGCCACCCCAGTTTTGCGACCTACTGCCAGAGAGCCATAGACATCACCAACTCATAATTTATGAAGATGTGGTAAATCATCTGTGGATAGATGGGTCTCTTGGAGGAGCACCACATCAGCCCGGAGAAGCTTTAGATGTCTAAGAACTTGCATACGCTTGTTAGGGGAGTGAAGTCCCTTGAAGTTCCAGGAGATAATCTTTAGGTGATCCCTATCACTTTGAGAAGCCATTTCTGTTGAATAAGAGATTGAAAAAATGTGAACGTGTAATAGGGCCTCCGGACAGTCATCCTTCCATCAAAGTGAGAGGCATCAGTATATTGGAAATCCTCTAAAGGGCAGAGTTGCATAACAGGTAAATAACTCAAACAAAAAAAGATGAAGAAATCAAAAAAAACAAAGCCAAGTGGAAAAAAACACCTGGTGTCCGCTACTAACTTCACTTTTTTCCACATGGGGACCATCTCCCATGCAGAGCTCCCGCTAACAGCTTGCTTCTCTCTTGGGGGTGAAAATTAAGCCTCGGGGGAAGGAGGGGGGATGTGGGGATAACCCCCACAGGGGGAGAGAGGTCAATGAAGGAATAGGGGGAATGGGGACAAGAGGGAAGGGGACCCTCTGACAGCAGGCAAGAGTAGGTAGTAGAGGAGTATCTGAATAGAACTTCAGAGTTTTAACCTATCAAGGGAGCAAGAGTTCGGCTGAAAATAACAGGTATATAGAAAGCTATACATAAACCAATTGCTGTAAATACAATACATAATTAACTATAACAAATGTAGTGGTTACATTGTATATAACAGGCTAAGAGGCGTAAAAGGAGTAGAGATTAAAGTTACCAGTTCCCAACAGGACTCTAGAAGCTGTATAGTATTAAGGATAATTCAGTGATTTTCTGAGCCTTTAGCTTGGTTGGCAAAATGACTACATTTGTACGGTGGCTTCTCAGGACTGTGTTGACTCCTAGATGAGGCCTGGGAGGCTTTAACAACAGTTGAGGGAGGGTCGTCAGCAGGATTATTGTGTTCTGTGTCCATGTCAGAAGGATTATTGATGTAGTGCTCGGTGTCAGCTGGAGATGAGAAGGTGAGATGTTCCCCTGTAGTAGATTGGATGTGAAGAACAGCCAGGTAGGCAAGGGTGAACTTGATATGATTGCTGTACAAGGTGGAGCAGATTGACGAGAATGCTTTACGTTATTTCATCACCTCTACTGAGTAGTCAGCGAATACCACAGCAGGTCTGTGCCTTCAATAGAGAGGGTGCTCGAGTGTTGGAATTTCTGTAAAATATCATTCTTGTCAGCACAGTTGAGGTATCTGACAATGACAGGTCTAGGTTTAGCATGGTGCTCTGTGTGCTGGCCGACGCGATGGGCACGTTCAATGACACATGGGGTGCGAAGGCCAAGTTGCTTAGGAATTATTTTGGCACAGATGTCTGTGAGTTGTACATTAGAGATTGATTCTCGCAGGCCAATATTCCGCAGGTTGTGAACGATTTTCTAAATCGCCCAATTTGTCCCATAGATCTCTATTGGAGTGTGAGAAGCGAGCAAGAACAGAAGAGTTGGCTGTATTGTCATCCTCTAGTGAAGAGATCAGCTCCTCTGTATAAGCAATCCTTTGAGCCTGGGCTTTGATTTCCAATTGCAGCTGCTCCAGTCCCCTTTGTACCGCAGCATCCACTGTGGCAGCCAAGGTGGGTGTGAGCAGGGCCACAACTGCTTGTACTATGCCAGCGGGAGAGGTAGGATCACCAGCCGCTGTGCCTGTATGAGACTGCACTAGCTGAGCATCGCTGGGAGCGGCCGTCACCTAGGCTGCGGCCGCCGCTGTATCAGCCAAGTGCTGTGGCGTGGAGGAGAGTAATCGGCTATTGGATCGCTCCACAAATTGATCCTATGAGGGTTCTGCCGGTGAGCTGAGGCTGTGGGGGGTCACCCGAGGTGATAGCTGGCGTATTAGCAGGCTTTTGAGAGGAGTGTAGCGGGAGCGGTCTCTGCGTACCTCCTCCTCATGTGGCACTGGACCCGGGAGTGTGATACTTGGATGTTTATATTAGTATGGAGTTCTTTTCTATATTTTTTTGTTACCCGCTGAGTACTTATTCCTGATCCATATTTTGTAAGTGTTTTCAATTTAGCCTCCTGTTCTTATTCAATTGTCTGCCGCTAGTCCTCATTCATTCCTGCAATTCCTGCATGTGGAATATCAGGTATACTATGTGGGAGGACTATAACAAAATGGCACTTGTATCTTAGTTTAAGGTAATATGCGGCCCACTACAACAAAATGGCGGCTGCATGAAGTCAAGTGGCAGTCATTATACAGTATCTGCATGACGGCACTTTACTAGCACAAATATACCTATAACACTGAGGAGTAATCCCCCTGTACTCATTCCTTGTTTCCATTCCAATGCTTAGCTATTTACACCCAAATTGCTTTTGCTAGCCTCCCCCTTGTACCTACACAGAGAGACAGCTTATATGGGTCATGAGAAGACGCCCACAAAATGGCACCTGCAATCTAGTATATGGGAACATGCGTTGGGCTACAACAAAATGGCAATTGCGGGCTACAACAATTCAATTGTCATTACTATATGTAAAGCCCTGGGATGTCACTGGGACTTATTCCCTTTGAAAAAGTCAAGTGGCACGTGACAAAATGTGTCGGGGCACGGCCTAGTGATGTCAGTGTGTACATCTAGGAAGTCTTCACCCTGTTTGTTTGTTGCTACCAAAAAACAGACAAGCAATCCTTTAGGGGGCAGCACACCCTGAATGTGCCATGTCTGTGATCTGAGTGCACCAGATTCAGTGTACCAACAAATGTGTGTTTTATACTTTTAAAGAGTTTTTATTAAAGTTTCTTAAAAGATTCAGAATTATGTTAGCCATCCACCAGAGTATTTATATACCCCTTAAAGGGGAAGGCACATGGTGACCTGCATTAGGTCCAGAGTGAGCACAATACAGGTCACTGGAGGTGTTTTGCGTGTTAGCACAGTACCCACAAATTCCCTTGGACTCTTAGGATTGTACTTGGTTTTGCCATATATGTTCACCTGATACCAACTTATACGCATGATATTCTCTACTTATGGATACTGTTATCACAATGGTGCTTTTTTGCATTTGATTATCACTATTACATTTATTTTTAAAGTGACACTGTTGTAGTGATTTCACAGTTTAATTTCTTTATATTGTGTTGTTGTCCTTATTAGAGGATACACATAGAGTACTGAGATCATTACTTTCACACCTATTAGGGGAATGTTGTACCATTACTAGCACTATTTTTATCTTTCAGGAACACTTTGGGTATTCAGCAGCAAACCCTCACACACATCATCAACCCGTCATACAATAGATCGTTTTGTTAAAGATTTTAGCACACATACTAGCGCATAGGATTATACACTTTTTACATATAAAATAATTTTTCACAGGACAATGTAATATGTGACATCATTTGAAAAAAGGTTTAAAAATATGGGAATGTGTTGTAACAAAGGCAAGATGTAGAAATGCTAACATTTAGATATGTACTCCAATTCCCTCTTTTCTTTTTGCCGAAAGAGATTTGTTCTATTAACTGAGCCAAATTTATGAAAAATTTTAATTATGTTGCCTGGCCTAGAATATGTGACAAATTCTGGGATTATTGCAACCCCTCTGCCCAAAGGGATAATGTCATTGCCACATAACCAACCCAGAAGCAGCATATGAACCAAAAGTTGTCACTACGAAGGATCATAAATCTGTGTACATTACAGATAAGCTCTAAGCTGACAGGTTCTTTGTAATAATAGTTATCCGGCCCTCTGGAAATTGAGATGCCTATATTAATCTATACTACGTTATTGATGCTCACTTGATATTGCTTCTATTAATTACTGTTATAATGTACAAATAGATATTACTAGATCTATTACATTAGTATACTGTGCATAAGCTACACATGCTACGTTTTTAAATATATGCTTATAGCCAAGAATCATTTTCAAAAGAGTAACCCATAACACATCATTATCTTTTTCCAGTGGCCTATATGCCCTTTCATATATATGGAAACCTTAACCTTTTCGCTGCCAGAGCCCTTTTTGTGTTTTATGCACACATATTTAACCACTTCAGCCCCAGAAGAATTTACCCCCTTCCTGACCAGAGCACTTTTTGCGATTCGGCACTGTGTCGCTTTAACTGACAATTTTGGGGTCGTGCGACGTGGCTACAAAACAATATTGATGTCCTTTTTTCCCCACAAATAGAGCTTTCCTATGGTGGTATTTGATCACCTCTGTGGTTTCTATTTTTTGCGCCATAAACAAAAAAATAGTGACAATTAAAAAAAAAAACGCATTATGTTTTACTTTTTGCTATAATAAATACCCCCAAAAAATATTAAAAAAAACATTTTTTTCCTCAGTTTAGGCCGATGTGTATTCTTCTACATATTTTTGGTAAAAAAAAATTGCAATTGCGTTTATTGATTGGTTTGTGCAAAAGTGATAGGATCTTCAAAATATCCCTGCAGCGATCCAGTCCGCAGGACCCGCGACCCGACTCATGGAGCTCCCGGCCGGGGCACGCGCAATGGCATGGTGGCAAATTTAAAGGGACGTACGGGTACGCCCATTTGCCCAGCTGTGCAATTCTGCTGACGTACATCGGCGTGCGCCGATCGGGACACGGTTAAAAAATCATTTTCAGCCTGAAGGCAAAACCCAAAAATTATATATTTTCTGAAAGCAGAGACCCTAGAAAATAAAATTGTGGTAGTTGCAATTTTCTATGTCATATTTTATTACCGCAAGGGTCTGGAGAATGCAAATTTTCAGTTAAAAGAACATTTAAGTGAATTTTAGGGCAAACAAAGGCAATAAAATACCCACATTTTTCATAAAATATAAAAAATGAGGTTGTGCCGAGTAAATAGATACCCAACATGTACAACCTTAAATTTGTGTGCGCCCGTGAAATGGCGACAAACTTCAGTACTCTATATTTTCTATAGGCAACACTTCAAAAGCTTCCTATAGGTACCAATTTAGTGTTACAGAGGAGGTCTTGTGTTAGAATTATTGCTTTCCCTCTGGTGTCCGCAGCGATATGTAACATGTATATTACAATCGATGTTTTCACGCATAGGCGCCCCGGCGCATGCGTTTACGTTCCTATGTGCATATATGTGGAGTATTTATTGTGCTTGGGTGTAACTTGATTTTTTTGCAAGAAAAATAAAAAAAAATGTTTTACTTAACTTTTTTTTCATTACATGGGGGACAAATAGTACCCTATGTCATGATTTTTAGGTGAAATGTTTTTGTTAATGAGGCATGCAGGGGCTAAAAGACCCTGCATGTCTCCCCTGTGTTTCACTGAATGTTTTGCAATGCAGATCGCACTGCAAAACATCTTTTCCTGGCTAAGCTAGCCCAGGACAACGAGAGCTTGACCTGAAAATGATGTCAGAGACGTGACTTTCCAGGTCACAACAAGAAGGGGAGGAAAGCGGACATGTGTCCACCCTTCTCCTTCCCCTCCAACTGCCAACACCCGCTATCCTGCTCCCAGATGGGCAAGCAGAGCCTGGAAAGCGGGGAGCGGCTCGCGGGGGGGCCAGTACCAGGGGCATGTATGAGCAATCAGGCACCAGCGCTGCCGTCCGAATGCTTTAACCTGACAGGCAGGAGTGTGCCTGTCTTTCACACACAATCCCAGTGGCTGCAGCCACCAGATTGTGTGTGATACCTCCCGCTGTCAGGTCCATACGACATACGGACCTGGCAGTGAAAGTGTTAAACTATATTTCCACCTTTGCAGTCAAATTTAAGAAATCTCCACCATATGTTTGTTTTGTGTTCACATTCACACAGCATACCTAAAAATAATTTTAAAAAATACATATTTCTTACATTTCTCGTTATTGCTTCGGAGCAAGTTTATACATAGGATTCTATAGCCAGTTTGAAATTGTGAGGAATAGCTTGCAAGTTGAAATCAGGGGACAGAATGAGTGACAAATTTTCCTAAATGTATTAAAATGCAATATACCACCTAAGTCCTGAGATCCTCAACCATTTGTTAAAGTATTACTAAACCCACAACAGTAAAATCAGTCTGTATATGCAGTAAAGCACGCTTGTTATATTCACTATGGAATCTAAGGGTTTAATCCTCTGCATTGTGTAAAAAGGCTGTTTGATCCTGTCTTTTCTGATCCTTCCATTCTTCCACAGTCCCCAATCCATCTGCTGTTAGTACAGAGTCTTGGGGGCACTCTGCACTTGCTCAGTTTGGTGTGTATTGCTAGAGAGTTTTTTTTTTCTTTTTTAGAATGGTGCATGTGATTGGCACAGGGCCAATTAGCACTCTCCAGACAGAGGGTCATGGGGTCATACAGCCTTATAAAACAGTCAGAGCAGAATGAAAACTCCTCCTACAAGCTTTAACCAGTGCTTGGCCAGAAACTGATAGAAGTCACAAGACTGCTATATACTGCTGATGAGAAAAGGTATTTAGCTGTTTATATTTACTAAAATAATTACATTTCCATGTTCTGTGCAGGGCTGTCTATAAGGCAGGGCAAAAGGGGCAGCTGCCCTGGGCCCCATCATTGTTGTGGGGCCCAAAGCAGTTGCCTCATACTTGTCAACTATCCCAGTTTAAATTCCTTTCTCTCATGAAGTTTTAGTCCCGTGCTACATCCCGATATCTCTGTGAGAAGTTCTGTTACTAATGCTGAACAGCTCTGCCCTATTGTCATGTACAGATGACTCACCTGCAGTCCATGTGTTTACATGTAAATAACCTGTATATATATTTAAATTGTGATGACATTAATATGTAAATAGCGGCGGAGCGGCGGCATTGATATGTAATTAGAGGTAGCATTCATATGTATATCATGCCCCCCTGAGATCGTATCCACCATCACTTCTGCTGAATGCTGCCCACTAGAGAGGTAAAGGGGCTTGCTTAAAAGTCCTGCCTAAAACTGTGTTCATTAAGCCTAATATCAGCCTGTTCTGCAAAGGTAAGCAAATTGGAGGTGGAAGCCTTTTTTAAAGTAACATGGTGCCACAGCACCGTGAATTTTGGTGCATGTGAATACTCACATCTCAGCAGATGCGTGAGGTTGTCATTAACAATTAATGGCACTGCTGTGTATCTGTTAAAGGGCAGCGCATTTTTGTGGTGTCAGGAAAGCGATTTTGCATGCGTTCCCGACACACACAAATGTCAACGCAGGCTAAATGTCTCAGTTACATTGGTGATCAGTGTAAATCTTCTCATTGGGGCTCGGTGTACAATCCTTTCATTCACACTAGTGGCTTGTGTGAAGGCCCCCTTTACATTGGTGGTCAGTGTTTATCCCTTCTTACATTGGTGGTTACTGTGAATGCTCCGATTACATTAGTGGTCAGTGTAAATCCCCATTACATTAGTGGTCAGTGTTAATCCCCATTAGATTAATGATCAGTGTAAATCCCCATTACAATAGTGGTCAGGTTAAATCCCCATTACATTAGTGGTCAGTGTAAATCCCCATTACATTAGTGGTCAGTGTAAATTCCCATTACATTGGTGAACAGTGTAGAAACTCCTCCTTATATTGGTAATCGGAATAAAAAATTCTAAACTTGCATTTGTGGTTGAATCCTCCCTTATGCCTCGTACACACAATTGGATTTTCGGCAGGGAATTGTGTGATGACAGACTGTTTGCTTAAAATCCAACCGTTAGTACGCTCCATCAGACAATTGTTGGTCAGCTTTCCCCCAACAAATGTTGGATGGCAGGCTAATGAATTTTCGGTGGACAACGGTCCATTGTCAGATTTTCCTATCGTGTGTACACAAGTCTGTCACACAAAAGTACAAAGTACAATAGGGTGACCAGACATCCCCGGTTTCTGGGGACAGTCCCTGGATTGAGGACACTGTCCCCGGACCAAGTCTGTCCCCAGTTTTGTCCCCGGATTGGATTTGAACAGGGGCTGGGACAATTTCAAAGACAGCCCGTGCAAAATAAAAAGAAAAAATCTGAATTGCACCCTTCTCCTCTGCCGCTCCTACTAGCTTATGGGGGTTTATTTTTTTCCATTATCTGTGTCCCTTTCTGATGATCATGTGCTGGTCAGAGCGGAGGAACTATTTCTTCAGTTTCGGTTGCATGCCCACTCAGCTCCGCTCGCATGTTCTTCTGCCTTGGCTCAAGTCCCAGCCAGCTGCCTGCCTGCTTATCTCCTTGCCTTCCCTGGTGGAGTGACCTTCCTCCACTCTCAGTAGTAGCCGGGGCCCGAAGAGTAAAGTCCCATACACACTATCAGATTTTCTGCTGATTTTTGTCTTCAGATTTACCAAAACCATGTAGTGCAAGGGCCTGCCTGATTGCATACAAATTGAAACTCCTAAGGTTTGACCTCATATTATATGATTTTGGTAAATCTGAAGGAAAAAATCAGCAGAAAATCTGATAGTGTGTATGGGGCTTTAGACTTGACAGGCTGTGAGGCGGGCGGCGGCGGAGACAGGCAAAGAGTCGTCGATTGCTGCCATTACTAGTAAAAAAAAAAAATATGTCCCCGGATTTCATTTTAAAAATCTGGTCACCTTAAAGTACAAACATGTATGCTCGGAATCAATGCTCACCAAAGACGACATTAGCAGAAGGTGCCCAAAGGGTGATGCTCAAGAGCTGAAATTCCACGTAGTATGTCACTACATTCGTGTTTGTTGGCAGACAATTGTGTACCGTTTGTATGCAAGACAAGTTCACAGCACACGCCCTTCGGGCAAAAGTCTGGCGCTTTGTCTGCCAACAATCCGATCATGTGTACGAGGCTTTACACTGGTTGTCCATGCCCGCTTTAAATTGGGGTGAGTGTATATCCCCCTTTAAAGGATGTTGATGTAAAATACCCCATTACATTGGTGATCAGTGTACATTTCCCTTTACATTGGTGGTAAGTGCAGAATTGCCCTTACACTGGTGGTCAGTGTAAATCCCTCTTTACATTGGTGGTCAGTGTAAATCCCCCTAACATTGGTGGTCGGTATAGAAGTGTCGCCTTACATTGGTGGTCAGTACAAATCTTCTTGACAATGGTTGTCAGTGTAAATTCCCTCTTAAATGGAGGTCATTGTATATTTCCCCCTACACTGGTGGTTGGTGTAAATGCTTTTATTACATTGGTTTCAGTGTGGAAATCCCTCTTTATATTGGTGGGTGGTGTAAAATCCCCTGTTACATGGTGGACAGAGCAAAATTCACCTCACATTGGTGGCCAATGTAAATCCCCCCTCACATTGGTGATAATTGTAAATTCCCAATTATATTGATGGTCAGTGTAGAATCCCCCACTATATACTTGCCAAAGATTTCCAGCTTTGCTCTACAAGATTCAGAATATGCCACAGTGTACTGACTCCTAACTAATCCCATCATCCCCACCACTGTCACTGATACCATCAACCCCTCAGAATTGCCACTGATCACCCCCCCAGCATTGCTACTGATCCCAGGAGTCCTAGGATTCCTAGGAGTTTTCTGCCTATTGATGGGTCCCCTCACCTCCTCGGTCCATGGTGTGCAGGCAGTGAGAATATTATGTGCTTTAACCTTTAGCAATCAGTGAGCAGTAATGATGTGCACTAACCTCTTGCAACCAATCATTGAATGGTAAGGATATGCAGTAATATCTAGTAACCAATCAGTGAGCAGTAATAATGTCCAGTAACCTCTAGCAACCTATTAGTGAGTCGTAAGGATGTCCAGTATCCTCTAGCAACCAATCAGTGAGCAGTATTGATGAACAGTAATCTCCAGCAACCAATCAACAAGCAGAAGTCATGTCCTGTAATCACCATTAAATACTCAGTAAGCCATAATGTGTGCTGTAAGCTCTAGCAGCCAATCAGTGAGTGGTAATGATACACTGAAACCTCTGGCAACCAATCGCAATTGATACCTGATCTGATTCACTGAACTGATTTTGAGTCTAGCTGCTATTTATTGTATGACTCAGAGGTCAGACGCAGGTGGAGAGCAAACTTGCATAGGGGGGGCAAGAAAATGTTTGCCCAGGATCCAATCAATATTAAAGACGGCCCTGGTTCTGTGTACTGTGGGAGACCAGATATAGTGAATGCAGGGTCCTGGGGTTAGTAACACTTTAATACCGTGGTAAAGCCACCCAAGTGATTTTTACCTACAGGTAAGCTTACAGTTTAATAAGGCTTACCTGTAGGTACAGTAAATATCTCTTAAACTGTTTAGCAGATATTTACATTAGTAGCAGCCGGTAATGTTGCCAGCACATGCAAGCTGAGCTCTCAATAGACGGTGCCATCCATTCAGAGCTGTGTGCCATGACTTCCGTATGCATGCATGGGAGCTATGTCACCGAGCTTGGCCATTCAAACAGAGTCTAAAAAACCCAGAAAAAAGACCAGGTAAAGATGGAAGCCCTGTCAGCTGTGAAGGGCTTTGTTTTAAGGTAAGTCAGTCAAAGTGTGCTAGTATGCAATCCATACTAGCACATTATGACATTATCCTGCAGGGGCCATTTAAAAAAAAAGTCCTGCTATGTGAATGGGGACATGTAACAAATTCAAAGTAGGTGTTATACCAATTTGCCTGCAAAAACCTAAATACAGTTTAAGTTTAAAGAAGAAGTCCAGCCTGAGCTCGGCTGAGTTTCACTGGGCTTCTCCTATGGGTCACAGGAGTGCAATTCGTTTTGCATTCCTGTGACCCATTTTTAGCAGTGAGCAGTCTGAAGTCCGCTCTCTGCTGACGTCACACAGATCAGTCTAGGCACCGCATCATCACAACTCTGGGAGTCTGGATCTGCCAAGTGCCTGGACTGATAGCCGTCTCAGCCTCTCATCGAGCCGATGAGACGGCTGCTCCCCGCCTGTCCACAGCTCAGCGCTCCAGTGAGCATGGACAAGCAGAGCAGGAGAGCTGCTGATTGACAGGCAGCAGCTCTCTGCTCGGGGAGCCGAGAGAACCGAGCCATCGGTGGTGTTCAATGATTCTGTTCTCAGTGCAGAAATGCCGGGCTCACATGCAGCATCGGACCTAGGTAAGTAAAAAACTGCAAAAACTCTGATTCCCATACTTCTCCTTTAAAGACTTCATAATCCTATTTGCCATTTCATTGCTTTACTTTTAGATGGATTTGCAACAAATGATTGACTGCTGGTTTCGCTGTAGAAAAAGGTATTTTTATCTGATTGCCATATCCATCACGTTCATTAGTTCAAAGTTTAAAAGTTTTGCTAGCGTTGAATACAAGACAAACCTTGGCATTAGTAGCTTATAAAACATTTCAGGTGACCTATTTTTCTCACACCCAGAACATGTCTGTAGTTGTCAGATTTAAATTTATACTGTATTTGTTCTGAGGTTTCATTGTGCTTTTCTAGGACATGGATATGAGGATACTACTACAAGGAACATGTAGCGCTACTCCCGCAGGAGCCACTTGGTAGATTGGGTTCTCTGTTCTTTTGCTTCGATTCTGCTTCGATTTTGCTTTGATTCCGTGAACAACCTTGGCCCCTCTGACACATTTGGTTGAAGGAAAGTTACTGCAAACCCTTATAGAAACTCCAGTATGCATACAATGCACCCAGGGGCAATTCAATATCAGAAAATAAACATCAGACTGGTTAATGGTAAATTAACTCAGTGTATTGTAACAAGTTGAGGTTAATGGCATAAATTAGTTCACTAAACAATAGGATGAATCAGCTTCTCCTGCTGCACTCTCATATGGTGGCCTCCACTGGACTCACTCCTCCCGACACAATGGACGGAAATAAGGTGGATTTGGATTCCTTATATCCCTGCAAAGCACCTTCCAAGTCCTTCCTACCCCTCCCTCTCTACTCCTCTCTTCTTTCGAGGCACACTGTATTTGCCTGTTTTCTCCCATTTTTCTGAGAATTGCAGCAATTTATCAGCCTCCTGGACCAGTATTGTGCTTTTTTGATGACTTCGCTGCCTGGCTACCCTTTATTATCTCCTCTGAAATACCTACTATCATTCTTGGTGACTTCATTATCCCTGTTAATGTTAACAGCCTAGCTACAGCTCAACTTCTCAACTTAACCTCATCTTTTGATCAAACACAATGGACACACAGTCCTACTCACTCCAATGGTAATACCCTCGACCTTGTATTCCCCCATCTCGACACTCCTGTCAACCTCACCAACACCCCCTTTTCTCTCTGATCCTAACCTCTTCAGTTTCACATTATCCTCATCTCCAACTACCTATCCCTCCAAGCAGCAAATGATTACTTGCAGAAAACTTTGCCACTTTTATCCTTCTCTTCTCTATTCTGCTACTGACCACCTCTATGACAACATCTCTCCCCTGTCCTGTCCTGACCTGGCCATCTCTATCTACAATAGTTCACTCTCAACCTCACTGGACCCCACCAACCTGAATAACTTAAGACCCATCTCGTTGCTCCCATTCACCTATAAACTTCTAGAACTCTTAGTTTACAACCGTCTTACATCTCTGAATATAACCTAGTTGACCCCTTACAGTCTAGCTTTTGCTCACAGCACTCCACAGAAACTGCCTTACTTTAACTCACTAAGGCTTTACCACCAAAACCAATGGCCACTACTTCAAACTCCTACTATGTGAGCTCTCTGTAGCCTTTGATACTGTTGATCATCCACTCTTTCTCAATAAACTCCATTACCTTGGCCTCCAAGGTTCTGCTTTATCCTGGTTCTAATCCTACATATCACAGCGCTCTTTCAGTGTTACCTACAACTCTGTCTCCTCCTCTCCATTTCTGCTTTCTGTAGGGGTACCCCAAGGCTCTGTTCTTGGACCCCCGCTCTTCTCTATCTACACCTCCTCCCTTAGTCACTTCTTAACCTCCCATGGCTTCCAATATCATCTCTTCATTCAGAATCCGGTGCAGCTGTGTATCATAACCAATCAGCTTCTAACTTCAGTTTGTTCAATTAAGCTTTGGCAATAAAACCTGGAAGCTGATTGGTTTCTTTGCTGAACTGCACCAGATTTTGCACTATCCAGTTTTAAAAAATAATCCCCAGTGTTCTGCAAGAATAAACATAAGGAACATTGCCAACAATTTTTTACAGTTCTGAAGGTAGTTAGGGTATTTGGGAAGTGTGATGTTAAACCCAGCCTCAAGTAGTAACTACATTATTCACATAGATCCCACCACCACCTACTTCCATCTTAAGAGGAATGCATAGTAGTTTTTCTTGACTATCGGAAGTACTTAAATTTGAAATATTACTCATAATTATTTATTTTCCTGGGTAGTGTGCTCTAAAAGCATTCCAGTAGCCAGGTATCACATAACAGATGCTAGACTTACTCCTGTGATTTAATGGCGTTGCTACATTCCTTTATATAGCCACCTCCATCACCATCTGGAAGAAAACCAGAAGTTCCACTCAACCATACTACACTGACTGAGTGTGTGTAGGGCAAGAGGGGGCATGGCAGAGTACAGCACAATGCAATTGCATCTTGTGAACTCTACATAGCAAAATAAGGTTATCCCAGGGCTTTAAAAACTGAATTCCTGGTGGCCCTTACTATTTGCATCAAAGCCCGCATTAATGTACTGTAATGCTGTTTGCCTGGGTCAACTTATTTTGCCTTTTGTGTGGTTGAAACATAAAAATGCTAAGTAAACAAATTCACACAATTTTTGCATGTTTGCTATGTGCTTGTAAATCAGTTTTACCTACTGCATATTTGACAGCTCATTTATTATTTTGAGCACAGTTTTATTACCTTGTCTTGACTAGATAGAATACATAGCTCTGATTGCACAAGCAATAGTATTGAGTTTTCCTGTATGAACAAATTTGATGAAATATACTATGCTACACTCACACAGTCATGTAACTAATTTTATTATACTGAATAAAGTATGAATCAGTATAGTTTTGTCTTAAAAGCAATCCCACAATTGGGTATTATGCTGTTTTTAGTAGCTAATGAGAGCAATTTGACAAATATATATATATTTTTAAAAGTTTCCTGCTAAATAAGTCATTATATGGCTAAACAGCACAGCAAGGCTGCTACTTCAGGCTAGAATCAACCAAAACGTGGAGTGACACTTCTGTTAAAGTACCTAGTGTACAGGAACAGTGAGTGAGTAAATATAAACTAGTCACATCAATCTTTATTTAGCTTAAGTCTACCTTCACAAACAAAAAGCGCTTGTTAAAATAAAAGTCTATGGCATGTCTGTCATTATTATCTGGTTGACATACAGGAACTCCCTTTTAATTCAGAAGGGGATGATCCAATTTAATTGTGATCATACAATAGAACTAGATGAGTCATGTTTTCTCTTTCTGTATATTCTGGATGTTGTGCCATGTGAAACAAGCACTGCACTGCTCAGCAATATACCGTCTGTGGTATGAACTTTTGTGAGTTGTGTGCTTTTTTTAATTCACAGATTGCGTGCATAAAATACATCCTAAGTTTGTCTTTCTTCATGATTGAATATCTCAATTCAATATGACTCAATAACTGTGGTGCAAGTAAATATGTCTTTTAAAATGTCAACCTTAATGAAAAGTATATTAAACAGAAAGAAAAGATAGACAGATACAGCAACAGATAATATTTTTTAAGGCAGAGCTCCAGGCTACTTCAGAAAAAAATAAAAGTCAGCAGCTACAAATACTGTAGCTGCTGACTTTTAATATTAGGACACTTACCTGTCCATGAACCCAGAGGTGTCTTCACCAGAGCTGATTTTTCAATCAGCTCTCGGGTGCTGCCGCCGTCATCTTGGGTACGGGTAACCATCCTTATGGCTTCACAACCAGTTCTCCAATGCGCATGCATGAAGTGTGCTGCGCTTTGTGAATGGCCCAGGAGTGAGGGAAGGAGGAGGGGGGCCGAACTTCCAGATTAGTTTGAAGTCAGCCAGAAGTGGGAGTGGGTACCTATCAAAACCAGGTACCTGTCCCCCCCCTCCTCGAAAGTTGTCAAATGTGGCAGCGGAGGAGGCAAATAAGCGGAGCTACCCCTTTTGGGTGGAGCCTACTTTAAAGTGTACTCTGTAGTTTTCACGTTAAAGGGCATCCATGATGGGAGACACAGCATTGTCCAATCTTCATAGGTTCTTTTCTCATAGGTAAACGATAGACCTAGTAGCCTCACAAATTAAATTGGCACAACGCTACTTCTGTAAACTCAATATAAAAGTGTATTTACATATGCTCTGTATAGTATTTTTATCACCATTTTAATTATAGTTTGACTAATGGACACCTCTACATGGGGTTCATTGTACAGTGGGGTTGATTTACTAAACCTGGAGAGTACAAAATCTGGTGCAGTTCTGCATAGAAATCAATCAGCTTCTAAGTTTTTTTTTTTGTCAAAGCTTAAAGTACTGTAGTTATAAAGTCAGGATAACAAATAATTTGCATCCTCTCTCTTTTATCAAGAACTAAAGTACTGTGTGTCCATTTTTTTACAATTTGAATCCTAAATACCTTCTCTCACAGCACTGTTTTGAGGTCACATGACCTTCCTCTGCTCTCCATCCCTGATCTAAGGAATGTGGAGGGAGAGGCAGAGATAACCCTCTAATGCCAGCTGGCCTGCAAAGGAAGGCCATGTGATCTTGCATCAGTGCTGTGAGAGAAGGTATTTAGGAATTGAATTGTAGAAAAACAGACGCACAGTACTATAGATAGGTAATATGGAGATATAATATGGGGTAATATGGGGTGACATAATTTTAATATATATCAAGCAGTTATTAATATTTTTTTCACTGGTGTTTTCAGTTTATTCTATTTTATTTTTATGGTCTTCTCCAATTACGGCATCCAGTGATGGAGTTCTTATATACCATAGTCATCTGAATTTCGCGTGTAGTTTATGACATCCTTACCGTTAACTAATTAACACAGAGGGCAGCGCCTTTTATATCTCCATATTACCTATCTATTTTTGCAATTAGACCCCTAGGGGTACTAATTAGGGATGGGCAGCAGCTCTTATACTGTCCTAAGCATGGACTTATCTATTTATATTCGCAGAGTACTATAGATCATGATAAAACAGAGGGGATGCAAGTTATTTATATATGTCATTTTCAAGCCACAGGGAAAAGCAGCGGGGGGGGGGGGGGGATTGCTCTCACACACAGGCTTTGAAACTGACAGGCGAGGAGGGAGGAGGAGAGAGAGAGACTCATAGCAGGGAGCAGACAGCGGGATGACAGAGGCACTTAAACTGACCATGGTATAATGGATCAGCAGCCATGATTACCATGGTCAGTACACACAGGGGAACACAGGAACAGGCAGGATCAACCAGGTATTTTACATCATAAAATTACACAGCACAAGCACTGTGCTGTTTAACATGCTTTAAGGGAACATGATCTTTTTTCTTTTTTTTTTTAGGGTTACAAATGCTTTTTTTGAACAAGCTCAAGTTATAAGCTGATTGGCTACCAAGCACACCTGCACCAGATTTTGCACTCTCCATTTTAGAATATCAACCCCAGTGTGACTACGAAATTATTTCAACCTACAACACAGAGACTTCTTTAGCCTAAAAAGGTGACACAGCATAATATAACTTATGTTTATGTAAGTATTTCTTCTGAGTGGACTTAACTATTAAAATGTTACCTTTCCAGATAATCAAATGAAAACATGGAACCTGGAGCTGAGCATATTTCAGTATGGGTCGGTCAAGAAGAAAAAATCATTTATGGATTAACAAAGCACACAAGTAGCATGGATGTTGTGCAAGCTCTTCTTGAGGACCAGCGATCTGCAATGAGCAAAAGACATGTGCCACTGAGTAATTCCAAAGAGTATTTTATCATGGAAAAATGGAGAGGATTCCAATGCACCTTGCCACCTACAACAAAAATGTTAAAGCTTTGGAAGGCATGGGGTGCAGAACAAGTTAACGTAAGCTTTTATCTGGTAAAATCAGAGCTCATGCAGCTTTGTTTATTATGGAATACTGCTGAATATCTAAAGCACACAAACTATCCCCATCATAGTGCGGCATCTGCTATTAAATCTTTTCCATTGCATAAACAGAAGAGCATTGTAAGAAAGGCATTTAGAAAATTAGCAGAGATGAAAAAGGGCACGGATTCTCAGGAAAAAAACAGCATAAAAAAACGTATGCAACTAATTGCTTCTCAGGATCTCACAATTAAAAAACAAATAAAAAGAATGCAAGAGTTGGATGAACAGATTGAGGAATGCATAACATACCTACATCAGGACAAAGAAGGCAAGGGTGAACACACAGATCACTGTAGCTACTTGAATGAAGTTGAATTTAAACAGCAGAGATGCAAATTTTTAAAAGACACAGATAGTCTTGGAGAATTATTATCTATTACAGATGAAGCACATTGTCCTTATATGCATACCGAGACATTATCTAATGAAATTAAAGAAAAACCCCACTCTATGCCCACAAGCAAAGACTTGCTTTCTGATCAGGAAAACTTAAAGGACAATTGGGAAATGTGTATGCTGCAATGTCTTAGACAAACAGTTAGTGAAAGCCTACAGCTGGAGGTAAAATTACATTCTTTCATTAGCTGTATACAAAAGGAAATCCACTATCAAGATTCTGTTCTACTTAGCCAGAAAAGAGAATATGATGTTTTAAAACAAGAGCTGAGATTGTTAAACAAACCAAACAATTTAGTGACTTATGAATTTGCACAACCATACAGCATATCTTCAAGTGCAGGCAGTGAAGAGCTAGATAATATTACTGTAGCTTTGTCTATTACAAGTATGCAAAGTGATTCAGATTCTGATACAGGAATTAGTTCTATTTATAGCCTAAACTCTGATCCTGTTCCTTGACATACAACATGGATACCTGCCTAACATAACCAAAATGCTTTGTTAAGAAAGTCACACTTTAATCAAATATTAATTAACAGTAGATGACAGTAGTAAGAAGACTGATGATTTTTTTTTTTTATATTCACTTTGATGTTCACTGTTGTTTTTCCCTTTCCACTCCTGTTGTGGTGATACTATAGAAAATAAGAAACCACTGCAAAAAACACTAAAACACACTGTGCTTGTCCTCTCATTTATTTATCTCCAGCTCTTATTTATTTAGTAAAGCTGCCATACACTAATGTATTTCAAATTAACATTTGTACACACATTGATACAAAAATGTGTATGAAAATTCTCTTTACATTTGTTCAAAAGTACTTCAAAATTTTGTTTGCTTTCAACATTTAATTTTGGAGCGAATGGACTTTTCCCAACAGTTAGAAAAATTAATTTGTTTGAGAAAAATATTCCATCCTGCTCCTTTTCCCATCACTGTAGTCAAAAACAAATGTAGATTTAACCCCACTAACAGTTAGAAAATTGATTCTAATTTAGTCATCCTTTTTATCAGACTGGGTGGCTCCAGATAACTTATGCTGGTAATTACCATGATGGAAACAATAATGCCATGTACACATGGGCAGTCTTTTCGACCGGACTGGTCCGACGGACCGAATGCGGCGGACAATCCGACCGTGTGTGGGCTCCATCAGACTTGCAACGGACTTTTTCATTCAAAAATCTGACGGACGTTAGATTTGGAACATGTTTTAAATTTGTCCGACGGACTCAAGTCCGGTCGAAAAATCTGCTCTTATGTATGCTAGTCCGATGGACGAAAACTGACGGCTATTGGCTACCGGCTCATTACCTGGGGAAGACGGTTTGGAAAACCTTTGCTAATTATTACTCTTACCAATTAAATAAATTATGCCAGCAATGTCTGTCAGTGCTATTAATTCCAAGCATACCTGTTTATAAAGCACTCAAGCTTTCCAGGGAAAGGGCAATCAGATTGTGCCTGCACAACCAGTTCCCTATGTCTTTTGCATAAAAGGTCCCTCTCTTTTGAAGTCCTTTCTGGAATGCAGTTTCCACTATTCCCTTACATGTGCCCAGATGGACTTGTGTCTTTTTTCAACCTGATGATCTAACTAGGTAACTATGTCATCATTACAAACGGCTAATGGATAAACTGAAAGGTTGTCCAAACTTCTATTTACCACATTTAGGGGTTGATTTACTAAAACCGGAGAGTGCAAAATCTGGTGCAGCTCTGCATAGAAACCAGCTTCCATGGTTTAGCCCTCGTTCACACTGAACGCGGTTTTGAAATTGCAGGTTTGAATCATTCACATTGGCATGATTTGACATGCGAGTTGACATAGCAAATCGCAGCCTATTGCCGGCAATGGTACTGCCAACTTTGTGGCGCTGCACTGATTTCCCAAAGTCCCGATTTCCCCAATTTCAAACCTGCATTTCAGTGCGAGTTGGGGGGTGATTCGAAAGACATCTGTGTGGGTTCATGTACAGATGTCTATTGAAATCGCTCCCGAAGTCGCCAAAAGTAGTGCAGAAACTACTTTGGGAAATCGGTGCAGCGCCGCAAAGTTGGCGTTGCACCGATTGGGACAGTACCATTGCCGGCAATAGGCTGCGATTTGACATGCAATTCGATATGTCAACTCGCATGTCAAATCATGCCAATGTGAATGGGGGTTGATTGTCAAAGCTCAACTAAACAAGTTGAAGTTAGAAGCTGATTGGCTATGATACACAGCTGCACCAGATTCTGTGTGCACCAGTTTTAATTTATTTTCCTTTCCCCCCTAGTTTTAGTTTCTTTTTCAGTCTGTTAAAGTTGAACTCTGTTCAATTAGCTAATGAAACAGATGAAATTATACCTGGGAGCTGTTTACATGTATTTGTATTACTTTATCATGGATTTGTATCTCTGTCCATCCAGTCCTGCCACACAGCAAAGCCATGCAGCACAACTATGTCTGGTCGGGATAACCAAAAGATTGCTGATCTCATCTGTCTCTCTATTGCACTGCTTTCCCCTCCTAACAGCTTTTGGCAGTGCAGCATAAATTATTAGTTCCTTGTGCCACTTCTCATTCCCACAGTCTGAGCTCTACTGCACACTGGACTACCAGAAGTTGATACCACCTCAAGTCATATTGTACTTGAATGTTATTAAAAATTACCTTTCCTTTTCAATCTGCAGCTCTGTAATTTTCTGTAAAATACAATGGAATATGGCTACCTGGAGGTGTTCTGTACACAGAATGTGTACTTAACAACCCCCAGAAGCATGATTTCCTGCTTGTGTGATTGGCTTATTGATTTTCCCAGTACTCTATGCTAAGATACAAGCCAGATTTCAGGCACCCTTTGCAACAAAAATGTCATTTTTGGTGAGATACTCCTGAAAGGAAGTGACGTCTAAAGAGATACAAGCCCTGCAACTTTCCTCATTAAAACCCTGCAGGTGCAGCAGCTGGTTGATAATTAGGAAACCACTCCCATTAGATTCACTTACCACATGGACACAGTAAAATGCACAGGAATTTCTTCAAAATAACAAAACGTAGGAATCTGCAACAAAGTTTGTTAAAATCTTTGCAATTTGTATAGATTACTTTTCTCAACAAAGGGGGAGGGTGGGGGGTTACTCTTTAAGGATGTGTCTTTACATCTTTTAAATAAAGTTTTAAAACAAGCCAAAAATAACAAGATCAAAATGAATAGCTCTTTATAAGATAAAATATAAAAAATATTAATGCAGAGCTATCCCCCACGTTACTTCTTTTCTGCCACTAGGTGTCCTCATGATAGCCAAACTTCCTTTGAGCCTAAGCTATCTTGGACCTACCACAGCCTGTGTCTGGACAGTGAAAGTAAAAGCAGCAGAGTAATGAGATCATAAATCTCTCTCTCACTATCGGGCATGCTAGGAGGAGACTATGAGTAAGTAGAGGCAATGCTGATAACCATGTAACTTTTTTTCATCCCATTGTAGTATAGACAGGCAAAGGGGTTTGATTTACTAAAGCTGGAGAGTGCAAAATCTGGTGCATCTGTGCATGGTAGCCAATCAGCATCTAACTTCAGCTTGTTCAATCGAACTTTGACAAAAAAACCTGGAAGTTGATTGGTTTCTATGCAGAGCTGCAGCAGATTTTGCACTCTCCAGTTTTAATAACCCCATAGTCTACATGAGAGTGGCAACTCTGCTTTAAATTCATAAGCAGTGCGTCAACACAGGAAGTTGCATTAGGTGGACTTCACTGGCAGGCTCCAAAGATATCTGTGAGACTTTGCAGGGGGACTTTGCTAATGCACTTATAATTAAGTGCCATAGCACATATTTCTAAAAGAAGGCCATAGGTCTGCTTTAACTGATTTCTTCTTTGAAGTGAGCCTTTGCTCAGTCTATGCACACTAAAGTGTTTACATATTTCGTACAAGCAGGAAAGTGCTTTAAAATCAATCCTCATTTGCCTTTCTAGCTGCTTGTATTGTAAAGTAATTCAGCTATAAGATTTAGCTATAGTCATTTTGGAGTAAATCATTTTGTGGAGAAGTTCACCACAGAGGCAAAAGAATCGTAACTTGTTTTCTATGAGAGCAGATCGTAGTAGCCTACCAGCCTTTTAAAGTGATACTAAAGTCTTGTTTTCCTTTATTTAAAAATAACAAACATGTCATACTTACCTGCTCTATGAAATGGTTTTGCACAGAGCAGCCCCAATCCTTTTCTTCTCAGGTCCCTCTTCGGTGCTCCTGGCTCCTCCCTCCTGTAGCGTGCCCCCACAGCAAGCAGCTTGCTATGGGGCACCCGAGCCGAGCATGCAGCTCTGTGTGTCCATTCAAACACGGAGCCACAGTGTGGCCCTGCCCCCTCTCTCCTGATTGGTTAACTGACTTTGATTGACAGCAGCAGGAGCCAATAGCGCTGCTGCTATATCTCAGCCAATCAGGAGGGAGAGTTCCGGATGGATGAGGCATCCTTACACATCACTGGATAAAGAGGGGGCTCAGATAAGTATTAGGGGGGCTGAGGGGGTCTGCTGCACACAGAAGGTTTTTTTTTATCTTAATGCACAGATTGCAGTAAAGTTCACCTTTATAGAAAAATCTGGAAGGTGGACTTACACAGGACCCCCCCCTCACCCCCCCCCCCTCAGTCCCGCTGACCTGTATCGTAGCAATCTCCCATTCTGGAAAAAAACCTTTGACTTTACAACCACTTTAATGTAAAAAATCATCAGATGTTTCCAAGCTGTTAGAAACTGCATTAAACCTATTTCAGAGTCTTTGTTTTGATCTTTGGGTATTCACAATAAAAGCAGCTAAAGAGGTGAGTAAGGGTTTGTTTTAAAGCTCCTTTTATCCTTGCTAAAATAAAACCATTTATTACCATAGTCTGGACACATGTCCACTTTAACTGAACATTGCAACATTCCAAGACACTAGTCTTGAAATAAAGAGGAATGGAGGGGCAGGAGGCGGAGCCTAGCAGAGCAGACATGCATTGTTAGAGCTCCACACCGCTGAGGAGAGAAGAGAAGGACAAAGCGGAGCCTGCAGGCTCAAAAGGTATCCATTTGAACCTTTTTGCCTCAGGGAACAAACTGTGAAAGTTTGGGCAGGAAATATGGTACTGGGAGGAAACCGTGGCAGAAATAAAAATCACCTCACAAAGAGCTCACAGGCACTCACTGCAGCTGAAGCAGCTCCAGTCACCTCACAAGATACAGCATCAGGGCGCTCTCACAGACAGAAAATGTCACAGCAAGACTCTCCATTTGAGTCAGATACAGAACAAATCCTCTCACAAACTTCTCCACAAGCCTCCTCAGCATCCCCAGAAATATTATTACAATTTGAAAAGATGCTTCATAAGGCTTTAAAACAAACCTCAGACCAAATAACAAAAAGCCTAACCAAAGAAATAAGAGAGCTGGGAAACCGCACCGCAGCCTTAGAAATAAAAATGGATGAAATTGAAATTACCACCCAAGAAAATATAACAGAATTGGAACAATTAAAAAAAGAGAATTTAATACTTCAAACTAAGCTCGAAGATTACGAAAATAGAGCCAGACGTTCAAACTTGCGCATAAGGGGAATACCTGAAACTGTGACAGACCTGCAATCTACTATTACTGCTCTATTACAAGAACTAAAGCCAGATATCCCTATTGAACGTTTAGAACTGGACAGAGTACACAGAGCCCTCACAGCCAAAAAGAAAGATGGACCCCCACGTGATATAATCACAAAATTTCATTATTACAGAACGAAAGAACAAATACTAATTGCTGCAAGAGAAAAAAAGGAACTTAATTTTCAAGGACACAATTATCAAATTTTTGCTGACCTATCCCAACTTACTATTACTAAAAGACGATCCATGAAACCCCAACTAATGGAACTGCAACGCCACAACATTATGTATCAATGGGGCTTCCCCTTTTCAGTCAGATTTAACTACCAAGGTACAATTTACAGAAGCAGATTAGCAGATGAACTACAACAAACCCTTTTAAAATTAAATCTGACAGAACCCACAAGCAGCAACTCTCCCACACGCAGAAGAATGGCATCATCTTCACCTTCAGGCAGCACCCAGAAAATTTCAGAACAAAATGGGAATCATCATTCTCACAAAAGAGGCCGTTATGCCACATCATCCATGGACCAAGAAGATTCAATGGACTGACATCCTAATTCCTGATATCTCTTCATTTATTATACTAAGAGATGGTTCTCTATAAAAAACCTATATTTATAACTAAATGTAACTGCATTCTGATAGTCACACGCTGTGTGAGATCATGTTACATTCCAGTTATATTTCTTATTACTTCTGATTCATATAGCCTTAGAATATATAAGTGAAATAAGGAAATTCTTGTTCAGTTATATATTATCAGGTAATAACAATAGATTTATTACTTTTTAGGACAAATATGTTCAATAATCCAGAAGTAATGGAAGCTTTTTCTTTCTTTTCTTAAAACAAATATATTATTACCTAACTAGTTCCTAGAATTATGTTTTTGTTTATTCTAATCTGAAGCAATACAACCTCAATTTTATGAGTTAACATATCTAAACAGTTACATATGAATAAAATATGTAATTGTTTACTCTAAAAGGGTTAAAATCCCAAAATAATTCAAACTATCTTCATCAATACCAAAGTTATTAACAGTACCTTTCTAACTGAATTATTTAGCCTAGGGCAAGACTAACCATATACAACCACGCTGGAATAAATAATTTCAACAAAAACTATATTCTGCACTCCAATTAATGAAACATCATTTTGATGTCTTTTGACATAGCACTTCTCTCCTGTAAGCGGAAGATCCCTGTACCCCCATTAGCCCTCCTCATTCTCCCAACCATATTATGTGGGAGTGTGACGAAGGCACTTATTCCCCTGAGAGAGATATTTATTCTCTTTCACGGGTAAATTGTGATTACTTGCAAAAAATAATTTATACAATGTATCATCTAATCTCATATGTTTTTTGTTTACTCTTTACTCCAGAATTCACTGGTTTCTTTTCTATCTATTCATCTCTTCAGTCCACACAGGTTGATCTGCGCAGTCAGCTCTGCATAACAAAAAGTAAGTCAAAACTATTTGATCTATTGCCATGGCACCACTGAATATACTTTCCCTGAATGTTCAGGGAATAAATGTCCCTCAAAAAAGGACCAAAGCCTTCCGTACTTTCCATAACAAGAAGGCTCACATAGTATGCCTCCAAGAAACACACTTCACCAAAGATTCTACTCCAAAATATATTTCTCCTTTTTATCAACTAATTTACACGGCTTCTGCCTGTACCAAGCAAAGGGGAACTCTAATTGCATTTCACCGATCCACACCATTCACCTTATCATCAGAAATTAAAGACCCAGAAGGTAGATACCTGATACTCATGGGTTATATAATGGATACAGCAATCACTGTGATTTCCTACTACGCTCCTAACAAACAACCTACACCATTCCTCTCACATATATTACAAGTGATTAATACACACAAAATAGGAACAGTGATAATGTGTGTCCTCCTCCCATTTCTAGATAAATTACCTTTTACACCATCCAAAATAACCTCTAGATTACCTTTTTCTCAACTTCTTTCCAAATACAATCTGGTAGATTCATGGAGAGAAAGTAACCCAATGAAAAAGAAATTCACTTATTTCTCGCACCCTCATAAAACCTTCACCAGAATAGATCATATTTTTCTAACAATAGGAATGATACCAGAAATTATTGCATCAGATATAATTCCGATTCCGTGGTCTGACCATAATGCAGTATACACTACTATAGCCTCAGCCATACCAAAAGCACATGACCCAACGTGGTACTTACCGGACATAATGCTCAAACACCCACTACATCAGATGGCCATTGAACAAGCTTTAAAGGAATACATATCAATTAATAATACAACAGACATCTCCCCAATAACACTGTGGGAAGCTCATAAGCCTGTCTTGCGTGGTACAATACAAAGACAAATGGCACTATTTAAACAGGAACGCAAAAATCTAGCAAAAAAACTAGAACTCAATTTTAATGCAGCCTACATATCATTTCAAGATAATCCATCTCAGAGTACAAAATCTCATCTGGAAAAATCTAGATTGGAATACGATCTATTTCTCACTGAGTCAGTTGATAAATCCCTCAAACGCTCCAAACACAATTTCTACATGAATACAAACAAACCAGGTACATATTTGGCTCAGGCATTAAATTCAACTAACAAATCTTTCAAACCAATACGTTTGAAATTATCAAAAAATGTTTACACTTGTAATCCAGTTAAAATAGTCCATAAATTTCACTCACATCTCGCAACTTTATACAAGACAAACAATGAATTTAATCCTACAGAAGCTGAATCCTTCTTCTCAAAAATAACCTTACCTGAGTTATCTCAGAATCAAAAAAGCAGTTTGGATGAGCCTATAACTATAGATGAAGTTGCTAACGCCATAAAAGACCTAAAACTTAACAAAAGACCAGGGCCCAGACGGCTACTCGGCTTTATACTATAAAATATTCTCAGAAATACTCTCTCCCATTCTCACTGAAACTTTTAACAAACTTCTAGATGGACATTCTTTTCGGCAAGAAACACTAATGGCAATTGTTTGTATGATCCCAAAACCCCTTTCTGATGATACTTCCTGTGTGAATTATCGGCCTATCTCTCTGTTAAACCTCGATATTAAATTATTAGCAAAAATAATAGCAAAACGCCTCAATAGCATTATAGGAAAATTAATACATAGAGATCAAGTAGGCTTCATGCCAAATAGACAGGCAGGCGATAATATACGCAGGGCAGTGTTATTGGCACATATTGCTAAAAAACGGAAAATCCCTTTATGTTTTCTATCTCTCGATATTAAGAGGGCATTTGACACAGTATCCTGGCAATATATGCAATATTCATTACAAAAAATGGGGTTTTGGACCCCACTTTTTAACATGGATCAAGGCATTATATAATAAACCCAAAGCCTATATAAAATATGCTGGATACAAATCTGAAGCCTTTAATATTGAAAGAGGTACCCGACAGGGTTGCCCATTATCTCCCTTATTATTTGCTCTTATACTCGAACCCATGGCCCAATACATCAGAACAAACCAAACTATAACTGGCATTGAAGTAGGAGGTATTACACACAAATTATGTATATTTGCAGACGATATATTACTTTTTCTATCATCACCACAGGTCTCTGGTCCTAACTTAATACCAGCTCTTGATGGATTTGCAGCCCTATCCGGCCTTATGATTAATCCTAAGAAATGCCTAGTGCTTAATATTTCACTCACAAACATGGAATTGATCCCGGCTAGGGCTGCACTCCCATTCACATGGGCAGAAAAATCAATCCCATATCTTGGAATTCATTTAACAGCATCTCATTCTGACTTATTCTCAACCAATTATCCTCCTGTATTAAGACAGATCACAAATCTAATAAAACAATGGTCGCAACTTCCTTTATCCTGGATAGAGAAGATTAATGCAATCAAAATGACTATTCTACCCAAATTGCTTTATCTATTCAGAGTCCTCCCTATTCCAATTCCTTCCTATTTTTTGAGAATAGTACAAAAAAGAGCAACTTCGTTTATATGGGGCTCTTCTAAACCACGTATACCTATACACACACTACATCTTCCCAAAAATAAAGGAGGCCTGGGATACCCTAATTTTACTAACTACTACAGAGCAGCACATTTGGCCAGTCTGTCCAAATACCATGCAAAACAGGAAATCCCATTATGGGTATTTATAGAGGCTTCAGAAAATGACCCTCTATTAATATCAAATTTATTATGGCTTGATCCTAAAGACCGCTTTAAAATTCATAATCCCATAACTAAACACTTCTTATCTCTCTGGGATAAACTAAAAACCAAATATCAGTTACAATCTCCACACAATCCTCTCCTTTCTTTTATCAGAAATCCGGCCTTTTATCCGGCATGGATCTATCCAAATTCTTTTAAAGCTTGGACAACATCAGGCATTCAGACACTAAATGACTTCATAGCATCTAAATCATTCCTTTCATTCCCATCGCTTAGAGAAAAATATGATCTACCAAACTCTGAGATATTTAGATATCTCCAAATCAAAAATTTCTATACACCATTCCTAAAGGGGGATACACCATTATCCCAATTATCCATCTTTGAATCAATCTGTACAAAAGATCCATTTGCTAAAGGTACAATTTCATCACTTTATAATCAATTATATGGAGTAGCAAATCTTAATAGACCCTCTTACGTTCAGAGGTGGGAGGAGGACCTGGGACGAATTTTAGAAGACATGGACTGGTCTAACATATGGCTCACATCTAAGTCATCTTCACCCAACATCTTAGCACTGGAGACAAATTATAAAGTCCTAACTCGCTGGTACCTTGTACCCGCTAGAGTGGCAAAATATTCACCTAATACCTCAACTCTTTGTTTTCGAGGATGCCCAGAAATAGGCACATATTTACACATATGGTGGACGTGCCCAGTAATCCAAACCTTCTGGAAGGAAGTCTTCGTGATTGCATCTAAAATATTTAAAAAAATAATACAACCAGATCCATATTTAACTTTACTTAATCTAAAACCGGAATGGTTAACACTCTCTCAATTCAAACTTATGATCCAACTAATAACTGCTGCAAAACAAACAGTGGCCAAGGCATGGAAATCTCCTACATTGGTACTAGCAGAAACAATTCACAGAATGAATAATACAATGTCCCATGCTAAGATGGTAGCCATCGATCAAAATCAAATTCCAAAATTTGAAAAGCTTTGGCATCCTTGGATAAAACAACAGTTCCTGTCAAACTTCAATGACTCTGTCCTGTTGCCATGGTAACAGATTAAATGACTTACAGAGACACCCATTCTAAGGCTTCAAAGAGAACTAAAAAGAATAATAAACTGACGAGCGGGACAACCTTGTGCACCATACCTCTACCTTTCAACCCTTTTTCTTCTTTCTCTTTCCTTTTCTCCACCTTACGATTAAAGCTCATTATCAGAATTTATTTGACCTATATACACTCTACTTGTAAACAATATGTATAGTAGGTATAAATCATTTAAATACCTACAAAAGTAACTAAGGAAATTATATATATCTTTAATTTAGGTTTACGTGAACCCAATGTTTAATATTTGAAATTTCATGATATTTACCTATATAAACCCTATTGTAAAACAATGAGCTTACTTTATAGATCCTTGTAAACTTACTTTATGTATCTTTATATCATTGTATACTCAATAAACTTCTTTTGACAAGGAAATAAAGAGGAATGTGTTATTTAAAAAATAGCAAATGTAACTCATCTATTGGGCATTTCTCTTCTTTATTAAGAATCACTGCATTTGTGGTGCATTTATCTTTTTTTTTATTCATCGTAACAAAAGCATTTAATTAATAACACACAGTGATAAAACATTTGGTGCATATAAAAGAAAATTCTTGATCTTAAATGTTTATTTATCTAGTCAAAGGTCTATATACAAAGGTTTTAAACATTAAAATAATCGTTTATTGAAGAAACCTATGCAACCTTTATTCATGTTTTAAATGAAATGCATTCAATACATCAGAAAGAAATCTTCTTTTATCAAGGTCACTTATGAACAACATTCCTCTGTATCATATTTAACAATGCTTGTAATTGTTATTAAGATGAGCTGCTTCAGTTATGCACCAATTACTAGCTGCCCTTTGTTGCCTACAGCTTGTTATTTTGTCACAATAACCATAGCTTTTGCAACTTTTTTCTTTCTTCGTTTTCTTGTAAATGTTAATGATAATACTGTGTTTATAAATAAATGCTTACTGCAACTCAGCTTTTAATTGTCCTCATTTAAATTTATTATGTGATATATAAAAAGAAAACAAAACATAAAAAACAACCTGAAAGCACTTAAGCTAAATGAATCTGGTATGTTTGTATGCCATTGTACTTGAAATCTAGTTCCAGCCAAAAATGTTGCAGTAGTTCGGGGAAAAGCATCTCAACTCTCATTTTAGGAATGAGTAGAATTTTGTATTCTCAAACAGGTTCTTAGGTTACCATTACTTTACCATTATGTCTCTGCCCTGTAATTTAAAATGTCATTGCTAAGTTTTGCTTCTCTGTGAACAATTTCCTTTTGTGTTTTCATCATAATTTTCATCTTGATAACCATAGAACATTTTTGTCTCTTACACCTATTTGAAATGTTTTACAGATTAAAGATGGAGGAAGACTATCATGAAAAATATTGTGATTGTATGCCAGTATGTGAATAATTCATGCAATGATAATATTTAGGGATGAGCGAATCTCCCTAGGTCAAATTTGCTGCAAGTTCAAACTCCTGTTTAAAATCTCTAGCCATTTTAGGCCTTGTAGGCAAGCTATTTAAAAAACAAAAACAAAAAAATGCATGGAATGCTGGACACTGCCATTAGGACTTGTACTAATGCAAAATAAATACAAAATACACACAGTAAATAAAAAAGGCCAGGGAAGAGGATCCTATCCATGCAGCTTCAGGGGAAACATCTAAGAAACACACTAGAGACAGAGAACAGGCAGGTATTAATAATATTAACCACTTTAATACGGGGCCCTTTCCCCCCTTCCTGCCCAAGCCAATTTTCAGCTTTCAGCGTTATCTCTGTTTAAATGACAATTGCGCGGTCATGCTACGCTGTACCCAAACAAAATTGTTACAATTTTCTTCCCACAAATAGAGCTTTCTTTTGGTGGTATTTGATCACCTCTGCGTTTTTTAATTTTTTGCTAAGCAAATAAAAAAAGACCGAAAAATTTGAAAAAAAAAGTTTTCTTTGTTTCTTTTATAAAATTTTGTAAATAAGTATGTTTTTTTCCTTCACTGATGGGCACTGATGAGGCTGCACTGCCAGGCGCTGATAAGGTGGCACTGATGAGCACAGATGAGGTGGCACTAATGAGGTGGTACTGATGGGCACTGATGATGGGCACTTATATACGACACTGATGGGGACTGATAGGTGGCACTGATATGCAGCACTAATGGGCTCTCATAGGCGGCAAATATGGGCACTCATAGGTGACTCAGATGGGCACTCATAGGTGTGCACTAATGTGCATGGATGGGCACTGATAGGTGGCACTGATGGACACTGATTAGTGGCACTGATTGACACTGATAGATGTCACTGATTGGCATCACTGATTAGGAGGCACTGGCAGGTATTGCTGGTGGGCACTGATTGGCCTCATGTGTGGGCACACATTTGCATCGTGTGGGCACACATTGCCACCCATGTCCACCAGGGATGCCCTCCCTGGTGGTCCTGGTGGCATCCCTGGTGGTCCTGGGTGGGCATCCGAGGAGGGGCTGCGCTGATAAACAATGGGGAGGGGCCAGGACGGAGAGACTGACACAGACTTTACACCAGCGCTGGGGGAGGGGCCAGGACGGAGAGACTGACACAGACTTTACACCAGCGCTGTCTCAGCACAGCATACCGCACCAAACTTCCACTGATTTTGCATAGAAAGCCATTATAGTATGGTGCACTGACGCACCAGTGCCATGTGAGTACCCCGGTGTGGGGAGCGTTTTCTTTTAATAAAAGCATTTTGACTATATTACACTATATAGTTTCCTTTTCATTCTATGTATGGAGCCACATTGTTTCCAGCTGGAGGAGTGGAGCAGACACTGAGACTGAGCCCAGGGGTGGCTCCAAAGCAATTTTGGACTCAGGGTAGAAGCTGAGTCACACGCTCTGAGGTGAGCACATTAGCTTAAGGGGGTCACGAAGGAGCACAGGAGCATGTTTTGCAGCACTCAGGATATCTTCGGCATGATGTTGGATTGTTGTCACAGCTGAACACCTCCTGCACACATTGTTTTATTATCACTGCTGGACATTGTGCCATAGAGAACTTTTTTTTTTTTTTTTCATTTAAGAAAAGTAGGTTACTGTGTATTGAGCACGACGCACACTTTTTATGTTGATTAAGACACTATGTATGGTGTAAAAAGCACTAATAAGCACTAATTTATGGTGTAACAAGCACTTGTTTTTTCACACCTTGTTTATTTATTCTACATTCATATTATTTGTATTTAATATTATCGCACTAGTAAGCACAAAGTTGGTTATTATTAATTTTGTTTTTGGGGTCACCCAAGTGCAGCGCATAACTTGTAAATTTATCCTATGCACGTTATATGAAGCGTGATTAGCGCGTGCAGCTGGAGGTAGCACAAGCAAGGCATAAGATCATTGTGGCTCACAGAATTTTTCCAATTTGATTTAAACAATCAGCACAGTTCCCCCTGTCAGGAAAGCCATCGATCGGCTCTCCTCTACATCTGTCAGACGCGAGTGAGGAAAAGCCAATAAACGGCTCTTCCTTTTTACATCATGATCAGCCATGATTGGACACAGCTGATCAAGTGGTAAAGGGTCTTCATCAGAGGCTCTTAGATCGGAGTTATGGTGTGTCAGACTGACACGGTCAGGATATCGCAACCACTTTGCCGATGTCATTTTGCTATATGGCGGGCGGCAAGTGGTTAAAGAACTAAAAGACTGCATTTGATAAAGTAGCATAAAATTGTCCAGCACCAGGACAGTTTTAATGAAACATAATAGACCTAACTGTTGTATGCCTAACAGATTTGTACTGTGGGAATGAGATGGGGGAGGGGTGAATGTGAGTAATATAATATGAAGTGCTTTAGAGTTACTGTTTTTACACCTAGCTGTTTTCATTTTTTCTTTGTTTAACCTCCCTGGTGGTATTCTTGAGTGTGGCTCAGGGTTACATTTCAGTACCATTAGCGGTAACCCCGAGCCACACTCAGGATTGCATTGCAGAATCTTGGTACAGTGTACTTACCTTGTCACCAGGAACCTGCGATGTGTCCCTGCTGTGTCCTCTGCCAGATCATCCACCCGATGCTTTGTGTCCCAGGCTCCATTCCCTGCGAGCGTTGCGGTGCATGGGGGTGGAGCCCGGAGGCAAATTCAAAAAGTACAAAAAATATAACACATACAGTACACTGTAATCTTACAGATTACATTAGTGTATCAAATCATTTCGCCTCCCTTTTGTCCCTAGTGCTTTGTCCAGTGCCCTGCCTGCACTTTAATAGGGCGTACACACGGTCGGACTTTGTTCGGACATTCCGACAACAAAATCCTAGGATTTTTTCCGACGGATGTTGGCTCAAACTTGTTTTGTCTACACACGGTCGCACAAAGTTGTCGGAATTTCCGATCGCCAACCATGCGGTCACGTACACCACGTACAACGAGACTAGAAAAGGCCGGTTCAGAACCAAGCGCGGCACCCTTTGGGCTCCTTTTGCTAATCTCATGTTAGTAAAAGTTTGGTGAGAGACGATTCGCGCTTTTTCAGACTCGTGGCTTTCAGATCGTTTTCTGCCGTTCAGTTTGTGCTTGTGGGTTTGTACCTGCTCTTCAGTGCGTGCAGTCAGTTCGTATCGGAGTTTTCTGTGCGATCTTGCCCGCTCGTTGCTGTTTTTCAGGTCGCTCTTCACAGGCCTTGCTGTTCTTCAGTGCGTTCTGTTACTTCGTTCTGAGCAGCCGACCGTTTTCTAGCCATGTTTCGTATGTGTACTCCTCGTAGTGTTCGTGCTGTGTGGGGGCTTGGTGTTGGGGTCCTGACCTTGACACAAGTCCAGTCCATGAACAGGGTGGGGAGGAGTTCATGGACCAAGAATTGGTTGCTTCAGCGTGACCAGTTCTCTCATATGCCTTTGCTCCGTGAGATCTGTGAGAATAATCCTGATGATTTCAGGAACTTTCTCAGGATGACGGACCCCGTGTTTCACCGTTTGTTGGCTTCGCTGACCCCCTATATCAGCAGGCAGGATACCTGCATGAGGCAAGCCATCACTCCGGAGCAGAGGTTGGTCGCTACCCTGCGGTATTTGGCCACAGGGAGAAGTCTGCAGGACTTGAAGTTCTCGACAGGCATCTCCCCCCAGGCTCTGGGGATCATTATCCTAGAGACCTGTTCTGCCATCATCCAGGTCTGCAGAAGGAGTATATGAAGGTAAGATTTATCCTTTAATATCACATTTTATTGTATTGAATGTTTGCTAATATATTGTATTTCTTTCCTCATTCCCTAATTACCATGCTTGTAATATGCTGTGAATGTTCCCTTTGTCCTCATGCATGCTGGATTTTTATGTAATTATTATTTTAGGTCCTTCATACATATTTGCCCTTCACTAACCTCCCCAGCATGGTGTCTCCTGCCCTATATTCACCTCATGTAGTCACTTAACAATGTATTTTATCAGCTCCATAGTAGTGCTTTACCCCAAACACCCCCTAAAATGTTTGGAAATGTTATTTTTGATTTAAATTCAGGCAGAGTGCCAGAGGCTTTTTTTGTGGTGTCCCCAAATAATTTTTAGTAACCCTCCCTCCCCCAACTGCTAAGTCAGCTGATCCCAATTCTCTATCCTCAATCATCTATCTGCTGACTTTGCAAAACCCATACACACTATACCCACCTCTTTAGTGCTCATATTTATGGATGAATTCCCCAAAGCATGTAGTGCAAGGGCCTGCCTGTATACTTTTCAATGGTACTGTTTAAAGTTGTTGTATCCTATTATTATCTTGATAGGTAATAGCAGAATGTCCAAATGTCCTCAAATGTGCACAGTGTGTATTTATATCTTTGTATTCAGACACTTCTTACCTGTCCAGTGGTCTGCCAATAGTGTAACTAAGGAGGGGCTGTTCAAAGTAATACCCATTATTTAGGCATTCATCTCTCAATGAAGTGAAGAGGGTTACCTGTCCAAGATTTCCACACACCCCCTATAATGTTAGAAATGGCCCATGAGGGGGGGGGGATATGATGGGTGTACCTTATACTTTGGTGTTGTTAAATTCCCCTTAATAAATGCTATCTGGAGGTTGCCCCATAATGTTTGTGTATAATCTGCTTGCCATGTTTCAGAGTAAAAATAGTAATGTTTATTGTTTTTTCCTCAACAGTTTCCTTCCACGCCACAGGAATGACAGACTGTGGCCTCCCACTTTGCCGAGCGGTGGGACTTTCCTAACTGCGGAGGGGCAATTGATGGGAAACACGTCCACATCGTCCCACCACCCAACTCGGGGTCGTACTATTATAATTACAAGGGGTTTAATAGTATAGTTATGTTGGCAGTGGTGTCGGCTAATTACGACTTCTTGTATGTGGACGTGGGGAAGAATGGCCGGATGTCTGATGGTGGAGTCATCGCCCAGACGGAGTTCTACAGGCGTCTCCAGAATGGCAGCTTGGACTTGCCAGCTCCAGAGGACAATGTGGAAGGACTCCCATTTGTGTTAGTTGCTGATGAAGCATTTGCGCTGGGGGACCACCTGATGCGGCCATTCCCAATGAGGACCCTCACCCCGGAACAGAGGGTTTTTAATTACCGGCTGGCCAGAGCCCGAAGAGTGGTGGAGAACACATTTGGAATCCTGGCCAGCCGCTTCCGATTATTTCTGACACCCATCCATATGGCGGAGTATAAACTGAACCATATTATACTGGCGTGCTGTGTTCTCCGTAACTTTTTAAGGAACCATTCGGCCAACTATGCTGGCTCAGTTGGGCCTGAGGCCGGAATCCTACATCAAACCACACTGACGGCGCTTGAAAGTGGCCGTCCTGGCTTGCCCTCCCTGAGTGCCCGTGATGTCCGGTTACGCTACATGGAGTTCTTTGCAAGTAGGGGGGTTATCAATATGCCAGCAAATCTGTGAAGCCTTTTTATAATAAAAAAAAAGAGAAATTCTTGGTGGACATTTACTGCTTGTGTTTGTTTTAGCTGACCCTGACAGAAATGTGTTGAGTCCAGAAAATGTCGTGATTTTGTAACCTTATACAAAGCACCGTTGGCTGTTATTTCCTAAATGCAAAAACACATTTCACTACAAGTGCACTTGCAACTGCACTGAAACTGCACTTGTAGTGCCAAGAGGATTTGCCCTTAGGAAATAACACCCATTTTTGCAGAAAACTGCAATTACATCACCCCAAAAGTTTTGTATTGTAGTGTTGAGACAATAATCCACACATTCTTGAGTAAGCAACTTTTTTATACCTGCACAATCACATGTGCATTTACCAAAGGTTTTTAAAACAAACCAACATGTTTGTTGTATAACAATTTTTGCAGTAGCATTATCAAAAATCGAAATGTCCATTTCAGATAAAACAGGCCTGTGTAAAACCAACAAGAAAGCCAAAAAACTTGAACTTACAAAGTTCACATTAGGTAAAATCTGAAGGCTATATCATACATCAGTATTTAGGAACTAGGTTTGATATAGCGTTCAGATGGGGGGAAATCACCCCTGGAAAAGCCAAATTTGGAAGATGCACACCAATTTACGAATGTCAACATGTGCTATCTGCCAGCAGGGGGGATCAAGGGACGTGTTTTGGGGGAGCAAGCCCTTCCTCAATGCTACTTTATAATTGAGGAAGGGGTTGCACCCCCAAAACGCGTCCATTGATCTCCCGTGATGGCAGATAGCACATGTTGGCACACTGTGTGCATGCTCCAAATTTGGCTTTTCAAAACATTGCAAAAAAATTTAAAAGATTGGACCACAATCCAAAAAGTGATTTTGTGGGGTTTTAAATTCGCCCCAAAACATCAATGATGTTATTATTTTTTTTAATAACATCATTGATTTTTTGCTGTATGTTTTGCAGTTCGACATTACACCCCATGATCTCCCCGATCAGGATCTGGGCACTTTCTGATGTGAAACGTTCTGGATCCCTCACATCACGATCACCTAAAAAGAGAGAAACAAAACAAAAACAGGTCTCAAAAATCTGCCACCATCCATCTCTTTTACCTGAGTCTGTGGTCACAGACACTCACCTGTTGTGGTGCCAATCTCCACCACATCTTCTTCTTCCTCCTGTTCAGCTTGGGTTGGTGGTATTTCACCTTCTTCCAGAGGTGGGGGTCTCTGGTCTCCTCGGATGAGGGGTGTCCTCCGAGTCTTTTCTCCCCTATGTAAAACAAAAATGGTATAATTAGCACACAGATATTTGATGGCAGAACTAGAAATAGGAAACATTGCTTGGAAGTGGGGTACAATTGCCTATTTTAGCAGAGTTCCATGATTTTTTTTGGCCTTTGTCAAGCTGCAATACTTTACCTGTTTAGTACAAGCTTCACAGATGGAGACCCCCTATAGTATACACTGGAGCACCTGTGTGGCCCCCCTAATAAAAATGGTGTTCTTGTGTCCCACACTAGTGCTCCAGTGTCCAGATGTGAAAACAGCTGCTCAGTGTCCTCTCCTTACACAGAATCTAGTTGGCATTTCATTCTAGTAACAAACCCATCTACACAAACAAATATTTGGCATCCAAGTAGGCCCAAAAAAATGTGGGAAAATGCATATGGCCTAAACAATGGTGTTTTAGAGGCCGAAAGAAAAATGTTTGATACGAACGAATAATGGGCCCATGAACATTAAATTTGCCCTTTTAAACGTTACAATTAATAAAAGCATATGGAGCAGCACGAACGCAATAAAGACAGAAAGAATAGGAACACAGCACAACTACTTACTTTTTTGCAGCACTCTCCGGATCTTTCGGTACTGCTCTGGCTCTCTTAACTTCAGGTCCGACCACCGCTTCCTGAGCTGATCTTTCGATCTTCGTACCCCGAAATTCTTGTGAAGACTTTTGACCACTTTCGCCATGATCTTTGCCTTTCTGATGTTGGGGATGGGGTCGGACTTCTTCATGATGTCGACCATCTCCAACATCTCCCCAAAGGACATATTTGTGGCCTTAAAACGTCTCCTTCTGGATCGGGACGTGTCCGGATCCGGGCTTTCCTCCTCCTTCTCCTCGTTGCTATAATTAGCACACACCTGCTCTAACTCCACCATGTGCTCTTCACCCACTGCGCCGAACGAAAAGGGGCGGGGAATAGACTAGAAAGAACATCAGGGGCGGGCGGAGTTACACGCATGCGCAGTGTGTATAAAGCGTAACACGCGTGCGTATTACGTACAATCTGTGAGCGGAGGAAGGAGCATTGGACGCGCCGATCGTAAGAACGAAGGTAAGTGACAAACTTGTGCCTATACTGCTTCTACATTGAAGCCTATATTGTAACAAGATTAGGAGAGTTTTGTCTGACATTAGGCTTTGTCTTGTGTTGTGTCTTGCAGTGAACATGGATATGCTAATGAAAGATAATGACTTCATGTCAGTATTCATAGATATCTTAAGGGAGCTGCCCTGTCTGTGGGAGATTAACCACCCCCATTTCAAGAACCAAGCAAAGAGGAAGGCAGCACTGGTGCAATTGTGTGAAATTGTGAAGCAGGTGATCCCCACGGCAGACATCACTTATTTAAAGATCTTCATTGGTGGCCTGAGGAGTACATATCTGAGGGAGCGCAAGAAAGTCCTGGATTCACAGAGATCCAGAGCAGCAGATGACATCTATGTCCCCAGGATGTTGTACTATGACAGGCTGCATTTTCTGGCAGGCCAGACTGAACCAAGGCCATCCCTCTCCAGTCTTCCTTCCACGCTTCCTTCCCCCCGGCTGAGGCTTCTGACGCCCAACCTGAGCCTTCCAGGCCACATGTGGAGGAGCCCAGATTGAGCCAGGTATAGCATTCCTCTAAATATTTCTGCTTGTCCAATCAATGATGTTAACTAGATGTTAGTTGGGAGTACTAATTTAGGATTGTGATCGATGATGCAACAACTAAAACCATGTCCCTTTTTCATACACAGGGAAGTCTCAGCCAGGAGGTGGCCGGGCCGAGCCGGCTGGCTGATCTGCAGGTCCCTCCACCCCCCCTGAAAAGAGAAAGTGGCAGTAGGAGGAGTGCCCTAGAGGAGGCTACCGGAGCACTCTTTTGGAGGGCTACAGAGGTCCTGGGAGAACAACAGACCACGGAGGAGGACATTGCTGCCATCATTGCATATAAAATGCAGAGGATGGAGGAGGGCCAACAAGTCTTGTGTGAGGCGCTCATATTGGAGGCTCTTAACAAAGGTATGAGGGGCCAAATGACAGCTCAGACACACCTTTGCGATGGTCCTCCTCCTCCTCCTGCAGGTCCTCCTCCTCGTCATCCCTCTCCTCCAGGTCCTCACAGTCCTCCTCCAGGTCCTACTCCTCCTCCTGCCATATCTCCAACTGCACAGACACAGCCGGGAAGGAAGAGTGAAAGGAAGACCAGAAAGTGAGGACCCTGGATCCAGTCTGGTCGGCCAAAAAATGCAGCCTCTTGTGGTACCACAGCCTGGGGACACACATGTCATCTGCTGCTATCCGGATCTCTGCAAATTCTGGACCAGACTGCCCTCCCTTACATATGGACTCCTCAGGCCACTAATTTTGATGTTCAAGAATTGATGTCTGCCGTGGGGGTCCCAGGCTTCGCTAATTTCTCCTGTTGATCCAGTGGTGCCTTCCTCTTTGTTTGGTTCTGATCCCTTAATAAAGGATTTTTGTTTTGAATTATACTCTCCTATGTGTTTTACTTCAAAAATTACAGTTTGTTTGTGAAGATTCAGGTACAGTTCAAATATACAATGTGAAATGAACAAGGGACACCAACACCAAACAATCTCCTTGAGATTAAATAATAAAAGATATCAATGGTGTTGGGGTAACTTGACACACAAAACACACACAAAAATATTCTGGAGTAAAAATAAAAATAACATTGAACAAAGATCAGCCTTGGAAAAAATCCAAACATTAAATAAAAAAAAAGGCTTAAAATCCCCAAAAAAATGAAATAAAAAAAAAATTCTGTCAGATGTGACAACTAATAACAATATATTCAGGGAATCCCAATAAAAAAACAAAAATAAAACTTTGTGAGAAGTGTGTGTGAATGTGAGCAGCAAAACTACTTAATTCTTGTCACATTATAAAGAAGAAGAGAGTGCGCTGTATTAAACCATTTTTAACATTGCAGCGTGACGAAAGTGCTGTATCCATTGCGAACGCTAAGTGTACCAGAACGAACTGTTCCGTCTTGGAATTTCTTCTGAGCATGCGTGGCACTTTGTGCGTCGGAACAGGCCACACACGGTCGGAATTGACGCGATCGGATTTTGTTGTCGGAAAATTTTATCTCCTGCTCTCCAACTTTGTGTGTCGGAAAATCCGATGGAAAATGTCCGATGGAGCCCACACACAGTTGGAATTTCCGACAACACGCTCCGATCGGACATTTTCCATCGGAAAATCCGACTGTGTGTACGGGGCAGAACTGTATATTATATACTGTATACTATTCTTTCTAGAAAACAGCTATAGTAAATTATAACACTTGCAGAATTGCTTTTTGGCCACAATCATAAACACTACATTTGGAGAGAACTGAACAAGGCCTATGATGAAAGGTACATCATTTCTACTGTGAAACACAGAGGTGGATTGCTGATGTTTTGGGGATGTGTGAGCTACAAAGGCACAGGAATCTTGATCAAAATTGATGGCAAGATGAATGCAGTATGTTATCAAAAAATACTGGAGGAACATTTGCATTCAACAGCCAGGAAGCTCTGCATGGGACGTACTTAGACATTCCAACATGACAATGATCCAAAACACAAGGCCAAGTCAACCTGTCATTGGCTACAGAAGAATAAAGTGATGGTTCTGGAGTGGCCATCTCAGTTTCCTGACCTCAATATCATTGAGCCACTCTGGGGAGATCTCAAACGTGCAGTTCATTATTATTATATTATTATTTTTTATAATTATTTATAGTTATTTATTATATTATAATTAGGGATGAGCCCGATGTTCGAGTCGAACGTAAGTTCGACTCGAACATCAGGTGTTCGCCTGTTGGCCTAATAGCGAACAATTTGAAATTCTAATTCAAAAGCCACGGAACACCCTTTAAAAGTCTATGGGAGAAATCATAAGTGCTCATTTTAAAGGCTTATATGCTTGGTATTGTCATAAAAAGTGTTTGGGGACCTGGGTACTGCCCCAGGGGACATGTATCAATGCAAAAAAAAGTTTTAAAAATGGCCGTTTTTTCGGGAGCAGTGATTTTAATAATGCTTAAAGTGAAACAATAAAAGTGAAATATTCCTTTAAATTTCGTACCTGGGGGGTGTCTATAGTATGCCTGTAAAGTGGCGCCTTTTTCCCGTGTTTAGAACAGTCCCTGCACAAAATGACATTTCTAAAGCAAAAAAAGTCATTTAAAACTACTCGCGGCTATAATGTATTGTCTATGGGAGAAATCAAAAGTGCTAATTTTAAAGGCTTTTATGCATGGTATTGTCATAAAAACTGTTTGGGGACCTGGGTCCTACCCCAGGGACATGTATTATAATGGAAATTTCTAAGTTCTGTATATGATTGTATTCTATTTTGTATGTATTGCACACTGCCCTCATTGTGCACACGGCACTAATAATGTTTTCAGTACATGTTTACATTCTTTCGAGTCTTGATTATAATTAGCCTGCCCATGTAACGCCCCTTGTTACCATAAACGTACAATTGTAATATTAATGTGATACCTACGTAATCATGTGTATAAAAACCTTCAATTGCATCATAATAAAGCAAAACAGTTATTTGGAAAGATGCTAAGCGTATCTTTTGTGTCTGTTCCCTACTGCAGTAGTTATTATTAATTTGGAACCCATAATCAATATGAGGATATGAGTTGCCTATCATAAAAATGTCCAACTCAGTATCAATGCAAAAAAAGTTTTAAAAAATGTCCATTTTTTTAGGAGCAGTGATTTTATTAATGCTTAAAGTGAAACAATAAAAGTGAAATATTCCTTTAAATTTCGTACCTGGGGGCTGTCTATAGTATGCCTGTAAAGTGGCGCATGTTTCCCGTTCCAGTTCCTGCACAAAATTACATTTCTAAAAGAAAAAAAGTCATTTAAAACTACTTGCGGCTATAATGAATTGTTGGGTCTAAGCAATACAGATAAAAGTCATTGAAAAAAACACCATGGGGGTCCCCTCAAAAATCTATACCAGGCCCTTTGGGTCTGGTATGAATATTAAGGGGAACCCCGAGCCAAAATTTTAAAAAAATTGCCTGGGGGTCCCCCCAAATCCCATACCAGGCCCTTCAGGTCTGGTATGGATATTAAGGGGAACCCTGCTCCAAATTTGTTTAAAAAAATGGCATAGGGGTCCCCCTCAAAATCCCTACCAGACCTGAAGGTCTGGTAGGGATTTTAAGGGAAACCCTGCACCAAAATAAAAAAAAAAACATACCAGACCCTTATCCCAGCACACAACCTGGCAGACCACAGGAAAAGAGGAGGGCGAGAGAGCGCCCCCCCTGAACCGTACCAGGCCACATGCCCTCAACATGGGATGGGTGCTTTGGGGTAGCCCCCCAAATCACCTTGTCCCCATGTTGATGGGGACAAGGGCATCATCCCCACATCCCTTGCTCGGTGGTTGTGTTGGTCTGCGGGCGGGGGGCTTATCAGAATCTGGAAGCCCCCTTTAACAAGGGGATCCCAGATCCCGGCACCCCCCCGTTTGAAATGGTAATGGGTACATTGTACCCCTATTATTTCACAAAAAAAGTGTCAAAATGTTAAAAAACCACAAGACACATCTTGGGACAAGTCCTTTATTAAAAAATAAAAAAATAAAAATGTCCCACGAAGACCATTCATCTTCTCTCGCTCCGCCGGACCAAAAAAAAATCCTGCACGCCGCCACCATGGGAGGCACCCGCTGTAATGACCGTCCTCTCATGTGACAGCACTTTTATAACTGAGGGCGGGGCCACACGGTGACATACCCGGGTGACCCCGCCCCCCTCTGACGCACAAGGACTTCCCAATGGCTTCCCTGTGGCATCAGAGGGGAGCGGGACCACCCAATTACATAAACGGGTGGCCCGCCTCCCTCTAATGCCACGGGGAAGCCATTGGGAAGTCCCCGTGTGTCAGGGGGGGGCAGGGTTACCCGGGTACGTAAACGGGGGCCCACCCTCTGACACCACGGGAAGCCATAGGGTAGTCCCCGTGTGTCAGAGGGGGGCGGGGTCACCCGGGTTTGTCACCATGTGGCCCCACCCTCAGTTATAAAAGAACTGTCACCTTAGAGGATGTCATTACGGCGGGTGCCTCCCATGGAGGCGGATCGGTGGCGGCGTGCAGGTTTTCTTTTTTCTGTCCACCGGTGGAGCGAGAGAAGATGATGAATGGACTTTGTGGGACTTTTTTTTTATTTTTTAATAAAGGACTTGTCCCAAGATGTGTCTTGTGGTTTTTTACATTTTGACACTTTTTTTGTGAAATAGTAGGGGTACAATGTACCCGTTACCATTTCAAACAGGGGGGGCTGGGATCTGGGGGTCCCCTTGTTAAAGGGGGCTTCCAGATTCCGATAAGCTCCCCCGCCCGCAGACTCCCACAACCACCGGGCAAGGGTTGTGGGGATGAGGCCCTTGTCCCCATCAACATGAGGACAAGGTGCTTTGGGGGGCTACCCCAAAGCATCCTCCCAATGTTGAGGGCATGTGGCCTGGTACGGTTCAGGAGGGGGGACACTCTCTCGCCCCCCTCTTTTCCTGCGGCCTGCCAGGTTGCGTGCTCGGATAAAGGTCTGGTATGGAATTTAGGGGGACCCCCACGCAATTTTTTTTTTTAAATTTTGGTTCGGGGTTCCCCTTAATATTCATACCAGACCCAAAGGACCTGGTATAGATTTTTGGGGGGACCCCCATGCCGTTTTTTTAGTGACTTTTATCTGTATTGCTGAGACCCGACAATTCATTATAGCCGCGAGTAGTTTTAAATGACTTTTTTCCTTTAGAAATGTCATTTTGTGCAGGGACTGTTCTAAACACGGGAAACATGCGCCACTTTACAGGCATACTATAGACACCCCAGGTACGAAATTTAAAGGAATATTTCACTTTTATTGTTTCACTTTAAGCATTATTAGAATCACTGCTCCCGAAAAAACGGTCATTTTTAAAACTTTTTTTTTTTGCATTGATACATGTCCCCTGGGGCAGGACCCAGGTCCCTAAACACTTTTTATGAAAATAATTTGCATATTAACCCTTAAAATTAGCACTTTTGATTTTTCACATTCGTGTCTCATAGACTTTAACGGTGTTTGCGTGTTCGCACAAATTTTTTGCCTGTTCGCATGTTCTGCTGCGAACTGAACTGGGGGGTGTTTGGCTCATCCCTAATTATAATGTATGATTTTGTATTTCAAACTTTATCATACCCAGGATGTCTACTAGACTCTTGTTTGGACAGATTTAAGTGTGTTATTACTAAGAATTACAGGCCTACAATATAAACTCAAACCCAAATTTCTATGCAAAACAATGTACCACTGTGAGATTAAAAAATCTGACATAGGGGCGTGACCGGAAGACGAACCTGATGGCAGCCTAAGCTCTCAGCTCCCTAAGCCCACAGCACTAAAGGCGACTTTTGGGGTATTTCTACTGCACCCACATGGGCAAATCTAGGACCACTTGATCCTCCAGACATAGGGGATCATCCCTGCCCCCTCCAGGGACCTCCACGGACCTCCGCTCCTACTTTTCTCAGCCGGAATGTCCCAGGACGAGGAAGCCAATATGGCGCCGGACACTCCGGACCGCATGCAGAGGCGTCCCGCCCAGCCCTCACAGCCGGCGTACACAGAGAAGCAGCTCCCAGAAGATCCGCAGCGAGACAAAGAGACTCCCCAAGTTACGGCTGCCAGCATGGGAAGGGTGAGTCCCCGACAGCCCCCAGATAACCCCATGGAGCGGACACACAGATCCCGGACCGCAACGCCGCCCGTCCCCCCCACGCACTGCACTCAGTGCTCGGCGGCCTTCCCGAGGCTTCTGAGGACGGCTCCGGAGCCGCCCTCACAGACTATGGAGTCAGTGTCCACAGACTCCTCGGACCTCTCCCGGGACTTCCCCCCCCTGCCAAGTCCTGCAGGCCCGCAAGCTGGAACCCACAGCCTCCCTGATGGCCTACACGAAGGAGCCTGGGAAGGGGTTATTACCTCCCCCCTCCCAAAACGCAGAGACTGTCCCGCTCCAGGGATCCCAGTCTACCACAGCAGCATAAAACCACAGCCCCATCTTATGCACAGAAGGCCAGTTCCTCATTCTCCCCCCCAGCAGAGGACTTTAACACCAGACCCCTTCCACATCAGCAGCAAACAAGGGCATGCATGGATTCATGGGACCCCTCAGCAACTGGACTGCAGTTTAACCAGGGAGCAGATGCTTTACCACCGCATTCCCCACCACGTGTGTCATCCCCTTCTCCCCACTACTATAGTCCTGCACAGGATCCTTACCTGCCCCCACACATGCCCCAACAATGGCAAACATATCTGCAAGCCATGCCTACTAAGGAGGACTTCAGACAACTAATCGAAGACGTTAAATCCACGTGTCGCACGGAAATTCAAGTACTTCAAACGGGCCTCAAACATCTGGCAGACAGAGTGGAAATGGCCGACAAAGAAATACAAGAAATGAAACTAGCGGTCCACAGGACACAACTCCAGGGGGCAGACCACAGAGCAATGCTGAGAGATATGCAGAGACACGTGGAAGACCTGGACAATAGGGGGCGCCGCAATAACATACGGGTGCGAGGCATTCCAGAATCAGAAAACACAGAAGATCTGCAAGCAATCCTGCAGTCTGTCTTCAACAATCTTACTGGGGACCCCCCCTCTAAACATATAGAAATGGACAGAGCCCACCGAGCGCTTAGGCCCAAAGGCGCTACCTCCAAACCAAGAGATGTTATATGCAGAATCAGCTCTTACCCTCTTAAAGAGGAAATTATGAGGCAGGCACGCCTGGCACGTAAAGTAACTTACGAGGATACCCAGATACAACTGTACCCTGACCTTTCGTGGATAACCCTGCAAAAGCGTAGGCTCCTCCAACCGCTCCTACAACTCCTCCAGAAAGAAGCCATTATCTACAGATGGGGCTTTCCTTTTAGCCTCACGGCAAAACATCAGGGAAAATCCGCAGTGCTGCGATACCCAGAAGATCTTCGCACATTCTGTGACACACTTGAGATAACAGCTCCACAGCTACTGGAGTGGGACATAGTTGCTACTCCCTCACCACCGCCCGCTACCTGGCAAAAAGTGCCTGCATCCAACCGGTCCAGGAACTCTGACACTCAGCGTAAACCCGCCAAGCACAAGGCCCGCTGAATAGCATTTCCGGCAACAACATACAGTTCAGAGACTCGAGTACCTCAGTAGATAGAAATGTTTAACTAGCATTTGGTCTGTTAGACCCCTAGAATATCTAACCTGATTATACCCCTACGCCCAACTACAGTTTACTATTACGGGCTAGTTTTAGAAGAGCCCTGAGAGGACGGGCATTGAAGCCATTGTCCAACACCCCCCCCCTTTTCTATTGTTTCTAACCCTCGTTGGTTGGACACGGGTGCGCGGTATTAGGCTGCGCACAGTTTGAAAAATTACAGTTGATGGGACGCGTGCTCCTGGGTGTCCCCCTATGCCCGCCCTATCCGGGGTGGGGGTGGGGGCTCACGCAGGGGTCCGCTCTAGTCCAGGCCTGTTGGCTGTTTATAGATGGATAATAGGGTTGAATCTGTGTTATTTTTGTGCACTAAATGTACCTCTCTTTTCTCCCCATCTCTCTTTCTTTTTCCAACTCTCCAGCCATTCTACCTTGTACATGGATATGTACATGAAGATTCCTGGTCTCCTCCCGGAGGGTGACCACTCTGAACCTGGGGTCCTGAAGGTTAACAACCCATCACCGGGTAAGCGCACATTCCCACACACCTATCCACCAACACCATGGCCAAGGTACTATCATTAAATGTACATGGATTGAACTCCAATAGAACAAGACATCTGGCGCTGAGGGAGTTTAGACAATCGGGAGCTGCTTTCGTTATGGTCCAGGAGACCCATTATAATAAGGAAGGCTCGTTTGCATTCGCATCCAGATATTATTCCCAAATATACATCGCATCGGGTAATCGTAAAAAAGCTGGAGTAGCCATACTTTTTAAAAGGGGGGCCCCCTTCACCTGCGTGACCCAATATAGGGACCCAAACGGCCACTTCATAATCTTGAAGGGTCGCTGGCAAACACAAGAACTGACGCTGTGTGCAATATACGCCCCCAATGTTAATCAGCATAGATTCCTATCCAAGGTACTTTCATGAATTTTTAAGTCCACCCCCAAGGTCCTGATTCTGGGAGGTGATTTTAACCTCATTCAGTCGACTACTGCGGACCGCCAGGCCCTAACCCCCCATGCTCCCTCACCTAGGTCCCATAGAGACTCGAGACTATTCAGACAAATTACCAGAAGATATGCGCTCTTTGATGCATGGCGGGCTCTCTGCCCACAAGGCCGACAATACACGTTCTACTCGGCACCCCATCGTACGCACACCCGCATTGACTATTTCTTTGTTAATAACTATACACTAAAACTGACACCCAAAGCACAAATATGCCCCATTTCATGGTCGGACCATGCACCTATTTTAATCACATTGGATCTAGATAGCCCAATTCGTAGACCCTATAATTGGAGACTGAACACATTCCTACTCCAACACCAACCAACCCTAGCAGAATTAACATCTACGCTCAAGCATTATTTTCTAGAAAACTCTAATCAGGAAGTTTCACTTCCTATACTTTGGGAGGCCCATAAGGCGGTCCTTAGAGGTAAATGCATAGCAAATTCATCAGCATTAAAAAAGGACGCCATAGCGGCCAAAGTAAAGCAGAACGGGAACTCAGAACAGTCGAAACCCAGCTCCAGACAAACCCTACAATCTCTAACTTACGGAAAATAACTAACCTCCGCACAACTCTTCGTGACCTAGCTATGGGACAGGTAGAGAAAGCTCTGACGAGACTAAAACAGAGGTTCTATGACAAGGGGAACAAGGCACACTCTCTCTTAGCCAACAAATTACGGGAGAGATCCCATATGCAATCCCCGAACCAAATTAAAAATAAAATGGGACAGCTGCTATCACACCCTGAAGACATCGCACGCACATTTGCAGACTTCTACCAAAAACTATACAACAACCCGGACATACCCACTAATCCTCCCTCCACGGATCTGACCCACACGATGAAACAATATTTAGAACAGAGTGGAATCCCTCATCTCCAACCGACCGACCTGATAGCACTTAATGTCCAGATCACAGATGAGGAAATAGAGCTTACCATTAAAAACTTGCCGTCCCATAAGGCCCCAGGCCCGGACGGCTTTCCGTACGAATACTATAAAACGTTTCTTCCTATATTACTCCCCTATCTCAGTAGACTGTTCAATGCCTTCCTTCAGGATACCCAGATCCCCCTGGAGATGCAGAAATCCTTTATCACCCTAATCCCCAAACCGGATAAAGATCCATCTATATGCGCAAACTACAGACCCATTGCGCTGCTAAATTCTGACTTAAAATTTTTTACCAAACTTCTATCCAACCGCCTGAATATGATTTTACCATCACTAATCCATAAGGATCAGGTGGGATTTGTACCAATGTGGCAGGCGGGGGATAATACTAGAAAAGTGATAGACCTGGTGGAAGTGGCGAACAGGGATGGCACCCCCTCTATACTACTAAGTTTAGACGCTGAAAAAGCATTCGATCGGCTGGGGTGGCCGTTCCTGTTTGCCACGCTGACCCATATGGGCTTCCGGGGCCCCTTTCTGCGGGCAATAAAACACTTGTATTCTAACCCCTCCTCACAGGTCAGGACTCCCTTTGCCCTTTCAACATCATTCACAGTATCCAACGGCACAAGGCAGGGATGCCCGCTTTCACCCCTATTGCTCGCACTATGTGTAGAACCCCTAGCGGCCTCTATTAGGAATAATTTAAACATACGAGGAATAACGGTTAGAGACAGGGAGTTTAAGATCTCCCTCTTTGCTGATAACATAATACTCACCCTGACCCAACCCCACATCTCCCTCTCGAACCTACACGCTGAACTAGACCGTTTCCGCGCCCTTTCAGGATACAAAATTAATGCTTCAAAATCAGAAGCATTACCCATCAACCTCCCTGAAGCAGAACTGGAACTCCTGAAATCCAACTACAACTATAATTGGCAAACAAAAGCTCTGAAATACTTAGGGATCAATATCACCCCAAAATTTAATACCTTGTATCAAGAGAATTTCCCCCCCCCTCTATGCTACCATTAGAGCCCTCCTGCTCCAATGGAAAAAACATCATATCTCCTTATTAGGACGAATCGCATCAATAAAAATGACCATTCTCCCGAAACTTTTATACCTTTTCCAAACACTCCCTATACCCATACCACTCAAACATCTAAAACAACTCCAAACAGATTTACTCCACTTTGTGTGGAATTACAAAAGACATAGGATCTCACAAACGGTGCTGATGGCGTCGCGCGGTGAGGGGGGTCTTGCTTTACCGAATATAGTCAAATACTATCAAGCAACACAGCTGAGAGCTGTGGCATCATGGTTTACACAAAAATCATATAATAAATGGACAGAGATAGAAAAGCTATGGCTAGCACCAATACACCCGAACAACCTACTATGGAATGCGGATGCGGACGTAGCCCCGGAACGCCTGCTGGGCCCCATGCTCATGCTAAAGAGAACATGGCGCACATTGGCTAAATCTAGTAAACTAATCTCGGAGAAATCAACTCTGACTTCCTTTGTGTGTAACCCCAAGGTGCCAGATAGTCTCACACGCCAGATGTCACATCCCTGGTCTTCTAGGAGTTTGTTCCATTTTGGGAGTATAGTAGATCCTAGAACCCGTAGGCTCCTGTCTTTCTCAGACCTGCAGGCCAAACACGATATACCAAAACAAGCATTCTATGGATATTTACAAATAAGACATTATGCACTAACCATAGCCCCTGATCTACAATTTTCACCCCCATCCCCGTTCGAAACCATTATTCTAGCAGGCAATACACAGAAGGGACTTATATCAGAGATCTATAAAATCTTGAATACCATCCCCCTAGAGGAACAAAGTAAGCATTACTACATGCTCAAGTGGGAAAAGATCCTAGGGGAAGACATCACATTAGCACAGTGGCAGACAATATGGAACCAGGCAGCGAAGAGCTCAATGTGTACGCTATATAAAGAAAACACATATAAAATCCTCTACTTCTGGTACATGACCCCAGATGTGCTACACACAATCTTTCCAAATAGCTCAGATAAATGCTGGCGTTGCCAGGGAGCTAAAGGCACTTTTTTACACGTGTATTGGACCTGCCCACTGCTAGCTCAATACTGGGAGACAGTTAGTCACCTCCTTGCCCACCTCTTAGAAACCGAAGTACAAGCGACTCCAAAATTCTTCTTACTAGGACTATCACCGCTTAAAATTTGTAGACCATACAAAAAATTAGTGCGACACATACTTACGGCAGCACGCTGCCTAATAGCCTTAAATTGGAAACGCACTACCCCGCCTTCAGCTGAGGATCTATACGCTAGAATCAGAGATGTAGAGCTGATGGAGAAAATGACAGCTAGAATCCAAGATAGACTAGAGGCACATAACAGGGTTTGGGAGCTATGGCACCTCCCGGAGGACCCACCATGACCAGGTAATAAAATCAACTAGAAGGCTCTTCTTCTCTTCCCCCTTCTTTCTTTCTTTCTTTCCTTTCTATCCTATTTCTAATCCTTGTATAACATAGGTTTACGCAACCTTGTTTTCAACTACAAATATCTGTTTTATATTTATGTTTTTTTTTCTTTTTTGTTAGTTTCATTCCAGTCAAGAAGACTGGATTACTATTTAGTAACTAAATGAAGTTCGCATTTGCTATTTTGTTTATTATAGGAACTAAAGACAGCTAAGCCATACAGGATATATGTTTCAAACTACTTATGGATGCATTGAACAATGTATGTGATTATTCATGTTCCTTTATTCTGTATCACTAAAACTCATAATAAAAAAATTCGCTATTTGAAAGAAAAAAAAAATCTGACATAATCATACCACCAGGGAGGCTACTGATGCAGAGGTACACTGTTCATTTGTTGCTGGAAAGGATCACACCTTACCCTCTACCCCCAACCTGAAGTGACTGACTCTCAGATAATGGGTGAGCTGTAATATTTTCTTTTGATAAACAACAAGTAAATACTGTGCTTTCACAAGCAAAGAAGGTGACTTCTTTAAGCTAGCAATCAGAAATTAAGAACATTTCTGAATTAATCCTAATATCTGAAATATACAGTTTGACAGCTTTCTATATCATCTCCTTACAGCAGCTTAAAAAACTGATCTGACACTAAGGGGATTATTTACAAAAGGCAAATCCACTTTGCACTGCAAGTGCAAACTACAAGTGCAAAGTGTACTTGAAATTGCACTGAAAGTGCACTTGAAAGTGCAGTCGCTGTAGATCGGAGGGGAACATGCAAAGAGAATAAAAAAACAGCATTTTAGCTTGCACATGATTGGATGATAAAATCAACAGAGCTTCCCCTCCTTTCAGATCTACCCCTCAGATTTACAGTGACTGCACTACCAAGTGCACTTTCAGTGCAATTTCAAGTGCACTTTGCACTTGTAGTTTGCACTTGTGGTGCAAAGTGGATTTGCCTTTCATAAATAACCCCCTATGGCTGCTGTGATCTCCCCACTTTTAAAGTAAAGGGGACTTGCTTCTCTAAAGCTCATTTAATGGCCCTTCTAAGCTTGCTGCTTATGGTGCAGAGGTTATCTAGTGTATTATAGTGTAAAAAAAAAATTACACACAAAGTCACTAGGACTGTAGATCTTAATCCTGCAGGATTTGCAGCAAATCCAAGAAAACAGTCAATCCGAACATCATCCCTAATACAATTGTAAATCTGCAATAGAATCATGCTTACTATCTTCATATTCGATTTTACATTTTTGTACATTTCCTTACACAAAATGAGACCATTTGTATTCCAACACCCAAGTATTCATAACTAGTGATGAGAAAAGTTCAGTTCCCCTTAACGTTCACCTAAAACTTGAAGTCTGCAAACCTTACGGGACCTTATCTTTATTGGCATCAGATTATGCATTTTTTTTGGTCCTTTTCAAAGCAAATTCTCAAGTTTTTGCTAATAAATCATAGAAATCATGCAAGAAAAAACTTTTTAAAAATACCATTCGGCTGGGGGAGGGTTCTATAGTAAAAGAACATTAAAAATACACAATTCTTCTAAAATAACATTTTTTGGGAATGTCCTAAACATGCATGCAAAGTGTAGGACATATGCCAGCAAAAGTGACATATATAAGAAATAGTACTAAATGACAATTCTGATCTCCAGACTTGGGATAGGGCGAACAGACCCCTGTTCAGTTCTCACCAGAACTTTTGAACACCGCAAAAGTTCGTACCTGAATAACGAACCCCATTAAAGTCATTGGGACCCAACCGTCAAAAATCAAAAGTGCCCATTTTGAAGGTTTATATGCAAGTAATTGGGCATACAATGGTTATAGGGGTCCAAACCTGCCCTGGGGGGCATGTATCAATAAAAAAAAAGTTTGTGAAAAGCGTAATTTTTAATTGAGCAGTGATTTTTTATTTTTAAAGTGAAAGCATAGAAATGAAAAATTCCTTCCAATATAGTGCTTGGGGAGTCCCCTTACTCTACCTGTAAAGTGGCAGATCTGTACCATGTCTAGAATCTGCTGCAGCAATAATTGCATTTATAAAGCAAAAAAAAAACATTTTCCCTGCAAGCTGCCTTTATTTTGCTCAGCAACAGCTGGGGAGCCAGTGTGTATGATGAGGCCACAATGTAGTGCACTGGGAACAAGATTAGAGATTTTTTGGATACATTCTGGTGTCACTTTAACTTTGGATAAAAGTAACGGATGCGTAAAAATTGGTCTTTGGGTGTCAGTGGCGTGTTCTCCACCATAACCCTATAGGGGTAATCTTGATGAAAGCAAGAATTGGCCTTGCTGTAAAAAAATGCAATGATATGCACCTGTCAAACAGGTGCAGGAAAAATTGGTCTTTGGGTATCAGTGGTGCCTTCCCACCATAACCCTATAGAGGTGCTCTTGATGAAGGCAAAAAAATTGCAATGATATGCACCTGTCAAGCAGGAGCAGAAAAATTAGTCTTTGGGTGTTGGTGGCACCTTCCCACCGTAGCCCTATAGAGGTGCTCTTGATATTGCAATGATATGCACCTGTCAAACAGGTGCAGAAAAAATTACTATTTGGGTGTCGGGTGCACCTTCCCACCTTAACCCTATAGAGGTGCTCTTGTTGAAGGCAAAAAAAATTGCAATGATATGCACCTGTCAACCAGGTGCTGAAAAATTGGTCTTTGGGTGTTAATTGTGCCCATGAAACCTATACCAAAAACATTCTTCCAGATGAAATGATTGAACACCCTCAAAGCTAGGTAGCCTCGAAGTTCTGCAGTGATTCCACATCCTAAAAAGACATAATCACTGACATCGGCATCAGGGGCTTCATAGCTGGTAATCCAGAACTAAATCTTTTTTTTATAAAAGTCAAACGGTCCGCGGAGTCTGTGGACAGATGCGTTCTATAATCAGTAACAAAACCTCCTGCAGCACTGAATGCCCATTCTGAAAGCACACTGGATGCAGGGCAGCACAACAACTCAATAGCATACTGGGCAAGTTCTGGCCAGTGGTCTATTCTCATGACCCAGTAAGTCAGTGGATCCTCAGCTGGAAAGCTCTCCATCTCTGTTTTGGCCCCGAGGTAATTGTCCACCATGTGATGTAGACGCCGCCGATGGGATGTGGAAGCTGACAGCCCTGGGCGGCGAGGACTAAAAAAATTCCCAAATGCCTCACTTAGGCGGGTGCCTTCTCCAACGCTCCAACAGAGGTCTCAAAACTAAATTTTCTACGACACTATAACAACAGGAATTGTGTCACTGATGCATTCACTTTCACAGCTCACCATCCTTGTGGCCTCCTCCAATGGTGACAATACAGTGCATGCATCCTTAATGATCATCCATTGGCGTGGGGAAAAAAAGCAGAGGTGGCCTGAGCCTGTTGTCGTGCCATACTCGTTAACGTCCCTCTGCTGCATGTATAGCTGCAGCAGTATTGCCAAAGTCGAGTTCCATCTGGTGGGCATGTCACAAATCAGGTGGTTTACAGGCAGGTGGAATTCCTGTTGAATTTCAGCCAACTGAGCACTGGCTGTGTATGACCACCAGAAATAGTTACAGACTCTTCTGGCCAGCTTTAGCACATCTTGCAACCCTGGGTATGTATTTAGGAAATGCTGCACCACCTAATTGAGGACATGTGCCAGGCATGGCACATGTGTCAACTTTCCCTGTCTAAGGGCGGACAGGAGGTTTGAGCCATTATCGCACATCACCATTCCTGGCTCCAGCTGGCGTGGTGTGAACCACCTCTGAGCCTGTCCCTGCAGAGCTGCAAGAATCTCTGCTCCGGTGTGATTCCTGTCTCCTAAACACACCAGCTTAAGCACTGCATGGCACCTTTTAACCTTGACTCATGGAATAGCCCTTTGAACGCTTAGGGGATAAATGATGTTCACAGTACAATTTTGCAGAGGAGGGCATGGAGGTGGCGGAGGAGGAAGAGGGGTAGAGCTCACAGGTCTGGCATCAACACCACCAGCTGTATGGAGACGTGGGGGGAAAACAAGCTGCAGCACCGAGCCCTGTCCTGCATCCTTTTGAGCAAGCAGCGTTACCCAGTGTGCTGTGAACTAAATATATCATCCCTGCCCATGCTTGCTGGACCACGTGTCAGCAGTAAGGTTTTAGGACTGACTGCCTTGCCCAACTATGCCAGAACATTCCCTTCCATGTGATGGTAGATTGATGGAATGACCTTACGTGAAAAGTAGTCGACTGGGAACCTCCCATTGTGGTACAGCACATTGTGCGAATTCACGGAAGGAGCAGAATCCACCAGGCTGAAAGGCAGAAGTTGGAGAGCCAACGGCTTTGACAAGCTCGCATTTAGGTGCTGGGCATGTGGGTGGCAGGGACTGTATTTTTTTTCTGCTGCAGCAGATGGGGCAGATAAATTTGCCAGCTACAGTCTACAGCTGGTGGTGTGCTGCTGGCAAATGTGCTGCTGGGGCCTGGGACACCCTGTGCTATACCATCATCCCTGTCAGTGGAGGCTGCTGAGAGGTAATGACTCGGTATAGCAGGGGAAGACTGAAGTGGGTAAGGGGGAGGAGGAGGAGGAACAGTTTTGTGCCACTCTTGTGTGGCTTTTAGGTGATCTTGCCAACAGGCTGAGTGGTTGGACGTTAAATGCCTTGTTAAGCATGTGGTACTCAAATGGCTGGTGTTTTTGCCACGTTTGATGTGCCTGAGACACAGTTTGCAGATAGCAACAGTGCAATCTGCTGCAGATTTACTGAAAAAGGCCCAGACAGATGAGCTTTGGGGAGTGGGCCGGGAGATAACAGCTGCAGAATGTGATGGAATAGGGTGGCTGCTCTCTACTCTTTCTTGATGTCGGTCTTCTTGGGATTGTGCTGCCTCACCTTTAGTTTCCTCCTCTGCTCTATCATCATCATCATCTCCATCTCCTCCATCTTCATCATTACCACTGGAGACAACTTGGCAATACGCTGCGGCTTGGGGAACATGAATGCTAATTTGTCTACCAGTGTTCCTCCCTCTCTCTAGGCTCATGTTCCTGTCATTCTCAACCTCAGAACCAACATCTGAATCCAGTAATGTCTGTGCATCATCAAGGATCAAGTGGCTGATGCTGTGGTCAAATAACTCAGCTGACTAACTCAGCTGATGTTGGGGCTATGGCAGGAATATATGTGGACAAGGAGGCAGGTTTATCCACTCTGGCAACTGCAGGGGTCTACACACTTGTCTCTGCTTGCGTGACAGAGGATGAGGAGGATGAGGAAGGTTTAGTAAGCCAGTCCACCACCTCCTCTGCATGCTGTGGTTGGATAGCATGGGCAAACTCACTAAACAGGAAATGATGCCCTATCTGAAGACTGACCACCACGTCCACCTTTGCCTGTGGACACATTTGTTGCTGACCCCCTTACAGTGCCAAGGGAACATCTGCCTCTCCTTGTTGTCCTCCCAGACATTATTGGGAGGGAGGGAGCGGTGCTTATAAGCAAGTGTAAAGAAGAATTGGAAATCTGTACGTAGATGCATCAATGTAAAGTGATGTTTGGTGCACTTTAATTTGAGTACTCACTCACACTCAACATACACACTTCACATATACACTATAATGCAATATAGTGCGCCAAATGTATAGTGATGCACAGAACTATATGGCGTTAAACTGGCAGTAATGCACACAAACCTATATGGGGTTAAACTGGCAGTAACGCACACAAAACTTTATGGCGTTAAACTGGCAGTAATGCACACAGAAGTAAATCGCGTTAAACTGCCAGTAATGCACAAAACTATATGGCGTTAAACTGGCAGTAATGAACACAGAACTATATGGCGTTAAACTGGTAGTAACACACAGAATGATATGGCATTAAACTGGCAGTAACGCACACAGACGTAAATGGCGTTAAACTGGTAGTAACACACACAGAAGTAAATGGCGTTAAACTGGCAGTAACGCACAAAACTATATGGTGTTAAATTGACAGTAACACACACAGAACTATATGGCGTTAAACTGGCAGTAAGGCACACAGAAGTAAATTGCATTAAACTGGCAGTATCACAATCCAATAGACGGTGTTCAACCATCATTACACTGATGCTATCTGAACTGCCCCTACTCTTGCTATACACTAATGTAAATACACTATACACTAATGTAAAGATTACTGACACGGTCTCACTACACTACACTGAAACTATCTGAGCTGTCCCTAGTATAGCACACTAACTAAATAATAGCACTGAACAGAGCCCTGTTCTGTCTCTCTCCACGTCGAAATCACACTGAAAATGGCTGCCATTGAAAGAATACTTTTATACTGTGGGGCAGGAATGAGCTATGATTGGATAAAGTCATGATGACAGTGTCCAATCATGACTCTGACAGTGCTCTGTGCCCTGATTGGCTGAAGCTTTCACTGCTTTAGCCAATCAGGGCTTTCAATGCACTTTTCAGCGCTGCAATGCCGAACAAATGGTCGAACGACTTGTTTGTTGGGATATTCGCCGAACATCCGAACAGCGAAAGTTCAGCCCGAACTTATGCTAGGGCCGAATCGTTCCACCACCCCTACTCCAGACTACCTCTGTTTGTAAACAAATCGAACAGGGGTTCCTGGGTGATGCTATTAACCACATACAAACTTGTAGTCCCCAAAACCCTTGCCCAGTGGTTGTGGGGGTCTGCGGGCGGGGGGCTTATTGGGATATTGAAGCCCCCTTTAACAAGGGGACCCCCAGATTTTGGTCCTCCTATGTGAAGTGGAAACGGGTACATTGTACCAATTCACAAAAAAGTGTAAAAAATAGTAAAAATGACAAGAGACACTTTGGGACATGTCCTTTATTAAAAACTAAAAATGTCCTGCGATGTAAATCCATCTCATGCCACCCAACGAACCGAAAAAAGTAAAAAAAAAATCGCTATAGCTCCGCCTCCATGGGAGGCTCCTGCACACTGCACGCTTCTTCTCGATGACAGCTGTTATATAGCTGAGAACGGGGCCATCCAGTGACGTAAACGGGTGACCCCGTTCCCCCTCTGATGCCACTTGACGTCAGAGGAAGGCGGGGTCATCGATTACGTCACCGAGTGGCCCCACACTCAGCTATATAACAGCTGTCAAAGGGAGAAGCGTGCAGTGTGCGGGAGCTTCCCATGGATGGTGTAGCTGTTGCGGTTTTTATTTATTTATTTTTTCGGTTCGTTGGGCGGTGTGAGATGGATTTACATCACGGGACATTTTTTTTTTTATTTTAATAAGGGACTTGTCCCAAAGTGTCTTCTGTCATTTTTACTATTTTTTTACACTTTTTTAGGTGAATGTGTAGGGGTACAAGGTACCCGTTACCGATTCACATGGGGGGGCCGGGATCTGGGGGTCCTCTTGTTAAAGGGGAATTCCAGATTCCGATAAGCCCCCAGTCCACAGACACTCACAACCACAGGCCAAGGGTTGTGGGGATGAGGCCCTTGTCCCCATCAACATGGGGACAATATGTTTTGGGGAACACCAAAGCACCCTCCCCATGTTGAGGGCATGTGGCCTGGTACAGTTCAGGAGGAGGGGAGGACGCTCTCTCGCCCCCCTCTTTTCCTGCAGCCTGCCAGGTTGTGTGCTCAGAAAAGGGTCTGGTATGGATTTTGGGGGGACCTCTACGCCATTTTTTTTTTGGCGCAGGGTTCCCCTTAAAATCCATACTAGACCTGAAGGGCCTGGTATGGATTTTGGGGGGACCCCCATGCAATTTATTTTTTTAATTTTGGTTCTTAATATTCATAACAGACCCATAGGGCCTGGTAATGGACTGGGGGGAAAGCATGCTGTTTTTTTCAATTAGTTTTATCTGTATTGCCAGGACCTGACAATTCAATTTTTCCTTTAGAAATATCATTTAGCTGTGGTACTGTTCTAAACATGGGAAAACTGCGCCACTTTACAGGCATACTATAGACACCCCCAGGCACAATCTTTAAAGGAATATTTCATTTTCATTGTTTCACTTTAAACATTGTTAAAATCACTGCTCCTGAAAAAAACGGCCATTTTTAAAACTTTTTTTTGCATTGATACATGTCCCCTGGGGCAGGACCCAGGTCCCCAAACACATTTTATGGCAATTACATGCATCTAAGCTTTTAAAATGAGCACTTTTGATTTTTCATGTTCGTGTCCCATAGACTTTAACAGTGTTTGCATGCTCGTCCAAATTTTTTGCCTGTTCGTAAGTTCTGGTGTGAACCGATGGGTGTTAGGCTCATCCCTACTCCCTAACACAGATTTACACAGATTTGTGAACAATATTTAAGAATTCGGGTCATGACAAATAGGGGCAAACACAAAAGTGTTGGGTTTATAATTTTGCTCAGTGTACATCACTTTTTCTACTGTGTGTGTTTATTGACTGTAGTTTTTATATGAATAAGTACAGTATCTCACAAAAGTGAGTACACCCCTCACATTTTTGTAAATATTTTATTATATCTTTTCATGTGACAACACTGAAGAAATTACGCTTTGCTACAATATAGTGAGTGTACAGCTTGTATAACAGTGTAAATTTTCTGCCCCCTCAAAATAACTCAACACACAGACATTAATGTCCAAACCGATGCCGAGACCTTGCACTCCTCCACCTTCCATTTGAGGATGCCCCACAGATACTCAATAGGGTTTAGGTCTGGAGACATGCTTGGCCAGTCCATCACCTTTACCCTCAGCTTCTTTAGCAAGGCAGTGGTCACCTTGGAGGTATGTTTGGGGTCATTATCATGTTGGAATACTGCCCTCTGGCCCAGTCTCCAAAGGGAGGGGATCATGCTCTGCTTCAGTATGTCACAGTTCATGTTGGCATTCATGGTTCCCTCAATGAACTGTAGTTCCCCAGTGCCAGCAGCACTTATGCAGCCCCAGACCATGACACTCCCACCACCATGCTTGACTGTAGGCAAGATACACTTGTCTTTGTACCCCTCACCTGGTTGCTGCCACACACACTTGGCACCATCTGAACCAAATTATTATTATTATTATTATTATACAGGATTTATATAGCGCCGACAGTTTACGCAGCGCTTTACAACATTAGGGCAGACAGTACAAGTACAATACAATTCAATACAGGAGGAATCAGAGGGCCCTGCTCGTTAGAGCTTACAATCTAGGAGGGGGGGTAAAGTTATACAAAAGGGTAATAGCTGTGGGGGATGAGCTAATGGAGAAAATAGTGCAGATGTTAGATGGAGGCAGGATAGGCTTCTCTGAAGAGGAAAGTTTTCAGGGATCGCCTAAAAGTGGATAAATTTGGAGACAGTCTGACAGATTGGGGTAAGGAATTCCAGAGGATGGGCGAGGCTCGAGAGAAGTCCTGGAGGTGGATATGGGAGGAGGTGATGAGGGAGCTAGAGAGCAGGAGATCTTGGGAGGAACGGAGAGGGCGATTAGGTTGGTATTTTCAGACTAGGTTAGTGATGTAGCTGGGGGCAGAGTTGTGAATGGCTTTGTAACTTATTGTTAGTATTTTGAATTTAATTTGTTGGGCGAGTGGTAGCCAATGGAGGGATTGGCAGAGAGGGGTAGCAGACACTGAGCGGTTTGTAAGGTGGATGAGTCTGGCAGCCGCATTCATGATGGACTGAAGGGGGGATAGTCTATTTAAAGGTAAGCCAATGAGGAGTGAGTTGCAGTAGTCAAGGCGAGAGATAACCAGGGAGTGAATTAGGAGCTTTGTGGTTTCACTGGTTAGAAAGGGACATAGTTTAGAGATGTTGCGGAGGTTGAGGCGGCAAGCTTTGGAAAGTGATTTGATGTGGGGCTGAAAGGAGAGTTCAGAATCCAGGATAACACCTGGCACCCTGACATGTGGGGACGGGTGGATGGTTTTGCCATTGCTCTTGACAAAGAAGTCAGGGGAAGAGGCACGTGGGGGAGGAAATATTATAAGCTCGGTTTTGGACAAGTTGAGTTTGAGGAAGTGGTGTGACATCCATACAGATATGTCGGTTAGTAAGTTAGTGATGCGTGAGGAGACTGATGGAGTGAGTTGAGGGGTGGAGAGATAGATTTGTGTGTCATCAGCGTAGAAATGATATTGAAAGCCGTGAGAGGCTATCAGCTGACCCAGGTAAGAGGTGTAGATTGAAAATAAAAGAGGTCCAAGAACAGAACCTTGGGAGACCCCGACAGAAAAGGGAAGAGGAGTGGAGGAAGTAGAATTGTAAGTGACACTGAAGGTGCATTGGGATAGGTAGGATGAGAGCCACTGAAGAGCACAGTCACGGAGGCCGAAGGAGTAAAGTTTTTTGAGGAGGAGGGGGTGGTCAACCGTGTCAAAGGCAGCTGAAAGATCCAGAAGTAGGAGTACAGAATAGTGTCCGTTGGTTTTTGCAGTTAGTAGGTCATTTGTGAGTTTTAAAAGAGCAGTTTCTGTGGAGTGTTGAGGGTGAAATCCAGATTGAAGGGGATCAAGAAGGTTGTTTTTAATGAGGTGGTCACTCAGTTGGTTGTAAACCAGGCGTTCAAGGAGTTTAGAGGAAAAGGGGAGCAAGATGATAGGGCATAGGTTGTTAAGATTGGTAGGGTCCAAGGATTGTTTTTTGAGTATGGGAGTGACCAGTGCATGTTTTAGAGCATCGGGGAAGATGCCAGAGGTGAGGGAAAGATTGAAGATGTGAGTTAGAGAGTTTAGGATGGGGTCAGAGGGTGACTGTAGCATTTGAGAGGGAATAGGGTCCAGGGGACAGCTGGTTAGGTGGGTGATAGAAAGGAGTTTAGCAACTTTGTCTGGAGTAGCAGATTTGAATAGGGGGAGTGTCAGTTGTACCTGTTGACATGGGGTCTTAGCTGGGGAGATACCTGTAGAGTGGAGATTTCATCACGGATTGTATCAATCTTGTTTTTGAAGTGATTAGCGATTTCCTGGGCAGTGAGTAGGGATGAGCCGAAAAACCCCCTGTTCGGTTCGCACCAGAACATGCGAACAGGAAAAAAGTTTGTTCGAACACACGAACACCGTTAAAGTCTATGGGACACGAACATGAATAATCAAAAGTGCTAATTTTAAAGGCTAATATGCAAGTTATTGTCATAAAAAGTGTTTGGGGACCCGGGTCCTCCCCCAGGGGACATGGATCAATGCAAAAAAAATTTTTAAAAACGGCCGTTTTTTCAGGAGCAGTGATTTTAATAATACTTAAAGTCAAACAATAAAAGTGTAATATCCCTTTAAATTTCATACCTGGGGGGTGTCTATAAAAAAAAAAATGATGTGGGGTTCCCCCTAAATTCCATACCAGACCCTTCAGGTCTGGTATGGATTTTAAGGGGAACCCCGCGCCAAAAAAAAAAAAAAAACGGCGTGGGGTCCCCCCAAAAATCCATACCAGACCCTTATCCGAGCACGCAACCTGGCAGGCCGCAGGAAAAGAGGGGGGGACGAGAGTGCGCCCCCCCTCCTGAACCATACCAGGCCACATGCCCTCAACATTGGGAGGGTGCTTTGGGGTAGCCCCCCAAAACACCTTGTCCCCATGTTGATGAGGACAAGGGCCTCATCCCCACAACCCTGGCCGGTGGTTGTGGGGGTCTGCGGGCGGGGGGCTTATCGGAATCTGGAAGCCCCCTTTAACAAGGGGACCCCCAGATCCCGGCCCCCCCCCTGTGTGAAATGGTAAGGGGGTACAAAAGTACCCCTACCATTTCACTAAAAAACTGTCAAAAATGTTAAAAATGACAAGAGACAGTTTTTGACAATTCCTTTATTGAAATACTTCTTCTTTCTTCTATCTTCCTTCATCTTCTGGTTCTTCTGGCTCTTCTGGTTCTTCCTCCGGCGTTCTCGTCCAGCATCTCCTCCGCGGCGTCTTCTATCTTCTTCTCCTCGGGCCGCTCCGCACCCATGGCATGGGGGGAGGCTCCCGCTCTTCTCTTCATCTTCTTCATCTTCTTCTTTTCTTCTCTTCTTCTCTTCTTCTCTTCTTCTCTTCTTCTCTTCTTCTCTTCTTCTCTTCTTCTCTTCTTCTCTTCTTCTCTTCTTCATTTTCTTCTCCGGGCCGCTCCGCACCCATGCTGGCAAGGAGGGAGGCTCCCGCTGTGTGACGGCGCTCCTCGTCTGACAGTTCTTAAACACCCGGTGACCCCGCCCCCCTCTGACGCACGGGACATGACGGGACTTCCCTGTGGCATTCCCCGTGATGTTACAGGGATGTCCTGTCAAGTCACCGTGCGTCAGAGGGGGGCGGGGTCACCGGCTGGCCCCGCCCCGTTATTTAAGAACTGTCAGACGAGGAGCGCCGTCACACAGCGGGAGCCTCCCTCCATGCCAGCATGGGTGCGGAGCGGCCCAGAGAAGAAAATGAAGAAAAGAAGAAGAGAAGAAAAGAAGAAGATGAAGAGAAGAGCGGGAGCCTCCCCCCATGCCATGGGTGCGGAGCGGCCCGAGGAGAAGAAGATAGAAGACGCCGCGGAGGAGATGCTGGACGAGAACGCCGGAGGAAGAACCAGAAGAACCAGAAGAACCAGAAGATGAAGGAAGATAGAAGAAAGAAGTATTTCAATAAAGGAATTGTCAAAAACTGTCTCTTGCCATTTTTAACATTTTTGACAGTTTTTTAGTGAAATGGTAGGCCCTTACCATTTCACACAGGGGGGGGTCGGGATCTGGGGGTCCCCTTGTTAAAGGGGGCTTCCAGATTCCGATAAGCCCCCCGCCCGCAGACCCCCACAACCACCGGCCAGGGTTGTGGGGATGAGGCCCTTGTCCTCATCAACATGGGGACAAGGTGTTTTGGGGGGCTACCCCAAAGCACCCTCCCAATGTTGAGGGCATGTGGCCTGGTACGGTTCAGGAGGGGGGGGGCGCACTCTCGTCCCCCCCTCTTTTCCTGCAGCCTGCCAGGTTGCGTGCTTGGATAAGGGTCTGGTATGGATTTTTGGGGGGACCCCACGCCGTTTTTTTTTTTTTTTTGGCTCGAGGTTCCCCTTAAAATCCATACCAGACCTGAAGGGTCTGGTATGGAATTTAGGGGGAACCCCACGTCATTTTTTTTTTTTAATTTTGGCCGGGGTTCCCCTTAATATCCATATCAGACCTGAAGGGCCTGGTATGGAATTTAGAGGGACTCCTACGTCTTTTTTTTTTTTAATTTTGGTTCGGGGTTCCCCTTTGGGGAATTCCCATGCCGTTTTTATCAATGAACTTCTATGTGTATTGTCGGCAATGCAATAGCCGCGGTAGTTTTAAATGAGTTTTTTCCTTCAAAATGTCATTTTGCTGTCAGACTGTTCTAAACACAGGAAACATGCGCCCCTTTACAGGCATACTATAGACACCCCCCAGGTACGAAATTTAAAGGGATATTACACTTTTATTGTTTGACTTTAAGCATTATTAAAATCACTGCTCCTGAAAAAACGGCCGTTTTTAAAAAAATTGTTTGCATTGATCCATGTCCCCTGGGACAGGACCCAGGTCCCCAAACACTTTTTATGACAATAACTTGCATATTAGCCTTTAAAATTAGCACTTTTGATTTCTCCCATAGACTTTTAAAGGGTGTTCCGCGGCATTCGAATTTGCCGTGAACACCCCAAATTGTTCGCTGTTCGGCGAACTTGCGAACAGCCAATGTTCGAGTCGAACATGAGTTTGACTCGAACTCGAAGCTCATCCCTAGCAGTGAGTAAGTCAGTGGGTGGAGGCGGTGGAGGACAAAGTAGAGAGTTGAAGGTAGAGAAGAGTTTACTGGATGAGAAGGTGTTAATAAGAGTTGTAAAATAGGTTTGCTTGGCAGTGTGGAGAAAAGAATAGTATTTTTGGAGGGCAGATTTGTATTGGTTGAAGTCTTTGAGAGACTTAGTCTTGTGCCACAGACGCTCAAGAGCACGACTACGTTTTTTGAGAATTTTAGTGTCATCTGTTTGCCAGGGTTGTAGGGGTCGAGGCCTGATTCTGCATGTAGTGAGGGGAGCGAGCTTGTCCAGGGTGGAGGACAGAGATTTATTGTAGATGGACGTGGCTTGGTTGGGGCAGGACAGGGGAGAGATTTTGTCATAGAGGTGGTCAGTAGCAGAATAGAGGAGAGAGGAGTTGAAGTTGCGAAAGTTTCTACGGGTGATGGTTAGGCGATTGGAGGGAAAGGTGGTGGAAGACAGGGGGAGAGGGAAACTAATAAGGTGGTGGTCGGAGAGAGGAAAAGGATTGTTTGAGAAGTTGCATGGAGTGCATAGGTAAGAGAATACAAGGTCAAGGGTGTTGCCATCAGAGTGAGTAGAAGCCTGTACCCATTGCTTCAGGTCAAATGAAGAGGTTAGACTAAGACGTTAAGAAGTAGCAGGAGTGTTTGTATTAGCAGGGATGTTGAAATCACTGAGAAGGATTGTGGGAATATCCGAAGAGAGAAAGTAGGGTAGCCAGGCAGAAAACTCATCAAGGAAAGTCGATAATGGTCCAGGGGGCCGGTAGATCACAGCAATTCTTAGGGAAGTAGGAGAGAATCGACGTATACAGTGGGCTTCGAATGATGAGAGGGAAAAAGAGGGAGGAGGGTGAATAACCTAGAAAGGTGCTCTGGGGGGATAGGAGGAATCCCACTCCACCTCCCTTGCGTCCATTAGGCCTAGGGGAGTAAGTCCAGTGAAGGCCACCCTGGGAGAGGGAAGCAGGAGAAGGGGTGTCATATTCGTGGAGCCAGGTTTCGGTGAGAGCAAGTAGATTAAAGGAATTAGTGACAAAGACGTCATGAACAGCAGTGAGTTTGTTGCAGACAGAGCGGGCATTCCAGAGGGCACAGGAGAGAGGGAGGCTGGTGTTGGGAAGAAGAGGAATGGAGACTAAATTGTGTAGATTGCGACTACTGCCAGAGGGTGTAGGGTGATGGTGATGGGTGTGTTGGGCACAGTTAAATAAGGGGGGCCCAGGGTTTGGGGAAATATCTCCAGCGATTAGAAGCAGAAGAGTGAGGGAGGTAATATGAGAATATGATTTGTATGAGGGGACATGCTTCAGTATCCTGGGGGGTATGTTAGCAAGTGGGCTTAGAGTTAGAAAGAGGTGATGAGTGCAGTAATAGGGGGAGGGGAGAAGTGAGGGTGATATGTACAGATTGTGGGGTGGAGCAGAGGGCTGAAGAAAAGAGAGTTTGAGGAGAGAGGCAGCAATTGTGAAAAGGAGGAGAGGTAAAGAGTGCATGTTTCAGAGAGGAAGATGATAAAATTTGGAAATGGGGTCACCTGCAGTCTTTTATAGTTAGCTTTGTGCAAAATTCTGAAGTGCAAGAGCAGAAGTGCCACTTATTTAAAGAACCCCACTTCTTTGGAAGAACCCCCTGTATGTGCAGCCCCCTGTATGTGTTCCCCCGTAAAGAAGGCCTTGTTCTTATACTGTGTGTTGGGTGTGGGTTGAATGTGGCAATTAATCAATTAGGAGGGCATATTAGGAACACAGTTGGCAGGGCATAACTTTCACACCACAATCAAACTGCAAGGGGGCTAAAAGGCCACAATTGTAAAGATAAGGGAACCCATAATTTAGGTAAGACGTTATGGCTAAATAAACATTGAAATAATGTGAGCATGGCTACAGATGGAGTTGAAACAGTGGTGACAAACAGATTTACCAAATATGCATTTGTGCAGTCAGTCAATATTCAGTTTTAAGGTATGTGGAACCAAATACGTTTATCTAGGTCTCATCAGACGACACGACATCATTCTAGTAATTCATATCCTTAGTCTGCTTGTCTTCAGCAAACTGCAGGCTTTCTTGTGCATCATCTTTAGAAGAGGCTTCCTTCTGGGACAACAGCCATGCAGACCAATTTGATGCAGTGTGTGGCGTATGGTATGAGCACTGACAGGCTGACCCCCCACCCCTTCAACCTCAGCAGCAATGCTGGCAGCATTCATAGGTCTATTTGCCAAAGACAACCCTGGATATGACGCTGAACACGTGCACTCAACTTCTTTGGTCGACCATGGCCTGCTCTGAGTAGAACCTATCCTGTTAAACTGCTGTACGGTCTTGGCCATCGTGCTGCAGCTCAGTTTCAGGGTTTTGGCAATCTTCTTATAGCCTAGGCTATCTTTATGTAGAGCAACAATTCTTTTTTCAGATCCCCAGAGAGTTCTTTGCAATGAGGTACCATGTTGAACCTCCAGTATGAGAGAGTGAGAGCGATAACACCAAATTTAACACATCTGCTCCTCATTCACGCCTGAGACCTTGTAATACTAATGAGTCACATGACACCAGGAAGGGAAATGGCTAATTGGACCCAATTTGTAGATTTTCACTTAGGGGTGCACTCACTATTGTTGCCAGCGGTTTAGACATTAATGGCTGTATAATTACTTAGTATAATTAGTATAAAAGTATAATTTCTTCAGTGTTGTCACATGAAAAGATATAATAATATATTTACAAAAATTTGAGTGGTGTACTCACTTTTGTGAGATACTGTACCAAGGGTTTTACATAGCAGGAGCAGATATCAGGGAGCCCCCTTATCCTAATAGAGGCTTCCAATTATGATAAATCCCCCTGCAGACCCCTACATCCACTGAGATAGGAATTCTAGCAGCTTTCTATTCCTCCTTTACCTGGCCAGTTAGTTTGCATGCCTGGAAAATGGTCTATTATGGATCTTGTGGGACACACTTTTTTTTTGCATAAAGCCCCCCTTAAAAATCAATACCATGGATTTTATGGGTCTGGTATGGATTTTGGGGAGACTCCATGCTATATTTTTTTGTTTGCTGTATTAGGTCCCCCTTAAAAATGCATGCCAGGCCCCTATCTAGAGGTTTCAAATGGGGGAAAGGGGAATGGGATTATTGCGGTGCCATCAAAAAAGTAGAACAATTTTGTTTTAAAATTTCATTTTATTTTATTAGTATCAAAAAAGCTAAAAAGATGTATACAAAACATAAATATATGGAAGATTTCAAAGACAAGAGAGCCAAAATACAATTCAAAATAATGACCATCACCACTGATGTTGGAGGGTGATCGCTGGTCACTTGTTCCCAACTAGTTTCGCCAAAACATTGGGTTCATCAGGGGAATGTACAACTTAACAGAGAGTAAAAACACTGAAAAAAGAAAAGAGGGATATATTATTGGATGGAGTCCACATAATCTTGTATAATAGAGGGCGAACTGTCATATCACATAAAGGTCAAAATACTGTCCAGCCCATGTCCCCGGTCTCCCAGTCCCCACACCCGAGACGTACCGTGCAAGGATCCCAGGACACAAGGAGGGCACCACCAAACCACTGAGAATATTAGTCACACTCAGCCCTGTATTTGGCTACAGGGGAGTCAAAAGGCACCTACAGAAATGAAAATTAGCATATCAGTATTCAATTATTCATTAATTAGTAAGGGAAACTAAGCCTCAGTTACATACCCTAATTATATGCGAGAAGGACACCCAATGGTGCATGGGAAGAGTCACGGCACAATGATTGAATGCAGGAATCATGAAATATATGTGTAGTCAGAAAAACTAAAATATGACAAAATAGTAGTGTCGGTGGAATGACCAAGATTTTAAATGGGTTGAGTGAATTAATGACAGATACTTATAATAGATTTGGAGAGCTAATTAAATAATAATTAACTATGAGAGCTTACCAAAAAGCGCATATCACTGAGAACAAAGGTACACACTAAGCATGAAATTCCGCCATTATAAAGGCTGAGCACTGGAACCTCCCCAACATATCCTTCAGATAGCACCAGCTGGATTGATAATCTATATGAAAATCCAATGCAAATAGAGATACTGTCAGCATAGAAACCAGCCAACATAACAGAATTTAACAGGAATGGAGATGAAAAAACTTCAGAGTAGGAAAGAAGGAGGTACAGAGCTTTTACCTTTAACAAGTATCGCCTGGCCACCGCACTTATCCCAAAGCAGGTAAGTAAGGATTGCTGAGATGTGGCTGCCTTTTAAATCCCCCACCCAATCAGCGTGACAGAAGTCAGCCAATCGGGAGCGGACAAAAGGCAGACGGGGCGCATGCGCAGTGACCAAAGCCAACAGCCTACACTACCCAGAGGACCGAGTGCCGATCGCGTCCCATAGTAATGTTTACCAGTGACGCGGTCTATGTAGATGTAACTCAGGCATCGGACCTATTTGAGGAGGGGGGAGGGAATTTGGAAACCCCACAACCAACCAAGGAGAAGGGGAAGGAGGCAGATAGGTTGGCATTGGAATATCTGCGAAGGTCCCGGCCGAAGGGGCGGGCTGACTAAAAAGTCAGCCCTTGGGCGTCCATGCAGCCAAAGGCTGTAGTAAGACAGATTCTCAAGCGGACTGGGAGCAAAGCAACCGAGTACATTGGATCTACACGGCAGACCAGAGGGGGAAACCGGAACCACCAAAGAACAGGGGACACAGGTGGAACAGCCTGTCCAATTGACAATTGTTGTCACCATAACGACCGAGATATGACCCATCAGACAGGACGCCTACAACAATAAAGATGTGGATTGAATACAGGAAATACACTAATTTGAACATCGTTGTAATCTAATGATAAACCTAATGTTTTTGAATTTCACTTGATTGTACATGAATAGAAATCATCATAGCCATAAACATTTCAGTCATCAATCAATACAGGATATCAACACATTCTAGTAAAGACGGAATACAGGTGAAAAAAATAATAAATTCTTTGTATAATGAAAAATTAATAAAAATAATAAAATAAATAGACATCTTAACATACAATGTTAGTCTCAATTTAAAGAGACAGTATAGCAGTAGGTACAGGATGGAGGCAGGAAATGAGGGCAAGATTGGTCACCAAAATTTGGGGACCGGATTGACCAGAAAACGGTCAGTCAATGGGGGGACAAACGATGGATAGACACGTTGGACAAAATGAAGCATAGATAATTAATGCAAACAAACCAATACCATTCTAAAGGAAAGATTTAAAGCTAATATATTCGTTTAAACCAGGGAATTTTACAGCGTCCAATAAGTATATCCATCTAGTCTCCATCTGAAGCAAAGTGTTATCGATATTACCACCCCGAGCATGTGAAGGAATATGCTCAAGGGCAGCAAATATAACAACATCAGGGTCATAATTATGTTCTATTGCAATATGTCTATTCAGGGCTGTAGTTGTTAAATGTTTGTATAGAGGTGCAATATGATCCTTGATGCGTTTGAAAAATGGACGCTTGGTTTTTGCCACGTAAAAGCAACAACATTGGCATAAGGCTAGATATACTACACCAATTAATTTGCAGGTAACTCTGTGTCTCAAACGGTGAGTCCTACCATTCGGAAGAATGGTATTCCTGGAATTATGAATAAAGGGACAAATATCACATGCACCACACGGGAAGGTACCGGCGTTGGAATAGTCCACGGGACCTCGAATCATGTGGTGACTGTGAACTAGTAAATCTCTCATAGATGGAGCACGTCTATAAGTGATTTCAGGATATGGTTTGAGGAATTTTTTGATAGTGTTATCGGCCGTCAGAAGTGGCCAATATTTTTGAAGAATCCCTCTCATCTGACTGTGTTGTTTAGAAAATTGAGCAATGATCCTAACAGAAGGGTTTAGTTTCCGAGATTTGGTTAGATGAATGAGATCATGTGTCACGACTAATACTCACCGAGGCCAAGATGCCGAGAGCGGCTCGCCCTTACGACCACGCGCACCCGAGCCCCTGGAGGTGATACAGGGAGTTGGGGGCACACGGAGGCACGGGCTTCCGGTAACTGCAGGATATCAGGAAGGCCTGATGGAAGTCCTAGTTGTTTATTGGAAGTACACCGGTGGGTGCCGTTCAGGACCGGGGAACTGAGGAACAGGAAGTCCGTTAAACAAGCAGAGGTCAGAACCGGGGTATCAGGCAGATCAGAGTCCGTTAAGCAAGCAGAGGTCAGAACCGGGGTATCAGGCAGATCAGAGTCCGTTAAGCAAGCAGAGGTCAGAACCGGGGTATCAGGCAGATCAAAGTCCATTGAGCAAGCAGAGGTCAGTGTATCAGGCAGGCAGAGCAATCCGTGTAACTAGCAGAGGTCAGGGGTATCAGGCAGGCAGAGCAATCCGTGGAACTAGCAGTGGTCAGGGGTATCAGGCAGGCAGAGCAATCCGTATAACTAGCAGAGGTCAGGGGTATCAGGCAGGCAGAGCAATCCATATAACTAGCAGAGGTCAGGGGTATCAGGCAGGCAGAGCAATCCGTTAAACAGGCAGAGGTTCAGCACAGGTAGTCAGGAACAAGGAGCTTTCTATGGTACAGGGAGACAGGAACAGCTGACGACAAACCAGCAACCGGACTGGGTGCTGGAGCCGTCATAAGTAGCCTCCCCGGCGAGCGCATCAGCGTGACGCGCTACCGGGCACCCGCACGGGCGACGGCGCGCACACGGGGACCGCCGTGCACCCGCGTGCGCCACACCATCGGGCCGCGAGTGGGCGTGCGTCTCAGCGCTAGCCCACCGCGCATGCGCCCTGAAGCCCAGCGGACGGAGGCAACCTGTGTCTCCTGACATCATGTCTGTTTCGCTTAATGACTCTGTTAAAGGACCTCTTCAACAGGGAATGACTGTATCCCCGTAGACAAAGTCTCCCATACAGGTCATTGGCTGCCAGATGAAAGTCTGAATCCTGAGTGCAGTTCCTTCTAAGCCTTAAAAATTGACTGTAGGGTATGCTCTAGTAAAGGCTGGGGATGTGCACTAGCTACATGTAGAATCGTGTTGCCTGAAGAGGGCTTGCGGTATAAGGATGAGTGTAAAATACCGTCCTTACCTAAATGTATTTGTAAATCCAAGAAGTTTATCTTAGATTGACTACATTCCATTGTAAAACTTAAGTTGAAAGTATTAACAGCCAGTAAGTCCATCAGCCGAGAGAGTTCATCTTGACTACCCATAAAATGAAAAAACATCATCAATGTACCTATACCAGGCTACAATATGTGAAAGCAGTTCTGACATAGATTCTTGGGAAAACAAGTCCCTCTCCCACCCCCCCAGGTACAGGTTGGCATATGAGGGGGCGCATTTGGTCCCCATAGCCACCCCCTGCACCTGGAGGAAGTGGATGGAACCGAACATGAATACGTTTCTAGTCAAAATGAACTCAAGCAGCCGAAGGACAAACCGGCTGTAACTATCAAAAGATGGTCCTCGTTCCTGGAGATGAGTACGAATTACTTCAATGCCTTAGCATGTGGAATTGAGTTATATAAACACTCCATATCTAGGGCCACCAGCCAAGTATTGGGAGGGACCTGTTTTCCATCGATATGACGCAACAGATCAATAGTGTCCTGAACATAAGAAAATAAAGCAGTTACATGAGGTATTAAATATTAATCCACCAAGGCACTAGCATTCTCTGTTAGACTTTGGCATCCTGAGACAATAGGTCGTCCAGGTGGTTTCTTCACTGATTTGTGCACTTTTGGTAAGGAGTAGAAGGTAGGGATTTCACATTAAGGTAATTCCATGTACTGGAATCAATGACACCTGATTGATATGCCTCAAAAATTAAACTGTAATATTCATTGTTGAAATTAGTTATGAGTGTTTTAGAAATGGGGTGGTACCAACGCACGTTGTCAAAGACCTCCCGGCACATAGCCTCATATGCATGGACATCCATGACAACAATGTTGCCGCCCTTATCAGCAGGCTTAATAACTAAACCAGGATGGCATTGCAATTCTCGAAGGGCTTTCCGATGTCTAGAAGATAAATTGTGTGTGTGGACTTGTTGTAAGGCCAAATTCTCAATTTCGTGAGTGATCTGTTGGACAAAGGCTCAGATATTGGGATTCCTTTGAACTGAAAAAAAATTGCGTGATTTGGGTTTGAACGATACTGGAGGGGGGAAGGAGACACCAGGGACGACTATGCCACAAGAAGAGATTTGCGGCTCATCTTCTACAGCGTGTCCCTCCTCCCACAAATGTTCAAGGTCCTCCAGAGCCCAAAGCTCAGACTCAGAGGGTTCCAAAAAGGTGGGTTTAGTAGGTTCCGAGGATGGTGTTTTATCATAAATTACCTTAAATAAAAGGCGTCGGGCAAATAAATGTATGTCTTTAATAAGTTGAAAATGATCCAGATCGATGGAAGGGCAGAATGTAAGACTCAATTTCAAAACTTGAATTTGGTCAGCTGTAAGATTGACTGAGGAAAGATTAACAATATCTAGTTCAAAAGAGCTAGTATTTAGAGAGGTGGGGGTGGGTTGGTCAGATCCGGAGTCTTTCCTAAAAAATAGGTGCCGGCTTAGGGTCAATGGAATGGGTGCTAGTGGGAAAGAGTGAAGAAATAGTGGGTTCACTTACTCGACAGCCAGTAGCTGACAAGGCCGAATTTGAAAGAGTAGGAGTGGTAGTGCCAAGTGGAGGGTGTACTAAGGTGTCAGATGAAGTGAGTGTGGATGCAGATCTACCTAGGGATGGAAATGGGGTAGATGATAGTGTTTTAGATGAATGTTTGCGACCCACTGTGGGTTGACATATAGAAGACCCGGTGTGCGGTGGGGAGGGACAGTGATAGTGCGATCCCCCTTCCTTTTCTTAGGTAATCTTTCTTGAGAAAGTTCGTGATAGGTAGTAGAGGAACTTGGAGAAAAAGTCACAGAGTTGACATTGGATACCACATTATCTGGCTTAGAAGCTTCAGCGGTATGGGGTTTAGAGAAGGGCTTGCTATAGGTGGTTTGATTCCACCTATAGGCAAAGCCATTCTCATTAGCTAGTTTATCGCGAAGGAATTTACCTTCTTTGATGTTTATGATTTCTAACGTGTATTCTTCCAGATGCGACCGTAGGTCTTTGTCACGTTTAATAAATCGGGGAGAAAAAAATGACAAGGTTATATTCATCATACCAGTTGCTGATCTGTGCATCTAGTTGACTGAGTTCAGATTCATATTGTTTACATAATAACGAAATCATTTCGAAGGAGCAAGTTTGAAGATTTTGCTCCCACGATTATTTCAGAGAATCATTAATCTTCCTAATATTAGGAAAGATTTGGATCCTCAGGCCCCAAGGTACTATACCGTTCAAGGAGTATTTTTCAAAATAGGCTTTGTGCCAATACGTGCATACCTTTTTTTCGAGAAGACGCTGCAGTCTCATGAATGCACGATCAAGGTCATCATCAGAAACATTGGCCTCCGTTTTGGATGACCGAATCTTTGTCATCAGGTCCGCAAAGGCCTCACCACAAAAATCCGCCATCCTGTCCCACTGCTAGTAAATAGAGAGTATTGGTAAATGAATTAATTTATTTATTAGCAATAGCTACCCTTCACAAATAATAATATCAAAATTATAAATAGAAAAAAATATAATGATTCAATTTAATTAATAAAAATTTTCTACATACAAACTGATAACAAATTTGTTGATTAACAAGATTTGTAGTTTTTATGTTTGTAGCTAAAAGGACAGACCACCTGAAGTAAATGGTGTATTGAAACACCTAATTAGGATAAATAGGTGATAGGTGACATGTCCTTGTAGAAACGGCATTTCATCCCTTTAAAGAGTATTCAAATGGGGGAAAAGGGAATGGGATTATTGCAGTGTCATCAAAAAAGTAGAACAATTTTGTTTTAAAATTTCATTTTATTTTATTAGTATCAAAAAAGCTAAAAAGATGTATACAAAACATACATATATGGAAGATTTCAAAGACAAGAGAGCCAAAATACAATTCAAAATAATGACCGTCACCACTGATGTTGGAGGGTGATCGCTGGTCACTTGTTCCCAACTAGTTTCCCCATGCCAAAACATTGGGTTCATCAGGGGAATGTACAACTTAACAGAGAGTAAAAACACTGAAAAAAGAAAAGAGGGATATATTATTGGATGGAGTCCACATAATCTTGTATAATAGAGGGCGAACTGTCATATCACATAACGGTCAAAATACTGTCCAGCCCATGTCCCCGGTCTCCCAGTCCCCACACCCGAGACGTACCGTGCAAGGATCCCAGGACACAAGGAGTTCACAGTCACCACATGATTCGAGGTCCCGTGGACTATTCCAACGCCGGTACCTTCCCGTGTGGTGTATGTGATATTTGTCCCTTTATTCATAATTCCAGGAATACCGTTCTTCCGAATGGTAGGACTCACCATTTGAGACACAGCGTTACCTGCAAAACAATTGGTGTAGTATATCTAGCCTTATGCCAATGTGGTTGCTTTTACATGGGGAAAACCAAGCGTCAATTTTTCAAACGCATCAAGGATCATATTGCACCTCTATACAAACATTTAACAACTACAGCCCTGAATAGACATATTGCAATAGAACATAATTATGACCCTGATGTTGTTATATTTGCTGCCCTTGAGCATATTCCTTCACATGCTCGGGGTGGTAATATCGATAACACTTTGCTTCAGATGGAGACTAGATGGATATACTTATTGGACGCTGTAAAATTCCCTGGTTTAAACGAATATATTAGCTTTAAATCTTTCCTTTAGAATGGTATTGGTTTGTTTGCATCAATTATCTATCCTTCATTTTGTCCAACGGGTCTATCCATCGATTGTCCCCCCATTGATTGACCATTTTCTGGTCAATCCGGTCCCCAAATTTTGGTGACCAATCTTGCCCTCATTTCCTGTCTCCATCCTGTACCCACTCCTATACTGTCTCTTTAAATTGAGACTAACATTGTATGTTAAGATGTCTATTTATTTTATTATTTTTATAAATTTTTCATTATACAAAGAATTTATCATTTTTTTCACCTGTATTTAGTCTTTACTAGAATGTGTTGATATCCTGTATTGATTGATGACTGAAATGTTTATGGCTATGATGATTACTAATCATGTACAATCAAATGAAATTCAAGAACATTAGGTTTATGATTAGATTACAACGATGTTCAAATTAGTGTATTTCCTGTATTCAATCCACATCTTTATTGTTGTAGGCGTCCTGTCTGATGGGTCATATCTCGGTCGTTATGGTGACAACAATTGTCCATTGGACAGGCTGTTCCACCTGTGTCCCCTGTTCTTTGTTTGTTTCGGTTTCCCCCTCTGGTCTGCCGTGTGGATCCAGTGTACTCGGTTGCTTTGCTCCCAGTCCACTTGAGAATCTGTCTTACTACAGCCTTTGGCTGCATGGACGCCCAAGGGCTGACTTTTTAGTCAGCCCGCCCCTTCGGTCGGGACCTTCGCAGATATTCCAATGCCAACCTATCTGCCTCCTTCCCCTTCTCCTTGGTTGGTTGTGGGGTTTCCATCTTCCCTCCCCCCCTCCTCATATAGGTTCGATGCCTGAGTTACATCTACATAGACCGCGTCACTGGTAAACATTACCATGTGACGCGATCGACGCTCGGTCCTCTGGGTAGTGTAGGCTGTTGGCTTTGGTCACTGCGCATGCGCCTCGTCCGCCTTTCGTCCGCTCCCGATTGGCTGACTTCTGTCACGCTGATCGGGTGGGGGATTTAAAAGGCAGCCACATCTCAGCAATCCTTACTTACCTGTATATAGAAAAGGCTGTGCTGCTACTATTAAGTGAGTGCGATCCTGAATCACTTGAATGACCACAACTACTGTACACATATGTGATAAAGAAACAGTGACGATAAAACTATATTGTTGACAAAAATTTGAACTCAATTCACACAATTATAAAGTTGATCATTAAGTATGAGAACTGAATAAAATAAACAACGTCCATATAGAAAATTTCCTGCTGGGAAAGTCTTTCAAAAAAGGGAAAAGAAACCAATCATCCAAATGGTGTGAGGCATGCAATGTTGTCACCCTGAGGAGCGTGATGATAGGAAAATTCCTCCACCTCAAAACAAGCTGCCACTTACCAGATTGATTGATCTCTTGTTAGGGAGATCGTATGAGCAAGTGGCTGTGTCCCCCAGCCACTGGGTCTCCAAGGGTCACCGCTCAAGGGGTCCACTGGATGGTACATGAACGCTCAATTCCCATAGCTCATTTCTTATGGTGTGTGTGTGTGTGTGTAATTGTATATGCTGCTCATGTGACTGCTGTTTCCAGCCTGCCTCTCTCCTCTCGCGTCTCTCCTGACGTCAGCCCCGTCCGCCTCTCTTCTGATCTGATATGCAACTGTGTTCCCGTTTCGCAGACAAGGCCGCTTCTTCAGGGCCTTTGAGATTGGTACAATATGATCAAGTGTAGATTCTAGGAACTGTAATATGGAGGATAACCGCTCGGCGGGACAATAGGAGGCCTCTGTGCTTGTGGGAATACTCCAACCCCAAGTAGTTGTGTAAAGATGTACACTAAATTTAAATAGAAAATAGGTGTAATCCTAGAAAACAAAAGGATTTTTTGTTGCTCGAATAATTTTTTTTCCTCAGAGAAGAGGAGGGAGTGTGTCACTGAATCTTGAGAGGGCGATCAGGGGAAAAGCATCCCGGAGTGAAGAGAAAGAGACTGATTTCACAGATTGCTTAGATCGCTCATCGTTCCGCATGCAAACGAGCAGGTAAGCCGTATTTACTTACCTGCCTTGGGATAAGTGCGGTGCCCAGGCGATACTTGTTAAAGGTAAAAGCTCTGTACCTCCTTCTTTCCAACTCTGCGCTGAAGTTTTTTCATCTCTTCCATTGCTGTTAAATTCTGTTATTTTGGTTGGTTTCCATGCTGACAGTATCTATTTGCATTGGATTTTCATATAGATTATCAATCCAGCTGGTGCTATCTGAAGGATATGTTGGGGAGGTTCCAGTGCTCAGCCTTTATAATGGCGGAATTTCATGCTTAGTGTGTACCTTTGTTCTCAGCGATATGCGCTTTTTGGTAAGCACTCATAGTTAATTAATTATTTAATTAGCTCTCCAAATCTATTATAAGTATCTGTCATTAATTCACTCAACCCATTTAAAATCTTGGTCATTCCACCGACACTACTATTTTGTCATATTTTAGTTTTTCTGGCTACACATATATTTCTTGATTCCTGCATTCAATCTTTGTGCCGTGACTCTTCCCGTGCACCATTGGGTGTCCTTCTCGCATATAATTAGGGTATGTAATTGAGGCTTAGTTCCCCTTACTAATTAATGAATAATTGAATACTTATATGCCAATTTTCATTTCTTTAGGCGCCTTTTGACTCCCCTGTAGCCAAATACAGGGCTGAGTGTGACAATATTCTCAGTGGTTTGGTGGTGCCCTCCTTGTGTCCTGGGATCCTTGCACGGTACATCTCGGGTGTGGGGACTGGGAGACTGGGGACATGGGCTGGACAGTATTTTGACCGTTATGTGATATGAAAGTTCGCCTCTATTATACAAGATTATGTGGACTCAATCCAATAATATATCCCTCTTTTCTTTTTTCAGTGCTTTTACTCTCTGTTAATTTGTACATTCCCCTGATGAAGCCAATGTTTTGGCGAAACTAGTTGGGAACAAGTGACCAGCGATCACCCTCCAACATCAGTGGTGACGGTCATTATTTTGAATTGTATTTTGGCTCTCTTGTCTTTGAAATCTTCCATATATGTATGTTTTGTATACATCTTTTTAGCTTTTTTGATACTGATAAAATAAAATGAAATTTTAAAACAAAATTGTTCTACTTTTTTGATGGCACCGCAATAATCCCATTCCCTTTTCCCCCATTTGAATACTCTTTAAAGGGATGAGGTGCCGTATCTACAAGGACATGCCACCTATCACCTATTTACCCTATCTAGAGGTATCGTATAGATTTCGGAGGGGCCCAGAGCCAATTTGTTGTTTTTTGTGGGCTCCTCTTATCCATGTATGCAGGCTGGCAACTGGGAAAGGAGAGGGCAGTGAGGATATGGCTTCCCCTCTCCAAATATGCAGGCCACATACAGCCTCAAACAGCATAGGATCCCCTTAAATTTCAAACCAGATTTTTAACCTAGGAAGGGGCATTCTATGGAGTTTTAGGGAGGATCCTACATAAAAAAATGAGTGCGGCTGGCACAAAAACATACCAAACCCTTGTAGAGGCATGCAGCCTCATGGTCTAGAAAGGAGGGGAAGCAAGCATGCCTTCTGAAACACACACAGGCCCAGTGGTGTATTTAGGTTTTGTGCTGCCCTAGGCCTGACTAAACTCATGCACCCCTAATTTAAATACGACCCACCTTTCCTGTTAAGGACACACCCCTTCCTATTTAAGACATGCTCTGTCATCTGTAAACCACACCCCTTCCTTTTCTTTTTAGAGCTCCACCTCTTCCTCTCTGTATTAGCACAAAAAAATCACACACTATTCACTCCATACTTGCATCAATCACTCCATCATGAAACTGAGATGATGATGTTTTTAATAACTTTAATTAACCTAAAATATAGATATAAACTGAAATAAGTGCAAATTGCAATCAATCCATCATGAAACTGGCATGATGATGTTTTTAATAAGTTATGTAAATTTAAACTAATATAGAACTATTTTAAACTGAATTAAGTGCAAATTGTTGAATCAGAGGATGCCAAAATCAAACTAAAGTGGCTTTTGCCAAACTCTCTGTGTGGCAAAGCTGTTGATAAGCTCATCGTAGTCCAAAGATTTTGTGAGTTCTGACAAAATTGCCAATACAGCCAGTGACTTCAATCTTTCCTCTCCCATTCTGGATCACAAGTAGTTCTTTACACTTTTCAAAGATGAGAAAGAATGCTCAGCTGAGCAGTTAGTTGCTGCTGTGCATAAAAACATTCTGAGAGCAATGTCCACATTTGGATAAATACTTTGCAATTCTCTCTCTCTTATCGCTTGGGACATATCTAGAACAGAGGTATGTTCTACAGAAGAACTTAGGACATAGGAACGAAAGTGGAGGCACTCATCAAAAAAGCACTCCTGTTCCAAGTCTTTGCTGTAGGAAGTACAAAGCTCTGTAGCATTTTTTAATATTGCTGATGGCTCAATTTTTGTGAGGTCCGTAATAAATTTAAACTTTCCAAAGAAAGAGTCGTATGCAGTTTTTCTTCTCTCAAGTTCAGCAACAAAGTTGTCATAAATGACATAAAAGGTGTTAATCCGGAACTTTTCTTGAGCTTCCTCTTCTTGCGTCTTGCCGAAAGTTGCTGAGCTTTTCCTCGCTTGAATACCTTTCCTTTAGATCTCATAATCCTTCACACTTGATTTTTCTATTGCTGTAGCTTCGTAAGTAAGGAATATTTCTCTGGTGTCTCGACAAGTTGGATCAGTGACTCATATAGCTCCACCACAATTCCAACATCAATGGCAATACTTTGGATTTTTTTGCTAACTGCACCAAACCTTTCGAGGACAGTACCCCACAAACCATTCATTAATGTAGTCTCCAGACGTTGCAGCTTATTCAGTAGACCTTCTGATTCCTTGCACAATCCAGGTGACTCTGCTGTATTTTCCTTAATTGTTGTTAAAGCTTGGATTACTTGAGTCCAGTTCGAATTTAAGCTCCGACAGGCATCTTCTCTGGCTGACCACCGTGTGTCAGATAGTCTCTTTAAAGCTAGAATGTTAGGCACAGATGAAAAGTGCTCTTGTAAAATCTCCCATCTGTGAGTAGAAGAAGTAAAAAAGGTATAAAGGTACTGTAGGAGACAAAAGAATGCACAGGCTTCTTTGCAACTTTCAGCAGCATGCTTTCCTACTAGGTTTAAAGAGTGTGCAGAGCATGGAATGTACACAGCAAGTGGGTTTCTTTCAAGAATTCTGGCTTGCAAGCCTGTATAATGACCCGACATATTGCTTGCGTTGTCATATGACTGACCACGACAGTTGGCAATATCAAGGCCATATGACTTAAGAGTGGCAAGGACCACTTCAGCCAGTTGTTCCGATTTATGTCCAGGATTTGGAATGAAGCATAGAAAGTGCTCAATGGGTAAACCATCTTCCTTGACATACCTTAAGATCAGCCATTAGCTGAATGAACTGCTCACATGTAGCAAATGAGAGATAGGATGTGACTCCTTTTCCTGCATTGCCATAACGGGCAATATGTTTGGCTATAAATGGGTCGAATTCTGAAAGAAATTCAAACATCATCATATAGTTTCCGTTGTGTGTGGAACCAAAACAGTCATCTTTGCCTCTGAAAGAAAGCCCTTGAATGCCAAGTGCCTTAACGGCAGCAACAACCCTTTTTAAAACATTTCTCCAATATTGGATTTCATCAGAGAGCTGTTTTGTAAGTCTCTCATCAATTCTCCCCGATATACATGTTCTTGATTTTTAAGCGAGCACGCAGGATTTGTGTTCAGCTGACTGCTCATGTTCATTTAATCGTGCTGTGCCATTTTTCCAGTCATTGAAACCACTCTCTGCCAACTGGGATTTGCCACCAAACAAGCGGGATGGAGCACAAAACACTAATCCTTTGCTTTGGGAGTAAACCAAATAGCTCCTTTGTTGTTTCTCTCCATTAAAATAGTTTTTTTTTAAACAGGTGTTTAGTTAGCACCCGAGCTTTGTCAGCATAGAACCTTTAAGACTGTGTGAAGTCCAGATTCTCATTTTGCACTATTCCATGTTTAGCCACATGGTCTCGGGTAGAATCATTTAGAACCCATTCAGCAGGGTCAGAGCTCATGCCTAATAGTACAACAGGATTATCAAATTCTTTTGAACTTGAAGGTCGTTCTGCACCAGATTCATAAGCCTCAGTTTCACTGATAATACTGCTGGTTGCTTCTGAAGTATCATAACTGCATGTAGCTACTACATCATCAGTTACATCTTCCTCCACCTCCTCACCCTGCTCAGTACTAGAAGGAGTCACAGGTTTTGTGAAAAATAGATCAATTTTTCCTGTCTGTTTATTCTCCTTGGTTTGTTTGTCACGCCTAATTTTTGCATTTTTCTGTACTCTGCTCCGCTTAGCCTTTTTCTCCCATCACTCATGGCTGTTAAGGCCCAACTACACAGCAAGCCACTAATGGTGACAGGATCACTCCTTTTTTCCAGGCAAGATACCTGCGTAGCTCTCATCTACATATAAAAAGAAACACAGACATGGGTGGTACCATATAGCTACTATCAATATATTGTTAGCCAACCACTAAGGGTGGTAAAGTATAAATAAACACCTACAGCCTGCCTAAAACTCTCAGTGAGATCTCAGCATGTACAGATGCCCAGAGCTTCTTATGGCTGTGACAGCAAGTCACAACCAAGCCTTATGCCCCGTACACACGGTCGGACTTTGTTCGGACATTCCGACAACAAAATCCTAGGATTTTTTCCGACGGATGTTGGCTCAAACTTGTCTTGCATACACACGGTCACACAAAGTTGTCGGAAAATCCGATCATTCTGAATGCGGTGATGTAAAACACGTACGTCGGGACTATAAACGGGGCAGTGGCCAATAGCTTTCATCTCTTTATTTATTCTGAGCATGCGTGGCACTTTGTCCGTCGGATTTGTGTACACACGATCGGAATTTCCGACAACGGATTTTGTTGTCGGAAAATGTTATAGCCTGCTCTCAAACTTTGTGTGTCGGAAAATCCGATGGAAAATGTGTGATGGAGCCTACACACGGTCGGACTTTCCGACAACAAGGTCCTATCACACATTTTCAGTCGGAAAATCCGACTGTGTGTACAGGGCATTAAAGTGATTGTAAAGTCTTGTTTTTTTTTCTATAAAAATAACAAACATGTTATACTTTCCTGCACAGAGCAGCCCGGATCCTCCTCTTCTTGGGTCTTTCTTCTGTGCTCCTGGCCCCTCCCTCCTGCTGGGTGCCCCCAACCAGGTTGCTATGGGGGCACTCAAGCCAAGTCACAGCTCCCTGTGTCCATTCAGACACGGAGCCATGGCCCGACTCTGCCTCCTCTCTCTCTTAAATGGCTGACTGACTTTATTTGACAGCAGCAGGAGCCAATGGCACCACTACTGTGTCTCAGCCAAGGAGGGAGAGTCTCGGACAGCCGAGACACTCTTGGACATTGCTGGATAGAGATGGGTTATAGTATGCATACTTGCATAGTATACATAGTATGCATTAAGATAAAAAAAATCTGCTTTTACAATCCCTTGAAGTGGTAGCTGACCCCAGTGCATGCTGGGATCAGCTGTCTCTGGGCTAACTGCCTATTACCTGGATGCCCCTGCAGTGGGACAGCCAGTAATAGCCATAGATCAGATAGCCATTATGACATTTAATCACTTTCACTATCTAATATGATTGGCAAGCCAATTTTAAACTATGGCTTGCCATGTCCACTTCTGGCAGAGAAGTTTAAGACCCATTTCACACTGATAGCACTCCATGTTAGTGGTACAGAGCTGCTAGTTTTAGCGGCGCTTTACCGTCGTTTTAGCAGCGCTATTCGGCTGATAGTGGGGCGCTTTTAACCCCCTCTAGCGGCCAAAGAAAGGGTTAAATGCGCCCAAAAAGCACTGCTGCCCATTGATTTCAATGGACAGGGAGGTTAAGCAGAGGTGTATACACCGTTTCAAAGATGCTCCTTTCAGGACGTTTTCTAACGTCCTGTAAGCGCACCACCCCAGTGTCACACTGGGGCTGCACTGGAGCTCCAGGAGAGGCATTTTTCAGGCGCTTTACAGGCGCTATTTTTTATCCCTTTAGCACCTGAAAAACGCTCCAGTGTGAAAGGGGTCTTAATGAAAAAAAATCAAGTAAAAATAAATATATATTTTTGCTGTTACTGCTGTAAAATGGAATACCTTATGGTCATTATCTGCAGCTGACCTGCAGTTAAATTCAACTAAAAATCAATCAAGAATGAATACATATATATATATATATATATATATATATATATATATATATACACACACACACACACACACACAATAAAAATATGCATATTATAAAACATTTAATAACTACAAGAATTAACAATGAGAAATTCAGTTTTGAGATCATACCGAGTTCTCGCATTATAATATGCATTGCACATTGTACAGTATGCTGTAGAGAAGAAATATACTACTGATCTTAGCTAATACGTAATATTATGTGGGAATTCGTTTTAGTTAACCACTTGCTGATTGAGCACAATGGGAGCCAATCAGCAGTTCTGGTGAACTCAATGTCCGCCGGGCCCACCGATCGCTCAGGAGAGAAGCAGAACGATGGTCTGCCTATGTCTTCAGCATATCGCTGTTCTGTCAGTAGGGAAGGCATACCTCCCAACTTTTTACAATAGGAATGAGGGATACCTATCAGCACTGGGAAACACTTTCTGAATGATAAAAAGTGCATTTTATATACAATTATAGAGATCAGATCAAAATGAGGGACAAATGAGGAGGACAGAGGGACATTGCTCCAAATCAGGGACAGTTGGGAGCCAGGGCTGGACTGGGACAAAAATGTGGCCCTGGACTTCATCCAGACCGGCCCAGGGCACAACACTTCAGGGTACAGTGCACATCAGGGCATGGTAGAGAGCCCAGCACATCAGGGCACAACACATCAGGGTACAGGGCGCAACACATCAGGGTACAGGGCACAACACATCAGGGTACAGGGCACAGCACATCAGGGTATAGCACATCAGGACATAGCACATCAGGGTATAGGACATCGGGATACAGAGCCCAGCACATCAGAGTACAGGGCATATCAGGGCACAGTACATCAGGGTACAGGGCACAGCACATCAGGGTATAGGACATTGGGGTACAGAGCCCAGCACATCAGAGTACAGGGCATATCAGGACACAGTACATCAGGGTACAGGGCACAGCACATCAGGGTATAGCACATCAGGACATAGCACATCGGGGTACAGGACATCAGGGTACAGAGCCCAGCACATCAGAGTACAGGGCATATCAGGGCACAGTTTATCAGGGTACAGGGCACAGCACATCAGGGTATAGCACATCAGGACATAGCACATCAGGGTACAGGACATCAGGGCACAGGTCACAGTACATCAGGGCACAAGACATTGAGGCACAGCACAGAGGGGCACAGGACATGAGGGCACAGGACATTGGGGCAGAGCACATCAGGGCACGGGGCACATCAGGGCACAGGGCACAGGACATCGGGGCACAAGGCACATCAGGGCATTGGACCTTGGGGCACAGCACATCAGGGTATGGGGCACATCGGGGCACATCAGGGCACATAGCACATCAGGGCACATAGCACATCAGGGCACGGGGCACATCAGGGCACATAGCACATCAGGGCACATCAGGGCACATAGCACATCAGGGCACAGGGCACATCAGGGCACATTGGGGCACATCAGGGCACATAGGGGCACATCAGGGCACATCGGGGCACATCAGGGCACATAGCACATCAGGGCACATATCACATCAGGGCACATAGAACATCAGGGCACATAGCACATCAGGGCACATTGGGGCACATCAGGGCACATGGCACATCAGGGCACATAGAACATCGGGGCACATAGCACATCAGGGCATGGGGCACATCAGGGCACATAGCCCTTTAGGGCACGGGGCACATCAGGGCACATAGCACATCAGGGCACATAGCACATCAGGGCACATCAGGGCACGGGGCACATCAGGGCATATTGGGGCACATCAGGGCACATAGCACATCAGGGCACATCGGGGGAACATCAGGGCACATAGAACATCAGGGCACATAGCACATCAGGGCACATCGGGGCACATCAGGGCACATGGCACATCAGGGCACATAGAACATCGGGGCACATCAGGGCACATAGCACATCAGGTAACGGGACACATCAGGGCAAATAGCACATCAGGGCACGGGGCACATCAGGGCACGGGGCACATAGCACATCAGGGCACAGGGCACATCAGGGCACATAGCACATCAGGGAACGGGACACATCAGGGTGCAGGGCACATCAAGGAATGGGGCACATCAGGGCACATGGCACATAGCACATCAGGGCACATCGGGGCACGGGGCACATGAGGGCACATGGCACAGTGGTAGCAATTGATGGGCACAGTGGCTGCGTTTGATGGCACAGTGGCAGTAATTGATGGGCACAGTGGCTGCGTATGATGGCACAGTGGTGGCAAAGTGGCTGCGTATCATGGCACAGTGGCTGCGTTTGATAGGACAGTGGCTGCATTTGATGGCACAGTGGTGTCAATTGATGGGCACTGTGGCGGTGTTTGATGGCACAGTGGTGGTAAATGATGGGCACTGTGGCGGCGTTTGATGGCACAGTGGTGGCAATTGATGGGCACAGTGGCGGCGTTTGATAGCACAGTGGTGGAAATTGATGGGCACAGTGGAGGCGTTTGATGGCACAGTGGCGGCATTTGATGGCACAGTGGTTGCGTTTGATGGCACAGTGGTGGCAATTGATGGGCACAGTGGCGGCGTTTGATGGCACAGTGGCTGCGTTTGATAGGACAGTGGCTGCGTTTGATGGCACAGTGGTGGCAATTGATGGGCACAGTGGCTGCATTACTAAAGCTGACTGGGTAGTATACAAGATTTTAAATTTGACTCCTGACACTCAATTAATTTATAAATATCCAGGGCCTGGGGGCCATTCACTCTCTCTCATCTTTACCTGAGCCGTTCCCGCCGCTGTCCTTCTCTCTCTCGCTCCTCCTCCTCTGGGCTCTGGCAGTGGTTACAGAGAGACTCGTCCCCGTCCGTCTCCCCGGAAACGTGTAATGATGCCGCGCGGAGGTGGGTAGGCTGAGCATTAGGCTCCGCCTCACCCTCTGTCATTTAAGCTACTAGTACTAGTAAGTGCATTGTGCACCACCAGGTATGGCCAGTGACACTGACGGTCACTCATGGTCCATTGTATGGGGCAGCAGTCACTCCCCTCCACCAAGTACACGCCCGGCAAGTGCTGAGTTCAGTACACATGACATAGCAAGGCGAGCTGTGGGAGGCTGTATCTGTGAGGGAGCCGGCTGCAGTAGGCTTTATATGTGCGGGACTTGAGGAGTATGGGTCGGCCTAGGCCAAGACACAGCTCTGCACAGGCCACAAGCCCTGCAAAAAAATAAAATGGACAGTGTTTCCCCCAAAATCTATACTAAACCTTATATCGAGCATCGCAGCCTGGCTGGGCAGGAAAGGGGAGGGTGGTGAGCATATGGGTAACACCTTAAAAGGCTCATTGTACTCTTTTCTTATGAGTAGGATCAGAGACGTGGTGCAATCAAACCACTTTTCCAGTCATTGTTTTACCAATTTCAATGCCAGCTTGGATAAACTGCTGGCCTTACAGATGCTCTAATTTCTGCTAATGGAGTCAACCCTCTTCCATGAGTTTATGGCCTGTGCTGCACCACAGTGGCTGGTACCCAGCCACCATATTTTGCCCAGAAGGCCATCACTGTCCTCGATCCACATATGGAAGCCAAGCAGTTAGTGACAGGGACCACATGACTACAAACGTTTGGTCCAGCAAGCATGGGCAGGGATGCTATGTCTCCTGCATCATCCATTGGGAAAATTAACTGGTGGAAGTGATGGAGGGGGAAAACTGCTGGAGCTGGTGGAGCTACCTTGTGTTTTGCACCTTGGGAATGGTGTAATAGTGTAGTCAACTCTACCTCCTCCTCCTCTTTGACCTGATCTGGCGACTTATCAGAACTACTGGTCACCCCAAGTGACCCAGAGCGTATGAAACAGCCCAAGCAAAATGCTTCCATTCGGTTTTGTAGCTGGAAGGCTTTTGCCATTCTGGACCCATGGCAGCTTTTTAGGAACAAGTCACAATGTGGCTAACTCCATACCATGTTGTGTGATGCAAGGTCATGTGTGACAATAGCCCCAACCTGCTCTCTGTATGTTGGAAAGTACAGTTCACATACTGTATGTCCCTGAACCTGGTGGTGCAGCAATTCCTGGAAAGGTACCTTGGCTTCCAGGATGCCCTACTGCAAGCCAGAAAAGTGTGCAGTCAATTTAGGCAGTCATTTATAGCAAGAGTCTGCATGGCTAAAATGCAGCAGCAACATAACCTGCCTGCTAATCTCCTGATATGAGATACGCCCACACACTAAAACTCAATTTTGGCTATGCTGCAGCAGTTGCACTAGAAGCAGTGGACCATCAATGAATATCAGTTCAATTATGAGATGAGGACAGGTGTTTGCAAGTTGGCCAGTGCCAGGGTGGCTTTGTTCAATTATGGCTCAGGGGGTTTAGTACATTCCCCACACTATATAAGGCCGCCTGCGTGGTGGCCTTGTGTTGTGTGTTGCGGCGGCGGAGAGAGATAGATAGACAGAGAGACAGTGTCATTTGATTTAAGTTAGATAGAGTAGGCAGGTCGAGGCTCTTGAAGTATTTACAGTTAGTGTACTGTGTACCCTGCACAGGTGCACCTATAGCTACCTGAAGACAAGTGCTTGTGTGCTTCTTCTGATCCTATTAATAGCACAGGCAGGCTCTTGAAGTATTTACAGTTGGTGTACTGTGTACCCTGCACAGTTGCACCTACAGTATAGCTACCTTGTCACGTCAATACTCACTGAGGCCGAGATGCCGAGAGTGGCTCGCCCTTACGACCACGCGCACCCGAACCCCCGAGGGTGATACAGGGGATCGGAGGCACGCGGAGGCACGGGTTTCCGGTAGTTGCGGAAGGAAGGCTCTGGTTCGCTATAGATGTAGGAAGCCCCCTGGCGGGTACCGTGCAGGACCGGTGTAACTAACCGTAGGAAGGTCCGTAGAGTAAGCAGGGGTCAAAGGTACTGAGCAGGCAAATAGGATAGTCCTTAATACAAGCAGAGATCAGGGGTATCAGGCAGGCAGGTAGAGTGGACTTTAACAGGCAGAGGTCAGGGGTATCCGGCAGGCAGAGAGAGTGGTCTTTAACAGGCAGAGGTCAGGGGTATCCGGCAAGCAGGTAGAGTGGTCTTTAACAGGCAGAGGTCAGGGGTACCCGGCAAGCAGGTAGAGTGGTCTTTAACAGGCAGAGGTCAGGGGTATCCGGCAGGCATAGAGAGTGGTCTTTAACAGGCAGAGGTCAGGGGTATCCGGCAGGCAGAGAGAGTGGTCTTTAACAGGCAGTGGTCAGGGGTATCTGATAAGCAGGAACAAGGAACTATCACAGGGCAAGGTACAGCTGACGACAAACCAGCAACCCGATTGGGCGCTGGAGTCGTCTGAAGTAGCCTCCCGGCGAGCGCGTCAGCGTGATGCACTACCGGGCACCCGCACGGGCGACAGCACGCACACGGGGACCGCCGTGCACCCGCGCGTCGCACTATCAGGCCGCGAACGGGTGCACGTCTCAACAACAGCCCACTGCGCATGCGCCCCGCAGCCCGGCGGACGGAGGCGGCTTGTGTCTCCTGACAGTGCCCCCCTCCTAAGGGCGGACACTGGACGCCCAAGCTAGACATCAACTCCGGATGGTCTCGAGAAAAGGTTTGAATTAAGCGAGGAGCATGTAGATTCCTTGCGGGCTCCCAAGAATTGCCCTCAGGTGGGTATCCCTTCCACTGGATCAGGTACTGTAGCTGCCTGCCCTTCTTTCTACAACCAAGGATAGCCTCCACCTCAAACTCGTTCTCCCCGTCCACCCTGATTGGTGGGGGAGGAACCTCTCCTCTTTCTGGGAAAGAACTGGGCACAACAGGCTTCAACAGGGATACGTGGAAGACAGGATGGATCCTGTACGTTTTTGGCAGAGCTAGTTCCATGGCCACAGGATTGATAATCCTTTTGATAGGAAAAGGACCAATGAATTTAGGTCCCAATTTCGGGATGGCACCTGTAGTTTAAGGTTAGAGGTGGATAACCAAACTTCTTCCCCTACATTAAATGTTGGATTTTCCTTCCTACCTCGGTCATACTCCTCCTTGTAGACCCTTTGAGCCTTCTGTAACATGTTTTGGATCCTCTGGAAGTTAGTCTGCAAGGAGGTTATTCTGTCATGCACTGCAGGTATTGCTATTTCAGGAATGTCATTAGCCAGAAATGTGGGATGAAATCCGCAGTTGGCCCAGAAAGGCGTTTGATGGCACAGTGGCTGCGTTTGATAGGACAGTGGCTGCGTTTGATGGCACAGTGGTGGCAATTGATGGGCACAGTGGCTGCATTACTAAAGCTGACTGGGTAGTATACAAGATTTTAAATTTGACTCCTGACACTCAATTAATTTATAAATATCCAGGGCCTGGGGGCCATTCACTCTCTCTCATCTTTACCTGAGCCGTTCCCGCCGCTGTCCTTCTCTCTCTCGCTCCTCCTCCTCTGGGCTCTGGCAGTGGTTACAGAGAGACTCGTCCCCGTCCGTCTCCCCGGAAACGTGTAATGATGCCGCGCGGAGGTGGGTAGGCTGAGCATTAGGCTCCGCCTCACCCTCTGTCATTTAAGCTACTAGTACTAGTAAGTGCATTGTGCACCACCAGGTATGGCCAGTGACACTGACGGTCACTCATGGTCCATTGTATGGGGCAGCAGTCACTCCCCTCCACCAAGTACACGCCCGGCAAGTGCTGAGTTCAGTACACATGACATAGCAAGGCGAGCTGTGGGAGGCTGTATCTGTGAGGGAGCCGGCTGCAGTAGGCTTTATATGTGCGGGACTTGAGGAGTATGGGTCGGCCTAGGCCAAGACACAGCTCTGCACAGGCCACAAGCCCTGCAAAAAAATAAAATGGACAGTGTTTCCCCCAAAATCTATACTAAACCTTATATCGAGCATCGCAGCCTGGCTGGGCAGGAAAGGGGAGGGTGGTGAGCATATGGGTAACACCTTAAAAGGCTCATTGTACTCTTTTCTTATGAGTAGGATCAGAGACGTGGTGCAATCAAACCACTTTTCCAGTCATTGTTTTACCAATTTCAATGCCAGCTTGGATAAACTGCTGGCCTTACAGATGCTCTAATTTCTGCTAATGGAGTCAACCCTCTTCCATGAGTTTATGGCCTGTGCTGCACCACAGTGGCTGGTACCCAGCCACCATATTTTGCCCAGAAGGCCATCACTGTCCTCGATCCACATATGGAAGCCAAGCAGTTAGTGACAGGGACCACATGACTACAAACGTTTGGTCCAGCAAGCATGGGCAGGGATGCTATGTCTCCTGCATCATCCATTGGGAAAATTAACTGGTGGAAGTGATGGAGGGGGAAAACTGCTGGAGCTGGTGGAGCTACCTTGTGTTTTGCACCTTGGGAATGGTGTAATAGTGTAGTCAACTCTACCTCCTCCTCCTCTTTGACCTGATCTGGCGACTTATCAGAACTACTGGTCACCCCAAGTGACCCAGAGCGTATGAAACAGCCCAAGCAAAATGCTTCCATTCGGTTTTGTAGCTGGAAGGCTTTTGCCATTCTGGACCCATGGCAGCTTTTTAGGAACAAGTCACAATGTGGCTAACTCCATACCATGTTGTGTGATGCAAGGTCATGTGTGACAATAGCCCCAACCTGCTCTCTGTATGTTGGAAAGTACAGTTCACATACTGTATGTCCCTGAACCTGGTGGTGCAGCAATTCCTGGAAAGGTACCTTGGCTTCCAGGATGCCCTACTGCAAGCCAGAAAAGTGTGCAGTCAATTTAGGCAGTCATTTATAGCAAGAGTCTGCATGGCTAAAATGCAGCAGCAACATAACCTGCCTGCTAATCTCCTGATATGAGATACGCCCACACACTAAAACTCAATTTTGGCTATGCTGCAGCAGTTGCACTAGAAGCAGTGGACCATCAATGAATATCAGTTCAATTATGAGATGAGGACAGGTGTTTGCAAGTTGGCCAGTGCCAGGGTGGCTTTGTTCAATTATGGCTCAGGGGGTTTAGTACATTCCCCACACTATATAAGGCCGCCTGCGTGGTGGCCTTGTGTTGTGTGTTGCGGCGGCGGAGAGAGATAGATAGACAGAGAGACAGTGTCATTTGATTTAAGTTAGATAGAGTAGGCAGGTCGAGGCTCTTGAAGTATTTACAGTTAGTGTACTGTGTACCCTGCACAGGTGCACCTATAGCTACCTGAAGACAAGTGCTTGTGTGCTTCTTCTGATCCTATTAATAGCACAGGCAGGCTCTTGAAGTATTTACAGTTGGTGTACTGTGTACCCTGCACAGTTGCACCTACAGTATAGCTACCTTGTCACGTCAATACTCACTGAGGCCGAGATGCCGAGAGTGGCTCGCCCTTACGACCACGCGCACCCGAACCCCCGAGGGTGATACAGGGGATCGGAGGCACGCGGAGGCACGGGTTTCCGGTAGTTGCGGAAGGAAGGCTCTGGTTCGCTATAGATGTAGGAAGCCCCCTGGCGGGTACCGTGCAGGACCGGTGTAACTAACCGTAGGAAGGTCCGTAGAGTAAGCAGGGGTCAAAGGTACTGAGCAGGCAAATAGGATAGTCCTTAATACAAGCAGAGATCAGGGGTATCAGGCAGGCAGGTAGAGTGGACTTTAACAGGCAGAGGTCAGGGGTATCCGGCAGGCAGAGAGAGTGGTCTTTAACAGGCAGAGGTCAGGGGTATCCGGCAAGCAGGTAGAGTGGTCTTTAACAGGCAGAGGTCAGGGGTACCCGGCAAGCAGGTAGAGTGGTCTTTAACAGGCAGAGGTCAGGGGTATCCGGCAGGCATAGAGAGTGGTCTTTAACAGGCAGAGGTCAGGGGTATCCGGCAGGCAGAGAGAGTGGTCTTTAACAGGCAGTGGTCAGGGGTATCTGATAAGCAGGAACAAGGAACTATCACAGGGCAAGGTACAGCTGACGACAAACCAGCAACCCGATTGGGCGCTGGAGTCGTCTGAAGTAGCCTCCCGGCGAGCGCGTCAGCGTGATGCACTACCGGGCACCCGCACGGGCGACAGCACGCACACGGGGACCGCCGTGCACCCGCGCGTCGCACTATCAGGCCGCGAACGGGTGCACGTCTCAACAACAGCCCACTGCGCATGCGCCCCGCAGCCCGGCGGACGGAGGCGGCTTGTGTCTCCTGACAGTGCCCCCCTCCTAAGGGCGGACACTGGACGCCCAAGCTAGACATCAACTCCGGATGGTCTCGAGAAAAGGTTTGAATTAAGCGAGGAGCATGTAGATTCCTTGCGGGCTCCCAAGAATTGCCCTCAGGTGGGTATCCCTTCCACTGGATCAGGTACTGTAGCTGCCTGCCCTTCTTTCTACAACCAAGGATAGCCTCCACCTCAAACTCGTTCTCCCCGTCCACCCTGATTGGTGGGGGAGGAACCTCTCCTCTTTCTGGGAAAGAACTGGGCACAACAGGCTTCAACAGGGATACGTGGAAGACAGGATGGATCCTGTACGTTTTTGGCAGAGCTAGTTCCATGGCCACAGGATTGATAATCCTTTTGATAGGAAAAGGACCAATGAATTTAGGTCCCAATTTCGGGATGGCACCTGTAGTTTAAGGTTAGAGGTGGATAACCAAACTTCTTCCCCTACATTAAATGTTGGATTTTCCTTCCTACCTCGGTCATACTCCTCCTTGTAGACCCTTTGAGCCTTCTGTAACATGTTTTGGATCCTCTGGAAGTTAGTCTGCAAGGAGGTTATTCTGTCATGCACTGCAGGTATTGCTATTTCAGGAATGTCATTAGCCAGAAATGTGGGATGAAATCCGCAGTTGGCCCAGAAAGGCGTTTGGTTGATAGCCGCGTGAATGGAGTTATTATACGCGAACTCTGCATATGGAAGAAGTTTTGCCCAATCATCCTGGGATCCTGAGCAGAAGCAACGGAGGTATTGCTCTAAGGTCTGATTTGTTCTCTCCGTTTGGCAGTTGCTCTGAGGGTGGTAGGCTGACGAGAGGCGCACTTTAATATCCAAGGCTTTGCAGAGTTCTCTCCAGAATTTGGACATGAATTGCACGCCTCTGTCCGACACTATACTCCTTGGTACACCGTGGAGTCTTATGACCTCTTTCAGGAAGATATTGGCCGTCTCTACTGCACAAGGGGTACCCTCCATGGGCAAAAAGTAGGCCATCTTGGATAGACGGTCGATCACAACAAAAATAGTAGTATAGCCTTCTGAGGCCGGCAAGTCCACGATGAAATCCATAGACACGTCAGTCCATGGTCGTTCTGGAATAGGCAGTGGTTTAAGTAAACCCCAGGACATGGTGTTTTGGCCCTTGTTCCGTTGACACAGGGGACAGGAGGCCACATATTCCCTGCAATCCCGTCTCCAACCCGGCCACCAGAAAGAGCGAGAGGTTAGGTCAGATGTTTTCCTAACCCCGAAGTGACCGGCCAGTTTGTGGTCGTGGCACATCTTGAGGGTTGATGACCGAGTTCTTTGAGGTACAAAAATTTTACCCCAGATCCAAAAAAGACCCCCATCTTTCTTTAAAGAATGTACCTCTGGATCCGTACATGAATTGGATGAAATCTTGATGGATGATACTAAGTCTGTCTGTGCCAAACCGAGGAAATTTTGAGGAGTAAGGATTGTGCTTGGTTCCGGAGTTTGGAGATCTGCTGAAAACATCCGAGAAAGGGCGTCTGCCTTCCCATTCTTTACACCAGGTCTATAAGAAATATGAAAATTGAAGCGAGAGAAGAATAGGGCCCAACGAGCTTGTCTGGGTTTGAGTCGTTTTGCTGTTCGGAGGTATTCAAGGTTCTTGTGATCTGTGAAGATCATCACTGGGTGAAGTGCCCCCTCAAGTAAATATCTCCATTCCTCCAGGGCGAATTTTATGGCCAGCAGCTCTCTGTCACCTACATCGTAATTTAATTCTGCTGCGCTGAGTCTCCGGGATGCAAATGCAACTGGATGTAGGATGGCTTTGGGTCCTTGTCTTTGGGAGAGAATTGCTCCTGTTGCTATCTCTGATGCGTCCACTTCCAATACGAATGCTTGAGAAGGATCAGGATGCCGGAGAATGGGAGCGGTTCTGAACAGATCCTTTCGTTTCATGAAAGCTTCCTGTGCGGCTTGGGACCACTGGAAGGAGCCGTGGTGGCGGGTTAGCTTAGTGATAGGTGCCACTATAGTGGAGAATCCAAGGATGAATTTCCGGTAAAAGTTAGCGAGTCCTATAAACCGTTGGACTCCCTTTTTGTCAGATGGAGCCGGCCACTCTTGGATAGCCTGTATCTTTTGGGGATCCATTTCCAACCCATTTGCCAAAATGATGAACCCCAAGAATTGCACAACTGATTTTTCAACCTCACACTTCTCCATTTTTAGGTAGAGTTTGTGTTGTTTCAGAATGGCCAGAACTGTCTTGACGTGTCCCCTGTGTAGTTCAATCGTGGAAGAAAAAATTAGTATATCGTCCAAGTAGACCACAAGGAAATCATCTAGGTATTTGCGGAAAATGTCATTCACAAGGTGTTGAAAAGTGGCTGGAGCATTACAAAGCCCGAATGGCATCACCAAGTATTCAAAATGCCCGAACCTGGACCTGAAGGCGGTCTTTCATTCTTCCCCGGCCCTAATTCTGATAAGGTTGTATGCCCCCCGGAGATCTAATTTGGAAAAGACTCTGGCTGACCGGAAACGTTGGAACAGTACTGGGATGAGCGGGAATGGGTACCGATTCTTGATGGTGATGTTATTTAACTGCCGGTAATACACACAGGGTCTAAGGGAACCGTCCTTCTTCCCGACAAAGAATATACCTGCTCCAGCGGGTGAGGATGAGGGACGGATGAACCCCTTCTTCAGATTCTCGTCAATATATTGTTTGAGAGCCTCCAACTCCGTTTCTGAGAGGGGAAATATACGACCAAATGGAATCTCTGATCCTGGCAATAAATCGATTGGGCAGTCATAAGGTCGATGAGGCGGGAGGCAATCGGCCATTTGTTTACTGAAGACCTCCTGGAACTCAAGGTACTCCTGAGGGACATGTTGGAGGTTAACTGAAGGAGCCAAAATTGTGGCACAGATCTTGGGCTTCAAAGGACGGCAGTGTTGAGAACAGTATGAAGAGGGAAACGAGACCACCTTAGAGCTCCATTGAATCAGAGGATCGTGAGCCTGTAGCCAGGGTAGGCCTAGAATGACTGGAAATATAGGAGAGTGAATAAGGTCCAGGCATAGGAGCTCTTGGTGCCCAGAGTCAGTAGTTACTAGAATGGGTTGGGACTCCTGGGTGATTGGACCTGAGCTGGGAAGAGACCCATCAGCCAAGTGAACCCGTAGGTGTTGAGCTTTGGTTTGCAAGGGTACATGCAGGTTCCGGGCCAAGGCAGCGTCCATAAAGCAACTACATGCACCCGAATCAATGATCGCTGGCAGGCGGGACTCCCCTTCCGGTAGCTGTAACGAGATAAACAACATGACGTAAGATTTAGGGGCATTGTTGTCTTGGTAAGTCATTGATTTTGGCTGAAAGAACTTACTGGGCCTTATCGGGCAGTTGCGCAGGAAGTGTCCAGCTCCCCCGCAATAGAGACACAAGTTGGACTGCCGTCTACGTTGTCTCTCTTCCGAGGTCAGTGGTGGCCGTACCAGACCAAGCTGCATAGGTTCGGAGTTGGGAAGAGTAGTAGACCCAGCTGTCATAGGAGACGATATTGGAATAGGTTGAGGTCTTGAAGTCGTCCACGCAGGGTGTGGACTTTGGAACCGTTCTGAACGACGTTCCCGCAAACGTCTATCCAGTTTTGTGGCTGCCTGAATTAACTCCTCCAAAGATGCGGGGGTCTCCATCTTGGCCAACTCGTCCTTGAGGAGCTCAGACAGGCCTTGGCGGTACTGATAACGTAGAGCTGGCTCATTCCAGTTGGTATCGGCCGCACATTTACGGAATTCCACCGTGTAATCTTCAATTGGTCTCCTTTCTTGAGCTAGGTGGTGCAGGACAGCTTCGGCCGTAGCCATACGTTGTGGGTCATCATAAAGCTGCGACATACTCTCGAAGAACGTGTCGATAGTATTAAGCACCTGACTCCCTGATTCCATCAAGCCGTGGGCCCAGGCCTGAGGTTCTTCTGACAACAGAGAAATCGCAAATCCCACCTTGACCACTTCTGATGCGAAGGTTCGGGGCTGCAGAGCAAAATAAAGAGTGCATGCATTCTTAAAAGCTCTAAATTTCTTACGGTCCCCTGAGAACCGTTCCGGTGTGGGGACCCTAGGTTCCGAAAGTGCCATTACAACTGTAGGACTGGCAGCAGCCTGGGGAAGCGGGCCTTCATTGCTAGGTGCGGGAGCTGCGGCGGCAGAAGGGAGTGGACCCGTCAGTTGTTGGAGACGGCTGTCAATTTGTGTGTATCCCTCCTGTAGTCTCTGCACCAAGTCTGTCAGGGTGGAGACCTGCTGACATAGGATCTCCAAGGGGGAGCGCACTCTGTCGGCCTCGGACATCTGGCTGGTTTGTACTGTCACGTCAATACTCACCGAGGCCAAAATGCCGAGAGTGGCTCGCCCTTACGACCACGCACACCCGAACCCCCGAGGGTGATACAGGGGATCGGAAGCACGCGGAGGCACGGGTTTCCGGTAGTTGCGGAAGGAAGGCTCAGGTTCGCTATAGATGTAGGAAGTCCCCTGGTGTGTACCGTGCTGGACCGGTGTAACTAACCGTAGGAAGGTCCGTAGAGTAAGCAGGGGTCAAAGGTACTGAGCAGGCAAATAGGATAGTCCTTAATACAAGCAGAGATCAGGGGTATCAGGCAGGCAGGTAGAGTGGACTTTAACAGGCAGAGATCAGGGGTATCCGGCAGGCAGAGAGAGTGGTCTTTAACAGGCAGAGGTCAAGGGTATCCGGCAAGCAGGTAGAGTGGTCTTTAACAGGCAGAGGTCAGGGGTATCCAGCAAGCAGGTAGAGTGGTCTTTAACAGGCAGAGGTCAGGGGTATCCGGCAGGCATAGAGAGTGGTCTTTAACAGGCAGAGGTCAGGGGTATCCGGCAGGCAGAGAGAGTGGTCTTTAACAGGCAGAGGTCAGGGGTATCCGGCAGGCAGAGAGAGTGGTCTTTAACAGGCAGTGGTCAGGGGTATCTGATAAGCAGGAACAAGGAACTATCACAGGGCAAGGTACAGCTGATGACAAACCAGCAACCCGACTGGGCGCTGGAGTCGTCTGAAGTAGCCTCCCGGCGAGTGCGTCAGCGTGACGCGCTACCGGGCACCCGCACGGGCGACGGCGCGCACACGGGGACCGCCGTGCACCCGCGCGCGCCGCACCATTAGGCCGCGAACGGGTGCACGTCTCAACAACAGCCCACTGCGCATGCGCCCCACAGCCCGGCGGACAGAGGCGGCTTGTGTCTCCTGACATACCTGCAGACAAGTACTTGTGTTCTTCTTCTGATCCTTTTAATAGAACAGGCAGGCTCTTGAAGTATTTACAGTTAGTGTACTGTGTACCCTGCACAGTTGCACCTATAGCTACCTGAAGACAAGTGCTTGTGGGCTTCTTCTGATCCTATTAATAGCACAGGCAGGCTCCTAAAGTATTTACAGTTAGTGTACTGTGTGCCCTGCACAGTTGCACTTATAGCTACCTGAAGACAAGTGCTGGTGTGCTTCTTTTTTTTTTTTTATTGTATTTTTATTAGATTATAAAAGAACATAAATAAACTTGTTTCACAGTGTACAATACACTAATAATGATAATATATTGTTAACAGACACGTTAATAAAGAGAAAAATGGAAAATAAATACAGACAAATGGTGTCCATAGATACAGGGCACAGGGGTGGACTGTATCGCTTCTTAAAAGTATATAAAACAGGCAACTCATAGGTAGATGTTAGAATTTAAGAGCAGTCACGAAAATACAACAGACATAGGTTTTTATGAAGGGAATAGCATGAGCAGTAGAAAAACCAATAAGGCATCAGTTGGTACAGTAGAAAAGGGGGAGGGTATATAAACACAAATAATTTGAATTTAGTACGATTTAGGGCGTGATGGTTGGCAGAGGGGTGCCATAATCCGATAGATCCCAAGGTTCCCATACTTTATTAAATTGGAGGATGGAATCGTGTACAGAGGCCGTTAAAAACTCCATCCTTCAGCGATTGCAGGAACCTGGACCACGGAGGAGGTGTGTTGGAGTGCCAGCACAATGGGATAAGCCTTTTGGCAGCTAACAAAATATAAGAGATTAGCCGTTTTTTTGGTTATACTTGGAAGAGGAAGGCCCAATAAACAATTTAAGGGATCCAGCGGAAGAGACACATCCACCACCTTCTGTATAAGTAGGATCACATCATGCTAAAAGGGTTGTATCAGGAAACATTGCTAAAAGAAGTGAAATAGAGAACCTGTGTCGGTTCCGTATTGCCAGCAGCACAGCGAAACTGAGGGGTCAAATTTGTGGATTACATCAGGAGATCTATACCAGAACATGAGAATCTTAATGGATGTCTCCCTTTGAGTTACACATTTGGAAGACTTAAAAATAAAGGACCAAATCCTATCCCACATTTGTACCATAATGGATCGGCCCAATAAATGGGACCATCTTCTCATATAATGGTGTGTGATCTCCTTAACAGGAGTCGACTCATGGAGGATACGGTAGATATAGGAAATTAAATGTAATTGGTGAGGACCCTGAGCACATAAGTATTCAAAAGCGGTTGGTTTATCAAGGGTCAGGGTTGGGGATTTAGAGTAAAAGAAATGTCTAACCTGCAAATAGAAATGGAAAAGGTGGGAGGGTATATAAAATTTCTAACATAGAGTATTAAAAGTATGTAATCTCTGCGTGATGGGATGAACCAGGTTCCGGAGCTGAAAGAGAGGTGCGCTAAGCCATGGGAAAACCCTGCCCAGGGACATGCTACCTGGTATGAGTGGGTTAAATAGCAAATTTACAAGAGGAGGGCATGGAGAGGCGAGGAAATAATTTTTGAGACACTTACACCAAATGGTTAGGGTAAATATCATTGGAGCAGTGCACTGAAGTTTATAGATGGGATCCAGGGAAGGGAGTGCGCCCCAGACTAAGGAGCATGGATGAACCGGATATAACACTCCCTTTTCAATGGCAGTCCATTGATTTGGTGTGTGCAAAGAGGACCACGAAGTGATAGCCCTTAAATGTGTGGCGTAGTAATATTTAGTAATGTCCGGGGCTCCCAGACCTCCCCTGGATCTTAGAGAAAATACTACCGAGCTCGCAATGCGGTGGGCTATGCCTTTCTATATGAATTTTAAAAAATTTCTCTGGAGTGCTTTTAGTTGAGAGGAAGGCAAGGCAACTTGTAATGTTTCAAAGAGGTAGAGCAACCTGGGTAAAATAGACATTTTTAGGACATTGATCCTACCTAACAGGGATAAGGGGTACTTTGTCCAGGTCGACAGAGATTTATTAATGTCTAAAATCAGAGGAGGAAAATTAGCAGAGTAAAGGGAGGAGTAGGAGGGGGTAAGTAAGATACCCAAATATTTGAGAGAGGTAATAAACCATTTATAAGGGTATGAATCTTTAAGCTGGGATAGTAGGGGTGAGAAATGTGTATGTGAAGGGCTGCAGTTTTGGAAGTGTTAACTTTATAGCTGGAGATGGCACTAAAGGAAGCCAGTAGTTTATGCAGCGAGGGGAGAGATATTAACGGGTTAGTAATAGTTAGCAAAATGTCATCTGCAAAGAGTGATAGTTTATATTCCCCCTGTCGCATCACCACCCCACGAATGTCCGGATGGGTGCGGATGGACTCAGCCAGGGGTTCCAAACACAAGATAAAAAGTAATGGTGATAAAGGACATCACTGTCGAGTTCCGTTGGGGAAACCAGGCGACAGGAAGGATGACACCTGCACTTGGGCTGTGACAGTTGAGTAAAGGCCCTCTAAAGCTTTTAGGAAAGGGCCATTAAAACCATATGTTTTTAAGGTGGCAAACATATAAGGCCAACTCAGCCTGTCAAAGGCCTTCTGTTCGTCTAAACTTAAGATCAGTGCTGAGCAGGAGGACCTGTCTAGATCTATTGTACGTCGGGTGTTGTCCCCCCGCATGTCTGCCCGGTACAAATCCCACTGGGTCCCTATGGATCAGTTTGGGGATAAGCTTGGATAATCTGGATGCAAGGATTTCGGTAAATATTTTATAGTCTGAATTTAGAAGGGCTATGGGTCTGTAGTTATCTGGGGTAGAGGGGTCCTTACCAGGCTTTGGAATAACTGAAATGAATGAGTGAGAAAAATGCGGGTGTGTGGATGTATCTTTAAACAGGGAGTCATACAGAGTTAACGTGTGTGGGGAGAGAACATCAAAGAAGGTTTTGTAATAAGAATAAGGCAGGCCGTCAGGACCAGGTGATTTATGTAATGGAAGATTCTTGATTACAGCTAGGAGTTCCTCAGCCGTTTTGGTCATGTTTAAACTGTCTAAATCTGCTGCAGACAGTTTTGGAAGTTTTATATTAGAAAAAAAGATTCAAATTTTTCCTGATTGAAATTAAAATGATTCTCCGGGGTCAAGCAGTTATACAATTAGCTATAGAACTTGCCAAAGATCTTGGACATCTCACGGAGGCAATGTGTTCTGGATCTGTCCGCCTGCTGGAGAAAGTCAGGGAGCGAGTTAAATGATCGTGGGCACATTCTATGGCGTTTATTGGAATATTCAAAACAATTTTGTTTTGTCCATTGTAAGGACCTAGCAGCTCTGTCTAGCTTTGTTGATTTAATTTGTTTTCTGAGGGAGGTGACTTTGCGTAGTTTCATCACTGTGGGGTCACACAACAGCCTACGCTCTGCAGCTATCAGGGCGGATGTCAAGGACTGTATAAGTCCATCTCTATCTCTCTTTAACCGAGAACTTTCAGCTATACAAGCACCACGAAATGCAGCCTTGCGTGCCTCCCACAGCATAGAAAACTCAAACACTGACCCTGTGTTAAGCTGAAAAAAGTCTCTCAAACTTTTTACTAGGATAAAATGGGAAACCTCGGACTGTAAGAGATGATCATTTAGATGCAAGTGACAGGATTTGGTATAGGCCTTAGAAAGCATGAGATCTAACATAATGGGTGCATGATCCGACCATGTAATGAGGGATATGTCAGACTCGACCACATAGGGGTTAAGTGGGGCTGAAATGAAAAAGTGATCGAGACGTGAGTACATCTTATGAGCCAGAGAGTAGAACGTGAACTGTTTAGCAGAGGGATGTTTTATCCTCCATGAGTCGAAAAGCCGAGGAGATCTGATACATTTAAGAAAGGCAGTGGCTTGGGATGTAATCTTTTTAGATGGTACAGTACTGAGGAGGGTTTGTCTATCTCTAGTGGGTGACATAACCAGATTAATGATCATAAAAGGTTGTAAGCAGTATTGAGGGGTATCAAAAAGTTTGTTAAGGAAATCAATCTGGCCTGTATTAGGGGCATATAGATTGACCAGAGTAAAAGAAGTGAACATATATTCGCAATCTAAAATAAGGAATCTTCCATGGGGATCAATGTGAGAATTTTTGACCTTAACAGGGCATGACTTCCTAATCAGTATTGCCACTCCTGCCTTGCCCGTGGAGTCAGAAGCATGGAAGGAGGTGGGAAAAAACGTTGAGGCAAATTTAAATGATCCTCCTGTCCGAAAATGTGTTTCCTGGATCATTACCATGTCTGCGCCTGAAGCCCTGAAGTCCTTCAGGGCCATCCAGCGCTTGCCGATGGAACCTAAACCCTTCACATTGTATGACATGATCCTGGTGTGCTTCTTCTGATCCTATTAATACCACAGGCAGGCATTCTGCTAGCTTCTGTATAATCAGTATATATATACATCCCAGTTTTGTGCAGCTACATCTCACTGCAGTAAAGGCCATTAGTATGTCTGGAAGGCCAACAAGGAGAGGCAGACAGTCACAAGCCAAAAAAGAGGGCAAGCAGGCTCTGTGTCTAGAGGCAACAGTGCTGGTCGTGGACACGGTGCATCCTCATCAGCACATGGCCGTGGGACACGCTTGTCCATTTTTTCGGCAGCTGGCCGTGTTGAGCCTCAACATGCCGAAGACTTAGTAGAGTGGATGACCAAGCCGTCCTCATCCTCCCTCACCCAGGCTCAGGGTAAATTGTCTGGCAAAGCAGCTGCCAACGCAGCCTCTTCCCACGGCTCAATGGCATCAGTCACTCCTTCCCTAGCCCCACCATGTCCTCCTGAGGATTCCTCGGAACTGTTTGACCACAGTGCTCCAGGAGGATGCCCAGCGTTTTGAAGGCTCCGATGATGGTACTCAGCTACAGTGATGAGGAGGGAGGGAATGATGAGGTCACTGACTCCACATGGTGCCTGATAGGAGAGAGGAGGAGGAGGCACATCACCAACGAGGCAGGAGGCCCTCCAGGGGTCAGCTTAAGGGCAGCACTGAATCACACCGCAGAGCTCCACATGTGCAGGGTGCTGCTGTCTCTGCACGTTATTACAAAAGTTCTTTGGTGTGGGCCTTTTTTGAGACGAGTGCATCAGATCCCACCACTGCTATTTGTCTGCTATTTGACTCAAGCGTATCTCGCGTGGCCAAAACATCACCCGCTTGGGCACCACATGCTTGACCAGACATATGTTGACCTGCCATGCAGTTCGTTTGCAAGCATACCTAAAAGACCCACACCAAAGAACAAAGAGGACCTCTCCCTGTTCCTCATCAGCTGGGATCTCCAACCCCACTATACCTTCAGTCCTCTCTGAGACCTGTACTGAGAGGAATGAAGGTGTAGAATTAGGTGTGCCACCGCCAAGTACTTGCGGGCAATCTGCTATTGGTACACCGACGTCAGATTGTACCAGGCAAATTTCCCAGCCCCAGCTGCTGCACCGCCGAAAGCCGCTGCACCCACTTTGTCCTCGGAACCAGCGGTGCTCCGTAGGCATTCAAGGGGCTATGCAAGTACGCAGGCCAAAAGATGCAATGCGGTGCTTGAGCTGGTGTGCTTGGGGGACAGGAGCCATACTGGGGCAGAGATTATGTCAGCTCTGGGGCAGGGGGCAGGCTCAGAGGTGGTTGATGCCATGCCAGCTTCAGCCAGGAATGGTGGTTTGCGACAATGGCACCAACCTCCTCTCCGCCCTCCAACAGGGACAACTGTGCCGTGTTTGGCTCAAGTCCTTAACGTGGTGGTGCAGCAATTCTTGGGCAGGTACCCGGGCTTACAGGATGTCCTGAGGCAGGCCAGGAAAGTCTGTGTGCATTTCCACCAGTCATATAATGCCAGTGCTCGGCTGGCTGACCTCCAAAAGGAATTTACCCTGCCCAAGAACCGCCTAATCTGTGACATGCTCACAGAGTGGAACTCAATGTTGGCCATGCTGCAGCGGCTGCACACCCAGCAGAGGGCCATCAATGAGTACCTGTGCGACTATGGCACCAGGACAGGGTCAGGGGAGCTTGTTTTTTTTTCCCCACGCCAGTGGGCCATGATCAGGGATGCATGCACTGCCCTTTCACATTTGAGGAGGCCACGAGGATGGTGAGCAGTGACAGTACATGTATCAGTGACACTGTCCCCCTTGTCCACCTGTTGGAGCACACGCTGCGTGGAATAATGGACAGGGCACTTGAGGCAGAACAGAGGCAGGAAGAGGAGGACTTCCTTACCTCCCAAGGCCCAGTTTATCCAGACAGTGTTCCTGCCTGCCCCCAATCACACAGGAAGAGGACGAGGAGGAGGATTGTGTCAGCTTGGAGGTGGAGCCTGGTCCCCCGAAGATGCATCAGCATCAGCAACAGTCTTCAAGGGATCATTTACAGTCCCAAGAAACCCATGGACTTGTATGTGGCTGGGAGGAGGTGGCTGCGGATCATGTCGTCCTTAGTGACCCAGAGGACTCTGGACCGAATGCCTCAGCAAACCTTCGCTGCATGGCCTCCCTGATCCTGCAAAGCCTGCGGAAAGATCCTCGTATTCGTGGTATCAAGGAGATCGTTACTGGCGGGCAACCCTCCTTGATCCACGTTACAAGGGTAAGGTTGCGGACCTTATCTTGCCATCACAGAGGGAGCAGAGGATGAAACATCTTCGGGAGGCCTTGCAGAAAGGTCTGTGCAACGCATTCCCAGAGACTGGGAGGTTACAAACTCTTGTTCCTGGACAACGTGTTGCTGAGGCTTTGGTCAGTCAAAGAAGGAGCGGTGGAGAAGGTGGCCGTCTGACTGATGCGTTCAGACAATTTTTTAGTCCGCAGCCCCAAGGTATGATCGGTTCCAGCAACCATCGCCAGCGTCTGTTTTACATGGTGCAGGAATACGTAGGGGCAAGATATGACTTGGACACCTTTCCCACCGAAAATCCTCTGGGTTACTGGGTCTTGAGGATGAATCACTGGCCAGAGCTTGCACAGTATGCAATTGAGCTACTGGCCTGTCCTGCATCCAGCGTTCTTTTGGAATGCACATTCAGTGCTGCTGGAGGCTTTGTAACCAATCACAGGGTGCGCCTGTCCACCGACTCGGTCGATCGACTGACCTTCATAAAAATGAATCAGTCTTGGATCATCACCAGCTACTAAGCACCTGATGCTGATGTAACTGAATAATTTTTTTGAAATATCAGATCCCTTCAAGACTGCCTATGCTGATGCTGAGTGACTATCCTCTTCCTCCTCAATGATCATGCTGATAGCTTGTAAAAATATTTTTGGTTCTGGGCGCCGCCACCAGTGGCTAAGGCCCAATTTTTCAGCCCCTGTTTAACAGGGGCGTGTAATTACAATTTTTGATGCAATACTTTGCAGCAGGGCTCGTTTCTGCACTCCAACTGGAGTATCTGTGAGGGATTGCAGTGTTCTGGCACCAGTGCCTAAGGCCCAATTTTTGTGCCCCTGTTCAACACACGAGCGGACTTTTCGACGGACTAGGTCCGGTGGACTTTGACGGACTTTCCGACGGACTTTCTGACGGACTTGAAAAATGAACGGACTTGCCTACACACGATCAACCAAAGTCCAATGGATTCGTACGTGATGACATACGACCGGACTATAATAAAGGAAGTTCATAGCTAGTAGCCAATAGCTGCCCTAGCGTCAGTTTTTGTCTGTCGGACTAGCATACAGACGAGCGGACTTTTCGACCGGACTCAAGTCCATCAGAAAGATTTGAAACATGTTTTATTTCTAGGACCGTCAGACTTTTGGGGAAAAAAAAGTCCGCTGGAGCCCACACACAGTCGAATTCTCCGACGGAGTCCAGTCCGACGGACCTAGTCCGTTGAAAAATCCCCTCGTGTGTACGCGGCATTACAGTGTTGTGGCACCAGCACCACCACCAAAGGCCCAATTTTTCTGCCCCTGTTCAACAGGTGCATGTAATTACAATTCTTGATCTAATATTTCACAGCAGGGCCCGTTCCAGTGCCCACCAAGAGTAACTGTGAGGACTTACAGTGTTGTGGCAACACCACCACCACCACCACCACCAAAGGACCAATTTTTCTGCCCCTGTTCAACAGGTGCATGTAATTACAATTCTTGATCTAATATTTCACAGCAGAGCCCGTTTCTGCGCCCACCAAGGGTAACTGTGAAGACTTTCAGTGACGTGGCACCAGCACCACCACCACCATCCACCAAAGGTCCAATTTTCCTGACCCTGTTCAACAGGGGCATGTAATTACAATTCTTGATCTAATATTTCACAGCAGGGCCCGTTCCTGCGCCCACCAAGAGTAACTGTGAGGGCTTACAGTGTTGTGGCAACACCAACACCTAAGGCCCCAATTTCTGCAGAGTATATAGGGAAGGCCCCTACTTTCAAATGACTCCTACTTGCAAACTGAAGGAGACAACAGGAAGTGAGATGAAATCTACCCCTAGGAAGAGAAATTCTCTCTCCTCCTGTCTCCTCTTCACTGATGCTTTATCATCAATCCTTGTTTCAGTAAAAACCCCAAATTTTCAAAAAACATTTGTCATTGGGACAGAAAGTGAGGTGAAATCTTCTAAAGAGGTGCACAGACAGAAAAACAAATGTTACAGGTGTGATAACCCTTCCCTATGTTTTCCAAAAAGCTTAAAAATAGATTTTTTGGCTGGAGCTACACTTTAAAAATGTACCAGTTCAAAATTACAAACAGATTCTACTTAACAACAAACCTACAGTCCCTGTCTTGTTTGCACTGCCTGTATACTGCTGTTCAGAGTATATAGAGCCTGGGGGTCCCACACCTTTCCTTTTTTTAATTTGGGTGCGGGGTTCCCCTTAATATCCATACAAGACGCAAAGGGCCTGGTAATGGACTAGGGAGGAGGTACCCAGGCCGTTTGTCTCACTGATTTTCATCCATATTGCCGGGACTCGACATTACATTAAAGCCGCAAGCAGTTTTAAATGACTTTTATTCCTTTAAAAATGTCATTTTGTGCAGGGACTGTTCTAAGCACGGGAAACACGTGTCACTTTACAGGCATACTATAGAAACCCCTAGGTACGATATTTAAAGGAATATTTAACTTTTTTCACTTTAAGCATCATTAAAATCACTGCTCCCGAAAAAACATTGATACATGTCTCCTGGGGCAGGACCCGGGTCCCCAAACCCTTTGTAGGACAATACGATGCAAATTCGCCTTTAAAATTAGCACTTTTGATTGTGAACGTTCGAGTCCCATAGACTTCAATGGGGTTCTAAAGTTTGCGCAAATTTTTGGTCCGTTCGCAGGTTCTGGTGTGAACCGAACCGGGGGGGTGTTCAGCTCATCCCTACTAGGGATGAACTCAACGTTCAGTCAGAAACTTCAATATACATGACAACTTTCCATTATAAGTGATTGTTAAGGGTGTGCGGATAGATGCAGGCACTAGACATGTGCACACTGAAATATTTTGTTTCGGAATTTCGTTTTTGTCCGAAAAATAAATTCACATATCCATTCACATAAGGGGGGTGGGATCTGGGGGCTCCCTTGTCAAATCTATACATTTTCGAATAGGTCAAAATGAAAATGTTATATTGTTTTCGATTCGAATGCAGCAAAGTGAACAAACAAAAGAAAAATCTTCATCAAATGATTACAACTCTTTAAATCACCTTTGGCTTAACAAAAACAGCATTATTTCCAAATGGTACTCTAATGCCCCGTACACACGGTCGGATTTTCCAATGGAAAATGTGTGATAGGACCTTGTTGTCAGAAATTCCGACCGTGTGTAGGCTCCATCACACATTTTCCATCAGATTTTCTGACACACAAAGTTTGAGAGCAGGCTATGAAATTTTCCGACAACAAAATCCGTTGTCGGAATTTCCGATCCTGTGTACAAAAATCCAGCCAATTCGGCGAATGGGCGAACATCTGATGTTCAAGTTGATTTTAAGTTCAACTCGAACATGGGGCTCATCCCTACTCCTGATGCACATCAGCCCCATTTTTAAGCTTAACTGTGACATAAGTTATTTCACTAAAGGGTTCCTTGTTATTACGTGTGAGGCTTGTGGGAGCTTTTGTCCATATATGTAACCCCCAAGATATGAGGCAGTCTTGCCTCAACAACAGATCAAGTTGCAATTCTGGCATTAACCTTTAATGAGGCAGTTCTCACTGGGGTGGACAGGATTACATGGGCTACAGGACATGGCTCACTTTCCTTATGGCAGCACAAACAGATGCAGCAGCTTGATGCTCTCTTACTGGAACAATGCTGTCAGTGAGTGCCACAACTGGGGGTCTGGAGCTGATTCCTTGCTGGAAGCCCTACAAATGCTGAAAGTTGGGGAGCTACCAAAACCTCAGCATATGGTTATCTTCACCCATGGGTGCTGGTGAGCAAGTATTATCCTCCTGGAATGTGTAATACTACATGCGTTTCAGCTGTCATCTGTTCTTTGTTTTTGGAAAACTTCTTCAAAAAATTACATTTAAGTGAGCCTTAAGAATGAAAGCTAGGAAGGCTACATAAATTGTTGGAGGTATATAAATCCTGAAAAGTAATAAAAAGACCATTTACTTGCCAAGATAATTTACAGTTGTAATTATTAAGGCAAAAATATACTGTATACAGATGGAAATATTAGCATGAATTTGGATACATCATCAAAGGTTATATGTATGCATCAATATGTTTATCCTGATGGGGTCTTCATTATTGCAGGGCATTTTAACCAATCAAATATAAAAACTGTGCTTCCTAGATTTGATCAGTTTGTAATGTGTGCAATGTGTAATGTTTGTAATGTGTGCAACCAGGAGGAATAATACTTTGGATAAGGTTTGTTTTACAAGGTAAGATTAAAGAGGAAGTAAACCCAGGTGGGTTTTACTTCCTCTTTATTTCCATGCAAAGGAAAAGCATAGTGGGTTACTATGCATCGCATTGTAGCCCATTATGTGTCACTTACCTGACACAGAAGCCCGCGCTGTCACCGCTGTCCCCACGAGCTGGGAGCTTCCATCTTCACCCCTCTTCCTTCTGGGGCCACAAACTCTGACTCCGTGACTGGCCAGAGTCGCGTGAAGTCACTCCCGCGCATTGGCGCATGCGTCGTAGTCATCAGTGCTCGTCTTTTTAATAAATATCTCCTAAAAGGTGGAGGTTTACGAGATATTTCAAGCACCTACAGGTAAGCCTTAATATAGGCTTACCTGTAGGTAAAAGTGGTTGTACTTTAAGCATGCATACATAGCCATTCCCCTGTGACGTTTGTGTCAGTCAGACAATCTTACTCTATTTATCATGCCAGCATATACCCCCTTGATGAGGAAAATAGGTAAAAAATAGGTAAAGAACAAGAGAAAATTATAACTTGGCCAGACAGTGCTCTTTCACATGCAGCACTACTCTGTAGGAGCCGCTGGATAGAATAGGCCCTCTGTTCTTTGCCTCAACCATCTCAAACCGCCCCTGCCAGGAGAATACAATAATTATTGGTAGCGGCTATAGCGGCTGGCAATAATTGCATGCTAAAAAAATGACATGCTGGTTGTACCCAAGTTGATCGTTGGATCAACTTGGGTACAATCAGCCCGTCCATAGATGGATCAAATCTTGGCCGAACCCCTGCTGTAACAGTCGAGATCCGAACCATCTATGGCTGGCTTTAGTCGTTTTAGCACACCCACAGAGCTACATGTTGCAAATACTATCAATCTGCTGGATGTACGTCTACCCTCCATCTTCTATCCCATTGTGTGCTTATCTCTAGGGGAGTCCTGAGCCATTATTAAAATACTTAGCAGTGTGAGAGATAGCCTTTCTGAGTGCTCTTACTGTCTAGCGTTTAGAGAAATTACTAAAAAGCTTTTGTCTAGACAGTAACAGAACAGAGAGACACATTGGAGAAATGTTTTCCCATGAAGTAACAGCTCTCATTGTGTCACTTTTTTTCCCTAGAGGTGAACATTTAGTTGGCAACAGTCCAGAAAATAGAAGCCTCGAGGTGTCCACAACATTACTGATTTCAGTTTTTTTTAAGTATTAAGTACATATAAATATTCTTAACAGTCAAAAGTCCATAATTTATTTAAAAGTCCTTACTGTACAATACATATAGTGAATTAAAATATGCTTTCCTTCCTCTGACAATTCTGTGGTTACTATGGAATTTGGACTTATCAAATTTCTAGATTTTGTTGTGCCTCTACTTTCCCCTTTTACATTTTTTTTAAATAAGTCCCTTCTTTTGTCACTTTCATTTCTGATCTCGGGAGCTCTGCTGAACATTTAATTAATGAATGTTTTATAAATGACTTTGTGTAGCTTGCTTTATTTGAAACAAGAATTCTTTCTTTCCTAAACAGAGCAGCAGGGTCACATATTCTTTACTTTGTTGTTCAAAATTGGCTCAATAATCTAAAGAGAATCTAAGAATGAAAAAGCTGAAACAGGAACAGACACTGAAAGAGATTTGAAGAGGCACAATTGATCAGCAGGATAGAAGGGAATCTTCATCACCATAGGGAGAAGACATGTACTGAACATTTCCTAGGTAAAAACGCATTTTGTTCCATCTGTTTTCTCCATGGAAGTTAATGGCTACAGTAGCTGTAAAATGTGCACTATAGGCAACAAACATAACAGAGATATGCAGACTTATTTTTATATTTCCAAACTAAATATGGCTAATCTAACATTTCCTGAACTCCCCTAGCAATGTGACCAGGTTAGTGCAAATGATTATACCCAAGATGATGCAGGTGACACATAAGTCGCGTACACACGATCGGATTTTCCGACGGGAAATGTGTGATGACAGGCGGTTGATGGAAAATCTGACCGTTTGTTAACTGTAATGTTTTATTTTTACTATTTTTTTTTTGTATTTGCTTTGCAGGTATGGTATGTCTTACTATTATACTGTAATGTTACTTTGTTTTATTGTTAATCATCATTTGCTTAGCAGGTAGGCAATTCAGCTGCAGCACGGGTTTATTTATTGTGACAGCAACAGCGTTTGCTCCCACGATACGTAAAGCTGTGACTCCAGCGATGTCGGAGGTGATTTCACCACCACAGTTAAAAAAAAAAGCGCATATATGCCGAAGAATGGGGGCAGGGGTGGAGGAGTGATCTGCTCCTAACATTAGGGGTGGATTGCCCCCATGCTTCGGCATATATTTTTTAGGTACAGATTGCGTTAAAAAATGTTTTATTTTTATTATGTTTCATTGTATTTGCTTTGCATGTATGGTAAGTCTTACTGTTATACTGTAATGTTACTTTGTTTTATTGTTAACCATCATTTGCTTAGCAGCACTGATTTATTTATCTTAACAGCAACAGCGTTTGCTCCCACGATACGTAAATCAGCGACTCCAGCACTTTAGGAGGTGATTTCACCACCACAGTTAAAAAAAAAACCATGTATGCCCATCATTAGAAGTGGGTCATGAAGGGCGGTATTCTAATGGTGGGCATACCCACCGATCAATCTCTTGTTTTCATTTCTTTATTGTACATCATGGGACACAGAGCCATAGTAGTTACTATGTGGGTTATATAGGCTACCTTTAGGTGATGGACACTGGCACACCCCAAGACAGGAAGCTCATTCCCTATATAACCCCTCCCATTACTGGGAGTACCTCAGTTTTTTCACCAGTGTCTAAGGTGTTGGTCATGAGTAAAGACATGCTGTTCTGAGCTCCATTGGAGAAATCTTTGCTGGGGCAAGCCATGCAACCGGATCCATTCAAAGTATCTTTTCAAAGCCGAATTGATTGGCGCCTGGGCCTCATGTCCGAAGAAATGAGGTTCTGCTTGTAACGCTTCTCTTTTTAGAGAGCTGGACCCTGGTATCCAGTATTTGGTTTTTTCAGCCATATTATCCTGGCGTGGTGCTTTACAGGCCCAGGAGTGTGGATCCCCCGATACCAAGGGGCATCAGCGCGGCGTCAGCATGGTTCAATGCCCACAACATAGGCTATGCATAGCTATAAAGGTGCACTTTTTGCAGGTGCACACAGCTAAAGGAGGGACACAGAGTAGATGGATGGAATGTGAATGTGGGTAACACAGGCATTCCCAGGCACATTTACTTAGCATCAGACTGAGCCTTGATAGCAGCGGCAGTTGCTGAACTATTTTGCTCAGCAGTGGGTGCATTTCTGGTAGTACCTCTGCATTTGTGCTTAGCACTATGGGCAGAAGGGGAGGTACAAATACCCCAAAAAATAGGGGCTCAAGGGGATCTCCCTCAGGTCCCCCTTCTGCAATGCCGTCTCTCCCTGAAAGACCTAGAGAGGCTGGTCAGAGTGAGCCATCAGGGTTAGGGGCTACAACTGCTTCTGGCATTTCAGCCCCTGTATATATTACTCAGAAGGTTTTTTCCTCAGCCATGAGTGGAATGGAGGAAAGATTAGTGACCTTAATCTCATCTTCACAAAGTGGAAGAAAACACATTAAGTCCCCTTCTATGACCCAGGACCCTCAAACAGAGGAACTCTGGGGAAGGAGAGACGAATCCCCCTCAGGGGACCGGGAAGAGACTAATGACTCCTCTTCTAAGGAATCAAGTGGGGAAGGACCCTCTTCAGCTTCACAGGCTGAGAAATTGCTGGTGCATTCTCTTACTGAAATGGTCCGCTTCACATTTAAGTTACCGTAAATGAGTCAGTTGAAAAGCTCACTTCTTCTTTGGGTTCTCTGAAGCCTCCTCAAGCTGTGCATGCTTTTCCTGTTCATTCTTTGCTGGAAAAGCTTATATATTCTGAGTGGGATCAACCAGATAATTTTTTTTTCCCTCCTAAAAAGTTTTCAACACTTTATCCTATGAAGAAAACTCAGAGTCAACCCCAAGGACAAAAGAAGTCCTGGGGGAGGGAACCTACAAGACAGAATGCTAAAGCCACTTTATGAAGGGGCACCCCCGCTCGTTCGAGGGGGGAAAGACTTCTCTCAAAGATCTGGCAGGAGGATTTTCAGGACAAGATGGGTGGTCTCCACAATAACTAGGTTACAAACTAGAGTTCCAGGAAATCCTGTCTCCTCGTTTCCTCAGATCAAATGTTTCCAAAGGCAAGATAAAAAGAAGTCTCTCCTTTAAGCATTGGAGTGACTTTTGTCACAAAAAGTAATCATGGTGGATCTCATGGAAGAGCAGGGGTTGGGGTTTCATTCAAACCTTTTCAGGGCTATGTCTTCAAGTGGTTAGAAGAGTGGGTGATGTGTGACATAAGCTTTTAAATGTTGTGCATAAAATGCCAGGACAGTTCAAGCCCCCCCAATGACCCCTTTTTGGAAAGCAGACACCCCAAGCTATTTGCTGATAGGCATGTTGAGTCCATGGAATATTTTATATTTTGTCACAAGTTTCGGGAGAAGACAATTTTTTTTTTTACTTGCACAAATTCGTCACTAAATGATATATTGGTCAAACATGCCATGGGTATATATGGAATTACACCCCAAAATACATGCTGCTGCTTCTCCTGAGTATGGGGATACCACATGTGTAAGACTTTCTGGGAGCCTAGCCATGTACAGGACCCCGAAAACCAAGCACCACTTTCAGGCCTTCTAAGGGTGTAAAATTTCACTTCCTCACTACCTATCACAGTTTCGGAGGCCATGAAATGTGAAGATAGCACAACCCCCCCCCCCCAAATGACCCAATTTTGGAAAGAAGACACTTCAAGCTATTTGCTGAGAGGCGGCGTCCTCGCCGCGGCGCCTACTTGGGCGCCTTCCGGGTAGGTTCTGTCACTCAAGGCTCCCTGCACACTCGCTCACACGCCAGTTCAGGCTCTGTCTCTCCGGAACCTTTTCCAATCATTCAGGTACAGTCACTTCCATCACCGTCCCTGGTCTTTACCCTCACCCCCTTTACTGTTACCCACAGTCCCCCTTTTGGCTCACCTTTCTCAGCTGCACTCCACCTTGCTTCCAGCCCCCTTTGGCTGTCTACCTAACTTATACCCTCATTTCCCATTCTGGGTCTCTTACCCACTTCCTCACACTTGTCCCCCGATACTAATTTCCTTCACTCCCCTGTCTATTCCCACCCAGGTTGCCTTGTGTCCCTCTGCCTGCCATGGTTGTCGCCTGTGGGGGCGCTTCGGGTGAGATGTCCGCCGCGGCTCTCGGGTGGGAGTATCATTTCGGATGGCCTTGTTGCACGGCTCCACACCACCACCATATGAACCCAGTGAGTCTATTGGTATTTAGATAGGGGGCTCCACCCCGCTATTCTACATGTTTGTCCACAGACCATCAATTGAACCAATCTTTTTACCACCAGATTCATCTTGTGCTTGCTCCTGACGAGTGACCTTCTAGTCACGAAACGTGTTGAGCTGCCACACGTTTCATTAGCAATCAGTACCTTTGATACTATGTCTACCCTTTATACCCCTCCTGTTTTGGATCTTGTGGTCATAGGCTGTGCAAGGATTATTATGTATTACTATCAGGCTCCTACTTACCAGACCGGCGAGTCCTGTCGGGCAGAGGGTAGGCTCCCTTACCCTCCGACTATCGGCCCCCTGGTAGAGTAAACAGGGGGTGCGACAGTACGGAGTGGTATGAAGGCCTGTATGGCTGTCCTGGTATTGCAGTCCGGGTGTCACAGGGTTAATAGCTGGAAAGACTGGAGTAGACTGGAGCACCTTCACTGAGCTGAGCAGGCTAGTGTGGACAACAGGCAGGAAGTCTGCAGACAGGCTGATAGGATCCCAGGGAGCAGGAAGATGGATGGTCAGGAGGCAGGCTGGGTTTGGCAACAGGCAGACGGCAGAGGTACAGTGGAACAGGCAAGCGGATGGTCAGACAAGCAAAGGTCGGTGCTGGCAGAGTTCAGAGAAAGGTCGGGGGACAAGGCCGGGTCAACAGGTATAGCAGGAACAGACAAGGTACACGGTCAGGCTCTGGAACGACTAGCTGTTGATTAGGCAGCACTTGTCACAAGAACTCACTGGCTTAAATGGGGCTTTTGGCGCCAAACGACGTGCACGCGCGCGCCCCGGCACACACAGGCACGCGCGCCCGCCAACGCCCGCGCGCACGCCCCCGCACACCGGCGTGCACAGTGGAACGATCCTGGACACACACACCAGCGCCGCGAGAAGCCCGCACGGCGAGGTCCGCAGGAACGCGCGCGCCGACGCGCGCCGACGCACCCTGACGCACACCACCGCGGGCGCCCCGCCTGCCGAGGTAAGGACCCTGACAATTACCAATTTTTATCCTTACCTTTCTTGGTGAATTTTGGAGGTCTATTGCCTATTATACAATGTGATAATGAACTTGTAACACTCCATGTTTTACACTATTATGCTATCAATGCTATGTATTGTATATTTTACATGTTTTATACTTGACTGTATTTCATGACAATCATTAAAACCCTCCAAATTATTTCACCATTTGTACCTCATCGTCATCATATGCTTCACTCAAAGTCCCACCTCCCTGTCCTCTCCCCTTCCTTTGCTGAGAGGCATGTTGAGTCCATGGAATATTTTTTATTTTGCCACAAGTTTCAGGAAAATTCTTTTTTTTTTTTTTACAGAAAGTTGTCACTAAATGATATATTGCTCAAACATGACAATACATTCTGTTGCTTCTCCTGAGTACGGGGATACCACATGTGTGAGACTTTTTGGGAGCCATAACCGCGTACAGGACCCCGAAAACCAATCATCGTCTTCAGGCTTTCTAAGGGCGTAAATTTTTGATTTCACTCCTCACTGCCTATCACAGTTTCGGAGGCCATGAAATTCCCAGATAGCATAACACCCCCCTCCCCCAAATGACCCCATTTTGTAAAGTAGATACCCCAAGATATTTTCTGAGAGGCATGTTGAGTATTTTGCAGATCTCGCTTTTTTTAACAAAGTTTTGAAAATTGAAAAAAGAGCTGAAAAATACTCACCATGCCTCATAGCAAATACCTTGGGGTATCTACTTTCCAAAATGGGGTCATTTGGGGGTTTTGTGCTATCTGGACATTCCAGGGCCTATGTAACTGTGATAGGTAGTAAGGAGTAGATCACCATTTTATGCCCTTGGAAAGCCTGAAGGCAGTGATTGGTTTTCAGGGTCCTGTACACGGCTAGTCTCCCAAAAAGTCTCACACATGTGGTATCCCCGTAATCAGGAGAAGCAGCAGAATGTATTTTGGGGTGTAATTCCACATATGCATGTTTGAGCAATATATAATTTGGTGACAACTTTGTGCAAAAAAAAGAAAGTTATGCCACGTACACACGATCAGAAATTCGGCCAGCAAAAGACCGATGAGAGCTTTTGGTCGGAAAATGCGACCATGTGTATGCTCCATCAGACTTTTGCTGGCCAAATTTCCACCAGCAAAAGATTGAGAGCATGTTCTCAATTTTCCCGAAGGAAAAAGTTTCTCAAATCGGAAATTCTGTTCGTGTGTATGCAATTCCAACTCCCAAAAAAAACGCATGCTCAGAATCAAGTACGAGATGGAGCCGCTCAGTCTGGTAAAACAACCATTCGTAATGGAGATGGCACATTTGCTCCTTTAGGTCTAGGATACCCCCCTAACCCCCCCTAATAAAGTTTTAACCCCTTGATCACCCCCCGTCGCCAGTGTCACTAAGCAATCATTTTTCTGATCGCTGTATTAGTGTCACTGGTGACGCTAGTTAGGGAGGTAAATATTTAGGTTAGCCGTCAGCGTTTTATAGCGACAGGGACCCCCATATACTACCTAATAAAGGTTTTAACCCCTTGATTGCCCCCTAGTTAACCCTTTCACCAGTGATCACCGTATAACTGTTACGGGTGATGCTGGTTAGTTAGTTTTTTTGTATAGTGTCAGGGCACCCGTCGTTTATTACCGAATAAAGGTTTAGCCCCCCCGATCACACGGCGCTGATATGCGTCGCCCCAGGCAGCGTCAGGTTAGCGCCAGTACCGCTAACACCCACACACGCAGCATATGCCTCCCTTAGTGGTATAGTATCTAAACGGATCAATATCTGATCCGATCAGATCTATACTAGCGTCCCCAGCAGTTTAGGGTTCCCAAAAACGCAGTGTTAGCGGGATCAGCCCAGATACCTGCTAGCACCTGCATTTTGCCCCTCCTCCCGGCCCAGCCCACCCAAGTGCAGTATCGATCGATCACTGTCACTTACAAAACACTAAACACATAAATGCAGCGTTCGCAGAGTCAGGCCTGATCCCTGCGATCGCTAACAGTTTTTTTGGTAGCATTTTGGTGAACTGGCAAGCACCAGCCCCAGGCAGCATCAGGTTAGCGCCAGTACTGCTAACACCCACGTACGCACCGTATACCTCCCTTAGTGGTATAGTATCTGAACGTATCAATATCTGATCCGATCAGATCTCTACTAGCGTCCCCAGCAGTTTAGGATTCCCAAAAATGCAGTGTTAGCAGGATCAGCCCAGATACCTGCTAGCACCTGCATTTTGCCCCTCCGTCCAGCCCAGCCCAGCCCACCCAAGTGCAGTATCGATCGATCACTGTCACTTACAAAACACTAAACGCATAAATGCAGCGTTCGCAGAGTCAGGCCTGATCCCTGTGATCGCTAACAGTTTTTTTGGTAGCATTTTGGTGAACTGGCAAGCACCAGCCCCAGGAAGCGTCAGGTTAGCGCCAGTACCGCTAACACCCATGCACACACCGTATACCTCCCTTAGTGGTATAGTATCTGAACGGATCAATATCTGATCAGATCTATACTAGCGTCCCCAGCAGTTTAGGGTTCCCAAAAACGCAGTGTTAACGGGATCAGCCCAGATATCTGCTAGCACCTGCGTTTTGCCCCTCCATCCGGCCCAGCCCAGCCCACCCAAGTGCAGTATCAATCGATCACTGTCACTTACAAAACACTAAATGCATAACTGCAGCGTTCGCAGAGTCAGGCCTGATCCCTGCGATCGCTAACAGTTTTTTTGGTAGCGTTTTGGTGAACTGGTAAGCAACAGCGGCCTAGTACACCCTGGTCGTAGTCAAACCAGCACTGCAGTAACACTCGACGTGGCGAGTCCCATAAGTGCAGTTCAAGCTGGTGAGGTGGCAAGCACAAGTAGTGTCTCGCTGCCACCAAGAAGAAGACAAACACAGGCCTGTCGTGCCCATAATGCCCTTCCTGCTGCATTCGCCAATCCTAATTGGGAACCCACCACTTCTGCAGCACCTGTACTTCCCCCATTCACATCCCCAACCAAATGCAGTCGGCTGCATGAGAGGCATTTTCTTTATGTCCTCCCGAGTACCCCTACCCAACGAACCCCCCCAAAAAAGATGTTGTGTCTGCAGCAAACGCGCATATAGGCATGACACCCGCTATTATTGTCCCTCCTGTCTTGACAATCCTGGTCTTTGCATTGGTGAATGTTTTGAACGCTACCATTCACTAGTTGAGTATTAGTGTAGGGTACAGCATTGCACAGACTAGGCACACTTTCACAGGGTCTTCCAAGATACCATCGCATTTTGAGAGACCCGAACCTGGAACCGGTTACAGTTATAAGTTACATACAGTTACACAAAGACTTTGTGTCATGACCTAAAGTCTGACCAGGAAGTAAGGCAGAAGTAATCGAGCAGTGTATTTAAACAGCTATGAAGTTGACTGTTTAAACGTTATCACTCTATGTGAGTTTTTTTACTCCTCGCATGGCATTTGAATACCCGTTTGGCCTATATCGGAATGTTTATGGATTTGGAAGTTGTATTGCCACTCTCTTCTTCTGCTGTATGCTGACGACATCCAAAGAGACGTATTATTCAGACCTGTTGGTCAATATGCCTTTCTGACTTGTATGACGTATGTCTTTTCAAGTCAATAAGTTCCGGTAAGCCTCTTGATGTCTCCGGTGATGGCCCCGGCACCACTTTAGATCCTTTTGTCCACGTGTGGTTCTTTCATAGCTCACTCACCTGCCAGATCCAGTTGATTCTTTCTACTTGAGAACCTGGGGAGCTACTGATCCACCATTTTTTTTTAGAGTTTAACCACCATAGACCTTTTGGTGGTGGTTTTGTTCTTCACATTTTTCTCTACAACCAATATTGTGGACTTTTTATGTTTCAGGACATTTTCATTTACATATTTTATTGTGTTAGATTTATTGGACCTTCACGGTCTTCCAATTATACTTTATTAATGTTCACATTTGATAATTAAGTTCTATTTTCATATTGTTTTGATATATTTACACAGTGTCACTTATGGTGTAATTTATATTTTATGGTTATATTTTAAGGTGATGATAGATTTTCACACATTTTCACACATTGTTCATATACACTCATTGAATGTTGTTCTGACCTATATGTCTATACAATGTATTAGGTTTTGACACATTTCCAATTTATTGTTTGGGACATATAGCGCTACATTTTTTTTCGTTTTATTATACCAGAATGATGCCTGCAGGTTTAGGTATCATCTTGGTATCATTCTTTTCAGCCAGCAGTGGGCTTTCATGTAAAAGCAATCCTTGCAGCTAATTAGCCTCTAGACTGCTTTTACAAGCAGTGGGAGGGAATGCTCCCCCACCGTCTTCCGTGATTTTCTCTGGCTCTCCTGTCTCAACAGGGAACCTGAGAATGCAGCCAGTGATTCAGCCAGCTGACCATAGAGCTGATCAGAGACCAGAGTGGCTCCAAACATCTCTATGGCCTAAGAAATCTGAAGGTACGAGCATTTTATGACTTAGATTTCGCCGGATGTAAACAGCGCCATTGGGAAATTGGGAAAGCATTTTATCACACCGATCTTGGTGTAGTCAGATGCTTTGAGGGCAGAGGTGAGATCTAGGGTCTAATAGACCCCAATTTTTTCAAAAAAGAGTACTTGTCACTACCTATTGCTATCATAGGGGATATTTACGTTCCCTGAGATAACAATAAAAATTATTTAAAAAAAAAATGAAAGGAACAGTTTAAAAATAAGATAAAAAAAAGCAAAAAAAAAAAAGCTCCCCTGTCCCCCCCTGCTCTCAAGGTGAACGCAAGCGTCGGTCTGGCGTCAAATGTAAACAGCAATTGCACCATGCATGTGAGGTATCACCGCGAAGGTCAGATCGAGAGCAGTAATTTTAGCAGTAGACCTCCTCTGTAAATCTAAAGTGGTAACCTGTAAAGGCTTTTAAAGGCTTTTAAAAATGTATCTATTTTGTTGCCACTGCACGTTTGAGTGCAATTTTAAAGCATGTCATGTTTGGTATCCATGTACTCGGCCTAAGATCATCTTTTTTATTTCATCAAACATTTGGGCAATATAATGTGTTTTAGTGCATTAAAATTTAAAAAAGTGTGTTTTTTCCCAAAAAAATGCGTTTGAAAAAATCGCTGCGCAAACACTGTGTGAAAAAAAAAAAGAAACACCCACCATTTTAATCTGTAGGGCATTTGCTTTAAAAAAAATATAATGTTTGGGGGTTCAACGTAATTTTCTTGCAAAAAAAAATAATTTTTTCATGTAAACAAAGTGTCAGAAAGGGCTTTGTCTTCGAGTGGTTAGAAGAGTGGGTGATGTGTGACATAAGCTTCTAAATGTTGTGCATAAAATGCCAGGACAGTTCAACCCCCCCCAAATGACCCCATTTTGGAAAGTAGACACCCCAAGCTATTTGCTAAGAGGCATGTCGAGTCCATGGTATATTTTATATTGTGACACAAGTTGCGGGAAAGAGACAAAATTTTTTTTTTTTTGCACAAAGTTGTCACTAAATGATATATTGCTCAAACATGCCATGGGAATATGTTAAATTACACCCCAAAATACATTCTGTTGCTTCTCCTGAGTACGGGGATACCACACGTGTGAGACTTTTTGGGAGCCTAGCTTCGTACGGGACCCCGAAAACCAAGCACCGCCTTCAGGCTTTCTAAGGGCATAAATTTTTGATTTCACTCTTCACTGCCTATCAAGTTTCGGAGGCCATGGAATGCCCAGGTGGCACAAAACTCCCCCAAATGACCCTATTTTGGAAAGTAGACACCCTAAGCTATTTGCTGAGAGGTATAGTGAGTATTTTGCAGACCTCACTTTTTGTCACAAAGTTTTGAAAATTGAAAAAATAATTTTTTTTTTCTTGTCTTTCTTCATTTTCAAAAACAAATGAGAGCTGCAAAATACTCACAATGCCTCTCAGCAAATAGCTTGGGGTGTCTACTTTCCAAAATGGGGTCATTTGGGGGGGGGTTGTGCCACCTGGGCATTCCATGGCCTCCGAAACTGTGATAGGCAGTGAAGAGTGAAATCAAAAATTTACACCCTTAGAAATCCTGAAGGCGGTGATTGGTTTTCGGGGCCCCGTACGTGGCTAGACTCCAAAAAAGTCCCACACATGTGGTATCCCCATACTCAGGAGAAGCCGCTAAATGTATTTTGTGTAAAAAAAAATAAAAAATTTGTCACTTTCCCGCAACTTGTGTCAAAATATAAAATATTCCATGGACTCAACATGCCTCTCAGCAAATAGTTTGGGGTGTCTACTTTCCAAAATGGGGTCATTTGGGGGGGTTTTGTGCCATCTGGGCATTTTGTGGCCTTCAAAACTGTGATACGTAGTGAGGAGTAAAATCAAAAATTTACGCCCTTAGAATTCCTGAAGGCGGTGATTGGTTTTCGGGGCCCCGTACGCGGCTAGGCTCCCAAAAAGTCCCACACATGTGGTATCCCCGTACTCAGGAGAAGCAGCTGAATGTATTTTGGGGTGCAATTCCCATGGCCTGTGTGAGCAATATATCATTTAGTGACAACTTTTTGTAATTTTTTTATTTTTTTGTCATTATTCAATCACTTGGGACAAAGAAAAATAATATTCAATGGGCTCAAAATGCCTCTCAGCAATTACCTTGGGGTGTCTACTTTCTAAAATGGGGTCATTTGGGGGGGTTTAGTACTGCCCTGCCATTTTAGCACCTCAAGAAATGACATAGGCAGTCATAAACTAAAAGATGTGTAAATTCCAGAAAATGTACCCTAGTTTGTAGACGCTATAACTTTTGCGCAAACCAATAAATATACGCTTATTGATATTTTTTTTACCAAAGACATGTGGCCGAATACATTTTGGCCTAAATGTATGACTAAAATTGAGCTTATTGGATTTTTTTTATAACAAAATTTAAAAAATATCATTTTTTTTCAAAATTTTTGGCCTTTTTCCGTTTATAGCGAAAAAAATAAAAAACGCAGAGGTGATCAAATACCATCAAAAGAAAGCTCTTTTGGGGGAAGAAAAGGACGCAAATTTTGTTCGGGTACAGCATTGCATGACCGCATAATTGGCAGTTAAAGCGACGCAGTGCCAAATTGTAAAAAGTGCTCTGGTCAGGAAGGGGGTAAATCCTTCCGGGGCTGAAGTGGTTAAGGTTCTCAGACAGTCCTTGGCGGTACTAGAACATGAGTGCTGCCTCATTCCAGCTTGTGTCGGTGGACCATCTGCGGAAATCCACGGTATAATCTTCCACTGAGCGTTTTCCTTGCCGTAGGGCAATTAAGGCAGATTCAGTGGAGGCCGCACGCTGGGGGTCATTGTACAACAGTCATGGCCTCAAAGAAAGTGTCCATAGTATTCAAAGCAGAGTCTTTTTGTTCCAGCAGGTTATGAGCCCAGGCTTGGGGTTCCTCAGATAATAAAGAAATGGTAAATCCTACTTTCACAAACTCAGAAGCAAGAGTTTTAGGTTGGAGGGCCAGGTACAGTAGGCAGGCACTCTTGATGGCCCTGAACTTTTTCCGGTCACCGGAGAATCGTTCGGGGGAGGCAAGGACACTGGAGCCGTGTTAGAGGAGGTAGAACTGGAGTCCACTTTTCGCAATGCCTGCTAGCTGTATTTCGAGTTACAACCGCAGACTTTCTCCCTTGAGTTCACCAGGGTGGGTTTTGTCATTTCTCTCCTACGGGAGGAGCCACAGATATGGGCCCTTCACCTTCGTGAACAGACTAGTCTGGTCCTTGAACCACGACCTCTTTCTTCACAGCCATGGCTGAGATCTATGATGATCCCCACCGAACCTCCACAGCAGAGGCTAACTTACACACGCTTCGGCAGGGATCTCAGCCCGTGGAGAACTACGTGGTTAAGTTTCGCGACTGGAGTTCCGACACTGCCTGGAATGATGCAGCCTTGCAATATCAGTTCTGCCTGGGACTTTCCGAAACTCTGAAAGATGAGCTGGCCAGACTAGATCCACCAAAGACGCTCTCGGATTTAATCCAGCTTTCCATCCGGCTTGATCGCAGATTCCGAGAGAGAATGACAGAAAAATCTGGCAATACCCGACCTACCTGGACCTCAGCAGCACCTGCACTCACACCTCGCTCCCCTTCCTCCCACAAAAGGGGACCTGTTCACTTGGGACTTACCCGTTCACCGCTGTCGCCCAAAGAAAGACATAGACGTCAGCAAAATGACTTATGCCTTTACTGTGGGGGCGTTGGCCATTATCTCTGCAACTGCCCCATAAGGCCACAAAAGACTGCTCATGCGCCTGACGCTTCCAGCTGTCCTGTAAAGAACATCTCCTCTCATCTTCTGCTGACACTCTCTCTACAGTTACCAGGGAGGAGCATCCAAACTCAAGCTATTATCGATTCCGGAGCCTGTAGTTGTTTTATGGACTACACCTTTGCTAAGCAACATCAAGTTCCACTGCAAACTAAGATGCAACATTTAAAGATTAATCTAGCTGATGGCTCAAACCTCAAGTCAGGACCTGTCACGCAAGAAACGTGTCCCCTACTGGCAGTAACTTCTTTGGGTCATTCTGAATATTTAAACCTGGACATCATCCCATCTCCCTTGTTCCCCATCATTCTGGGGATTCCATGGTTGCAGGCACACAACCCTTAAATAAACTGGGAATCTGGAACAGTGTCGTTCCCTACTACCAGCAGCACTGCTTCCCCCAAGCAGTCACCACCACAGTGCCCCTAATGGAGCTGCAACCAGAGACTTCAGTTTCACATCTTGTACCACCTGTTTACCATGATTTTTTAGATGTGTTTGATAAGAATAAAGCTGAGACCTTGCCGCCCCATCGGCCATACGATTGCCAGATCGAACTGCTACCTGGGGCCGAGATCTCATTTGGACGGATTTTCCCTTTATCAGAACTTGAGCTGTAGGCGTTGCGCCTATACTTGACGAGAACCTAGAAAGGGGATTTATCAGTCAATCCACATCGCCTGCTGGGGCTGGCATATTTGTTGAAAAAAAAGATCACACCTTGAGACCTTGTGTGGACTATAAAGAATGAAACAAAATAAACAAAATAACCATTAAAAACAGATACCCCCTTCCACTTGTTCCAGAACTTTTCCAGTGCTTCAGAGAAGCAAAAGTATTCACGAAACTTGACCTACGGGGTGCATATAACTTGGTGAGGATTCGGAAAGGGGATGAATGGAAAACGGCCTTCCTTACCCGTTTTGGGCACTTTGAATATTTAGTTATGCCATTTGGACTATGTAATGCCCCAGCTACTTTTAAGCATCTGGTCAATGATGTTTTTAGAGACTCTCGACCTCTTCATGATCGTGTATCTCGACGATATACTCATATTCTCCCCTTCCATAGAGGAGCACCGGCTGCAAGTTAAAAAGGTCCTCAGCCATCTCTGAGAACACCAGTTATACGCAAAAGCAGAAAAATGCGAGTTTGAGAAAGAAACGATTCAGTCCTTGGGGCTTATTATCTCAACATCAGGCATCGCAATGGATCCACAAAAAGTTAGTGCCATCCTTGAGTGGCCAGAGCCAACTGACCGAAAGGGAACCCAGAGATTTATTAGATTCACTAACTTTTACCGTAAATTTATCAAAAACTTTTCAGCCATCATCAGCCCCATCACTCAGCTTACTAAGCAGAACACCCGATTTCAGTGGAATTCAGCAGCGCAATTTGCCTTTGATAAATTCAAACTTCTCTTCACATCAGCACCAATTTTACAACATCCTGATCCTGCATTACCCTATGTTCTCGAGGTGGATGCTTCTGAGAACACAGTGGGTGCCATCTTATTCCAACGACAAGGCGCTAAATCTTTCCTGCACCCCTTGGCCTTCTTCTCTAGGAAACTCAGCATTTCAGAGAAAAATTCCGAAGTGGGAGATCGTGAGTTACTGGCCATCAAGGCCGCTCTGGAAGAATGGCGCTATCTGCTTCAGGGAGCAAGTCACCCAATCCTTATTTTTACTGATCATAAAAATCTATAATACCTCCATACAGCCAGATGCCTAAAACCTCGTCAGGCCAGGTGGGCCTTGTTTTTCTCACGATTTACATTCCATATGACTTACGGACCAGTTTCTAAAAATGGGAAACCTGACGCCCAGTCACGTATGTTTCCGGAAGAAAAAGAAATTACCCAACCTGATACTATTCTTTCTCCATAAAATTTTCTGTTACTGCAAGGAGATCTGGTGTCGCAGCTTAAACAAGCTTCTAGGGAGGAGGGGCCACCGCAGGACTTCCAGTTGCAGAAACGGGATGGACTGTTCTTCCATGAGCAAAGAGTTTTTGTACCTTCAAGTTTGCTCCAGTCAACATTAAGTCTATGCCATGACCACCCCCTGGCAGGGCATTTTGGGATCCGTAAGACTTTGGAACTGTTACAATGATCCTTCTGGTGGCCCGGCCTGAGACTTGATTGTCAGAAGTATGTGAGGAGTTGTGAGATCTGTATCCAGAGCAAAGGGGACAAAACCAAAGCTTGGGGTTTGTTAAGGCCTTTGCCCATTCCTAGCAAACCCTGGGATATGATTAAAATGGACTTCATTGTCGAACTCCCACCTTCTGAAAATGTTTCCACTATTTTTGTGATAGTTGATAGGCTATCCAAAATGGCCCATTTCATACCAATGATTGGAACACCAACTGCTTCAGAGACTGTACAAGCATTTATCAAGGAGATAGTACGGCTGCATGGGGTTCCTCGGAGTATAACTTCTGACCGAGGAGTGCAGTTTACGTCCAAATTCTGGAAAGAACTTTGTAAAGCACTTAAGATTGAGTCATGGTTATCTTCAGCATATCACCCCCAGACAAATGGTCAGACAGAACGTACAAATCAGACCTTAGAACAGTATCTTCGGTGTTTTTCTTCATTTACACAGGATGACTGGGCTTTGCTTCTTCCGCTAGCTGAATTCGCTTACAACGATTCTGTCCACTCAGCTACAGGTCAAACGCCATTCTTCGCAAACTTCGGATTCAACCCCTCTTTTTTGCCTGATGCAGTCTTTGTTTTTTTTTTGTTTAATAAGTTTTTATTAAAGAAAAACAGAGCAAAGACAAACATAAGGCACATAAACGGTACATATTTAGAAGTCAAAATGATAGATTTAGGTTTAGACTGTATCAACTATGACAGTAAAATATGAACCATACACCCAACAAGTAACTATATATTTATAAAGAGTATTATTGCAGCATCTAAGTAAAAAAGAAGGGGAGGTTCACAGTATTTGAGTCCTTAAGTCAAACATAATGAAAAGAGATCTGTGCATTGATTTAGCGAAAGTATAGAGTAAGAGGAAAAGGGAAAGGAGGGAATAAAAGAATTAGGGGAGAGGAAAAAAAAAAGAAAAAACGAGTATGGATAGAAAGAGAGGATAGAGGAAAAGAGAGAGCAAGAAGTAGGAATGGGGAGGGGGGGAGGGATGAATTATTGGCACACATGTTATCACATTGAAAAGAACCTAAACATCAGAATATAAACAACTACTCCTAGTAAGTCAATTTAAGGGGTTTGTGTTATAATGTCTTTATAGGTGGAAGTGGATTGAAATTTTATCCAGGAATCCCATGTTATAGAATGTTTCTTGGAGGTACCTCTGATGTTGTGTGTAATACTCTCCATAAGATGTACGTTATCAACCATTTGTAACCAAACTCGAACAGAAGGGATTGTTGGTTGTCCCCATAAAGTCGGGATTAAAGCTTTGGCCGTGTTCAGCAAGTGGGGGATAATTGAACGTTTATATAATCTCATAGGAGTAGTCGTAGAGTGAAAGAGGATAGCTCAGGGGTCATTGGGTATATTCGTATCTGAGATCTGTGTTATCAGAGTACGAATGGCATCCCAGAAAGGACGAATCAGTGGGCAAAACCACCAGACGTGTGCGTGAGTAGCGTTGTTCCCACAATTCCTCCAGCATAATGGGGAACTGGCTGGGAACATTTGGTGTAATCTAGCTGGGGTGTAATGCCATCTGGTCAACAGTTTATAGTTAACCTCTGACATTTTCGAGGCTATGGAAGAAGTGTGGGCTAGTTGAAGAACCTTGTCTTTTTGGTTGTCAGTGAGGGAAGAATTTAAATCAGATTCCCATTTAGCAAGGAAAGGTGGAAGGTTGGGATTTTGTAGAGCAATGAGAGCTTTGTAAAATAGAGATATACAATGTAAAGGTGGATCTTTTGGATAGAAAATCTCTTCTATAGCATGCAAATCCTCAATACCTCTAATTGGGTTAGGAAGGGAATTTAAAAAATGTTGTAATTGGTGATATCTCCATTTATCCATAAATGTAGCAGGTTTAGGGGCTAGAATCATCCTCAGTGGTTTAAGTGTGTTGTCACGGAGGACATGATGTAGTAGGGGTTCTGCAGATCTCCATGATTTAAAACCTGGGTCTAATAGACCAGGCAAAAAATATTTGTGGTTGAGAAGGGGCAATAAAGGGGAGTTATAGTTCCATGAAATTTTTTTGTGTAATGCATCCCATATATCTAAAGAGGATATAGTAAGAACCAAAGTATTATGAGCCAGATTTCTGCATCCAGGGAGCTATAGAAAGGTCCATTCCACTTAGAAAATATTCAATTTGTACCCACAATTTCGTTTTGAGAGCATATTTCCAATCAGCCAATCTGGAAAGAACAACCGCTTGATAGTATGTTTTAAAATTAGGAAGAGCTAGACCACCAGAGCATTTGGAGCGGAACAATAGCTCTCTGGATATCCTGGAATGTCTATTCTTCCAAATAAATTTGGAAATCATGGTTTGTAAAATAGTGAAGAACCCCACCGGTACACCTAATGGAAGCATTTGGAAAATAAAAAGGATGCGAGGTAATATATTCATTTTAATTGTATTTACTTTCCCCAGCCAAGTATGTGATAAATTGGACCACTTTCGTAGGTCATCTCTAATCTTATTTAGCAAGGGGATATAGTTGTTTTGAAAAAGAGAATGGGAGTGAGGAGTAGGATAAATACCCAGATATTTCATACATTTTGGTTCCCACTTAAAGGGAAACAAAGGTTTAAGAGAGAGAGCCTCCGACTTGGGGATATTAATGTTTAAAATTTCAGATTTGGATAAATTTATTTTGAAGTTAGAAATGGAGTGGAAATTGGAGAATGCTGTCATTAAATTTGGAATTGAAATGCGTGGTTGTTGAATAAAGAATAATATATCATCAGCATAAGCTGCGTATTTATGTGATCTGTTACCTATTTGTATGCCTTTGATATCAACGTTATGTCTAATTGTTGCTAGAAAGGGTTCTAGGGTAATAGCAAAGAGAAGAGGAGAAAGGGGGCAGCCTTGCCTGGTTCCATTGTGCAAGACGAAAGGGTCACTCAGCATCCCATTTATCCTAATTTGCGCTGTGGGATTAGAGTATAGGGATGAAATTCGATGAAACATCTTAGGACCCAGCCCGAAGTATCGTAGGGTCATTTTAAAGTATTCCCAGTCCACCCTGTCAAAAGCCTTCTCAGCGTCAGTGGAGAGGAGTAGGGTGGACTGGGAGCACTTCTGGACATGAAGGATCAACGAGATTGCACGAAGGAAATTGTCTTTTGCTTCCCTATTAGGTATAAAACCCGATTGATCTGCTGAAATCCAGCTAGGCAAAAGAGGCAACAATCGATTCGCCATTACTTTGGCAAGTAATTTAATGTCCACATTGATCAACGATATGGACCTGAAACTATTGCATAGGGTAGGATCCTTATCAGGTTTGGGGATGACAGTGATATGAGTGGAGAGAGATTCTGGGTGTAAACCTGAAGAGTGAGAGATGGAATTTGCATAGGCACACAGACGAGGGAGCAGTACATCACTAAATATTTTGTAATATAAAATAGTGAACCCATCAGGTCCAGGGACTTTACCGGATGGGGAAGATTTTAATGCTGCCTGAAATTCCTCGACTGAGAAATCTTCTTCCATTTCTTTTAGTATGGACAGGGGCAATTTAGGTAGGTTAGCATCTTTTAAATAAGAGAATATGCGACTCCTTCTCTCTTTTTGAAAAAGAGAGGACAAATCTTATTTAACATTGTAAAGGTCCGTGTAGTAATCTCTGAAGGCCTTAGCGATATCTGGGGTTGTGTGGACTAGCTCTCCTGATGGGAGTTTGATTTTGGAAATAAACGACTGCGCCTGTTTAGTTTTCAAGGATCGAGCCAATAACTTACTTGGTTTGTTCCCCCACTCATAGAATTTCTGAGACAGGCGTTGGAATTTCCTCTTAGTATCTAAGTTGAGGAGTGATTTCAACTCTTCTCGTTTAAGTGTGAGGGATTGAAGGTGTTCAATATGTAGAGATAATTTGTGTTGTTTTTCAAGGGTCGCTATCTGCTGCAAGACCTGGGCGATTTGTTGACCATGCTCCCTTTTTTTCCTAGTTCCAAGTTCAATGAGACGACCCCTTATAGTAGCCTTATGAGCCTCCCATACAATGGAGGGAGATGTGTCAGCAGGCTTATTTTCCTTAAAGTACTGTGATAAATGAGAGGCTAATATGGAGACCTCAGCTTCGTTGGAAAGAAGGGAGTCATTAAGTTTCCAGTTATTAGTACGTCTTGGGAGGGAGGGCATGGTCAACATCATCGATACAGGTGCATGGTCAGATATAGAAGCAGTCCCTATGTGAGCGGATTGTAGGAGGGGAAGATGATAATGATCTAAAAACATGTTATCTATTCTGGAATAGGATTGGTGTGTTGTGGAAAAATGGGAGAAATCCTTTTCCTTTTGATGGAGGAGACGCCAGACATCCATTAGTTGGAGGCTCAAAAGTTTCTTTTTAACAAATTTCAAACGTTTGAAAGAAACACTGGAGCGACCTTGAGAGGTATCCAGAGTAGGGTCTAGGGGCATGTTTATGTCACCGGCTAAGATAATAAGATCCTTGGCAAACTGTGAGAGTTTAGTAATGATTTGTGAGAAAAAAGTTAGTTGATTGTGGTTTGGACAATATACATTTGCTAAAGTGCATTGAGTGTTTCCTATGAAGCCTCGAAGGAAAAGAAAGCGACCATGTTCATCTGCTAACATATCAGATAGCCTGAAGGACACACCTCTACAGAATCCAATGGCAACACCTTTAGCTTTGTTGGTATCTGATAAGCTATAGTACCACTGTGGAAAATGGGGTGAAGTTAGCTTAACAGAAGTTGTGTAAGATGCGTTTCTTGGAGAAAAGCAATCGAACAAACGGCTTGTTTTAGTTCACGAGCTAATTGGTGACGCTTAACAGCGACATTAAGACCCCTAACATTGTATGATACACACTTTAGGGTAGCCATAGCTAAAGCAGAGCTCGGTCCTTCAGCCAACCTATCCATGCGTGCTAACAGAAAGGGGGGAGGGGGGCGGGGAGAAGAGAGAGCGTTTTGGAGAGAAAGACAGAAAAAAAAAGAGGAAAAAAGAGCATATATAGAAATCACATATGTAAATTAAGCATCTTGTGGGAAACATATGAACATTACGCAGAAATCTGCAGTGTTCCCATTGGGGAGAGAGAAAACGAGAGGCCATCTCAACCCCTGGGCAGGGATCGGATAGAACAGTTGTAGGGCCAATCGCAGTCTCCAACCCCAGAAGGAAAGGGGGGGCGGGTTTACTGTGTTTAAGATGGGGTAGAGGGAGGAGTACGCACCAACAGCGCACGGCCTATAAAAAACATATAACCTACAACTGTAGGGACATAATAAGTTCCAGTTAGTAATGTAGAGATTAACTATAAACGGACCAGGATCATTGTAAACAACACATAACCTGAAAAAGTAATATATAACTGTAGACCAGCTTGGTACCTGAGTTATAGAACAAAAGATTAAAGTAAACACTTAAAAACAACGAAAATGCAACAATGCAATAGTACATCAGTTTTGGCCATATATGTATGTGTAAAAGTAGAAAAAACTTGTGACCAAAATACTACTCAGAATGTCATCCTGTGAATAATTGGTGGTCTACATGGATGAACTAACAAAAAAAAAAAAAACAGAAAAAAGGGGAAAGGCCACTTTTCAACCATGCTTTTGTGCAGAGCCTGGAAGTGAGGTACGTTGCTTCTTTGAGGGAGTCTTTCTCCATGGTGGGTCTAGATGGCTCAGAAATTTAGGAATTGGGTCTTGCCAGCCTGGGAGCTCCATCGGTGGGAGGTTAAGATCATGTAGAAAAGTTGAAAGTTGCTCCGGGAATCTTAATGTGTAGGAGCGACCATTTTTCGTGGCAATCAGGCAGGCTGGGAATCCCCATCTGTATATGATCCCATCAGAGTGCAACTGGTCAAGAAGCAGTTTCAGAGCTCTACGACAATCTAGCGTATCTTTGGAAAGATCTGGGAAGATGGTAATGACTGCTCCGTCAAAGCCAACGTTAGGTAGGCCCCACATCTTCAACATGATAGCGTTTTTATCCTCAAAGAAATGCAGGCGGCAGATAACGTCTCTAGGTTGATCTGAATTAGCATTTCTAGGCCTTAGAGCCCGATGCACACGGTCGAAACGCAGCGGTTCAGTGACAGATCTACCCAAGATGGTATTAAAAATGCCTCTTATGGATGGTTCTAGATCATTATCCCCAGTGGCTTCCGGCAGACCTCTGATACGAATATTGTTTCTACGGTCGCGGTTCTCGAGGTCCTCAAGCTTATAAAGAGAGGCTCGATGGGCGAAGGCCAGCTGAGTAACAGTGTCCTGTAGTTCTTTAATGGCTACAGCATGTGTGTCTTGCCGTTGTTCTGTTTCCTCAACTCTGACCAGGATATGCGACATATCAGATCTAACAGCAGTTATTTCTTTTTTGATGGATTTCTCCAAACTGCGAAACATACCTGCAAGTTCTTTTTTAAGGCTGCTCATTAGTGTAGTCATCTCAGAACCGGCTGGGGATCCTGGATCGTCCATAAGGTCAGAGCAGTATGAGGAGGCAGGAGAGCTTTCTCGCACAGAGGCCGCGTGAGACGATGGAGAGGCACTTGTGCGCGAGGTTCAAACCTGTTCGTCACGTGCGTTAGCCAAATACTGTTGGATGGAGCCTGTAGAGACTGGAACGAACAGTGACCTCTTGCCTGGGCGTTTACCTGAGGCAGCACGAAGTTTAGGCATTTTGGCGGGCATCACTGGACCTATACGGCCGCTAGCTGTAGGGAGTACTCCTTAATTACATCTGTGTAAGGTCAGACATGCATTAAGATGTCACAATCATGTGGAAAGGTGTAAATGCAAGTACTGATATAAGGTCACTTTAAAAGGTACAACGAGGAGTTAAAAAAGAAAAAAAAAAAAATGTTGTACCTTGGGTAGAGGCAGATAGGGAGTAGCAGCACTTGGTGTATCAATATGGCCGACAGTCCCCAAAGACGGGTTAGATTTTTAGATTTTCCTTGTGGTGGTTGCTTGCATCAACACTGTATAGAGGAGCCTGCTTGTAAACCTCTATCCAAAAAAAAAAAAAAAAAACGTTGATGGGTAAGACAGTAGAGCAGGCTGAGGACAGGGAGAACACTGTGGAGCACCAAGATGGCCGCCGACTTCCAGGGGTAGGCCGAAGCCGCGGACTTTCCTGAGATTAGTGTCCGGTCTGGCGTGTGCCGCTTCTCAGAGGTCCGGAACGGCACTGTACAGGTCTAAATTCAGTATCTTAGTGGGGCTGCAGAGTATTGGCACTGTCAAGAACACTCAGTGAGGGAAGAGGATAGGGATGTCACCGTACTCACTGTGTGCTTACTAGGAGAAACCAGAGCAGCCGGCCGCAAGATGGCTCCCACTGAAGACAAGCCTGAGGCAGGAGAGGGGAGCAGCCGGCGTCACCACAGCGCTCAGAGGAGCTAGCGAAACCTCCGATGACGTCCCGATTAGGGAATAGAGGGCTCCGTTGTTCCACCGATGCAAGGGGGAGGAAGGCAGCTTAAGTCGGGCATCTGTAAGGCCCAATATGGCGGCGGGCACACCAGGCCTAAGACCGGCCGAAGGCCCGGGACCGCGAAGCTTGGCGAAATCTGCCAATACACCTCAGCAGCAGTAGCAGGAGGGGGGTCGGTGTGGTAGAGGGAAGGATGGAGCTCTGGAGATCGGGAACCAGCTAGGATGGCCGTGGATTCAGTATTTGATCAAATGGAAAGGGTACAGTCCTGAGGAGAGTTCGTGGGAACCAGAAGACAATGTCCATGCTCCAAGGCTAGTAAGGAATTTTTTTCAAACCCATCCTGCAAAGATGTCTCAGATGGGCATCCGGAGGCTGCCCATTGGGGGGGGGCAATGTAAGGTAAACCGGACTTTCACCATCAAAAGGCCAGTACAGATACCTGCTCATTCTCGCACACATTGCACCCATGCTAATATTCATGAGCAAAGGACCAACAGAATACCCGTGCGCACATTGGTGCACGAGCGAGTGTGCACCACGCGCTCATGCACGCGCTCGTGCACACACCAATTAGCACTTGGCACCCAGTGACCTATTTAAACTGCTCTGTTACTGCAAACAAGTGCTGGATGATCTTCAGCTTTTCCCTGAACCATCAAGTCCTGATCCTGTGTTCCTGTCTGCTTGTGTTTGACCCGGCTCATCTTGGACTTCCCCTCTGCTTGCTCCTTCACCTGTTACCTGGTATCCTGACTTCGGCCTGTTTATTGGACTTGATCTGCCTGCTGACTTGGTACCGCATGCCCGGCTGTTACCCGACCTTGGCCTGCCCTCTGGACTTCCTCTTGCATGCTGATTCAGTGCCCTGCTGCCCGGTTGTTGCTGACTACTGCTCTTCTCCTGGTTCTGCTCCTGTCCATGCTCTGGTGCCCAGCTGCTTCCTCTTCCTGTTCCAAGGACCTTGGCTGCCAGCTCTACCCACCTTCGGAGGGGACATCACCAGCCAGCTACTCGGCACTCGTGCCACTCCTTGCCTTTACACCTTCTGTTCCCACCTTCAGGAGTGAGGGAGGCCTCCATCACATTCCAGTCTCCACCAGGTACGTGATAGCTGGGCTAAAGTTTATAAGAATCCTCGGTAATACTTGTCAAGGTGTGCAGATGGAACAGTAGTCAAAGCCAGGCCAGGGGTCAAACACAGTAGATACGGCAAGAGGAGGGGGCAGGTTGCAGGAAGACTGACAAACCATCAACTGCAGACACTAACAGACTTCCTTATATAGGCCCATGTGACCTGCTGGTAGAGATACTGGGTCCTAGAGCCCTTCTCCTGCCAGAGATGCTGGGTCCTAAAGTCCTTCGCCTGCAATAAGTGCTGGTAATGATTCTGGGTCCTAGAGCCCTTCTCCTGCTGTTGGTGCCAGTTCTCCTACAGCCATTTCCCTGACAGTTTGATTGTTAGAATAGGGGTGGTTTACCTGCCACAGACAGGGCAGCTCCCTGTACATATCAATGAATATGAGCATAAAGTCCTTGTCATTGAATAGATCCATTTTCTCTGCAAGACTCAACACAAGATAAACCCTAATGTCAGGTCCAAGGAGCAATTGAGGAAACACTGGTCAGACCTGAAATTGAGGGAGCAGGATCAGTACAGAAGAATCAAGAAAGTGCTTCTGGACTCAAATATCTGTGTGCTAAGTATATCTTTTGTTTCATTCTCATAGGGGAGCAAAGACTTGGAAAATATGAGGACACCTGGGACCCCCCCACCTCCTGAAGAAGGGGAACAGAGGTCATAACCTGAGGATGTGGAGGAAGGAGAGGTGGTGGAGATTGTCACCACAACAGGTCAGTGTCAGACACCACAGAGTGAGGTAATAGATGTATGCCAGCATATTTATAATACATGGTGTGTATTTTTATTTTAGGTGATGTTCAGATTGTGGTACCAAAATCCAGTGATTTCACCAGTGACAGTGCCCAAAGGATGATCCAGGAAATCATGTTTTGTAGTCAGGATTTGGATGTTATCAAAGAAAAAAACAAGGAGATTGAACAAAGACTGAAGAACATGATTGATGTACTAGGGAGAATTTAAATCCTAAAAAGTTTCCTGGAATTTTTTTTTTAGTTTTTACAAATATTTTATCTAAAGTTTTAATACAGTTTAAAAGTCAAATTTGGAAGATGCACACAGTGTGTCAACATGTGCTATCTGCCATCAGAGGATTTCAATGTAGGCGTTTTGTGGGTGCAACCCCTTCCTCCCAACTATAGTAGGTGAGAGGAAGTGGTTGCACCTCCAAAACACATCCATTGATCTCCCATGATGGGAGATAGCACATGTTGACATTAGGTATGGGATCAGAAAGGAAATCCCCATTTTGACTCTTACTTTGTGTGCATCTTCTAAATTGTGCTTTTACAGGGGTTACTTCACCCCATCTGATGAAGGCAATATCAAGACCTTTTTCACACTATAAAATGTCTGATATTGCCTTCTTTTTTGCAATGTTGAATTTTGTAAGTTCCAGAGTTGTGTATGTTATGTTTGTAAACATGCCTGTTTCTGTATTTTTTCTTAAACTTTAACTTTGAACTGTGAAAAAAAAATGTGTTTTTTTTTTTACCGCCAAATGTTTTATAAAACGCACGTGTGAATGTGCACGGAGTAAAAGGTTTTATACTCAATGTGTGCCTTCATCTTTCAATGATCAATATCATTTTTTGTGTTAAGTTGGTGTTTACAGTGACAATGGGTGTTATTTAATGGAAAAACCACTTGGCACTACAAGTGCACCAGGAGAACCTAGGAGACAGCTAAAAAAAACCCAAGCAGTAAATGAAAATCAAGATTTGATCAAAAAAGAGAAAATGTATTCAAAATGTGCTGGCGTAGCAATGGCCCCCCCCCTAACCGTAAAATACTCTACATATTTTTCTCGCACTTCACTGGCGCTTTGGGGGGGCAAGCCAGGATGGCCAGCTTCCAGGGACATCATTGGAGTTTCTAAAAGTCTGGCCTCAGGCCCAACTGAGGCAACATAATTAGGATTATTACACCAAGCCCCTGCACAGCACGAACTCTACAACGAGCATGTACCCGCAACATGGCTTCAAAACAGTCGGCTGGTCAGAACGAACTAAACAGAACGCACTGAAGAACAGCAAGGCCTGTGAAGAGCGAGCTGAAAATGAGTAACGAGCGGACAAGAACGCACTGAAAAACAGATACAAACTGACTTCACGCACTGAAAAGCAGATACAAACCCACAAGCATAAACTGAACTGCAGTAAAATGATCTGAAAAAGTCTGAAAAGAGTCTGAAAAGCGTGAATCGTCTCTCACCAAACTTCTACTAACACACGATAAACACGAGAGATTAGCAGAAGGAGCTCAAAGGGTGGCGCGCTGGCTATTGAACTTCCCTTTTGTAGTCCCATTGTACGTCACCACGTTCTGGACGGTCGGACTTTAGTGTGACCGTGTGTACGCAAGACAAGCTTGAGCGGAATTCCGTCGGAAAAACCATCATAGCTTTTTCCGATGAGAATTCCGATCGTGTGTACGCGGCATTAGTCATTTTCCCACAACTTGTGACAAAATATAAAATATTCCATGGACTCAACATGCCTCTCAGAAAATAGCTTGGGGTGTCTACTTTCCAAAATGGGGTCATTTGGGGGGTTTATGGCCTTCAAAACTATGATAGGTAGTGAGGAGTGAAATCAAAAACTTACGCCCTTAGAAAGGCAGTGCTTGGTTTTCAGGTTCCTGTTCAAGGCTAGGCTCCCAAAAGGTCTCAGACATGCAGTATCCCCATACTTAGGAGAAGCAGCAGAATGTATTTTGGGGTGTAATTCCACATATAACCATGGCATGTGTGAGCAATATATCATTTAGTGACAGCTTTGTGTAATTTTTTTTTTGTCATTTTTCAGTCAGTTGTGCCAAAAAAATTAAATATTCAATGTGCTCAACAAGCCTCTCAGCAATTTCCTTGGGGTGTCTACTTTCCAAAATGGGGTCATTTGGGGGGGGGGGGGTTGTACTGCCCTGCCATTTAAGAAATGAGATAGGCAGTCATAAACTAAAAGCTGAGTAAATTCCAGAAAATGTACCATAGTTTGTAGACGCTATAACTTTTGTACAAACCAATAAATATACACTTATTGACATTTTTTTTTTTTTACCAAAGAAATGTGGCTGAATACATTTTGGCCTAAATGTATGACTAAAATTGAGTTTATTGGATTTTTTTTCAAAATTTACGTTCTTTTTCCATTCATATCACAAAAAATAAAAATCGCAGGGACAACCAAATACCATCAAAAGAAAGCTCTATTTGTGGGGAAAAAAAGGACTCAAATTTCATTTCATTCGTACAACATTGCATGACCACGCAATTACCAGTTAAAGCAGCTCAGGGCCACTGTAAAAAGTGCTCTGGTCATTGAGCAGCCTAATTTTCCGGGGCTGAAGTGGTTAAAATTTTCCGCGGACAAATGTCTGTTGTTGGATTTTCCAAGCATGTGTACACAAGTCCGTCAGACAAAAGTCCAAAGTACAAACACGCACGCTCGGAAGCAAGGATGAGCTGGAAGCAGTTGGTCTTGTAAAACTAACATTCGTAATGGAAAATTAACATTCATGAAGCAAATTATGAAATCTCCAAATACAGCGCACATTCTCTTCTTCTTTATAATGGGATAATAATGAAGCTGCTTTGCCAGTGATACTGACGGAGCTCTGCCAAACGTATTTATAAAGTCTTATTTTTCTAGTATACCAAGAAGATTTTTTTTTTGGGTCAAGTTACCACATAGCCAAGTATTTTTCAATGTATTTATTTTTTTATTTAATAGGGATCACAAGAAGGTCCTATAAAAATCAAGAGGAAGGCAGCGATGGAGAAACTGTTGGAATTTGTGAACCCTTTGTACCCCAGGGCAGACCTCAATTAAGTGATTAGCAAAATTGGGAACTTGAGGAGTACATTTATAGGGAGCACAAGAATGTCCTGGACTACGAGAGATCGGGAGCAGCAGCAGATTACTGGTATGTCCCCAGGCTGTGGTATTACCACAGCCTGCGGTTTTTGACAGACCAGACCGAACCCAAGCCATCGCTGTCAACGCTCCCTTACATTATACATGTTATCTGCCATCCAAATAAAAATTAAATAACTAAACCAAAAAGTGCATTCACAGCATACAACAATAAATAAAAGTATAACAACTAAAATCATATTTTTTTTAACAAAAAACACAAAGAAAATGAGTAATTACATGGATGAAAATCCCCAGCCCAGTGGGGTTGTTGGGGTTGTTGGGGATCTTGGGGCTGGAACTGCATGCTGCTGTGGTGGGTGGGGCTACTGTGGTGGGGCATCCAAATCATAGATCTGGGTTCTTGATGAAATTTCTTCCCTCCTCCCCTTGTTGAAGAGCTGGAGGATTAGTTCCTTGCACATACTCCTTTGGTCCACATCAGTCTCCCTCAACTTATTTGCTGTCAGACAGCCAAATGCCTCAGCTGCATCTGGGACCATAGTGATGGCAGTTGTTGCGTGGCTCAGGAAGGCAGCTGTGGCCTCATCTAGGTTTCTGCTTTTCCTGGCCCTTTTAGCAGGAAAACATAGGGGAGGGATTTGGGACTCCGTATGGCTGCTGGCCACGGGCTCCTCCTGACTGACACTTTCCTGTGTATGAAAATAGGACATCATTATTATTTTTGTAAAAATTTTGGTCATCAACAACACACAATTTTGAGCTCATGACTGTTACAAATTGAATGTTGAGAAATAGAAGAGACTATCATTCTGACCCCAGCATTTTTCCTTCTTGTCCCAACCATTTCTTGCCACTACTGTCTATTAATATTGAAACCATTTTATTAAGGCAGAACTTAAGGAACAATAACGTCTAGTTATCATCATTATATTTTTGTATACAAACACGTTCAACAATGCTATACCTGGGTCAAGCTGGGCTCCTCCACATCTGAATCCTGTGTTGAAGGACCAGGGTGGACCTCAGGAGCTGTGGCCTCATCCGATGTGGAAGAGAGTGTTGACAGTGATGGCCTGGGTTGGGTTTGGTCAGACAAAAAACACAGGCTGTTGTAGTACCACAGCCTGGGGAAATATATGTCATCTGCTGATGCTCCCAATCTCTGATCCCTGGACCTTCTTGGGCTCCCTATTAAACATACTCCTCAGGTTTCCAATTGTCTGCTGAAGAAGTCCCCGCCCACTGGGACGCAACGCATCCAGAACGAGGATACGTCGTGACGTCACCCGCGGCCATCGCGCACCCTCAGTGAGATGTGTTCACATCGTCGCTCCTGCCTGTTTACTTGCACTGATTTAGTGCTTCAATTGTGAGTGTATTTCTCTTTTAACCTTTTTTAAAAAAATTGGGTATACGGAGAGCATTATTTTTGCCATCATTTCTGTTTCATATGCCATCATAAAACCCCAGAGTGAACTGATCCAGCCCCATGACGGAAGGTTTCTATGCTGAACCGCTGCGCTTCATACCTGTTATACCCATAAGGGAATGCCTATTATGACCCTCTATAACTAAAGGGTCCATGTTGTCAGGTGAGAGGCCACTCTGCATATTGGTGGTGGGCACGTCGATTTGTCACCTCTTTCGGCATGCTGTTTTAATCACACAGGACTGTTTGGATTCACTGGATGATTCATTAACCTCTTGTGCTGCTTTGAACTTTTTAGAGACTTTATTTCTAGGTGTTGTGTGGATACTGACACAATTACAGCACTTATTCGTATTATATTTGTGTCACTCATCTTATGATATACATTGTCTCTGTACTGCATGTTATGATTTAATTTATTTCTTATGTAGCGCTGCACCATCTGCTTATATATATATAGGTTTCCAATTGTGCTTTTCACAAAATTGAGGTCTGCCCTGGGGTACAGAGGCTTCACCAATTCAAGCAGTTTTTCCATCGCTGCCTTCCTCTTGATTTTATTTGAGTAATCCCTACTTTTCACCTTCCACAGGCACAGCAGCTCCCAGTATTGGTTGATAAATTGAGGCAAAAAGTCTGGTGCAGTGAATTTATCCACCACTTTCTAATATTTCTCTGATGCCTGCAAGACAGAACACAAGACAAACCATAATATCAGGATTAACTCATAATCTGGTCCCAATATAGGCCTCAATCTAAGCAGTATAGGCCACTAACATCACCAATGCCCCAATTTACAATTGTACCTTTGTTTTATGGCTCCTTTTGCGTGTTGGCAATGGCGATCATTCGTCTTCCACTCCCAGATCGCTCCTACGGCCGTTACATTGATTGCACGTTATGGCTTTATATACACTGCGCATGCGTGAAACTCCACCCCTGTCCTTCTTTCTAGTGTATTCCCCACCTCTTCTCTTTTGGGGCAGTGGGAGAGCAAATGGCCGGGAGACAGAAGGTGTGTGGTGAGAGCAGTAATGATGAAAACCCGGAGAAAGCCACTTCCAGATCCAGGAGAAACTATAAGGCTACAAATATGTTGTTTGAAAAAATGGTGGAGATGGTGGACATCTTAGCGAGGACAGACTATGATGGGAAGCATGGACCTTACAGAAACCCAAATGCCAGAAAGGCTAAAATCATGGCTAAACATTGTTTGATCAACCACTAATACTTCGTTATTGGGAGATGTACGTTAAATGCATTTGTTATGGCCTATTTTGATGTAAATAACTTCATTAGATTGTTGTCTAGATGTGTTTGTAACTAATGAAATGTCAACTTTATTTAGTGTCAGTAGAGGACACTCATCAGCTGTTATGCAGCTGTACGCAGGAGCACAAGTGTGGGACACCATAACACCCTTGTTATGGTGTCCCACGCCGGTGCTCCAGTGATACTAGGGGTATCACCACGTGTGAAACTTGCACAAAACAGATAAGTATTCTTGCTTTGGAAAGGGAAAAAATCATGTATTCAGCTCGGAACTCTGCCAAAACAGACAATTGAAAGACACTTCCAAACAATGTTATATATTACTATTTCTAGCCTAACATATTTGTCTGCTAAGTATACCTTTTTTGGATTCACATAGGGGAGAAAACAAGAGGGACATCTGAGCTGTATGTGGACACCAGTAACCCAGCTCCTCCTGAAGATACAGAAAGTCAACTCACCACACACCCTGAAGAAGATGTTGATGCTGATGTGCAGGAAGTACTGTGTGAAGTTCTCGAAACTGTATCGACCACAGGTCAGTGTCTGAGACCACAGCTTCAAGTAATAGATGGATGCCTGCAAATTTCTAATACATGGTGTGTTTTTTAATTTTTAGGTGATGTGGATGTTGTGGAAGACCAAACTCACTTCAGCAGTGCAAGTGCACAAATACTAATCAGTGAGCTCTTGGTTTGCAATAGGAAATTGGAGAAAATGAAAGAAAACATGCATGCTCTCAAAACAGAGTTATCAACATAATCGATATTTTACCTAAAATTTAAAAAAACAAACATGTTTTATTTTTTTCGTTATGTTGTCCATGTTTTTGTACAGTTTTAAATTGATCAACCTTTGGACATGTTTGTAATAGTTGCAACTGTTATATTTGAATATACGATTTCACTTTAGCAAAAGTTTGACATGAAAATGCAACTCCATGACTTGTCATGATCTTTTTTGTTGCCTACATCATGATAAACAGGATCAAACTGATGCGTTTCAGCACTTGCAGCCTTCCTCAGATGAGTATTTATGCTTTAGATGAAACACATCAGCTTGTTTCCTTTTTACATTTTTGGTGAGAAAAAGAGGAATCATCGAGTTGCCAGCTCCTATTTTAACTTTGCCCATTTCTCAGGGTGGTTTGCTCCCCCATGTTTATACACCAAGATGTTGGTTTGTTCTAAAACCTTAAAAAGCACACGTGAATGTGCTTTGAGTAAAATGTTTTTACTAAACAATGTGTCGCTTATTATTTCAATGCTCCATACCAGTGTATTTGTTAAGTTGGTGAAGTTACAGTGACAATATAAAATCATATAATGATTCCGCACTACAGCATCATTATATGATTTTATGTACTTATGAGTGGAATGTGAACACTGTCAGATCCTACCGCAGACAGCTTTTTTCACTTTGATTGCACTTAAGTGCACGGTACGCACTCAGGTTATTTAATTGTTTATTTACAAAATTTCCTAGTTTACGAGGGTTCCCCTCTTTCTATTAATTAGGGGATTATTCTGAACACATCTTAGTAGCGCGAAGGCTTTCTTTGTCTTTATTTTACAGTGACAATATGCTCTAAGATGTGCCCAAATCAGGCAATTTTATGGCCTCAAAGAAATTAAAGAAGTTGAAAAAGCATAATGTTTTCAAACTTAATGCATTAGATACATTAAGAACAAAAACATTGTATGTGTGTAGCAGACCCACAGCACAACATAATAGCTGAAAAAGAGATTGTCACCTCATGTAGCAAATAAGGTACATTTGCACTATTGTCTAAAATAGACAAAAAAGGCCATTTGACAACCTATTATACAGATAAGAAACACAGACAACAGTAGTTCAAATGAAATAGTAGTTTATGATAAAATTATGATTCTTGATCAGCTACATTTTGCTGCCAAGCCACTGCTCCTCTACCCACAAAATATTCAAGATATTTTTGGCAGATATCGCAGGCATTTTGTGAGGGCAACCCAGCACAGGCAGGTTCCAGAGCTGTCATGTTTCCCACCGATGGATGAGCTGCAGCCTCTTAAGCTGGGCCTGACACTGCAGGGTCAACAGCTGGCGGTGATGAAAGATAGCTGCTCGCATTCCTCCCTAAAAAATTGTGGAGGATGGAACAGCACAAAACCACATAGTTAATTTTATATTGGGCCAGGTTGATGGGGGTTAAAAAGAGCCTGAAACGACTTGACAGGATGCCAAAGGCATTTTCAATAACTCTTCTGGCAGAGAGCCTGTAGTTGAATATTCTTTGCTCTGGGGTGAGGTTCCTCAAAGGAAAGGGCTTCATAAAATGTTCCCCTACAGCAAAGGCCTCATTTGCGACAAAAACTAAATTGTCCTGAGCAGGTGGCAAATTTAAGGTGCCATTCTGTAAGCAATGGTAAAACTCCATCTGCATGATGACACCTCCATCCAAGTTGCGGCCGTTCTTCCCAACATCCAAAAAAAGAAACTCATACGTTGCAGAAACAACAGCTAGCAGCACTATGCTACAAAAGCCTTTGTAATTATAGTAGTATGAGCCTGAGTTGGGTGGTGGGACAATCCTCACATGTTTCACATCAATAGCACCAGCACAGTTGGGAAAATCCCACTGATGCTTAAACTGGCCTGCAACATCCAGCCATTGTTTGGGGGTGGAAGGAAACTGTGGAGTCAAAATAGAAAGAAGAAATTACTACTTATGCAAATAAAATTGCAAGTAGGTTTATCAAAAACATTCTTGGCAAACATAAGTATAAAATTGAAATGAGCATTTAAAAGACAAAAGTGTAAGGTCAACTTATCAGATTCATCACCCCCTCTGGTGACCCATTAGAAAAATGTTATGGTGGGGGGGTAATGGGTAGATGTTTTGGACAGGTAACTCTCTCCACTTCCATGAGAGCTGAATGCATAAATAATGTGTGATACTTTGGCCAGCACCTCCTTACTTACACTATTGGCAGCCCAGTGGACAGGTGAGAAGTGTCATAATCTAAAAATATGGATACACACTGTCCAAATTGAAGCATATTTTGCCATTCATAAATTACCTATCAAGATAATATGAGACAAAAACTTACTACGTTACAATTTGAAGGTAATCAGGCAGGCCCTTGCACTACATGCTTTGGTGAATTCATCCAGAAATAGGACCACAATAGAGGTATAGTGTGTATGGGTTTTGCAAAGCCAGCAGATATAGTATTGGTATTGATTGACTTAGCATTTTGGAGGGTTCCAAATGAGTTTGTGCCCCCCAAAAAATGGCCTCTTGCACTCTGCCTGAATTTGAGGACAACAATAACATTTGTACACATTTTAGGGGGTGTTTAGGGTAAGCACAAAAATGTATCTCACAAAATGCATTATTAAGTTACTAGACTAGGTGTGTATGGGCCCAGGATAGCATGCTGGGGAGGTTAGTGATGGAAAATATGCATGAAGGACAAAAAAGGAGCATGAAAAGCTTACAGCATGCATGAGGACAAAGAGGACATTCATGGCATATTACAATAATGGTAATTATGAAATCAAGAAATTAATTCAATACATTATCAAACATTAAATACATAGAATGTGATGTTAAGGCTAAAACTTACCCAAATATAGTCCTTCTGCAGGACTTGAATAATGGCAGAACAGGTCTCTGGAATAATGAGTGCCAGAGCCTGGGAGGAGATCCTAGTTGCAAACTTCAGGTCCTAGAGACTTCTCTCCATCACCAAGTACCGCAAGATGGCTATGAGTCTTTGCCCGGGAGTAATGGCAAGCCACATGCATGTGTCCTGCTTCTTAATATAGAGGGTCAGCAATGCCAAGAGATGGTGAAAGCAGGGGTCCGTCACCCGGAGATAATTCCTAAAATCATCAGGATTATTCTCCTGGAGCTCCCGCAGCAAAGGCATAGGAGAGAATTGGTCATGATTAAGCAACCAATTCTTGGTCCAAGAACTCCTCCTCCTCCTCTTCCTGGACTGGACTTGGGTCAAAGCAATAACTTAAAGCCCAATGATAGCACAATCTCTCCGACGAGAATGCAACATGGCTAGTTGCCGAACGGCCGTTCAGAAACAAACTGATAAGCACGAACTGAAAAGCGCGAATCGTCACTCACCAAACTTCTACTAACATGAAATTAGCAGAAGGAGCCCAAAGGGTGGCGCATTACAATTGAACTTACTTTTTATCAACTCGTAGTACGTCTAGTACGTCACTACGTTCAGGATTGTTGGCCGACAATTGTATGCTGTTTTTATGCAAGACAAGTTTGGGCCAACGCCCTTCGGAAAAAAGTCTGCGGTTTTGTCAGAGGAAAATCCGATTGTGTGTATGAGGTTCTATAATGGGAATCTGTTAGTTGCAGAATTTTTCAAGCATGCTTGAAAATCTAAAACTAGGTATTCACTAGATATTTCATTCAAAAATTTCCAGCACGTTTGGCGGTTTGACTTTACTTCATGAAAACCACGTACACTGTTAAAAATTTCCTTATTCAAGAAAAAATTTCCTCCTTCCTCCTGAATTTCTCATAACTCCAGTAAAACATTAATGTTGATTTCACCCCAATAGCGATTGGAAAAGTAAGAAAACATTCTTAAAGTGAACATTTTCATTTAACCACTTCAGCCCCGGAAAATTTTACCCCCTTTCTGACCAGAGCACTTTTTTACAATTTGGCACTGCGTCACTTTAACTGACAATTGCGCGGTCGTGCGGCGCTGTACCCAAACAAAATTTGCGTCCCAACTATTGCAGTCATTACTAGGATTTCTGAATTTCTACTGGATACAGAAGTTAGATCATAATTATGAAGGCTGGGGGTAGTCAGGACACAGAAGGGAAGATTTTACTGGTAAAGTCCTCAACAAATATGCAAAGTCATTAGGTGACTCAACCCACCAACATATCTGAAATATTTGTTTTGTGCCCAGTTTAGTTCACAGAAATAGATATTCAGTTAAACAGACATTGTACTAACAGCCTGCACTTTCCTCCTATAGCAGGTACACACTGCATCTAAAATTTGACTGTTCAGTTTAATAGACCCAAGAATTTGACATAGTACACTTTGTAATCTGACAAACCAGGAAACGCCTCCTCTCATCCTCAGAACTCAGTTAGGACTAGGGTTCCCACTATTTCTGAACTCGAACACTTTAGCGGCGCACCACAAAAACTTTTTTTTAACATACACTATAGCAGTGGTCATCAACCCTGTCCTCAGGGCCCACTAATAGGCCAGGTTTTATGTATTACCTTGGGGAGATGCAGACTAGAATACTACAATCACTGAGCAGCAAATTATATCACCTGTGATGTATTTCAGTTATCTTGCAAACCTGGCCAGTTAGTGATCATTTGTTAGAGGGTTATGATGAAGACAATATTATTACAAACAGGCAGATGTTGGCTTTAAAGGTTCAGAAATGTATGTATGTATTACAAGTGTAAATCATTAAATTAAAAAAAAAAAAAATTTGAGATAATGAAATCCTGCTTTGGAGTGGGGATTTCTTGGGTGCTATTTTTGCTTATATGTATAAAGTTCATGTAGTGATCTATAAAACATTAATAGTGATGACATTTTTCCTTTTATAAATATCTCAAACAAACGTTCTACATTTACATCCTTTCCCAAGTTCCTTTGTTATGATACAGCACTAATTGCTTCCAATGTTCCACTGAAAACCTGGGGATCTCGTCCTCTCCAATAACTTCCTCCTAAACAGAGTTCTCAGATTTCTGAGTTACGATACTGTATGGCATATCTAGGACAGCAAATACAGGTCATTCATATAAATACTGCATATTTCTCTACACTTTACACGAATAGCATAGGCTGAAGTGCTTACCACTTGTTTCAAAAATGGAAATGCCCTCTGGGCACTACATTTTATAGGTTAAAGGCCATTAGTATGGTAATTTTCTATTTTTATTTGATAAATAAGTCATTGTAAACTCTCTATAGTGATTATAAAAATGAAAATCCTATTAAAATGAAACTTGCTCCAAATTAGGATTCAGATCAATAAAAAATGGAAATAAAAGACACTATACATATCTATAAATAAAATGTGTTTATATAAAATTTTCAATACTGTAAGGGGGGTGTGGGGGGTGGGGGCATGCTCAATCGGAAGCATTAAATTATGTACAAGACATGTTTTTCAGGCAGTTTTCAATGCAGTCAGGAACTTCCTCAATGTGATCAAACTTGTAAACAAAGGCTGCACTCAGAGTGTAAAAAAAAAAAAAATATTACCTCTTCCTGAGTAGTGCAGTATCACTTTGTGGGAAAAGAGCCGAGTGACGTCACTTCCGGTCGCGACTGAGACCGGAAGCTCTAACACGAAACTATGCTGTTATTAACTTGAACTGTAAGTTAATTTTATTTGATAAAATTTTTATTGCTTAAACTGCACCATGGAGCCTTCCTCTCTTCTCTACATGTCCATGGGCCTTAACATCCTTTGACTACGCTGAGGATATCTGGGGAACCAATCGATCAGTGTGGCATTATCAGTGAGGCTTGCTGACTGTGCCTATGAGGTGAGAGACTGGGGTTAACGGTTTACACAGTGGATAGTGGAGACCCTTTTTTGGATGGGGCACATTGCACTTTTATTTTTGGATGTTTTTGTTGGATGTTTACTGCTGCACAGTTTGGTTTGGACCGTTTTTTGCACTGTGTATGTGATTTTATACACATTGAATTGAGATATAATTATTCCTCCTTATTTTAGGATTTTTTTTTTCCTTATTGGGAGTTATTTTTGGACTATTTTTGCACTTTATTTTACTACTATTTGCACATATATTGCTACATATTGCACACATATTGTCATTCATTGCACATTAATTGCTTTTTGCACATATCTACCATTTTGACGCATGTTTGTTATTCACTTGTTATTCACTGATCCTATTCCCACAGCCTGGACCCATTACTGAATTGGATCTTTTTGTACAAATGGGAGTTTAGTCATATATACCCTTTATGACATTATTGAACATCGTTTGGATTGCTGACTGCTGTTTTGCACATTTATTCATATATTGTTATAGCATTGGTTTGATAACCATTTGCTGTACAATTCATATGAGAGAATAATTCTAAGCACGCTTTATTTATTTGGACCTAACCTTTTGGAATTTCCAAATAATTCTATATATTAGGTCCATTTGTGATTTTAAGATTACCACCTGAATTTTTATAGGATTGAGCATTTACCGTATATACTCGAGTATAAGTCGAGTTTTTCAGCACATTTTTTTGTGCTGAAAGTACCCCCTCCACTTATACTTGAGTCAAGCACTTTTCTGCAGCAAAAAATTTCATTTTCCGAACCGACTTTGGGGCCCCATATCTCAGGGCCACTTGGCGCTAGGAACCCCAAATTTGGTGTGCTAACCCAGTGGAACAACATATCCAAAGCTGGAGTTCCTAGCACCAAGTGGCCCCGAGATACGGGGCCCCAAAATCGGTTCGGAAAATGTCATTCTCTGCTGCAGAAAAGTGCTTGACATTTTCTGAACCAATTTTGGGGCCCCGTATCTCAGGGTCACTTAGGGCTAGGAATCCCAAATTTGGTGTGCAAACCCAGTAGGTTCGGAAAATGTCATTCTCTGCTGCAGAAAAGTGCTTGACATATTCTGAACCGATTTTTGGGGCCCTGTATCTCGGGGCCACTTGGTGCTAGAAACCCCAGCTTTGGATATTTTATGGTGCTAGTTCCACTGGGTTTGCACACCAAATTTGGGGTTCCTAGCACTAAATGGCCCTGAGATACGGGGCCCCAAATCGGTCAACTGTGTCCATCTGCAGCAATGTCATTTCGGGACCCTTTGGATTCAGAGACCCCAAATTTTTGGCTGCGGCTAGGGGGCATCTAGGAACCCTTAAGTACCTATTTTGAAGTTCGGGGGACCTATGGCTGCAAATGGGCACAGTGAGGCATGCAAATGAGCACAGTGAGGCTGCAAATGGGCATTGTTGACCCTCTTTTCCACATACAGTAGCTGTGCATTTCTCACCCTCGTCTTATACTCGGGTCAATAAGTTTTTCCCATTTTTTTGTGGTAAATTAGGGCCTCGACTTATATTCAGAACGACTTATACTCGAGTATATACGGTATTTAATATATCTAGTTATTATTGTTTTAATCCATTAAGCGCCACATCTTAGTTGTTTTTTATTAGTAAGCGCCACAATACCTGCTATTATTATCACTTTGTGCTGCTGTGTCTATTGATTAGGATCACTGGCTGCTGCACTTATCACACTGTATTATTAGCCACAGCAGTCGATGTCACAATAGTGATCAAGTACAATGCCTGGCTGCTCTGATATCACTGTATGTTAGTGCAACCAGCCATTGTCTCTGATCAAACCAGAGCAGCCAGTCACAGTGTCCCCAAATCACCACTAGGCCAGTCTCAGTGTCACCTTAAGGCCTTGTTTACATCTGCAGTGCTCTTTGAAGAGCGATCCATGTTTGAATCACTCTTCAAAGAGCATTTGACAGGTGATGAGGAAATGTTGTGATGCCTCTTCACCATTTGCTTTAACCTCTTGGACGCCTTACAAGTAACCCTATTTACTTGGATGGGTGTCAGGAACATAGTGCCTGCCGTCAGGCTAAGATACGCTGTTTGGCTAATGCACGTGCACATTTTTATGAGCATAGAAAACAGACTGCACATTTGCCCACACATATGAGCATGAATGCATACACGCAAGTGCACACTTGTCCACTGTCACCAGGGGGCCTATTTAAACTTGAATTCTGTACTAGCATTTTGATGTATGGTCTTCAGCCTTATTCCTCTGATCCAGTCTTGATGCACATCCTTGATCCTATTACTGACCCAGCTTTTTCTCTTACCTTCCTCTCAGATTACCATTGCCTGTTCATGTTTTCTGTCTGCCTCTGCTTGGTCTGGACTATTGACCATACTTCAAACCAGTGACTCTGTACCTCGCTGCCCAATTGCCTCTTCTTTACTCTGATTCTGCTTACGTCCTGGTGTCCTTCCATTTAGCTGTCACTTCACAAGGTGTGGGACCTGCCTCCACCATCAACTGGACTTGGTGTTTTTCACAGTGCATCACCAGCTGTACCTGTGTTGGTCAGATACCAGCACTCCCAAGTTCCTGCTCACAGTGTGACACTTGTGCCTTTCCTTTGCCCCTTTCTCAATATCCAGGGGTGCTCGGACAGGAACTGTGCTAGAGGCCACCCTTGTCATCTCAGGTTCTGCATGCAGACACAACAATGGGTCTCGATTGGCAGGCACTACACACACTGAAAGCGATAGGGGGTATAATTCCTGCCATGACTGGGAAGCAAAGCACTGCAGCTGAACCAAGGGTAAACACCCAGCTGCTGCCTCTGCAGCTAAAGGGGGCAGCAGTTGAGGGGTGGTAATGCTGCAGATCAACTGTAACATTTTACTGCCACCCAACCTCATGTGTGCATGATCCCTAATAGTAAAGCCAATCACAGTTTTCTCCAATCCCCACCAAACCAATAAGTGTAGAAAGGAAGTGCAGCACTAGAAAATAGGTGATAACTGACATTGACATGACATTAACTGACATGTAAATATATATCCCAAAAGTGTGCATGAGTTTGGTTAATAGATATACAAGATGAACATGGTTTGCAGGTATTCTTAAATGACACACTTGTTGAAAATTGAGTCCAGAAGACATCCACTTAAATGTGTATATGTCTAACACAGACTGGTGTGGAAAAATGAGTCCATACAACATCCGCTGAGGTGTGTATATATCTAACACCAAGAAGTGTGGAAAGGTAGTATGGTCTTGATAGAAGGTCCACCACCATATGTAAAAGTGGGGGGCTTACCAGAGCAATTGGACACAGATGGGTGTACACCCAATGTGTCAATTAGGCTTGTAAAGATGAAGATCCCAGGAGATGTAATGAGGGTGACCAGGATACTTGTAGATGGTATGTATGACAAGGGCAAATCCAATCAGATATCAAAAGCCAGGAGAAGTTCAACGCAGAGCGTATAGGTGAGTCGGAAGTACCAGGAGCTAAAGCAAAACAATCTGAGTTGAATGTCTTTCAGTACTATGTGAGTACAGACTGCATACAGATTACTAGGGAAGGTAGATATGCCATGACTGATCCATCCTATTCCCAGAAGTTGTCAGTCTGTCTGATGTTGACAGGTGGGACAATTACCTTCCACAGGACATTCACCTGATTCTAATCAGGTGAATTAGAATCAGGTGAATGTCTTGTGGAAGGTAATTGTCCAACCTGTCAGCATCAGACAGACTGACAACTTCTGGGAATTTTTTTTTTTCATGCACATAAATGATTTTTTTTTTTTTTTGGTGGAACTCCACTTTAAGTGGTTAATGGACCTTGCATTTCTAATGTTTCACTTTCACTCACTCACTCACTTTAAGTTTAATTCATTAAAGCCACTACTCTCAGTAAAGTTTACCCATGACAGTGCCTAACCCCTTTGCCATTTATTTGACAATCTATTGTCTATTAGCCTACAAAATTGCCATTTTTAAAAATTTTACTCCTGTTGACATCAATGCTTCAGATTCAGCATCAAACCTTGCTCAAACTGAACCCAGGTGTGTTTGACCATTAACCTTATATGGGAGCCCTTCTACTTTGACAGAAATTTAGGCACCAAAACTAGGACTCTCTCTCCCATGTTAAAGGTTCTGATTTTAGCAGATAGGATATATGACCTGCAGCTTTTGGGTTTGCAGATGATGTTCCTGAACTATGGGAATGATTACTGCTATCCTAATAGTAAACATATTTGGATAAATAATTTTATTCTAATTCATAGTATAGTATTTGTTGTATAAGTGCTGCACCATTTTGTTTATTATTAATATTGTTTGACACACATAAGAGTGTTATAAGGTGGGAGCTTCTAAAGTTCACAGAAAATAAATGTTTGATTTGATTATAGAGCTCAGGTTTTATACATATTTTTTTGATTGCGGCTATCCTATTATGCACATGAGAAATGTGTTTGATTACACTTTTGTGAGGTGTGGCCTCTTGATACAATGTTCCCCAGGCTATATCTAGGAGTCCCCTATGACATCTACCATGCAAAAGTTCAAACAGGAAAAACCCTGTGAAGGACTGTGGCACTTCCCTTTCTGAAAGTAAAAAGCATGATAACAGAAAATGGTGCTCTTTTCCATCCTCATCATCTGCTTTTTTCAGCATACCTATAGGGTTTTATTGAACTGTTCTACCAGCCCATTAAGTTAGAGGTGGTATACGGAGGCCCTCTGCCTATCTATTATTATGCATGTACTTCTACTATGGAGGCTCTTAAAATTTACATAATAAGGACTGCAGATAATACTGGGGTGCCGTGAAGTGGCTCTGCAGCTTACGCATGTCATTTCAAATGTGTACCAACTAAACACCTGTTTTTAACACAAACTGTTAGACAGGATAATTCGGTTGGTTGCAGGCTGGCTGGTAAGTTGAGCTGGAATTTCTTTGGTTTTGGCTTACATGTGTTGCTCTTCCATGTGCTTCTTGCCAAGGCCAGTTATAGGTGGGGGCAGTGGCCATTTGTCTGTAGTGGTACACTGAGGTGAAACCCGTTCAAGTGCTATTTATAGTGAGTCTAATTGCTCTATTGTGAGTCACTCCATAGTGATATAATAAGCGTTGTCAGAATTACATTTCGCTATTGTTTGTTGTGATAGTTGATAGAAGTAACTTGGGTGGAGGGGGGGGGGGGTTCTAAAGGCAAATAGACTGTGTACTTTGCAAGTACAGGTGCTCTATAGCTTAGTAAATGAGGTGAAGCTTCACTTTGCAAAGAATATCCAATCACATGCAAAGAAAATAAAAAAAAACTAAATTTTTGATTGCACATGATTGGATGATGGAAGTCAGCAGTTATTCCCCTCATTTACTCAGCTATAGAGCACCTGCACTTGCAGAGTAAAACTGTGTTTGTAAAGTGCACCGTCTGTTTGCCTTTAGTAAATACCTTAGTATCTGCATTCTAGGACATACAGTACTTTCATTGTTTCTTTGGAGCCATGGAGTCATTAAAGATTTTCTGGTGTGGTGATTTAAAAGGTCTTGTCAAAATATCCTGGTAAATTATGTTAGTTGGGCCAAGAAATTCTGAACATGTCTCTCAATTTTTCTGTTTTAACTTATTCTCCAGAATCTAATCAGCAGACAGTGTCTTTGACATCCTAAATTCTAGTAAACCATTCGGTAGTGATATTTTAGGGTCGCTTTCTGCTGAAAGAGCCTCATGATCCTTCTAGGGTTTTATTAGGTTGATATGTGGAGGGATGTCCTTTGAACTGCAGAGCAGACATTGCTTAGTGTACATGCATGACTCAGTCCAGGGCTATCAGAAATGGTTTCCCCAACTCCTAAATTTTTTTCCCTAAAATTAAGGCTTTTCACTAACACTTGATCCCTGGGGCTAGCACAAACCTCAGGTTCAAACAGTGGCCCCATGGGAAGCCTAGTTAGGGCTCTTTATGTTCAAAGCCAGAGCTAAAATATTCCACAAACTGAAGGCTGTCACAGTGGGAACTAACATAGTGTTAGTTGCCCTACAGCAGCCAAAGGTGTACACATGCTGCAGCAGGTAATGAACCCCCTGTTGCTTTTGTTGGGTGCTACTGCCTGCCAATCATGACCCATTTAAGTAAAAAGGGCCACTCTGCAAGTGCCCCGCAACTGCATACTTCTGAAGAGTCCAAGGGGTTAAAGCAGGTGGTGAAAAAGCAACACAGTGCTGCCTGCTTTAACCCCTTGTTTGTAGTACTGCACAAGGTTGCAGGGCACTTGCAGAGTAGCCTTATTCACTTGAATGGGTCATGCTTGGCAGGTGCTACACCCACCAATCATGACAGGGCATATAACTCCTGCTGCAGCTGCAACATGTGTACACCCCTGGCCACTGCAGCTCAGGGGCGGATCCAGAGTCTAGTCTCGGGAGGGTCATTGCCAGAAAATACGTTTTTTGGGGGGCAATTTATCAGGGAAATGGCTGGTGTTGGCGCTTCAATCATCATGACACCATGGTTGATATGGTGTCAAGATGAATGAAGCTCATTATTTCTATTACATTGTTATATAAAATTACATAGTTCAACTCACCATAATGCAGAATCAGTGGGAGCCCTGAGCGTGTCACTTGCCACCATCGCCTGCCACCAGATGCAGCGTGTCACTTGCCACATCACCTGGCACCAGATGCGGATTGTCACTTGCCACGTCACCTGCCACCTGATGCGGATAGTCACTTGTCACGTCACCTGTCACCAGATGCAGATTGTCCCTTGCCACGTCACCTGCCACACGTTGCGGATTGTCACTTGCCACGTCACCCGCCACCAGATGCGGATTGTCACTTGCCACATCACCTGTCACATGTTACGGATTGCCACTTGCCACATCGTCCATCACCAGATGCAGATTGTCACTTGCCACATCAACTGCGACACATTGTGGATTGTCACTTGCCACGTCACCTGCCATACGTTGTAGATTGTCACTTGCCACGTTACCTGCCACATGTTATGGAATTTTCACTTGCCACACCTTACGGATTGTCACTTGCCACGTCGCCTGCCACACATTGTGAATTGTCTTTTGCTGTGCCACTTTCCTGCTAAGGTGGTCTCTTGCTGTGTCCCAGAGTCAGGCAGCAGAGAGATAATGTCAACTCTCTGCTTCCTGAGGGCTGCCTGCACAGTGTGGGCAGAACTGCACTGCAGGGATGCAGGGCGGGCGCCAGGAGGTGAGAGATGATGTCATCTCTCTGCTCCCCCTCCCCCTGGCTCCCTGATTGGCCAGCTGGCTGCTCACCCACCGAGCCACCCAGCTGCTTGCCCGCTCTGTCAACCGCCCGCCGAGCCTTCCGCCCACTCACCAACTGAGCCGGCCGACATCCCAGCCTGCCCACGAAGCCACCCACCCGCGGAGCAGCCTGCCTGCCCACTCACTCACCCGCATTTACGGGGGGGTAATTGCCCCATTGCGCCCCCTGGATCCACCCCTGCTGCAGCTAAAGGGGGTGCGGTTGGGGGGGTTATAAAAACATGCCTTAACTATGTGGTTTTATTACTCCCAAACTGCATGAACCCTAACTGTTCTGAGCCCCCTATAATGCTGCTTTCACACTGATGTGCTGTGGTTTACCTGTACTGCGGGTACAGCGCAGTGCATCTGCAACTTTCTTGGGTTAGCTGTGATTTGCCATAGACTTCTATTATATCCTGCAGGTGTGGTGCACTTTCTGAAAGTGCACCTAAACTCCTGCATTCAGAAAGTGCACCAAATTTGCAGGATATAATTAAAGTTTATGGCTAAGAGCAGCACCCGCGATGTGGGTAAACAACAGCACATCAGTGTGAAAGCAGTCCTATACTAATATTCTTGGTGTATTACTTCACACTGATCTGAAGATCCCTTCTTTCCCGCTGCTAGCTTCACTCACCGGGATAAGAGGTGCAGTTGGTATCCCTCCGCATGGGATAGGAGTCAGCACAACAGAGGAGGCACCGGCTTATGCTGCTCTTACTTGCTATTACAGCTATTACAGCTCCAACTTTACAAATAGTCCTTCTGCATTGCATTGTTTGATGCTCTGGAATGACCGGTCAGCAAGCCCAGGCTGCGATTTACCAGTCACCAGTACACGATCTACAGGTTGGTGACCCCAGCCCTACAGGGACTCATGGAGCTTCCAACAAGACAAAGTCAAACTAGTGCACATCCTGATTCTGAGCCCACTTTTTAACTAACCCTGCTCTCCACCTTTCTCGGGTTCTTACATTGGTTAAAAGTTCTTAATAACAGGAATGTCCAGACCAGAAAATGCTTAACTATTGTAAATAGTAGATGTAATGGGAAAAATGCATTCTTTATTAAAAAATAATAGCATACAGTATTTCCACAAAAGTTAAATATGAGCTCTAAAGGGGGCATGCCCCAAAGTGCAGAGAATGCAAACACAAATTTGTACATAATATTATATGACAACATGTCTAATGTTCACTCACATCATGCTCTCGTGTTCCTCATGTCCTCTTATAATATCATAATTTATGCACTAATTATCTTAGTGATACACATATAATGTATACAACACTCCCCTGGGGAGTTTCTTTCTGACAGTGCAATGCACCAAGTTTAAAATTCTTTAAATCTATACAAGCACTATATATAATTATATATTTTTATGCTCTGGAACTCTGCCGCAGGTGGTCGACCCCACCCGGCCTGGTGTGCCCTTGGGGTATATAAACGTGTGACTCTTTGTAAGCTGCACTCAGTGAATTGTCGTCTCCTCCACAGGTTTTATCTGACCTTGAATCACACAGGATCATCTGATAGCTCTTAAGGAAATCTTGGTTGGGAGGTCCCCATCGCATATATTGGTAACTATGTGAAATGGCCACTTTGTGCACATGTAGCCTTTCATGCATCTTTCAACCTGATGTGCTAAATGTAGTCTCTTGGCAACAAACCTATCCTCTGAAAAAGACCCCAACAAAATGGGTCAAAACGCATCAGACTTTGTCTTACATTAAGAAAAGAAAAAAAAAACAAACTCCGCGCCAAATGAAATTAAAGTGAAAAAAAGTGAAAAAGATTACATAGTGAGCTGCTCCCCAAATTGAGCAAAAATTGGTCAATATATAAGTATATTAGTAAATAAGTAGGGGGTGCTAGTGATTAATAAGAAAAAAAAAGAAAAAAAAAGAGAGGCACAGCTAAGTATCAATATAAAAAACTTAACACAGACATAAACATGAATGGTGAAAAATAGATAAAATTATATCACACAATACAAACCGTGATATTGCTAAAAAAGTCCCAATAGTTGAATGAACACAACAGGATAGTGGACCGTATTGTGTATCACACAATACAAAATGTGATATTAATAAAAAAAGTCCCAATAGTTGAATGAACACAATAGGACAGTGAAGTAAAAAAATCTTCCAAGATAGATTGGTTCCTTAATATAGATAAATGGAAAATCCTTCACCAAAAGTTAAAATGCACCTTGCAGTGGCAGATAGATATCTGCTTACCAGATACCAAGTTTAACCACAGTGAACTATCTTGATTTAATACTTACCAAACATCACAACACTGTTGGCAGAAGAACATTTTATAAAGAAACGGATCGTAACGCCTTTGTACCCACCCACAGTTGCCACAATCCTCAATGGATAGGGGTGGTTCCTAAGGGGCAATATATGCGCATACGTCAGGATAATGATACAGACTACTTCTACAAGCGGAAGTTCTCACCACTAGATTTCTAGAAAAGGGCTATCCAAACTTGTTTAACAGGTGTCAACTATGGATAGACAGTCTATGTTGGCTACTAAAATCGATGGGGAATGAGTACAGCGCTGCACCAAAGATGTTACAGAAATGGTTACACAGTAAGCAGCTAACACGCCTCTTAGACACAGGTTGAAATAACTAAATAGAAAATATAGAGTGTAGCGCTATGTGTGTAAATACTATAAGATTTAAAAAGCAGTGAACTAAGCTCTAGCCATCCCTTAAGGGCCAGAAGATAAAATAAATCCTTCAAAGTTACATATAAAATAAGTGAATGCAATCAAAAATGCACTGAGTGCTTCAAAATAACATATGAGATATAGTGATTGTAATAAACCAGTGATAAAAAACGGTGTAGTGAACATAAACAGATCTTAAATAAGTGGCAAATCAACCAAAAAAGTCCATGGACGTTGAAAGTTGTATTCCTAATGGGAATAGAAAACCACCACCAAGAGTCTCTGAGGGTTGAATAATGAAGACAAAAATGGAAAGCTTCTGGTAGATGGATAGATAGAACACCAAATGAATGGGACGTCTAAATAGGTGGCGGGACCATCACCGGAGCATCAGGGGAGGCTTACCGGAAACAGGTGACTTGAGAAGACCTACGTCTTACAAGTCTAAGAAAGCTTATTTAGCCACCAGGGCTGGCAAGATGGATCATCAGGTATCCTCAGCTTCAAATGGGGGGAGGGATCTCGTCACAGCTTCAAACGTCCCCAAACGTTCCAACAGGCCAACCGGATGTATTTAAATACCATGAGAGAAATAAAGCTCACATGGCATGATATCGTTTTAAAAAACATCAATTTATTAAAATAATAAAAAAGACACTCACATGATAGGAGATCATAACACAGCTCAAAATAGATCAGTCGCGGTAATCGTGAGGGGTCCACCCAACCAGTTTCGGCTAACAAGCCTTCATCTGGGGTGTGGAGCCCCCCCACCTCACCGCTATTTAAACCAGAAATGACCCCTACTGGGAGTGTCACAATACCGGAAGTGCACAACTGATGTCACTTCCGGTTATTAGGTTAATGTTGATTAAGAAAAATACAATGGGCGGTGTTATACCGCTAACACCAATAAGTAATAATATAGAAGAAATTGCGTTGCGCTAGGTTAATATCCTAAGTAAAATTTCCAAAATATCTCATCATTTACCTCAATAATGCATAACTAAGCTGAAAAAAATAATATAAATAAATACTCCTGTGAAAAAAATATATTATCACTCCTGTGCAATGTGCATGAATGTATGGATAATCAATAAAGATGCATATAGTGCCAAACAATATATGTACACAATTGTGCATAAAATTATTCTTTAAAAAGTGACTGCAAACAACAAACATGCAATACTTCATGTAACATGCAACATGCAAAACATCAAAAAACGCAAAAAAACTATGATTTAAAGTTCTTATATAAGTGTCCCAAAGTTGCAACTAAAAGGTGTTTCCGTGTCCATAAATCTCCATTAGGTATCCAGGTGATCCAATGTGCCGAATTCCAGTGCTATAAATAATGGTATTGTGCCACAGTGCCCCCCCACAGTGGTTGCGCTCACCTTAGAGCGTGTGACACAGCTTTTACCTTGTGTCAAATCACGCTATGTAGCCACCCCTTGGGCTATATGCGAACGCTAGATCGATCTCCACTTTGGGTCAATCAGGCTCCATGGGCATTAATCATAGAAATAAGAAGAGACTATATAGTGTAATTCCGCTTTTAAATTTTATTCCAACAAGACAAACTTCCCACAAAGGGGTACTCACATTTCATGGGTGCTGCTGTGCACCAAACAATAAAAAGCTCCAAAGGGATATGTTGTGTGGTCTGCCGCGGGGTATGTGCTTCTCCCGGCTCAGCTGTTCACTTTTCGCTGTACGCTGCTCGCTCCGTCCTGGCCCCTCCCCTACGCGTGTTCGACACAGGGGGTCACGTGTCTTCATCAGGGGGATATCCCCCTGATGAAGACACGTGACCCCCTGTGTCGAACACGCGTAGGGGAGGGGCCAGGACGGAGCGAGCAGCGTACAGCGAAAAGTGAACAGCTGAGCCGGGAGAAGCACATACCCCGCGGCAGACCACACAACATATCCCTTTGGAGCTTTTTATTGTTTGGTGCACAGCAGCACCCATGAAATGTGAGTACCCCTTTGTGGGAAGTTTGTCTTGTTGGAATAAAATTTAAAAGCGGAATTACACTATATAGTCTCTTCTTATTTCTATGATTAATGCCCATGGAGCCTGATTGACCCAAAGTGGAGATCGATCTAGCGTTCGCATATAGCCCAAGGGGTGGCTACATAGCGTGATTTGACACAAGGTAAAAGCTGTGTCACACGCTCTAAGGTGAGCGCAACCACTGTGGGGGGGCACTGTGGCACAATACCATTATTTATAGCACTGGAATTCGGCACATTGGATCACCTGGATACCTAATGGAGATTTATGGACACGGAAACACCTTTTAGTTGCAACTTTGGGACACTTATATAAGAACTTTAAATCATAGTTTTTTTGCGTTTTTTGATGTTTTGCATGTTGCATGTTACATGAAGTATTGCATGTTTGTTGTTTGCAGTCACTTTTTAAAGAATAATTTTATGCACAATTGTGTACATATATTGTTTGGCACTATATGCATCTTTATTGATTATCCATACATTCATGCACATTGCACAGGAGTGATAATATATTTTTTTCACAGGAGTATTTATTTATATTATTTTTTTCAGCTTAGTTATGCATTATTGAGGTAAATGATGAGATATTTTGGAAATTTTACTTAGGATATTAACCTAGCGCAACGCAATTTCTTCTATATTATGTCTTGTGCACGGTTATGAGTACGTGAACTGCGGTTGCTGCTGGTTATTCATCTTTGATATACCTTTGGTATATAAATACTTGTCGCCGTTGGTCTATTAAGCATAGGAACATTGTGGCTCGCAAGATTTTCTTCTTTTTCTTAACACCAATAAGTAAAAAATCGAAATAAGAGGTCACATATAGTAATAATGTTCTGGCCGGCCTGTCCGGAAGTGCTCGGAATTCAAGCCAAGCCTCATTTTCACTATGGCCGGATCTCAAAGGTTGAAGCGCCATCGCGCTCCACCCACCAGACCCGGCCAAATAATATGGCTGTGCGCAGTAGCGGCACGAAGCCTGAGGTGGGATGTTCACCCTCAACAGGGTGAGTCTGAACTCGATACTTGGTTCACATACTTTAATGATGCTAGTATCAAGTTCCTCGATTTTCTTATTACAAGGAAACGTACTCGACTTTCGATCCTAGATCGAGAGATTAAGGAGCTAAAAGAGAAATTACTTTCTTTTAAAAACTCGGTCAAATACAATACTTTATCTTCTAATTTGCAAGCTTATCTCGTAAAAGAAGATAAAGAGCAAAAAACTAAGAAACATAAAAAGTATTCCCGAGATATTGGTGATTATAAGGCTGGCAGGGTGTTTGGATGGCAGAAATCCATTGCAACACCCACTTCGGAGTCTGCAATGGAAACCAATGCCCAGAGCACGAGTACAGCAGTCCCTTCTAGGGAGCCTTCTGTCCGCCCTAAACCTTCTGTTGATAAGGGGCGAGCTCAGGATGTGGGTCCCTCCTCACATAGGGGTCAATACCCCAGCATGCATACCCCTAGAAATCAACAAAGGGGCAGAGGTCACTACTCTAGGAGTAGGGGTAGAGGTGGAAATAGGGGCGATCATCGTAGTCAAGATGAATATCATTATTATGATCGGGAGAACTCCCATTATAGGGGTTCTCCGGGTTGTAATCATGACCTTCCCCATTATTCTCAACACCAGAACCCACCTTATTATAGGCACCCCCCTGCCTCTACATATAATAGATATTCCTCTTTGCGGGATCACTATAATGAAAATGTCTACCCATTCCCTAATGCCGGGTACGGTCCATCCCCCTACAAACAATCCTACTCTGGGCCATGGACCACTCAGGGTTTTCACGAGGACCCCCAAAACAAAAAAAGAGGTCCGGAAACAAGAGAGGGTCCAGAGGAGGGAGGAGGATCCAGAGACGAAAAAAGGAAAAGAATTTAACCTGTCAAGGGGTTTTCAACCTGAGTGATACCATTCTCACTCAGGAAGAGAAAATCACTTTAAATAAAGGTCTTAAGTTCGCTCCCCCGTGTAAACTGAATAAGTTTGATACTTTTATCGACATTCAGAAGTTCATTAGGAAGATTAATGTCCAGAGGTATATTATTTCTAATCCCTCTAGGAATGTAGCCAGGGCGGCAACGTCTGGCACTGTTCACTCAGGTCTATCCAACCCCTCTCTTTTTAGCCCTCCAATACAACTCCCACCAGCTATCAATCTGTTTAAGGAACTAGTGTTGAGATTCCATAACCCCTTACCTTCAACGGGCCTAAAAACTTTATGTGACAACAAAAATCTAGTTATCCGCCCCGCCGACAAGGGCGGTGGCATTGTCTTACTGAATAAATCAGACTATATTAATGAAATGCACCGTATTTTGGGAGATCAGGAGACATACATCGAATTATCTGGTAACCCTACACATAAGTATAAAAAAGAGTTACAAAGACTGGTATCTAAAGGTTTTAATTCCTGTATTTTAAATAAGAAAGAGAGATCGTTTTTAGTCCCACTTGCTCCGCGCATACCTGTTATGTACTACCTGCCTAAGGTCCACAAGGACCCTTTGCATCCCCCAGGTCGGCCAATAATCAGTGGCATTGACTCGGTCACCTCTAAAATCGGGAAATACATTGATTTTTTTCTTCAGCCATCAGTAATTAAGATGCTGTCCTATTTAAAGGACACTAAAGATGTGATCAAATTACTCTCAAATGTTTCCCATTCGGGTGATCTTATCATGGCAACTGCGGACGTTGCATCCCTCTACACCTGCATCCCGCAACGTAGGGGTACTGATGCGGTCAAGTGTTTTCTGGATAGGGATGCTTCCCTTGCTTCACCCCAGGTGGACTACATTATCAAACTAATTGAGTTTGCAACACAGCACAATTACTTCTGGTTCGATGGTAGATTCTACCGTCAACACAAGGGGGTTGCAATGGGAGCGAAGTTTGCTCCCAGTCTGGCCAATTTATTTATGGCCAAATGGGAGGAGGATGTCGTCTATGCTATGCAGAGCCCACACCTCTTGCTGTGGGCTCGGCACATAGATGACATCCTCCCTCCTATGGACTGGGAGCCTAGATGATTTGGTTGATTTTATTGCGACTCTTAATGATAACAATAGGAATATTGTTTTATCTTTTGAAGCAAGTGTAACCTCAGTCCATTTTCTGGACCTGGTTATTGAAAGAAAGGAAGGTCAATTTGTATTTAGCACCTATTTTAAATCCACCGATCAGAATGGATATATCCCTACCGATAGCTGCCACCATGCCCCTTGGATCAGATCAGTTCCCAAGAGCCAGTTCCTGTGATTACGCAGGAACTGTAGTGATCTTAACACCTTTAAGACCCAAGCAGCATCTCTCAAAAATAGGTTTCTGGAGAAGGGTTATAACCCCTCAGATTTGGATAAGGAGATAGATCATGCCTGTTTGGTTGACCGTCAATTACTCCTAGAGGACAGGCCTAGACAAGTAAATGAGGACTTTAAATGGTCCTTTATGACGTCCTTCTCCATCCAACATAAACACATTAGAAGAATTTTTGAACACCACTGGGATGTCCTGAAAACAGACAGGATCTTGGGCCCTATGTTGCCCGGAACCCCTAAGGTGGTTTTCAAGGGTGCCCCGTCCCTTCGGAACAAGCTGGCACCTAATGTGGTCAATCCCCCAAACAAACCTTCCTTTTTTCACAATTGGATTGGTTTCTACCCCTGTAAAAAATGCCTGGTCTGTCAATTTAACATCAACGGTAGGAGAGCTAGTCACACCTTTTCCTCTACGGTGGCCGTTCCTACAAGATCAAGCAGTTTTGCACTTGTGCCACTACAGGGGTAGTCTACCTTCTGACCTGCTCATGTGGCAAGCAGTATGTGGGGTGAACCATTAGATCATTCACAACAAGAGTCTCTGAACATATCAACCTTATTAAGGCAGGTAGCACTAAACACACTGTGCCTCATCACTACAGGGAATTCCATGATCGAAACCCTGAAGGCACCCAGTTCCTTATCATCGATAAATATGTGGCTCCTTGGCAGGGTGGGTCAACCCTTAGGGGGGTCCCCCGTCTGGAGACTTACTGGATTTACGAATTGGGTTCCCACTTCCCGCAAGGTATCAACGTAGAGTGGGACATCAATTCTTTTATTAACCAGGCATAGTTATTTTACTCACGATCTCCCTTATATTTTTTTATTTTTTCACTTTTTTCTTCTTCTCTTTTACCATTATCTTTTGTATACATTTTATAATTTTGTACCAGCGTCAGTGAGATTTCTGGCTACTAATACATTTTATATTGTGATATCATATATGTACTTTTTTTATCTGTACACTTTGGAGGATGTCCCCTTATAGGAAAGATTGTCATGTCAGTCCCTCTTATGTGTGTTGCACTATATAGGATGGAAGGGATGTCCCTCATTGGCAGTGTCACTTAATATCCATATAGTGATTTTAATCAATATACGGTTATGGCCGATGCCCCCCACTTATTATTTTTTATTTTTGTTTTACCATAAGTCCTATGTCGTTTGGTTATCATGACATAATAACATCACTTCTATTAGTATCACCTTTGCTGACACTTTGTTTTGTGTTGCGAAAGAACTGGGACCTGGTTCCGGCCCTCTCCAGCCTATCGGGGCCTTTCTTTCTCTATACAGGAAGTATGAGTGCCGCCGATGTGGAGGAGAGGCTTGGTCCTGGGCGTGGAACGTACACGCGCCGCATCTGACGGGGGCGGGCTGCGTGCGCACACCCGACGTAGGATCCGGAGGGCGGAGTGTGACGGCGCTCCGGCCTATGGGATCCATGAGTCGAGAGTGAGGCTTGGTGCGCAGGCGGACTTCCTCCCGTGAATGCCGCTACTGCGCACAGCCATATTATTTGGCCGGGTCTGGTGGGCGGAGCGCGATGGCGCTTTGACCTTTGAGATCCGGCCATAGTGAAAATGAGGCTTGGCTTTGAATTCCGAGCACTTCCGGACCGGCCGGCCAGAACATTATTATTATATGTGACATCTTATTTCGATTTTTTACTTATTGGTGTTAGCGGTATAACACCGCCCATTGTATTTTTCTTATACTTTACATGTATTCACACGAATCAACATTAACCTAATAACCGGAAGTGACATTAGTTGTGCACTTCCAGTATTGTGACACTCCCAGTGGGGGTCATTTCTGGTTTAAATAGCGGTGAGGTGGGGGGGGCTCCACACCCCAGATGAAGGCTCGTTAGCCGAAACATGTTGGGTGGACCCCCCACGATTACCGCGACTGATCTATTTTGAGCTGTGTTACGATCTTCTATTATGTGAGTGTCTTTTTTATTATTTTAATAAATTGATGTTTTTTAAAACGATATCATGCCATGTGAGCTTTATTTCTCTCATGGTATTTAAAAACATCCGGTTGGCCTGTTGGAACGTTTGGGGACGTTTGAAGCTGTGACGAGATCCCTCCCCCCATTTGAAGCTGAGGATACCTGATGATCCATCTTGCCAGCCCTAAATAAGCTTTCTTAGACTTGTAAGACGTAGGTCTTCTCAAGTCACCTGTTTCCGGTAAGCCTCCCCTGATGCTCCGGTGATGGTCCCGCCACCTATTTAGACGTCCCATTCATTTTGTGTTCTATCTATCCATCTACCAGAAGCTTTCCATTTTTGTCTTCATTATTCAACCCTCAGAGACTCTTGGTGGTGGTTTTCTATTCCCATTAGGAATACAACTGTCAACGTCCATGGACTTTTTTGGTTGATTTGCCACTTATTTAAAGATCTGTTTATGTTCACTACACCGTTTTTTATTACTGGTTTATTACAATCACTATATCTCATATGTTATTTTGAAGCACTCAGTGCATTTTTGATTGTATTCACTTATTTTATATGTAACTTTGAAGGATTTAGTTTATCTTCTGGCCCTTAAGGGATGGCTAGAGCTTAGTTCACTGCTGCTTTTTAAATCTTATAGTATTTACACACATAGCGCTACACTATATATTTTCTATTTATGTTGGCTACTAAACCCAAAAAAGAATTCAAGGGAGACTTGGCATTCATATCAGGCTTCCATCGCCAACATAAAGAAGTGGAAACTATCTTCAAAAAATTCTGGCCCCATCTGCTTAAAGATAAAGATCTCCAGTCTTCTCTGCCCACCAAACCTGTCAGAGTCCTGGATGTGAGGCCGAATTGCAGAGGGGGCGCCCCTTGCGGCTAAGTGCAGCGTAACCCTGGGAGTGAGACAGGGAGTACGGTGCCCAAAGGTGCACGGGTTGCCAGATCGCTGTTGCTGAGTAGCAGATAGCAGGGAGCTGCTGGGGTGTGCTGGTAAGATTGAAGGGCAACCGTGCAAGGAGGGATTCCAGGTATGGAGCTGTGGAGCAACCAGGAGCGGAGTTACAGCCAGGCCAATGGTCATTCAGCACAGGAATCAGTCCAAGGTGAGGTACAGCAGGATAATCAGAAACAGAGAAGGTAGCCGAGCCGGGGGTCAAACACAGGAGGACGATCAAGGTACAAATGCGGAGCCGAAGAATAGTCAGGTACAAGCCGGGGTCAATGCAGGCGGAATACTGGAGCAGTCAGGCAAGCCGAGTAGTAACAGGAAGCAGATATCACAACAGGAACAAGGAACACAGGAACAAGGAAAACAGGAAACTGATGATAATCCAGCAACCAGCATGCACCAGCAGCAGGCTTAAATAGGCAGAAGGGCGCCACCATGAGGAATACTGGCAGAATTACCCGTCCTACGGTTATCACCCTGACAGTGCCCCCCCCCTAGGGGCAGCCTCCGGATGCCCAATCTGGCCCATTTTTAAGGGTATCGGGCTTGAAACCTCTGCAACAGTCTAGGGACATGAATGTTATCTGCTGGTTCCCAAGAATTATCTTCTACAGAGTAACCTTTCCATTTAACAAGAAATTGAACAGTCCTACCTCTCCGACGGCAGTCCAGAATGGCTTCTACTTCGTATTATGTTTCATTGTCCACCAAGATTGGAGGGGGCGGAGCTTCTTCTCTCCCTGGAAAAGGACTGAAGACAACAGATTTTAATAAAGAAACATGGAATACTAGGTGGATTTTATAGGAACTTGGTAAAGACAATTCAAATGCCACTGGGTTAATTTCCTTCTTAATTGTGAATGGACCGATAAACCTTTGTCCTAACTTCCGGGAGGGGCAAGGAAGCTTAAGATTTGATGAGGAAAGCCACACTCTATCTCCAACCTTAAAGACGGGATCTCTTCTCCCCTTGTCATAATGTTTTTTATAATTCTCTTGGGCCTTCTGCATAGTTGCTTGGAGAGTTAGGTAATTAGCCTGAATGGCGTTTATCCTGTCCTGGACTGCGGGGACTGAGGTCTCTTGTATAACATTAGGCAAGAATGAGGGATGGAAACCGTAGTTGGCCCAGAAAGGTGACTGATTGGTGGAAGCATGGATTGAGTTGTTGTATGCAAACTCCGCACACGGGAGTAGCAAGGACCAGTCGTCCTGGGAGAAGGAGCAGAAGCAACCTAAGTACTGTTCTAAAGTTTGATTAGTTCTTTCGGTTTGGCCGTTGCTTTGAGGATGGTAAGCTGAAGATAGGCACACTCTAATGGAAAGCATTTTGCAGAGCTCCTTCCAGAACTTAGAGGTGAATTGCACCCCTCTGTCGGACACAATGTTGCTCGGTAGGCCGTGAAGTCTGACTATCTCCTTTATGAAGATCTTCGCCGTGTCAGCAGCAGATGGTGTACCCATCATGGGCAAGAAATGCGCCATCTTGGACAGGCGGTCAACGACTACCAAGATGGTTGTAAATTTCTCCGAGGGTGGTAACTCTACTATGAAATCCATAGATATTTCTTTCCATGGTTGCTCCGGCACAGGCAATGGGCGTAGTAGACCCCAAGATCTGACGTTAGACCCCTTGTTACGTTGACAAATGGTGCAGGAACTGACATATTCCCTGCTGTCAGGCTTTAGAGTGGGCCACCAAAAAGATCGTTGAACAAGCTCCAAAGTCTTTCGTACCCCGAAGTGACCAGCAAGTTGGTGGTCATGTAAAGTCTTTAGGACCTGGGCTCTGGCTTGCTGCAGAACAAAAATTTTGTTCTGATACCAAAGAAAACCTTCCTGGTTTCTTAAAGACAGTGCTTCTGGTTCAGAGCATTGGGAGGAAGCTTGTTTCAGTGAGGAACTCAGGTCGGTCTGAATTATGAAAAAAATTCTGTGGAGACAATATAGTGCTAGGAGTCATTTCTTCGGGAGTGTCAGGAAACATCCGGGACAAGGCATCGGCCTTCCCGTTCTTAGACCCCGGGCGGAAGGATATATGAAAATTGAATCTGGCAAAAAACAAGGCCCATCGAGCTTGTCGGGGTCTCAATCGTTTAGCCGTGCGAAGATACTCCAGGTTTCTGTGATCCGTGAATATCATGATGGGACGCTGAGCACCTTCAAGGAGGTACCGCCATTCCTCCAGGGCAGTTTTAATAGCCAAGAGCTCTCGATCTCCCACATCATAATTCCTTTCAGACGGACTCATCTTCCGCGAGGAGAAAGCCACAGGATGGAGTAACGACTTAGAACCCTGACGTTGGGATAAGACTGCCCCTGTGGCAACTTCAGAGGCGTCAACCTCTAAGATGTAAGGGAGGGCCAGATCAGGATGTTGCAGGATAGGTGCGGAGGTAAAGAGGGATTTGAGCTTATCAAAAGCTGATTGGGTTTCTGAAGACCACAGGAACCGAGTATGTAAACGGGTAACTTGGGTGATTTGTGAGAAGTGGAAGTTCCGGACATCTGGAAGTACACTGGAGAGTTCTTGGGTACCTTGCTGGGCCTTATGGGGCAGTTGCTCAGGAAATGTCCGTTTCGGCCACAATAGAGACAGAGATTGGCTTGGCGCCGACGCTGTTTTTCCTCAGGAGTCAGTGCGGATCGCACCAAACCAACAGGCATAGCGCCGATCTCTGGTACCTGCACCTTGGGAGTCTGAGAACGTTCAGCCTGGCGCTCCCGAAGGCGTCTATCCAACTGGATGGATAGTTGAATGAGCCCCTCGAGTGTAGCAGGGATGCCGACCCTGGCCAACTCGTCCTTAAGGGATTCAGAAAGCCCCAGGCGAAACTGGTATTTCAACGCAGCCTCATTCCAGTCTGTATTGGCAGACCACCGGCAGAAGTCCACAGTATAGTCTTCCACCGGGCGCCATTTCTGTTGAAGAGAATGCAGAGCGGCCTCAGCGGTGGCTGTACGCTGGGGGTCATCATACAATTGCGACAGGGCCGTAAAGAACGTTTCCACTGAACTAGTAGCTGGGTCCTTCTGTTCTCATAACCTGTGGGCCCATGCCTGGGGTTCATTGGTCAGCAGGGAGATAAGAAAGCCAACTTTGACAGTCTCAGTGTAAAAGGTACGGGGTTGCAGAGCCAGATATAACAGGCAGGCATTCTTGAAGGATCTGAATTTCTGCCGGTCTCCAGAGAAACGTTCAGGGGTAGGTACCCGCGGTTCTGGGGGCAAAGTCAGTACCGAAGAGGCCGTAGCAGGGAGATTGGTGGAGGAGGAACCAGGATTCAAAAAGGCAGATGGTAGCATAAAATGTTGGAGTTTTCCTTCTAATTGAAGGTATCTTTCCTGAAGAACTTGGACCACTCGTGTAAGGGTAGCGGCCTGTTGGCATAAAGTCTCTATTGGGGACGCACCTCTGCCGGCCTCAGTCATGGCTGGATTATACTGTCAGAGTCGTGGATGTGAGGCCGAATTTCAGAGGGGGCGCCCCTTGCGGCTAAGTGCAGCGTAACCCTGGGAGTGAGACAAGGAGTACGGTGCCCAAAGGTGCACGGGTTGCCAGATCGCTGTTGCTGAGTAGCAGATAGCAGGGAGCTGCTGGGGTGCGCTGGTAAGGTTGAAGGGCAACCGTGCAAGGAGGGATTCCAGGTATGGAGCCGTGGAGCAACCAGGAGTGGAGTCAGAGCCAGGCCAATGGTCATTCAGCACAGGAATCAGTCCAAGGTGAGGTACAGCAGGATAATCAGGAACAGAGAAGGTAGCCGAGCCGGGGGTCAAACACAGGAGGACGATCAAGGTACAAATGCGGAGCTGAAGAATAGTCAGGTACAAGCCGGGGTCAATGCAGGCGGAATACTGGAGCAGTCAGGCAAGCCGAGTAGTAACAGAAAGCAGATATCACAACAGGAACAAGGAACACAGGAACAAGGAAAACAGGAAGCTGATGATAATCCAGCAACCAGCATGCACCAGCAGCAGGCTTAAATAGGCAGAAGGGCGCCACCATGAGGAATACTGGCAGAATTACCCGTCCTACGGTTATCACCCTGACCAAACCCAAGTTCATCTATAGAAGGGCTCCAGGCCTTAGAAACCATATTGCCCGCAATGTACCAGACCCCCCCGAGAAAACCATCCACCTTTTTGGATGGATCTGGTTTCCACTATTGCACTAGGTGCAAAGCCTGCAAACTAACTAGGAAACCAGGTACAGCCAAAAAAATATCTAATTTCAAATCTCTGGTGACAAAACAGGAATTCACAATCAAACCCCTTATCACGTGTGACTCTGACCATGTTACATATGTTCTGAAGTGCCCATGTTCCTTACAATACGTGGGCAGGACCACACGACAACTAAAAACCAGAATAAACGAACATCTTACAAATAAAAAACGGTTATCCCAGCCATAGTGTCTCCAGACACTTCAAACTTTTTCATGATAGTGATCCAACACTTTGTACCTTCTATGGTATTGATAAAATATCTAAACACTGGAGGGGTACCCACATGAAGAGATCTATATCTCAAAATGAAACATACTGGCTTTATAAATTAAATACCATGCAACCTTATGGGATGAATATTAAAATAGATTTAAACTGCTTTTTGACAAACGACTGATACCCTCTGCCATCTCCAATTGTTTATACATTTTTTTTTATTCCTGCATTTTTGAGTTGGTTTTACGTATCCTGGATTTCCAGTTTAAAAGTAGCTCTAATAACCATCTATCTGATATCTACACACTATTCTTTCTCTTGCGTGTTGTCTATCAATTTTTCAGTTCAATACAGACAGTTCTTTATTAAAAATAATTTTTTGTTATTTAATAATTATATGCTAATTCAGAATATTATTCCATTGTGGTCAAATCTAATGTTTTTTTTTTAATAGTTATCGATAACCGAGATTGAGGCTGCATGCTTATTTAGGTCTATTTTTAAAATATTAATTAATTTTTGTTCCAGTTTTTATAAAAAAAAAATTTTGTTTATGATCCACAAGGGGAGCACTATTCAGTGCCTCACAACCATTGTTAGTTTTATTATTGCAACTTGTTTGTGCTTTTTGCTTCGTGCTTCGTGCGGTGCTTTTATGCCACGCCCTCAAGTCCGACTCTTTGTATCATAAATATTCATCTCTTAGTGACCAACGTACGCTTCCCTGCAGACGAAACGTACGTCGGTGCGGTAAGTAGTCGCATGATCTCCCCCTACGTCCGGTATCTCTGGTTGCTGCACACACTGGGTGGAATGCACGCCGACCATCAAGGTGGTGTGACGGCATCTTCACTGAGACTCTTCCTAGATGAGTGAGCAGCCCCAGTGCCGGGTAGGCACTTTTTAATGTAAGCGATCATTTGGCTTTATTTTTTGCCCCCTACTTACTTACTTTGTCTTACATTAAACATGTTGTCATATAATATTATGTGCAAATTTGTGTTTGCATTCTTTGCACTTTGGGGCATGCCCCCTTTAGAGCTCATATTTTAACTTTTGTGGAAACACTGTATGCTATTAATGTTTAATAAAGAATGCATTTTTCCAATTACATCTACTATTTATTTACTTTGCTGCTAAAAAACAGCTCTAGGGGAACTTTCCCATAGCATATTATCCGTATTATCCATACTACCTCTCCTTATATGTGTCTTTCCCATGCTTAAAAATTGTGCTTGTCACCTGTAGAGCTTTTAGTACAAATCCAGCAAAGAGGTGCTATTTCCTGCGCTGTATAAACAACAAAGAATTCTTCACAGCGCATATTATAGTTAACAGGAGGATAGCCTTACTATCCACATTTGGCATGCAACAAAATGTCCAGTGTCTTTGACCAACTCCATCAGGGAGGACCCCCCCTTTACCCTCCGAAGTGGAAAGCACCTTTGGTCTTAGAGCTTATATGATTATGCAGATGATCTTCACCCACCTGAAAAACTGGCCCTTCCATTCCTTCGTCTGCCTCACTCTATCTTGGTCACCATCCACCTCTCTATTTTTTGTGGAAACAGCTTACAGTAGCAGGAAGGGCTGCCTAGCAACTTCCTGGATTGTATTATCTATAAAAGAGGCAATCCTCTAGGGATGAGCTCGATGTTCGAGTCGAATGTTAGTTCGACTCGAACATTGGGTAATCGCCCCCCCGCCAAACAGTGAAAAATATGAGCCGTTCATGGCAAATTCAAAAGCCGCAGAACGCCGTTAAAGTCTATGAGACACTAACATGAAAAACCAAAAGTGATAATTTTAAAGGCTTATATGCAGGTTATTGCCATAAAAAGTGTTTGGGGGGGCGTGGCTTGGCGAGCGACCAAGATGGACGTGTGCTAGAGGAGCTCCCGGAACGACACAGCCTAAAGCCGGACAACCCGAGAGCACAGACCGGGAGATGGGAAGCTGACTCAGCAGACACCGCACTCCAGATCACGCCGCTACTCTGCAGCTGTCGCCGCTGCTAGAAGCATAGCAGAACTTCTAAAGGCACAGCCGTCTCCACGAGGCAGCGGTACAGGCCCCAAAATGGCGCGGGCGCTGAACGATGAGGAGGACTTCAGTGAGGACTCCCAATCCACACAGGAGGACTCAGGTAGGGGACGTAATCGCTCCAACAAGCCCCTCACATATGCAGACATGACTGGATTTGCAGCGGACATAAAGTCCACATTTTCTGCCGCCATCACAGATCTGAAATCCAACCATCTATCATTGTCTGATAAGATGGAGCATGTGGAGGCCACAGGCAAGCGCAGGGATAAGGCCATACATAGGTTGGAAAAGGTGGTGGATTCTCATGCTGAACAGTTCATTGAAATGAACAGACATTTGGAGGACCTTGATAACCGCGGGAGGAGGAATAACATAAGGGTGAGGGGGATCCCTGAGACGGTGGACCCAGACCAGATAATACCGTGTATTCAATTCTCTTTTAGAGAGACAGGAAGACATGGACATAGAGTTTGTGAGAGCACACAGGGCTCTTAGAGCAAGGGGTCCAGATACAGCTCCTCCCAGAGACATCATTTGCTGCCTCCAGAGCTATCCACTAAAAGAGGAAATCATGAGAAAGGCACGCAGAAATGACCAAATTGTATTTAATGGTGAACACATTATGCTGTTCCAAGACCTTTCCCAAATCACCCTGCGAAACCGCAGAGCCTTGCGACCCTGCTGGACAAACTCAGGGAACTGGATCTGCGCTACACATGGCGCTTCCCCTTTGCATTAGTTGTGACACTGGCCGGAAAGCAACATATTTTACGCTCACCAGCTGATTTACCGGACTTTTGTGCAGGTCTTGGCTTGGACAGAGTGGAATTGCCGGACTGGTACCAGGAGTTTGCTCTCCCACCACCCACAAGAAGTCCCCACTCCTCACCATCCTCCACTCCGGAGAAGCAGTTCTCTAAGCGAATGAAACATGGACGTGGAGGCGGACACCATTCAGGGACTCCTAATAGGAGACAAATGCCTCACGGCTCTCAAGTGGCGGAGTGACGCAGTTGGATTTCAACCCTGGAGGATGGTATTTTACCTTTCACTATCCCACACCACTATGTGGGTGCCATTTGACCACAGACCACTTCTTACCTAAACCCTTTTCAACCACATCAAGGTAGCGGAAGGACTTTTTTTTTTTCACATAGGCACCAGAGTTGTTGCAGAGGCAAAAAAAAAATTTAAAAAAATCCTCTCAAATTGCTAACGTCCGGCTGGGCGATGCTTTAAAATGCTGATTTGACTCAAGAGGTCTGACAACAGCAGAGGTCCGCTAATCTAGGCCTCAGCAAGCAAGAGACTTCCATGCGGAAATGATTTGGGAGATGGAGAGGGATCCGAAACAAGATACCTCATACAGACTCCAGGGAAGATGTACCGGTTTTCAAAGAGTTTTTTACTTTGTCAATTTAGGGTTGCTCCTACAAGACATTCGTTTTTTATGTCTTTACTTTTTATTTGCCTATTTTTTTACAGGCTGTGTCATTCTTTTTCATTTAGTTCCGAATAGTGTGGTTTACATTATCCAAGTCACATTTTTTTGAGTTAATCTACTGACCGCATTGATTACTAGAGTGTAGTGATCAGGACTTGCTCCTCTTCACGATACTACTAGGTGTGACTCCACCACTTTGGTGGCGAACCACCCACGAACCCACAAAGTACACGTGGGCCGGAGATTTCTCGACCCAGGTGTACTACCTAATTGCTTTAGAAAAGTTGTTTCACATCTAAAGTATATCTATTTGAAAATTTTCTCCATTGAAATAGGATTCACTATCTTTTGTCTATTGAATCCACTTCTTTCAATTCTCTCTACTATACCCTACCTTTCTTTTAATTTCTGATCTTTCTGTACCCCATTTCCTCGGTCCCCTGACCAGTTGTGTATACAGTATATAACTCTTATTTGTCTCCGCAGAATAAGCCTGACAAGCCGCTTTCACACTTACTTTACAATAATGGCGTACTCATCATTGGGAGAGGGGCCCATGGTGATTTCCCATAATGTTAAGGGTTTGAACATCCCGGAGAAACGGGTCTCACTTCTCAGGGAGCTGAAGAAAGATAGGCCTCTGTTTGTTTTTTTACAGGAAACCCACTTCCGCACCAAATTCCCAGACTTACCAATGCATACTTTAATAGGGCATACCACGCAACTAATGACCTAGCAAAAACTAAAGGGGTGACCATCCTACTTAGGAAAGACAATCCCTTTATCCTTACTGACCGACTGACAGACCCAGAGGGCCAATATATTTTCATTAAGGGTACATATGGAAACAAGACTGTGACGCTGGCCAATGTGTACTTCCCGAATGCGTCCCAAGTCACCTTCTGCCAGAAGATCTCACATGAACTAAAGGGCTTTGCAGAGGGAACATTGATCATGAGGGGAGACTTTAATGTCCCATTAAACCCAATTATAGACTCTTCCACTGGAAAGTCTTGCATAAGGTACAGGGCTCTCAAAACAATCAAAAAACACCTAAACTCTCTACAATTGGTAGATACATGGAGATTCCTCCACCCAAACATTCGAGACTTTACGTTTCACTCGATCCCTCATGATAGATACTCCCGCATTGACCACATATTCATATCCCAGAGGGACCTGCAGATGGTGAAGGGGGCCCACATTGGCATTCAGACGATTTCTGACCATGCGCCTATCTCCCTGGAAGTTGACCTAATGCACATTCCGCCCAAGGCAAACACTTGGAGATTGAACTCCTCTTTGCTAACAGACCCTGACTTACTCCCCCGCATACGTGAAGCTATATCTGACTTTTTTACCCATAACAACACACCGGATATGGATCCGATGATGATTTGGGAGGCACATAAATGCACGATTAGGGGGGAACTAATTAGGTTTGGGGCACAACGCAAGAAACAAAAGGAAAAAGAACTGAGAGACTTAACTAATAGAATACACTCCCTAGAAGCCTTACACAAACAATCTCTAGCCATACAGACAGCCACAGAACTGCTAGAAGCCAGGAAAAAGTTACAAGAATTATTACACACCAAAACGCAGAGATCCCTATTTTTTAAAAAAAGGATATACTATGAGTCGGGGGACAAGACGGGCCGGTTTCTAGCTAGAGCCCTGAGAGAGGCATACGCTACCAATGTGATAGCGGGAATTAGGTCACCGGAGGGGACCATGGAAGTAACTTCTGAAGCTATAGCGTCTCAGTTCCATAACTACTACTCAAAACTCTACAATCTACTGAAACAAAACAGACCCCCTGCGATACTAACCGATAGAATACAGGCCATACAAGAATACCTGATTGAGAGCGGTTTGCCACGATTAGAGACCGCAGAGACGACTCCTCTGGAAGAACAGATAACACTGACTGAAATACAGGGAGCCATTAAGGGACTTAAACCTGGAAAGAGCCCGGGGCCAGATGGCTACACATCTGTTTACTATAAGACCTTTGGTGACATCTTGTCTAACCCATTGGCAAGAGCCCTAAATTCCCTCTCCTCACCCAGACAAGTACCCACTGACTTTTTGTCAGCCCACATAACAGTGATACATAAAACTGGGAAAGACCCCGCAGAGTGCCCAAGTTATCGGCCTATTTCGTTACTGAATTTAGACCTCAAAATACTAACATATTTGCCAATAGACTAATACCGCTCCTTGCATCCCTAATTGGACACGATCAGGTAGGCTTCATGCCGGGAAGAGAGGCAAGGGACAACATTATAAAGGCTTTACTTTTGACACATGCGGCACGGTCACGGGGCATCGAGGGCCTCCTCCTGTCCACGGACGCGGAGAAGGCCTTTGATCGGGTCTCCTGGGATTACATGCTAGAGGTATGTCGTTATGTAGGACTGGGAACGCACATGATGACTTGGATTGCAGCCCTCTACCAGAACCCTAGTGCTAGGATAAAAGTCAATGGCATATTATCGGACAAGGTCAAAATCTCAAATGGGACTAGACAAGGCTGTCCCTTGTCGCCGTTGTTGTTTATCCTCTCATTGGAACCGTTTATTAGAAAAATTAATAAGAATGAATCCATCTCAGGCTTCGAAGTGGCCAACAAAACCTACAAGACAGCCGCATACGCGGACGATCTTTTGTTTTTTTTAACTAAACCACATTTCACAATCCCAAATTTGCTGGCGGAATTCACACACTATGCCTACATATCGAACCTCAAAATCAACTACTCTAAGTCCGAGGCAATGAATATATCGCTTTCAGAGGATTTACTAGCTAAAACACAGGGGAACTGTACGTTCCGTTGGGTAACAAGTGAACTCAAATATTTGGGGGTATGGATACCTTCGAGACTGTCAAAAACTTTTGAGAAGAATTTTCCACCAATGCTAACAGACATTGCCTCGGACTTACAGAGTTGGAACTCTAAATTCTTCTCCTGGTTCGGAAGGGCGGCTATCCTTAAAATGGTCATCCTCCCGAGACTATTATATTTGTTGAGATCATTGCCGGTTGGAATCCCACTACACTTTTTCAAGCAATTACAATCCATCCTCACACGCTTTCTTTGGGGACATAGACGGCCTAGAGTTAAATTTTCTTTACTGGCCAGACCCAAGGAATGAGGGGGCATGGGCCTATCCCACTTCCACAACTACTATTTAGCTTCCCACCTTACCAGGGTAATTGATTGGCACTGTCATGGAAAATCAAAAGACTGGGTCCTTTTGGAGGGGTCACTGACCTCGAGCGGACTCAGGTTCTCCCCATGGATTCCCTGGGGAAAACTTCACGAGTCCACACAGAAACACCCACTGACGGGGGCTACCATGAAGGCCTTCCAGATGGTGGTTAAAAAATATGATTTAACGACACAATTGAGCCCACTGACTCCGCTCCAAAATAATCCAGATTTTGCTCCGGGTCTGACAGGCAAGAATTTCCAAGCCCTAGACTTATCAAAATTACTGACTGCTGGTGATTGCATTAGGAATGGCAAAATCAAAAACTATTCAGTGATGAAGGAAGAGACTGGTATACCTCACCTGTCCAGGTGGTCATACTTCCAGATACATAGCTTCGTTACGGACAAGACCAAACTACCTCACTTCCAGAGACCTATGACTCAATTAGAGACAGTGTGCCACAGAGGAGATGACTTCTACAAGACAACCTCTGTTGTCTACTCCTGGCTCCAAAACCCTATATCAACTACGGATGATAGATTTAGAGTAGAATGGTCTAGTGCCTTGCAGAGAGATATAACAGATAACCAATGGCTGACAGCTTGTACGTTGGCACATAAATGCTCCATTAGCCCCAAAACACAGGAGACGGCATATAAACTCCTGACTCACTGGTACGCCACTCCACATAAAATCAAGAAATGGTTCCCTGAGGCCTCAGATAGATGCTGGCGATGTAATAGAGAGTCAGGCACTCTCTTACATATTTGGTGGCAGTGCCCAATTCTTGAAACCTTTTGGACGAAAGTAAGGGATATCATACGACAGATAACGGAGACCAATATTAATCTGGATGCAGCGTGCTGCCTACTCCACATCTCGAACTTTCCTTATAAGAGATATAAAAAATCTTTAACGAAGCACCTCTTGAATGCCGCTAAGGCACTGATTCCACTACGGTGGAAAAGCACACAGGCTCCTTTGGTCAAGAAGTGGCTTCAGAAAATCTCCGAGATCTGTCATATGGAAGATTTGCTTGCCCAATCCACGGATAGCATAGAAAGATATCACAAAACATGGACCCCATGGCTAATCTTCAAGTATTCCGCAGCTTATGAACAAATAATGAATATTTAATATATCTCTGGGTGTGGGAACTCTTCGTAGTTCCGCATGCGACGAATTTGCAGGGGACCGGGGGGGTGGGGACGCCACCTCCTTACAGGAAGGCCCCACTCTATTAGCTCCTTTTTCTCTTTATCCATCTCTTTATTCTCCACTTTTTCTTTTGTTCACTATTTCTATTCTATGTCCTGATGAACAATAAAATTACGTTATCTTCACTAAATTCAAAGCTAACAGTTGACTAGGTTTGCCGCTTGAAATGTTTTAACTGATCCAAAACTCCAATACAATAATAGTAACAGAAAGTTTTAATCTTAAGGATCTTCGTTTGCATCTCTGGTACAAGAGTGGGCGGCTATAACTTAAATTCTGCTCAATACCCTCATATGGATGTTAGCCGCTGTATACACTGTTTATTGGATGTACTGAACATGTATGGTAGATTTCTATTGATAAATGGCTTTGTTTGTTAAGCTTCATTAACCTTCTAATAAAACTCTTTAATGAAAAAAAAAAAATGTTTGGGGACCTGGGTCCTGCCCCAGGGGACATGTATCAATGCAAAAAAAAGTTTTAAAAATGGCCGTTTTCTGGGCAGTGCAGTGATTTTAAAAATGCTTAAAGTGAAACAATAAAAATGAAATAATCTTTTACATATCGTGCATGAGGGGGTGTCCTTAGTATGCCTGTAATGTAGCACATTTTTCCCGTGTTCAGAACAATACCACAGCAAAATGACATTTCTAAAGGAACAAGTGTAATTTAAAACTATTGTACTCGCGGCTGTAATGTATTGTCGGATCCTGGCAATATAGATAAAAATCATGACCCCCAAATCCATTACTAGGCCCTTTGGGTTTTGTATGGATATTAAGGGGAACCCCATACCCAAATAAAAAAAAAATTGCGCGGGGGTCCCCCCAAAATCTGTACCAGGCCCTTTAGGTCTGGTGTGGATATTAAGGGGAACCCTGCATCAAATTTTTAAAAAATGGCGTAGGGGTCCCCCAAAAATTTTCAGGGAAACCCCGAGCTAAAATAGAAAAAAATGGCATAGGGGTCCTCACAAAATTCATACCAGACCCTTATCCGAGGGCACAATCTTGCAGGCCGTAGGAAAAGTGGGGCGATAGAGCACCCCCTTCTTGAACCATGCCAGGCCAGATGCCTCCAACATGGGGAGGATGCTTTAGGGTCCCCCCAAAGCACCTTGTCCCCATGTTGATGGGGACAAGGGACTCATCCCCACAACCCTTGCCTGGTGGTTGTTGGGGGTCTGCGGGCAGGGGCTTATCAGAATCTGGAAGCCCCCTTTAACAAGAGGACACCCAGATCCTGCCCCCCCCATGTGAATGGGTAGGGGTACATTGTACCCCTACCCATTCACCAAAAAATTGTCAAAATGTTAAAAATGATAGTAGACAATCTGGGACAAATCCTTTATTAGATAAAAAAAAAAACTGTCCCGCGATGTCTATTCATCTTCGATCACTGCGTCCGATGACCTGATAAAGAAAAATAAAAGAGCATGGAAAATACTCTGCCTCCATGGGAGGCTCCCGCTATTTTGTGGGTTTGTGATCTTCAAGAATATTTTGCAATTATGCAATTAATATTTCAAAAAATTTTAATATGGTATGGAGAACGTAATGGGCTACCATTCATATATGTATGTATATATATATATATATATATGAATTGACAACCAAATTGTATCTTTGACATGTATTACCAATTGTTTTTGATATTAATATACAATACAAACCATTGATCACACATTGTTGCCGTGTACTTCATTTAAAAAAGTCCCACCCTCCTCTTCTTTTTCATATAGATAGGGATGGAGGCATATGATCCCACAAGATCATTGCCTCATATAAAGTCCGACAACCATTCTTTTCCTTTTAATAGGTGAAACAAAGACAAACTCAGGATGGGTAGTGACATCTAATGGTGCCTGAGAAAATTGCAACAGGCATCTTACCAGATATGCTACACTATATATTGTCAGGCAGGTATACCTGGTAATATACTGGAGAAAAAAAGTGGGGATAGACCCCACCTGTAAGTACTGTAATTACAGAGGACTATGCAGCTTAGTTCGCAGTAATTACTTACAGGTGGGGTCTATCCCCACTTTTTTTTGCCGGTATTTTGCCCTTTAGTTACCTGGATTACACCCTGATTGATGAATCAGCAATTAGAGGATCGCTGTGTCTATCTCTGCAACCATAGTCTCAGATTTCACATGATAGTGATCTACAGGCAATCCCATTTTTGTTTGTTTTGGTATACCCGATAGTTGACATCTCTGATTTTCTCTTTGATACTATAGCAGTCCTGCACTTCAGCATTAAACCTTTTCACCCAGCAGCAGGCTCTAACAACAGAATAAGCAATGAGAGAGAACAAGAGAGCTATGAGCATCAGGCAGTTAAAATGTATAAAGTTCAGTGGATAGCGGAGACTAATAATGAGCTCAAGCTACTAGGTATGATGTGGACCAAATCTCCACAAAGTCTCTGAGCTACAGCACCCAGAACATACCTTAATACGATTCTTAAAAGAAAAAGTGTGTGTTGTCCACATTAGTCATAAAGCATGGAGCTCCTCATCATGTATTCGTGATAAACTCAGATGACACATACACACCATTCATAATCTTGCCAGTCAGAACCTTACAATACCCATTATTTAAAAAAAAAAAACTCTGCAGACTAAGTGGCTTCAATTTCTATATTAGTAGTAGTGATTTTAATGCTCGTTATAAAACTATGAACCAGAACCAAGCTTTAGGTTTTAAAAATGCTATTAGGTAGGTTGTGTGCCAGAAGAGTGCATAAAACCTATTTTCTTGCCTGATATCTTTTTTTTTCTAATTTTACACTGACTGCCATGCATGCAGTAGTAAGAACCAGGTTACCTTAGTTACTTTAAAGCACTACTCATGTTTAAAGTAACATTAAAGGCATTTTTTTTTTAAATAACAAAACATGTCATACTTACCTGTTCTGTGCAGCGATTTTGCACAGAGCAGCCCAGACCTTCCTCTTCTTGAGACCTTTCTCTCTTCTTAAGAGCAAGCAGCTTGCAATGAGGTACCCAAGCAGGCTCGCTCCCGAGCCGCTGCTCTGGGTGTCTACTCAGACACATTGGCTCACTGGCTGTGATTGACAGCAGCAGGAACCAATGGCTCCCGTTGCTGCCTCAGCCATTAACAAAGAAAAGTCATCACTGGATTGAGGGGGAGCTCACAGACATTTTTTATCTTCATGCATAGAATGCATGAAGGTAAAAAATGGTCAACCTTTAGAAGCACTTTAAGGTGGTCAGTCAATGTATATACGGTACTTGCATAGGGACTCACAGTACCATTGATCCAATTTGAATTACTCGCCAACATACTTACATATTTATTTTTCTGCTTTATCTCTACTCACCAAATATTAGGACCTGTGTTGGATAGGGTGAGTTTGCAATTTTTTTTTTTTGAGGGGGGGTTAAAAGCATGCATGTTTATGTCTATGCATATCAATGTCTATGCATGTTGATGTCTATGCCTGCAAAGCAAACTTATCATATAAGAAATAAGTAGGCACTCATAGTTTACTTCTAAAAATTCTAGCTCCCTGGCTGATGTTTAAATTCTGTACTTTTTAAGCCACTGTTCCAGGGGAGGGGACTGGAAACCTTTGATCTAGGGAGGAAAAACATATGAAAATTGCCCTTTTATGGGAGGGACACAATTTCTGTAGGCAAAAGAAAGTGTACCATGGTGCAGCAGTAATTGGTTGACATGGTGAAAGGTGAACCTAAAGAACATGGTTTATTGTGACACACCTTCACATATTTCAGCATCAGCTTTCTTTTCAGCTTTAAGCGTTCCAAAAAGCCACAAGGAAAAGCCACACAAGAAGGAGGTAGCTTTAGTGTCCAGCAGATGTCAATTACTGTGGGTCTCTTTTCTGATCAGGGCTACATGTTCAACATACTGTATATTATGTGTAATGTCCTAGAAGATGACCTTTTTCTGTCCCCCAGCTCAGTCCTCCACAACACTGATTAATACCAAGTATAAAGAAAAAGAATGCATTTTCTAAAACGTATATATGCTGCATGATTGTAATGGGTTTGTTACTCAAAATTGTTGAAACCAGAAACAGCCAAACAACAAGTATTTTAGAAAGCAGACCAAACAAGATATCTTAGTAACAGCTGTAATACATATAAGGAGAAATTCATACTGGCCAATTGAACCTTCTTACATGAAGGCTCAGCCAAGAGGAATAACAAAACCTACAGAGACAAATGCTACCTTATTAAAGAGTCTTGATTGGATGAATGCTCTGTTATGTATATAGTTACATCTAGATTTTTTACTACTTATTTGACTAGGTATAAAACTCTCTCTGGTCCATTATTTATTTATTTATTTTTTTTTTGCTTGGTGAGGGGAGGGTTTGTGTATGGGGGAGCCTAAAGTTCAGCTTTAATATTTGTGTGCGCCTTGTATTTAGAGCAATTTGATCAAAAGAGTTAAATAATTAATTTCAAATTGTTAGTAAAAAATAAGAATCAGAACATATTTGTGAAATGTGTTTATTTTCTCTCTTTTAGAAGAAGACAATTGATTTGATTGGCCTTTATGTCAATTTTATTGCTTGTATTACCCTATTTTTAGAGATGCCATGTTCTTGACGTTTACAAAACATGTAATTGTTTTGAAAGAATTATCTCTGAGTAATAGTTTGCTTGTTTATTTGGCTTGGCTTACAAAAACCAGTTATACTTGTTTTCACCAAGTTCACAAATAATGGCCAAATATATACAAAATTATTTAAAATATATATTTTTGGTTAATATATATACCCTTATTAATTAGAAAATTGAGCACTCTTTGTAAACAATCTGATTTCATACCTCAATATTTTCACACCATTTTGCACAACATTTGAAGCATGTTTTAAATGAAATCAAAATCTGAAATGTGGTATTGTGAAGCAATGCTTACATAAATTAGCCTAAATTAAGTACTATATTTAAACTGTGTCTGTGAGCCATGTCAAAAAATCTCATGATTGATTATTCTGCTGGTTCTGTGCATATATACAGGGATATATTTAGAATTTTCACCCCATATGAATTTATGTAGAATCAGTTTGCTTCAAAACTGATTTAAAAATGTTTTCAGAAATATATAAAGAATTTAAATTTTACACACACATTATATATATATATATATATATATTTGCGGGAACGGTATTATGTACATAGATAACTTGCAAAATAATAATATTGGACCATTTTATATATTTTATCTATATATTTTTTCATACAGGTATTTTTTTGTATTGATTTTTTTCTGTGTGTAGTATATGGCCTTGATAGAATTCACCGTCCTTTCCTTTGCAAAGTGGTCATGGGATTTTGTACGCTAACTGTATGACAGCCAGCTACATAAACTCTGGACATAAACAAAGCAATTGAACAATCCATCAGGAAGGCATTTAACACATATTCAGTTTAGTACATAGGGTGTTAAGACTTTTTGACTGCTCATGGATTTCTGGAAGAATAAAGAGAGGATCAGTGTATCCAACCTGTTCAGAATAACACTGCAGTTTTGGGTAAGCTTTGGACAAATTTCTTGGACATAAAGTTTAAAGCTATTCCTCCCTTCATTGCAACATATAGGGGTTGATTTACTAAATGCAAATAGGCTGTTTTCTTTGGAGGAGAACTTTCCCTTATCTTAGTGAGTGAGGTGAAACTCTTGTGACACTTCCATCATGTGCATGCAAATTTTCACCCGAATTTTCACCACATTCACTAAACTAAAGAAAAAAATCCCTTACAAAATGAAAAGTGAACGAATGTACCTGGATTCAGAATGTTGGTGGTTTGTCTAATAAACCCATATGTTTGTGAGTTATTAAAGTGGTTGTAAACCCTCACATGTACCCAGTGAAGTGAATAGCCTCAGATGATACACAGAGATGAAGCAAATCCTTCTACTTAGGTTTTACTTGTATATCCACTGTCTTCCCCTTTCTTACACTCTTTGGAAAGAGACTTCACTCCTGTTATTTCTTTCACCAGATCTTGACTCTTATTGATCACATCTTTCGCTACACCACACCCCCAGAACACATGCTCACTGTCTTCTACACCCCCACAATTCATTCTTGGACAAATAGCAGACACACACAAATCCCTCCTTTTCAGAAATAGCCTTGTAGCTAGACATTCATGCAAACTCATCCATACTATCTGTCTCTGCACATTTGTCACCCCATATACACTCATTTTCTTCCATACTTCCCCAGCCACTGGTGAATTAACTCCCTTAAGGTTACACACATACTCTTTCTCTATCAACCACTTTCACCTTCAATTTATCCCTCTCCCCTTCTCCTAAATTTGCCAACTTAAACTCTACCCTAAACTTTTCTAATACCCAGTAGTCGCATGCCACCACGTAGGCCACCGTTATCCTTGAATCCCTTCCCACCCACCCCATCTCCTAAACAACCACCCACCCAAAAAAGATATCATCCTAGCACACACTCAACCATTCCTCAAAATTTTCACCAAGCAAAACCAATAATGCTTTAACAAAAACACTCTCACATTCGGAAAACCCAACCCACCATTACATTCACGTCTACACACATATTCTCTCTTGACTCTTTCCATTTTTGACCCCCATAAAAAAAGTAAACAATAACTTATTAATTTTCCTCAATCTTATCTCCCCAGGAGGGAACATATTGCTTACATACAAAATTAAAGGTAAGATTACTGCCTTGACTACTAAAACTTTCCCAAAAATCGTCAATTTTCTTAGACACCAAAATCTCAACTTCTTGGCTATCTTTTCTCCCACTTCATTCCAGCACGCTTCCCCTTTCATTTCATGGTCAAACACAGTACCCAAAATCCTCACTCCATCCTCAACCTTCCTAATCTGATCATCCACACATTCCCCTTGTCTCCCATACACACCAAAACTACACTTATTCCAATTCACACTCATTCTCGACTACTGATCCCCCAATACAACAATTATATTACATTAATGAGCTGCTGTGATATACCCATTCTGCTTCAAAACCTCCCAAAAAAAAACATGATTTGCTTTATCATACGCCTTCTCTAGGTCAAATGAGGTCAGGATAATCAAACTATTCCTACCTTTTCAATAAAATTAATTATTTCTCTAACTAAAATTAAATTCTCAGAGATCATTCGACCCGGCACTGCACAGGTCTGCGTCTTGCTAACCATCCTACTAATGACCTTAGATAATCTCCTCACCACCATTTTTGCAAATATCTTGCAGTCTCAATTTAACAAGAAGATAGGCCTCCAATTTTGAATATCCTTCCTATCCCCTTCTTATAAATTAATACCACTACCGCTTCTCTCATAGATTCGGATAAAATACCTTCCCATATCATGTAACTAAATAACTCAACCACTTCCCCTTTAATAATATCCCAAAACAATTTAAAAAACTCACCTGGTAAGCCATACCCTCCTGGGGTGTTATAAGCCCCCATGCTTGTCACAGCTTCCCACACCTCCTCCTCCTCGTTCACCGCTTTCTGCAAAAAAACCTTATCATCCTCATCTAAATTATCCTCTACCATATCAATCATTCTAGTATCTGACTCAACACACACTCCCTCATACAACCGTTCATAAAATTTAGTCACGCATTCCAGCACATTCTCTCCCTTACATTCCCTCCCTTCTTCATCATACACACCCGCAAACACTCCTTTTTTGCTTACAAACCTTCTTGAAAAAAAATTTAGAGCATTTTTCATCCTGCTCCATATGTTTTACTCTCGCTTGAAAAATAGTTTTCCTCTTTCCTTTAATACCTCTTTAATACCATTCCTAAATGAATATAATGTAGCCAACCTGACTTGTAACCTAGAATATGTCCTTTTCTCACTGCTACTTTTATCTTTTATCCCTACTCTTTTTTTGAAAAAAGAGCAACATTTTCCTTTTGACCCAATCCCACCACCCCAAAATATTAGTGACATTTTTTTTCCTATTAACCCATCTACTATATACATTACTAAAATGGGCTTTGGCATGCTCGTCCTGCAACAATAAACTATTTAACCTCCATACCCCTAAGCCAAACTTAATACTATCCCCCATACTCAAATCAACATACACTGCCACATGATCTGAAAAAATTACCAGCCTGTGTTTAACATTAGCACATTTGAACGCATCAGAAAACAAACATAAATCAATTCTGGATTTGGTGCGCCCACTCTCTGAAAAAAAAGTGAAATACGGATCCACCAAACCCAGAACAATATGAGCATCATTGAGATGTAAGTCGTGAATTACCCTATTCAGCATGGTGCTACCTACATCTAACTTATTCTCCGCTACTCCTATGTGATCTTTCACAAAACGGATCATATTAAAATCACCCATGATAACACTAGGTCTCCTTTCCACTGCATGTAACTTCAAAACTTCAAAAAACTCAAGATGTTCCTATCTATTCACAGGAGAATATAAATTAAAAAGCCTAAACTTCTGGTTAAACAAAACTAAATCTGCCATAATTAATCATCCTGGCACTAACACAACATGTGAAATAATGCAAATATTTCTATTTGTAATGATAATGCCTACCCCAGCATTCCTATTGTCCCCACCACCCACTCCATCCACCACCCACTCCATCCACCACCCACTCCAGAGGCTTGGGAGGTCGATTAAAAAAACATTCCTGTAGAGAGGTGATGTCTCCTCCATTGATCCTCAAGTCCTCAAAAATGGCACTCTAGCAGGAGACCCAAAACCCCTCACATTGAGGGACACCAGCTTGATGGTCATTCACATGAAGATGTGCATCATTCACTCCCAGTCCTATCACTTAAGCCAGAAAACTGACATACATTCCTCAGGGCCACAACGCTTTCATCATCCAGAAACTCCTGACTAGGCGACATTGTGGCCGGCTGAAAAATTCCTGGAGTCCCCGGACTACAGTGGGGACAGAAAGTATTAAGGACCCCCTTAAATTTTTCACTCTTTGTTATATTGCAGCCATTTGCTAAAATCATTTAAGTTCATTTTTTTCCCTCATTAATGTACACACAGCACCCCATATTGACAGAAAAACACAGAATTGTTGACATTTTTGCAGATTTATTAAAAAAAAAACTGAAATATCACATGGTCCTAAGTATTCAGACCCTTTGCTGTGACACTCATATATTTAACTCAGGTGCTGTCCATTTCTTCTGATCATCCTTGAGATGGTTCTACACCTTCATTTGAGTCCAGATGTGTTTGATTATACTGATTGGACTTGATTAGGAAAGCCACATACCTGTCTATATAAGACCTTACAGCTCACAGTGCATGTCAGAGCAAATGAGAATCATGAGGTCAAAGGAACTGCCTGAAGAGCTCAGAGACAGAATTGTGTCAAGGCACAGATCTGGACAAGAGATTACAAGAAAATTCTGCTGCACTTAAGGTTCCTAAGAGCACAGTAGCCTCTATAATCCTTAAATGGAAGACATTTGGGATGACCAGAACCCTTCCTAGAGCTGGCCGTCCGGCCAAACTGAGCTATCGGGGGAGAAGAGCCTTGGTGAGAGAGGTAAAGAAGAACCCAAAGATCACTGTGGCTGAGCTCCAGAGATGCAGGTCGGGAGATGGGAGAAAGTTGTAGAAAGTCAACCATCACCATGGCAGAGTGGCCCGACGGAAGCCTCTTGTTAGTACAAGACACATGAAAGCCCACATGGTGTTTGCTAAAAAGACACCTGAAGGACTCCAAGATGGTGAGAAATAAGATTCTCTGATTTGATGAGACCAAGATAGAACTTTATGGCTATAATTCTAAGCAGTATGTGTGGAGAAAACCAGGCACTGCTCATCACCTGTCCAATACAGTCCCAACAGTGAAGCATGGTGGTGGCAGCATCATGCTATGGGGGTGTTTTTCAGCTGCAGGGACAGGACGACTGGTTGCAATCGAGGGAAAGATGAATGCGGCCAAATACGGGGATATCCTGGACGAAAACCTTCTCCAGAGTGCTCAGGACCTCAGACTGGGCCGAAGATTTACCTTCCAACAAGACAATGACCCTAAGCACACAGCTCAAATAACGAAGGAGTAGCTTCACAACAACTCCGTGACTGTTCTTGAATGGCCCAGCCAGAGCCCTGACTTAAACCCAATTGAGCGACTGGAGAGACCTAAAAATGGCTGTCCACCAATGTTTACCATCCAACCTGACAGAACTGGAGAGGATCTGCAAGGATGAATGGCAGAGGATCCCCAAATCCAGGTGTGGAAAACTTGTTGCATCTTTCCCACAAAGACTCATGGTTGTATTAGATCAAAAGGGTGCTTCTACTAAATACAGAGCAAAGGGTCTGAATACTTAGGACCATGTGATATTTCAGTTTTTCTTTTTTAATAAATCTGCAAAAATGTCAACAATTCTGTGTTTTTCTGTCAATATGGGGTGCTGTGTGTACATTCATGAGAAAAAAAATGAACTTAAATGATTTTAGCAAATGGCTGCAATATAACAAAGAGTGAAAAATTTAAGGGGGTCTGAATACTTTCCGTCCCCACTGTAAGTGCTGGTGATTCTACCTCCACTCCGACTTTCCCAGGACTTCAAAAGGGTTACTTGTTTCAATTCCAGCTGCCTCTGCTTTCAATTTCTTAGCCCTTCTCTTCTTAGGGCTCTCCAAAGCGTCCACCTTGGTCTTGGCACCCAGTGTCTCCATCTTTTCCACCTCCTCTTTTGGGGCTTTCTGCACCTCCGGCTCCCACTATAAGGCTGCTGCCAACTTCTCCATAGCCTCCTCCAGCGCCCTCTCCACCTCTGCTCCACTCTCCGCTATTAATGGCTCCATACTGGTGGGTGGCACTTCTACTCTCTCCTCCACTCTCCCCTCCACACCCTGGTGTCCACTTCCTTCCTCTTCCTCTTCCACCTCCACCTCCTCTCCCTGTCTTTCAGGAGAGTCAGACAGCACCTGTGTGGACACTGGTCGTCCACTCTCAGCAGTGCACCTGACAGCTTCAGCATAAGAGACATAGGCCCTTCTTACTTTTGGACAATTCTTCACTGTGTGATCACGCTGTCCACATATACCACAGGCCTGCTTAACCAAGCAAGCCCCAGCCTCATGTCCCTCCTCCCCACAGTCTTGGCAGTGCATCTCCACATTACATTCATCAATGGTATGCCCAAACTTATGACATCTCCTGCAGTATGTTGGTTGACCAGGATAGTAGAGAAACCCTCTATTTTGTGCTATCGAAAAATTAGCTGGTGAATGCCGCACTCCACCAATCTCTTTGGAATCCACCTTCAGTTTGACAAAAAACTTCAATTTGCCATTAAAGATCCCCAGACGATTAGTCAGCCTGAAGCCTCCCTTCACTGAAGAGCAGTATCTCTTCAAAAAGGCCACTACCAAGGCAATGTTTGTGAAGGGTTTAACCAGGTGACCAATCAATGGCTTCTCCTCCATAGCATACAAGGGTTTCACTATGAAAGGCCTTATAGACTCATGGTTTGCTTTTTCCAATCCTTTACACTTCTCAATAACTCCAGTGCAAAAATTGCTATGCACAAAAGAAACATTATACTACCTTGGTGCTGCATGGTCCTGGATACAATAGATGTGTCGTGGTTCATCTCCAACCGATTTCTCCAGAAAATCCTGCACAAGGGACTCCAAACTCACTTTATGCAAATGACCAGGCATAACCTGAAACCGCAAGGTGTTCTGAATCCCCCTTCGCTCCTTCAAGCTCAGCAAAGAAAATTCAGGCCATCAAGCAATCTTGCCTCTTTTCAGGGCAAGGTAAAGAATGCTATCTGCAAGCTTTATATAACATAGGTTTGAGTGCTAATGAGGCAATTGAAAACACATGCACAGTCCATGAAACATACAAAATGCAAGTTCACCCAGTGTAAAGACATTACTTCAAAGTAGGTACACCTGTTAAGGATGTCCTTAAATTACTAACCCAAAAAACACTCTCTGAGCAGAAAAATCCAAGTGCTGTTCACACACAAAAAGCACAAAAAAAACAAAGTCCCTGAGCATGCCCAGAGCAACCCAAATGCATTTCACACACTAAAAGCTACAGCAAACTAAAACAAAGTCTCTGAGCATGCCCAGACCAACCCAAATTCAGCTAGCACAAAATAAGCCACCCCCCGTCCAAAATTAACCACATCATCCAGCATGCTACAAAATTACAGATGGGACAAAGGTGCTTTGTGGTTGGTATTGGGCTGAGCCCAACATGCCCCAAAGGCAGCCAGCTATGTTGAGTGCATGTGGCCTTGTATGGTTCAGGAGGGGGTTAGGCGATCGCACTTCTCTCCCCTTTCCTAGCTGGCCTTGTTATATGCTCAGAAAAAAGATGTGGTTTGGATTAGTGAAGGCAGCTCACAGCCTTTTGAGAATAGAGTGGCGTGTGGAGTTCCCCTTTAAAAGCAGAAGTTAGCCCATGGAAATCCAAAGAATATGAAGGGGGAGACAAGAGCATTGGAGAATGGAGTGTGGAGTTCCCCTTTAAAAGCAAAAGCTAGCCCATGGAAATCCAAGGGACTAGAGGGGGGAGACGAGGGCATTGGGGAATGGAGTGTGGAGTTCCCCTTTAAAAGCAAAAGCTAGCCCAAAGAAATCATGTGCATTAGAGGGGAAAGGTTAAATGTTCTTTTAGGAGGAGCTAGAGGAGCAACAGTCTTTTTACATAATTTTGACAAGGTTTATGTCACATGTTGGTAATGTAACATGCTAACATGACCTGTGTGCAAATCTCCATAAAAAAATACATAAAGGTGAACCAGCATAAAAAAAAAATTGCCAAGATTAGAGGTGCGCCCATTCAACCCATGCAATTGCATGTACGTTGCTTAATATTTACTAATATTTTGGTCACGCAGTGAACAAACTCATGTGATCGAGCGCAAGAGCCGCTTGTACGTGTGCACTGCTTTCATTGATCTTACGCAGTTCTAAACATATTTGCAGGCACAGCAAGCTTTCTCTGAAAAGTTACTTTCTCATTCTTTTTTGGGTATATTTGTTACTTGGGCAGATGTTACTAAACTTCCTCACATCACCCCATAATATTGGCACCTCCATCTTCTGTCAATATTGAATTGGAGATGTCGTGCGTCATGTCCATAGTGGCGCACAGATTGCATTCTCCCGTGTGCCGAGATCGCTATAGTAAATGGGGAATTTGAGCTCTGTTACCGGCGCACCATTTCTAAATATGGAAATGTGCGTTGCGCCTCGTTGTGCACAAGGCTTTCATAAATCACCCCAACTGTATCTGTTACAATACACAATGAACATTGAGCTCAGAGGTCAGAAGATGCATTTTTGGTAATGGTTGCTATAGTGGTAAATGAAAGTTTTCTCAAACTGCAAGCAGCTAAAATTCAGGTCCATCTCATGATTCACCCAAACCCGAAGCTCATCCCTAAGGCTACATTCATACAGGCAGTTAGGGGCATTTACAGCAGGTTCCTATGGCAAGAATCAACAGATTCATGCAGCTGGGATCCTAGTGTATGAGAACAGCTGAGGCCAGGAAGTCTGTACAAAACAATGACAGGCTGACAGGAACCCTGGCTATTTGCATGTATCCGCGCGTCCAGCGGTTACCTGTGGTTAGGAATGGATGAGTGACCCTGGATGCAGAAAAAATGGACATCTGTGAGTCAGATGTCCTGATTTGCAAGCTGGTTCCAGGTAAAGGATACAAAATACTGAACCAAGAGACTAAACATGACAGTCAGGAAACTACCACCTATAGAATGAGAAGTAGCAATGACAGGCTGTTATATGGTTTATCCATTTTGATGTTTAGAGCTATTTGTTGGACTGCTGACAACAATACTTACTAATAAAACAAAGATAAGAACAAGTCAAGAAGAAGTCAACACTGTAAAAAGTATCAGAGTACATCATGTCATGTGTGCAAAAGAATCATATGGCCTCAGAAATATTACCAGCATGCCTACAAAAATGTGGAGGGTGTAAAAAAAATTAGCTTACTAAAAATTGCAGTGCTTCAGCTGGTGTGTCTAGGGGACAGGAACCACACTGGAGCAGAGATTCTTGCAGCTCTGCAGGGACAGGCCCAGAGGTGGTTCACGCCACACCAGCTGGAGCCAGGAATGGTGGAGTGAGATAATGGCACAAACCTCCAGTCTGCCCTTAGACAGGGAAAGTTGACACATTTGCCATGCCTCAATTTGGTGGTGCAGTGTTTCCTAAATAGGTACCCAGGGTTGGAAGATCTGCTAAAGCAGGCCAGAAGAGTCTGTAGCCATTTCAGGTGGTCATACACAGCCTGTGCTCAGTTGGCTGAAATTCAGCGGGCATTCCACCTGCCAGTAAACTGCCTGATTTGTGACATGCCCACCAGGTGGAACTCGACTTTTGCAATGCTGCAGCAGCTGCACATGCAGCAGAGGGCCGTCAATGAGTACCTGTGTGAGTATGGCACAACGACAGGCTCAGGCCGGCTCAGCTTTTTATATCCATGCCTATGGCTGCTCATAAAGGATGCATGCACTGTACTGTTACCATTTGAGGAGGCCAAAAGGATGGTGAGCCATGACAATGCATGCAACAGTGACACAATCCCTGTTGTGTTTCTTCTGGAGCAGACTCTGAGTCGCATTATGGACAGGGCACTCCAGGCAAGAGCAGCAAGAGGAAGAGGAGGACTTCCTTTTTCTAAGTTCGACTCGAACATCGGATGTTCGCCCGTTCGCTAAAGAGCGAACATTATGGGGCGTTTGCAGGAAATTTGAGTGCCAAATGCCCCATAATGCACTGCGAGATTGCAGTGCATTGCTATATGATGATTGGCCAAAGCATGCACCTGACCTGCATGCTTTGGCCAATCACAGCTCCCTCTGCTAAGAGAGCCATAATTGGCCAAAGGAGGGGTGCCTTTGGCCAATCATGGCTCAGGGGGACTAAGTCCACGCCCCCCAAAAATCCACACCAGACCCTTACCTGAGCACGCAACCTGGCAGGCCGCAGGAAAAGAGGGGGGGACGAGAGAGCGCCCCCCCTCCTGAACCATACAAGGCCACATGCCCTCAACATTAAGAGGGTGCTTTGGGATAGCCCCCCCCAAAGCACCTTGTCCCCATGTTGATGAGGACAAGGGCCTCATCCCGACAACGGTGGCCGATGGTTGTGGGGGTCTGCGCGCGGGGGGCTTATCGGAATCTGGAAGCCCCCTTTAACAAGGGGACCTCCAGATTCCCGGCCCTCCCCCCTGTGTGAAATGGTAAGGGGGTACAAAAGTACCCCTACCATTTCACTAAAAAACTGTCAAAAATTTTAAAAATGACAAGAGACAGTTTTTGACAAATCTTTTATTTCTTCTATTTTCTATCTTCTTTCTTCTATCTTCCTTCGGTTTCTTCCTCCATCTTCTTCTTCTGGTTCTTCCTCCGGTGTTCTCGTCCAGCATCTCCTCCGCGCCGTCTTCTTATCTTCTTCTCCTCGGGCTGCTCCGCATCCATGGCATGGAGGAAGGCTCCCGCTCTTACTTTGCCCTAAAAAGAGCCAAGATTGGGGGGGCGCGGCAAGAGAGTACATTTGGGTGTCCTGATCGAGTTTCTAACACATGTATTTTCTATTTGTATTTTGTTTGTTATGTTGTTGCAAAACAAATGTGTTTTTATCCAATTTATTTGTTACTTTGGTTTGCTGTTTTTTTTTTGGTGGTGGTTATTTTACCATGAAATCTTTTTTTTATGTTGGCAATTTTTGTTTTTACGTTCACTTTGATTTAACTGTCTGTGCTGCCTTATTTTTAAAATTCTTTCTCAAGATGTTGTGCCTAATGTTGTTTTAATCCTTAAAGCGGAGCGCCACCGAAAAAATTTTTTTTAAAAGTCAGCAGCTACAAATACTGCAGCTGCTGACTTTTAAAACATGGACACTTACCTGTCCAGGGCGCCCGCGATGTCGGCACCCGAGGCCGAAGCGTCTCTCCGTCCTCGGGTGCTGCCGCCTCCATCTTCGGTAAGGGAATCAGGAAGTGAAGCCGTACAGTTGCACTTCCCGGTTCCCTACTGCGCATGCGCGAGTCGCGCAGCGCAATCCGGATGGTCCCTGCTGCCTTTGGGACCCGTGTGTTTCCCAGCAGGCAGCGGGGAGGGAGCAGGAAGTGGCGTAAATACCCGCAGATTCTGCGGGTATCTATGCCGGAAGTGGGTACAGATACCTGTAATATACAGGTATCTGTACCCCCCTCCCCCCTGAAAGGTGCCAACTGTGTCACCAGAGGGGGGGAGGAATCTGAGTGGAAGTTCCACTTTTGGGTGGAACTCCACTTTAATAGATGTCCATTTGTAGGTGCACTCCTTTTAACTCCTGTTAATTTACACTGCAAAAGGGTCAAACCTATTCTGTTAGTGTCTCAAATTAACATACATTGGCATGTCTTGGACAAATCCCTTTTTCATTTTTTTTTTTTTTATGTTTTAGTTTTAAGTTACTTTTCCTTCATGGTAGCACATGCATGGATTGTGCATATGCTGCCATGGATAGTGACCAGGAAAGTAACATTTCAGAGTGGTAAGTATTCAATTTTCTTTTTGAGCAGTGGTTTTCAGCCTCAGTCCTCAAGTACCCCCCTGACAGGACATGTTTAGGAAATGTTATCTTCTCTAAAATAGCTGTCCGAAATACAAAGCCATTGGCTTTGATTTAAAGCACCTGTGCAAGATGAAGGGAAACTTGCAAACATGGCCTGTTGGGAGGGTATTTGAGGACAGTTTGAGAAGCACTGATTTAGAGCACTGAACTAAAATCAAGCTGAAGCCAATCCTTTTGCAATTGTGGACATTTGAGGGAAATCAAGATTTTTTTTTTTTTTTTAAAGTTGGGCTTTGTCCCCTTTCTTAAAATTGGCTTCACTTCCTGCCATAGCCAAACAGGAAGTGAGAGTAAAACCCTAATTTTTCCTTGGGGCCACACAGGTCAATCTAACTAGTGCCCCCATTATGCAAATTGCACTCTAGCACTTTGTTGTGTACACCCCAAATTATTAGGTATTTTGGGGTTTATTAAAGGCAAATCCTTTCTGCAATACAAGTGTAGTTTATCATCCAATCATGTAGAGGCAAAGATGCTGTTTTTTCTTTTCCTTGCATGTCCCCCTCGGATCTCCAGCAACTGAACTTCTAAGTGCACTTGTGGTGCGAAGTGGATTTACCTTTAAGTAAATAAACCCCAAGATACATAATAATTTGGGATGTACATGGTAAAATGCTAGAGTGCAATTTCCCGAATGGGGAAACTATTTAGATTTACCTGTGTGTCCCCAAGGACATACATTGGTAGGGTTTTACCCTCACTTCCTGTTTGGCTATGTGATAGGAAGTGAATGATTTTGAATGCGAAATTGGCAAAATTTGGTAGGTGTCTTCACCCTATCAGGGGTGTAGACATCCCCCAAAACTTATAATCCCTCTGCAGTCTATCCTCAAGCAAAAATAAGAAAGGATTTTAATGAGTTTAACTTTGCAAAGACACATTCCTAAGTTCAATTGTGATGCATGTTAATGGCCCATTTAGACCTTTAATAGAAAGTAATCAGTTGCCTTTGACTCTAAACTAAACATTATTTTTGGCCAGTCCTAGAAATCTGCATCTGTTTTTCTATTAACCACTTGGTGTCTGTGCTATAGCCAAACGACGGCCACAGCGTGGACCTGAATTTCTGGGGGGCTGTCATAGGACGTAGTCACTGAGACTCGGGTGATCACAGATCAAAGTAAGGGCCGATCTGTTTATTTTTTCTACTCACACTGACAGCATGAGGATAAAAATAAAAGCTGATCACCGGCTTAGGTGCAAGGGGCATTGGTCCCGAAGAGGCAATTCTGCCTCATCTGTGCCCACCAGTACCCCCTTCCAGTGCCACCTATCAATGCCCACCAGTGATCCCAAGCAGTGCTGACTATCAGTGTAACCAATCAGTGCCGCCTCATCAGCGTACATCAATGAAGGAGAAAAATGACCTGTTTGCAAAATTTAATATCAAAATATCCAAAAATATACCAAGTTATTTTTAAAAATCTGTCTTTTCTTTTGTTTGAACAAAAGAAAAAAAACACACAGGTGATCAAATACCACCCAAAGAATGCTCTATTTGTGGGAACTTAAAAAGAAAAAACATTTGGCTAAGTATGACCACGCAATTGTCATTCAAAATGGATCAGCGCTGAAAATTGGTCAGGACAGCAGGGGGGTTTAAGTGCCCAGTAAGCAAGTGGTTAATTTCCATGCCAACTATGGATTTCTGTAATAAAGATGTGTGCCCGCTGTGTATATGGCGTGTACGTAAGCAAGTCGCACACATATGAACGGTACTCATTGTAAATCATGGGGTACAACTTGTGATGCAACTTTTCAGTCCCAAGTGGTCTTAAGCTCTCTTTCCACTACTGCGAGTTGTTGTGCGACTTGACACATGTGAAGTCACAGGACAAGTCAAAACACATGTATTTCAATGTTCCCCCATTGTAATTGGTGCAACTCCAAAAAAAGTTCTTGCACTACTTTGTTCCAACTTCAGTGCGACTTTTTCTCAGATGTTTTAGTCGCGTGACATTAAGGCTCGGTTTTCACTATTGAAAGCCCAAAGTTGCATACTTTTTGCCACAAGTTTCCCCCAACTTTTTGCCAAAACTTGAAGCAATGCCTGTGTATTTTTGAGGTCTATGGACCTCAAGTCACATGAAAGTGGGACCAAAATAGTGCAGGGACTACTTTGAAGTTGCTGCGACTTGAAGTCGCAGACATCTGTACGGTACTCATTGTAAATCATGGGGTAGAATTTGTGATGCAACTTTTCAGTCCCTAGTGGCATGACAAGTTGCAATAGTGGAAAACAAGCCGAAAAAAGCACATTGTAAATCACGCAACTTTGGTGTTGAAATAGTGGAAAGAGAGCATTAGGCTAAAGCAGTAATAGGAAGATGTACTGTAATGCCGCGTACACACAGTCGGACTTTCCGGCATACTTGGTCTGGCGGACAAGAGTCCGCTGGACAATCCGACCGTGTGTAGGCTCCGGCGAACTTTTTTTTCCCAAAAGTCCGCCGTACCTAGATTTGAAACATGTTTCAAATCTTAGTCCGCCGGACTCCGTTCCTGACGGAAAGTCCGTTCATCTGTATGCTGGTCCGACGGACAGGGTATTGCATCTCGCGCTCGCTGCAATAGGAAAAACAAATTTTCCTATTGTGGCGAGCGTGGGGCATACCAGGCCCTTAGGTCTGGCATGGATTTTAATGGTAACCCCCTACACCGAAAAAAACGGCATGGGGTCCCCCCTAAATTCCATACCAGACCCCGATCCGAGCACGCAGCCCGGCCGGTCAGGAAAGGGGGTGGGGACGAGCGAGCGCCCCCCTCCTGAACCATACCAGGCCGCATGCCCTCAACATGGGGGGGTTGGTGCTTTGGGGGAGGGGGCGCCCCGCGGGGCCCCCCCACCACAAAGCACCTTGTCCCCATGTTGATGAGGACAAGGGCCTCTTCCCGACAACCCTTGCCGTTGGTTGTCGAGGTCTGCGGGCGGGGGGCTTATCGGAATCCGGGAGCCCCCTATAATAAGAGGGCCCCCAGATCCTGGCCCCCCACCCCATGTGAATGAGTATGGGGTACATGGTACCCCTACCGATTTACCTAGGGAAAAAGTGTCAATAATAAAACACACTACACAGGTTTTTGAAGTAATTTATTAGACAGCTCCGGGGGGTCTTCTTCTGGCTTCGGGGGTCCCTCCGGTTCCTCTTCTCCCGGCGTCCGGTTGGTTCTTCTCCGCTCCCTCTGGCCTCTTCTCCCGGTGTTCCAGTTCTTCTGCTGGCTCCTCCACTGTCTTCATAATGCACTTTTGCCAGCAGAGGTCCGGACTTCTGGCCTCTGGCTTCTTGTCTTCTTGTCTTCTTCCCATGTTGACACGACGTTCTCTCAGGCTGGAATGGTCTCTGAGCGCTCCAATGTGACTTATATAGGCGGGGACCCCACCCCCTTATGCCGTCACAGTCCCTGGGCATGCTGGGACTGTGACGGCATAAGGGGGCGTGGTCACCGGGTGATGGTGACCACGCCCCTTATGCCGTCACAGTCCCAGCATGCCCAGGGACTGTGACGGCATAAGGGGGCGGGGTCACCACCTATATAAGTCAGAACGGAGCACCCAGAGAGCATTCCAGCCAGAGAGAGCGTTGTGTCAACATCAGAAGAAGAGAAGAAGAGAAGAGGGAAGAAGGCAGAAGGCAGAAGGCAGCAGACCGGGCTCCTCCGCTATAGCAAAAGAGCGGCAAAAGAGCAGAAGATAGCGGAGGAGTCCGGCAGAAGACCCGGAGAGCGCGGAGAACAGGTCGAACAGCAGAAGAAGAGGCCGGAGACAGCGGAGAAGAACCGGAGAGACCCCCGAAGCCGGAAGAGGACCCCCCGGAGCTGTCTAATAAAATTACTTTAAAAACCTGTGCAGTGTGTTTTTTTTTATTGACACTTTTTCCCTAGGTGAATGGGTAGGGGTACCATGTACCCCATACTCATTCACATAGGGTGGGGGGCTGGCATCTGAGGGCCCCCTTATTAAAGGGGGCTCCCAGATTCTGATAAGCCCCCTGCCGGCAGACCCCGACAACCAACGGCCAGGGTTGTCGGGAAGAGGCCCTTGTCCTCATCAACATGGGTACTAGGTGCTGTGGGGGGGCCGCAGCGCGCCCCCCTTCCTCAAAGTACCCATCCCCCATGTTGAGGGCATGTGGCCTGGTATGGTTCAGGGGGGGCGCTTGCTCATCCCCACCCCCTTTCCCGACTTGCCGGGCTGCGTGCTCGGATAAGGGTCTGGTATGGATTTTGGGGGGGGCCCATGCCGATTTTTTGGCGTAGGGGGTTCTCCTTAAAATCCATACCAGACCGAAGGGCCTGGTATGCCCCTGGGGGTGGGGACCCCCACGCCATTTAAAAAAAAAATTTGACACGTGGGTCCCCTCCGAATCCATACCAAACCCTGGGGGGGACGCCACGCTGTTTTTTTTAATGATTTTTTATTTTTTTAGCAGGCTTTTTTTTTTACATTGAGCGGGAAGTCAGCTGACAGCTGATGACTCATAAGTTGTTAACCACTTCAACATCAGACACTTTTGCCTTTTCCCCCCCAGGACAATTTTCAGCTTTCAGCGCTGTCACACTTTGAATGACAATTGCGCGGTCATGCTACACTGTACTCAAACAACATTTTTAGCATTTTGTTCCCACAAATAGAGCTTTTTTTTGGTGGTATTTGATCAACTCTGCTGTTTTTTTTGCTAAACAAACTAAAAAAGAACGAAATTTTGAAAAAAAAAAGTTTTTCTTAATTTCAGTTATAAAATTTTGTTTTCTCCTTCACTGTCAGGCACTGATAAGGTGGCACTGATGAGGTGGCACTGATGGGCACTGACTGGCGGCAGTGATGGGCACTGACTGGCGGCACTGATGGGCACTGATGAGGATGCACTGTGCAGACCGGGCTGCTCCGCTATAGCAAAAGAGCAGCAAAAGAGCAGAATATAGCGGAGGAGCCCGGCAGGAGAGCATGGAGAACAGGTCGAACAACGGAAGAAAAGGCCGGAGACAGTGGAGAAGAACCGGAGAGACCCCCGAAGCCGGAAGAGGACCCCCCGGAGCTGTCTAATAAATTACTTTAAAAACCTGTGCAGTGTGGTTTTTTTATTGACACTTTTTCCCTAGGTGTATGGGTAGGGACAGGTGAATTGCCCTAGGTGAATGTACCCCATACTCATTCACATAGGGTGGGGGGTCGACATCTGAGGGCCCCCTTATTAAAGAGGACTCCCAGATTCTGATAAGCCCCCCGCCCGCAGACCCCGACAACCAACGGCCAGGGTTATCAGGAAGAGGTCCTTGTCCTCATCAACATGAGGACAAGGTGCTTTGGGGGGGCTGCAGCGCGCCCCTCTTCCCCAAAGTACCCATCCCCCATGTTGAGGGCATGCAGCCTGGCACGGTTCAGGAGGGGGGCACTCGCTCGTCCCCACCCCCTTTCCTGACCAGCTGGGCTGCGTGCTCGGATAAGGGTGTGGTGTGGATTTTGGGGGAACCCCCATGCCGTTTTTTCGGCGTAGGGGTTCCCCTTAATATCCATACTAGACCGAAGGGCCTGGTATGCCCCCGAAGGGGGGACCCATGCAGGTTTTTCTCGCACTGCCCTAATAGGAAGATGTCTTTTTCCTATTGCAGCAAGCGCGAGATGTACCTCGCCGAGAACCAACGCGGTCCTATCGCGCTGGAAACATTCTCGCATGCAGGTACTCCTGTGTGTGCGCTGGTTCACATGCTGGATTAAGGATCTATCCAGCGCACCAATTAAGGTCGGAACCAGCGCAGTGCATTCATCTTAGTAAATGACCCCCTTTGTGTAATAATCACATATATAACAACATATAAAGCATAAACAATGAAACATCAACATGTCCAGGTAACATGCATAGCATAAATGTAACTACCTTGTCAGTAAAGTTCACAGAGGAGTCCACTAAGCATCAAACAACACAATAAAGAGTGTATAAATATATGAATCAGAGGTAAGCTGGAATAATTTACATAACAATACATATTACCATCATGTATATAGTGATATTTTTGATAACAGATTGCAAACTATATAGGTATACTCACTAGCCAAGAGCATCACTTCAAAGTGGACTTCAAAGCCTCAATCAATACAAGGGGCTATAAATAGCTCCTTGGGTGCTATTTATTTAATAGGCAGCCACCCTATTGCATCACACCGCAGAGCTCCGCAGGTGACTTTTAAAAGTTCCTTGGTGTGGGCCTTATTTGACACGTGTGCAGCAGATCGCACCGTTGTGGTTTGCAACCTATGTCTGAAGCGGGTCAATTGTGGCCAGAACAGCAGCTGCTTGGGCACCACATGCTTGACCAAACATATGATAGCAATAGGTGTCCCAAGTACTTGCAGCTAATCTACTAGCAGTACACCACCATCTGATTTTAGCAGGCAAATTTCCCTACCCCAGTTACTGAACCATAAAAAGAAATTGGGTCCCAGCGATCCACATGCTCAGTGTCTAAATGCTAGCTTGGCCAAATTGCTAACACTGCAACTGCTGCCTTTTCAGCTGGTAGATTCTGCCCCCTTTTGTGAATTTGTGGAATGTGTTGTACCCCAGTGGTAGGTTCCAAAATGGCATTTCTTTTTATGGAAGGCCATTCCAGCTCTCTACTTGCATGTGGAAGGCAATGTTTTGGCCTCATTGGACAGGGTGGTCAGCAGTAAGGTGAATATTACCAGTAAAGAAATAAAAAGAGAGAGGGGCGCACCGGCCATGTGTATTATCTTTTGTAAAATATTTATTGAATAAAATGATAAAAGAAATTACTCACAAGCAGTTGTAAAACTGGGTGCAGTAAGAATCAAGCACCGACTAGCAGCAAGCGGTTATTATGATGAGCGAAACCTTCCAAAGGTCTTAGAGGAACATACAGGCATCACTACCAGCTAACGCGTTTCGAAGGGCACGTCCCTTCTTCATCAGAGCTCAGCAGTGAACCCTCCTTCAGTGGTCCCTGTATATATAGTGTGACAAAAAGGCACAGTCAATGGATTAGGGAGGGCACATGGGGCCCCTCCCCCTCAATGGATCCCTCCCTCCTAGGCTCCTCAAATGTACAAGCAAATAGATGAAGATTAGTAGAAAGTAAATAAATGAATATAGATGAATATACATAAATATATGTGGGTATCAGTGTGGTTAAATGCTACCGAAGGCAGGGGCTACCCATGGGGGAAACATAACATACACACAGTGATGGATGATAACATGTTGAGCACAGAAAGTTGCAGAGTGGCATAGGCAATGTATACCTGTTAATAGGGGAAAGAACCATATGGTAAGCAGGCTATCCTATGCAAGTGGACACTGTACCTTCAGTTTTCCAATCCGATCCCTGTATCTGCGAGCGGCTCGCCGAACATTTCCGGGTAGTGTATCCGTGCTGGAACACACGCCAGTGCGTTTGCGTTCCAGGTGGGAGGAAGAGGCGCGGTGCGCGTCACTTCCTCTGTGCCTGTTGTCGCTCACCAGTGACGTAGGCGGCAAGGGATAGCACGGCGCCATGTTGCTGGGGGCAGACTTTCGAGGGGACATGGCTAATAGAGCACAGGATCCACCCGTCGTCAGCCTGACCATGCATCTGCCTTACAGATAGTGACTGCGCCAATCAAGGGGCCCCAAAAAAAAAAATGCTAAGGATGTCAAATGTAAAATATAACACCAAAGGGGCCACTGCACAATAATAGATAGTATATAATGCTATATATGCACCTGAGGAAAATTAAGAAAAGTTAGTAAATAGTGGATGATATATATAATATATTGTAATAGTGAAAAAAATAATAATAAATAATAATAATAATGAATGATAGAAAAAAAAAAAATATATATATATATATATATATATATATATATATATATATATATATATATATATATATATATATATATATATATATATATATATATATATATATATATATATATATATATATATATATATATATATATATATATATATCAGCATTAGAATAAGGTGCTCACCCCGTATGCCAATCTGCACGTGACGTAAATGCCCATATCACTGGCATGCCATGAACCGACCTCGGGCATATGAGGAGATTATATGAATAAGGGGATAACCCAGGCCAGACCAAAATGAATAAAAATATATATATAAAAAAAAAATTATACTACACAGGGATGGTACTGAAGGAGTGGACACATGTGCACAAACAGTAACTTGAATAATGACTACTAAATAGTGCTATACATATGATAGTCATAAAGTACCCCACAATGGGGGGGGGGGACCAGGGAAGGAGAAACATGCAGTAGATAAAAAGGGGGAGGAAAGAAACAGACGGTCCCTCCCCCGTTACTGTGTGCAACATATGTAGAGTGACAAACATATCACTAACAAAAAGATACCTATATTATATAGATACAAAAAATGTCACTGATGGTAACACAATAACAATATTACAAATAAAATTAGTAGAGAATTAAAAGCAATTTTAGATCACTAAAAAATGTGAAATATACATGATACACTGATTGAACTATAAAACCTAATTGAATGCAACAAACAAAGCCGACCTGATTCCAGAGACAAAAAAGGCAAGATAAAGGTAAAGGGGGGGGGGGGTGACAATGACACATGGGAGCACCATAGATGGGCACTGCAAAGTCATGTGATTTTGTGAACCTCAAGGTCCTCATTCAATCCCCCGGGGGTCATACTCCCGAGGCTGAAGATCCAATAGGCTTCGCGTTTGCAAAGCCTTTGGTGTCTTCTGCCCCTATCAAGGCCGCCTCCAATAGACTCGATCCCAAACACTCTCATGCCTGATGGATCACCATGATGGACTTCCTGAAAGTGCCGAGGGACCGGATATTTGACCCATGTGTTCTCTCTTTTTATTTCTTTGTCTGCTAGGATTCCCCATCCTTGAGGGCAGCAAGGCCTGTGTTGTTTTACCATCTGTCTGGTGCGCAGGAGTCATTTCTTTTTCTGGTATCGGGTGAATATTACTGCTAACCTGATCCAGCAGGTAAGGAGAGGGACGTTACCTTTCCTTCACAGCGCACTAGGTAACTCTGCTGGCAGCTGGGAAGGATGCAGGACAGGGTTCAGTGTTTGTGCTAGTGGTGATTCTGTCACAACTGTCTCCTCCACCCCCTCCTCTTCTTCTTCCTCTACGGCCTCTTCTGCAGATTTGTCTTCTGAACCAGCGGTGCTCCGTAAGCTTTCAAGGGGGTACGCAGTCAGGCTAAAAGATGCCATGCAGTACTTGATTTGATCTGCCTAGAGGACAGGAGCCACACTGGGGCAGAGATTCTGTCAGCTCTGCAGGGGCAGGCTCAGAGGTGGTTGACACCATGCCAGCTTCAGCCAGGAATGGTTGTATGCGACAATGACACCAACCATCTCTCCGCCCTCCGACAGGAACACTTGACCCATGTTCCATGTTTGGCACACGCCCTGAATTTGGTGGTTCAGCGGTTCTTGAGCAGATACCCAGGCTTACAGGATCTCCTGAGGCAGGCCAGAAAAGTTCAGGTGGAACTCATCGTTGGCAATGCTGCAGCGGCTGCACGCACAGCAGAGGGCCATCAATGAGTACCTGTGCGAGTATGGCACCAGGACAGGGTCAGGGGAGCTTGGCTTCTTTTTGTCACACCAGTGGCTACTGATAAAGGATGCATGCACTGTCCTGTCACCATTTGACGAGGCCACAAGGATGGTGAGCAGCGACAATGCATGCATCAGTGACACTGTCCCTCTAGTCTTCCTGTTGGAGCACACGCTTCGTGGAATCAAGGACAGGGCATTTGAGGCAGAACAGCGGGAGGAAGAGGAGGTCTTCCTTACCTCTCAAGGCCCCCTTTATCCAGATAGCATTCCTGCGGGCTCGCCAAATACACAGGAAAAAGAGGAGGAGGAGGAATGTGTCAGCATGGATGTAGAGGATAACACTCAGCAGCAGTCTTCAAGGGATGGTTTTCAGTTACCAGAAACCCAAGGAGTTGTACGTGGCTAGGAGGAGGTAGTTACGGATAATGTGATCCTTAGTGACCCAGAGGACTCAGAATCTAATGCCTCTGCAAACTTACGCTGCATGGCCTCCCTGATTCTGCAAAGCCTGCAAAAGGACCCTAGGATTCGTGGTATCAAGGAGAGAAATCATTACTGGCTGGCAAACCTTCTTGATCCATGTCACAAGGGTAAGGTTGCAGAACTCATCCTGCCTTCGCAAAGTGAGCAGAGGATGAAACATCTTCAGTAGGCCTTGAAGAAAGGTTTGTGCAATGCATTTCCAGACCTTGGGAGTTTACAATTTCCTGGTGCTGGGCAACGTGTTGCTGAGGCTTCGTTCAGTCGGAGGAAGAGCGGTGGAGAAGGTGGCTGGCTGACCGATGCCTTTAAACAATTTTTCAGTCCTCAGCACCAAGGTCTGATTGGGTTAAGCAATCATCTCCAGCATCTGCATTACATGGTGCAGGAATATCTAGGGGCAAGAGCAGACTTGGAGACCTTTCCAACAGAGCATCCACTGGGTTACTGGGTCTTGGGGATGGACCACTGGCCAGAACTTGCTCAATCGAGCTATGCAATCAAGCTACTGGCCTGTCCTGCATCCAGCGTGCTTTCTCAATGCACATTCAGTGCTGCTGGAGGGTTTGTAACGGATCATAGAGTGCGCCTGTCCACAGACTCACATTCATAAAAATGAATCAGTCTTGGATCAGCAGCTATCAAGCACCTAAAGCTGATGAAACTGATTGAATTTGCTATGGATCTGGGATCCCTTGAAGACTGCTTATGCTGACTATCCTATCCCTCCTCCATCGTGAGGATGATAGCTTCCAACAATACTTTTGGTTTAGGCACCACCACCACCACCCAAGGCCCAATATGAAGACTGCTTATGCTGACTATCCTATCCCTCCTCAATCGTGAGGATGATAGCTTCCAACAATATTTTTGGTTTAGGGCACCACTACCACCCAAGGCCCAATTTTTCTGCCCCTGTTTAACAGGGGCATGTAATTACAATTTTTGATTTAATATTTCACAGCAGGGCCCATTCCTGCACCCAACAAGAGTATCTGTGAGGGGTTACAGTGTTGTGACACCACCACCCACCAAGGCCCAATTTTTCTGCCCCTGTTTAACAGGGGCATGTAATTTTAATTTTTGATCTAATATTTCACAGCAGGGCCTGTTCCTGCACCCAACAAGAGTATCTGTGAGGGGTTACATTGTTGTGGCACCACCACCACACATGGCCCAATTTTTCTGCCCCAGTTTAACAGGGCATGTAATTACAATTTTGTATATAATATTTCAATGCAGGGCCAGTTCCTGCACCTACCAAGTGTAACTGTGTTCTGGTACCACCACCAAAGGCCCAATTTTCTACCCCTGTTTAACAGAGGCATGTAATTACAATTATTGATATAGTATTTCACAGCAGGGCCCGTTCCTGCACCCATCAAGAGTAACTGTGAGGGCTTACAGTGTTCTACCACCAACACCTAAGGCCCAATTTTCTGCAGAGTATATAGAGCAGGTCATATAGTATATATACTGCTGTCATTTTTTTTTATTTGGGTGCAGGGTTCCCCTTAACCACTTCAGCCCCAGAAGGATTTACCCCCTTCCTGACCAGAGCACTTTTTGCGATGCAGCACTGCGTCACTTTAACTGACAATTGCGCGGTCATGCGACGTTGCATCCAAACAAAAATCCTTTTTTCCCACAAATAGAGCTTTCTTTTGGTGGTATTTGATTGCCCCTGCGGTTTTTATTTTTTGTGCTATAAACAAAAAAAAGCGTCAATTTTGAAAAAAATGCATTATTGTGTACTTTTTGCTATAATAATATCCCCATTTTTTTTTTTAAAAAAGCAAATTTTTTCTCAGTTTAGACCGATATGTATTCTTCTACATATTTTTGGTAAAAAAAAAATCACAATAAGCATATATAAATTGGTTTGCGCAAAAGTTATAGCGTCTACAAAATAGGGGATAGATTTATAGCATTTTTATTAATATTATTTTTTTTTACTTGTAAAGGCGGTGATCTGCAATTTTTATCATGACTGCAACATTATGGCGGACACATCAGACAATTTTGACACATTTTTGGGACCATTGGCATTAATACAGCTATCAATGCTATAAAAATGCATTCATTACTGTAAAAATTTCACTGGCAGTGAAGAGGTTAACACTAGGGTGCAATCTAGGGGTTAACTGTGTTCCCTGGAAGGTGATTCTAACTGAAGGGGGAGGGGACTGACTAGAAGAAGTGACGGATCGTGGTTCCTAGCTAATAGGAACACATGATCTGTCACTCCTGTCAGAACAGAACAGGGAAGTGTTTGTTTACACACACTCGTCCCTGTTCTGTGTCTCCTGGTCACGATCACTCATGGCCGGTGGTCATCGCGTACTTCGGCCACGAGCATCGGCACCCCCGCTGTGCAGTGGGCATGCGCCTGCTATCCCGAAGTATAGCTACGACGGCTCATGCAGGGGAGCCAACCTGCCGAAGTATAACTGTGGCGGTTGGTCTGGAAACAGATAATATCCATACCAGACCCAAAGGGCCTGGTAATGATTTGGGGGGGACCCATGTCACTTTTATCCATGATTTTCATCTATATTGCCGAAACCCAACAATACATTACAGCCACGAGTAGTTTTAAATTACATTTTTTCCTTTAGAAATGTAATTTTTCTGTGGTATTGTTCTAAACACAGGAAAAATGCGCTACTTTACGGGCATTTAAAGGAATATTTCATCTTTATTGTTTCACTTTAAGCATTATTAAAATCACTGCTCCCAAAACTTTTTTTGCATTGATATATGTCCCCCCGGTCCCCAAAGTCTTTTAATGGCAGTAACTTGCATATAAGGCTTTAAAATTAGCACGCTTGATTTTTCACATTCGTGTCCCATAGACTTTAATGATGTTTGCGAGTTCTAACAAATTATTTGCCTGTTCGCATGTTCTGCTGCAACCGAACTGGGGGGTGTTCGGCTCATCCCTAGGCAACAATATAAGTTGACTGTGGAAGAGCACATTATAGATATCATTGCCATAGTAAATCTGAGAGTTCTCCAGATGCTGGTTAAGGCTTGACCGGCATCTAGAGCATTCTTCAGACTAAATATCCCTTAGGAATCCCCCCAATTTTATCAGCCCAGTATACACTTTGCTCAACAGTACTAATTCCTGAAGAATAGGGACCTTTTGAAACCCTAAAATGTGCAGGATTTTGTATGGTAAAAGAATCTGAATAAAATCAAATCTTTACTTTATTAGTCACTTTGGTGCTTTCCTCCTTGCATGCTCAGTTCCTACTTGATTTAAGACCACTCCTGAAAGACCACCCTAAAAAGAATCATCCCCTCTATACTGCTTAAGAGCTGACAGAGAACACCTACTACTTCTAGAAATCCAGCACGCCATACCTTTCTTCTACTTCCCAAGCATTAATAGCAGTGACGGTGGAGGCCAGGTAAATTGTCATGACTCCAACCCCTTAAAAAAAAAAATCTTTTTATGCTTTTTTTCATCCATGAAGCTCACTGTTGCCTATTTTTCTCTAGTTTTTTTAACTACTTCCTGTCTACATGCATTTGCTGTATATCATCAGTCTGGACTGCATTTCTGATGGTAATAATAGTTCACCATGCTTCTACTGTGTGTGGGCACAGCTAGGTTATTATCTATCAGGAGTGCGTGTTACAGGGTGGCAGAGCAAAATCCCAACTGGAGATAGCTGTCACCCTGTAATAGGAAGTGTCCAAAGAAAGACCTTCATGGCAGGATCACTAGGTATTATTGTAATATGACGTTTCTGACGCTGTACCCCTCTCCCCGCACCACACAATGGCTCTTCATTCATGAATGGAAGTTGATTTTTCATGAATATACTTTGTATAAGCCTACTTCTGCACTCCTGAGTGGTTCATCCCAGCCACCGTAGCTGTGCTCTCTGCAGTCCTCTAGAAACTTGAACCAGGAAGCCCTATGCGTTAACCACATGGAGGAAACAAACAATCCCTAAGTTCAGTCTCTGCAAGTGGTGGAAACTTAGTAAAGTGGTCCCACAGTCATACTACACAATCACCTCTACAGAAGACGCACTGAATGGCATCAATTGCGGCATTATCAGCCAAATTGCAGGAGGGGTAAGAGCCCGCTTAGGGCAAACTTTATGTATATGCCACTTCCCTATAGTGTGTAATTTTGGCGAAAAATCACAGACTGAAATCTGAACTGTGTTGAACGTTTTGTACTCTTATACTGCCCACCATGATCAATACGCAGCCCTTTACACAGATATATACGTGTAGCACTAACTCTCTGTGGAGCTGCTGGTTTAAGCGGGCTGTTACCTTCACTCTTGATACCTCTGTTTCACCGTCACCGGGTCTAGGGTTCCGTTGAGTTTACCTCTGGACGATACAAGCACCAACACCTGAGTACGTTTTCAATGCTTTGTTGAACCAAGTAACGAAGGAAGTAGCAGGAAAGAGGCAGGAGGAAAACTGCAGGGAAGCTCAAATACCTTTCTTCAGGTTTCTTTAGAACATCCTTTAAGGTTGAATACTGTAATTGAATGCAATCCCCTTTTTGTGGGACACGATCTTTGCTCGCCTGGATAGGCCTCTCTCACTTGCCTAACTGCCAGTACGTAGCACAAACAAAAGTCTCTGCCACAGACTTGCTTAAAATAAACCCGTACGATCCTCTGCCACAGGATATATTGGTTCACGATGAATGTCAGACACAGTACTTGGACCTCTAAGCCAACCCGGCAGTACCATGTAATAAGACTACTTCAGGATACGTCCTCCAACCGAGTCACCAGGCCCCTCTCCAGACAAGCACTCTGCATGATCCTTCCATGACGGGTCCTCCCCTGGGATCTTCTCAGTTGTCCAGCTTCTACACTCTGGATAGACAGCTCAGGACCATTCCTTGGCTGCTGTTGTAGGCCCCAGACAGGCTTCTGGGCCCACCCACCCGCCTCAGCGACGCGGGCCTCCATAACGGAGGACCACAAGGTGGTACTCTAACACATACCTGTCAGCCAGGAGGGCCAGCAGGTGGCTGAAAACGAAAACCTAAACATGGCGTCTGTCCCATAAATACCCTCAACCTAACTTCCTATAATGAGCAATTCACTAAATTATCAGATGGTAGATCACAAATCTACCAGCGCTACATACTGTTAATATCAATTAGTGTAGAAATTACATTGCTGCCTTTGCTGTGATAGGGCAATTATTCAACACCGTGTATCTCTGTTGGCGCCTGTGATTTGCTGAGTTAAACAATAATAAAAAAGAAAAAAAATTCTCTCCAGCCCAACTACAGGCAAGGATGTTATGAACTCCCAAACCATTCCTTTTCCACCACTCGTTGTTGCAAGTGGTGGGAACTCAGTAAAGTGGCTTCACAACCACACTATATGATCGCCCCTATAGAAGATGCGTTGAATGGCAGTAACTGCGGTATAATTAGCCGAATACAGGAGGGATAAGAGCCCGTTTAGGGCGAACTTTTTGTATATGCCACTTCCCTATAGGGTATCACTTTGGCGATCATTTAAAGACTAAAACTTGAACTGTGTTGAACGCTTTGTACTTCCTACTGTCCAAATGATATTGCTGCCTTCGTTGTGTCTGAGCATTAATTCAACACTGCCTACTTTTGCTGGAATTTGTGATTTGCTAAACAATAGAAAATTTTCTCCAGCCGAATTATAGGCAGGCTTGTCATGAACTTCTAAACCATTTCCTTTCCACCACCCGTTTCTGTTATATTAGTATAAGCCTTTTCAAATGGACAAAAGGATTTGCCCTAAGGACTAATCAAATAATCTAAGGGTGGAGTCAATACTGGGGGTTTCCCCAAAAGGAGCAGGATAAAGTGTAACACCATCTTTTGTCCACATCTTGGATATAAGAACTTTCATGGTGGGGGATTCGGGGTCAGCAGGGTTTTAATGACAATGTTGCCTATTACTGAAGTAATTATTTATTAGTCACTGTGTACTTTGTAGGAATGAGGTCCACCAGTACGGTCGCTGTACCAAATTGGTTGGACTTTTTTTATTTATTTGTGTAATTCATCAATAAAGCCTCATCTTTTGTATAATTATACCATTGTTGACCCATCCCTTAATTGCTTTCTGTGGACAATTCTTTGTCCCTCTTTTTTTGAATAGAGTATCTAATTGCTTATGGGGAGGGGCGAATTGGTCATTGTTCAAATTAGCTTAATAATACTTTTGCAGGGTCCAAGATTTTTTATATTTTTGTTTCGTTATTGTAATATAAGCTGCATATATAATTGAAATCACAATAACTTGTTAAAGCTTATGTGAGAAGTGTGTGATTAGGTACTATAACATACTTTAGATAAAAGAATTACCAACATTCATTAAGAAATCAGCTTAACATTACATTTCCCTGCCTAATGTAAGGTCTATACAAAATGGGCTTTTTTCACATTTACATTACATGCTGATCTCTAAAGAAAAACAAATAGATTAAAGATACTAAAACTATCTACATAAAACCAGCATGATATATTTTGCATGATTTGTATAATGATGAAGATTCTAATAAATGATACAGTAGGATTGATACCCAATAAAAGATACCTAAATATCACTTTATGCTCTCTATCTCTGATATTGTATATCATACTGCTTCTAAGGAAAGCCATATGTCTAGGACAGATCAGATAACCTAATGTCTTAGGAAGGCCAAGCATGCCTAAGTGTTTTTTCAAATGTTTTTGAAGGCTTTCTTTTGCTATATTCCTCCCTTCAGTAAATAGCTATATTTCTGAAAGCTTTGAGGTATGTTGTTAGATTTATTTTAAATTTAGATAGAGGCTTTCTGAACATTATACTAATTTTGTGGATTTTTTAAAATAAAGAGTTATATAACACTTTGCCTGCTTTTTCTCTATTTCCTTTATTGAAGCTTTAATGGTATGTCAAGACTACTTTTTTTTTTTTTTATTCTATTTTATCATAAGTTTTTTTTCTGAATAAATCTAATGTCAGCAAAATATAACTCTCACTGCTATATTTTTAGTTTATTTTGTGTTTATAATCTTCCTTTCATAAAAGATGTCCCCTATTTGAAAAAAAATATTGTCCTAATGTGTAGAGATGGGCCGAACGACCCTCTGCTCGGTTCGCACCAGAACTTTCGAACATCGCTAAAGTTTGGAACTGAACGATCCCTATTAACCTCTTCCTGCCCGCCGGCTGGGTGGCGTTGCTCTCATTCTGGGTGGATGTCATGTGATGGCCGCCCAGAACGACCACTCTCACAAGCCCCCGGGGGCACGCAGTGTGGCAATCATGGCCGCGCCGTGTCGATAGGACATGGCGCGACCCCGATCTGTGTAAAGAGCCGTGGCCTCCGTTCTTTAACCATGTGATCGGCTGTGTCCAATCACAGCCGGTCACATGTAAACACAGAGATGCCGGTAATCGGCTCTCCTTGCCTCACACTAACAGTGTGAAGAGAGGAGAGCCGATCAGGGGCATCTCCTCACAGAGGACATCTAGAAATGTAATCAGGGCACTGATCATCAGTGCCTTGATTACAATTAAGTGCCATCAGTACCCTGATTACAATTAAGTGCCACCAGTGCCAGAACTGTGTGCCCACCACTGCCAGCAATCAGTGACAATTTGTGCCCACAATTGCCAGCAATCAGTGCCCACAAGTGCCAGCAATCAGTGGCCATTAATGATGCCCATCACTGCTGCCCATCAATGCTCATCACTACTGCTCATTAATGCCACGCATCAATGCCACCTATCCATGCCGCCTATCCGTGCCCACCAGTGCCCCCTACCTGTGCCCACCAATGCCATCTATCTGTGCCCAGTTCCCACCAGTGCCGCCTATCTGTGCTCAATCAGTGCCACATATCAGTGTCACCTATCAGTGTGGCATATTCATGCCTCATCAGTGCCACCTAATCAGTGCTAATAAGTGCCACCTCATCAGTGCCATCACTGCCCATCAGTGCTGCCTCATCAACGCCCATCAGTGAAAAACTTTTATTTTTTTTCAAAATTTTTGGTCTTTTTTTTTTTTTAGGAAAAAATAAAAAACCCAGGAGTGATTAAATACCACCAAAAGAAAGCTCTATTTGTGTGAAGAAAATTATAAGAATTTCACATGGTTACAGCGTAGCATGACCGTGCAATTGTCATTCAAATTGTGACAGCGCTGAAAAAATGGCCTGGGCAGGAAGGGGGTGTAAGTGCCCTGTATTGAGGTGGTTAAAGTCTATGGGACCTGAACTGGAAAAATCAAAAGTGCCCATTTTGAAGGCTTATATGCAAGTAATTGGGCATACAATGGTTATAGGGGTCTGGGTCCTGCCCTGGGAGACATGAATCAATAAAAAAAAAGTTTGTAAAAAATGTCATTCTCAAATGTGCAGTAATTTATTGATGCTTAAAGTGAAAGCATAAAACATAAAAAAAAGTTACTTTCAATATAGTGCCTGGGGGTCCCCTTAGTCTACCTAAGTGGCACATCTGTACTCTGTAAAAAAATGACATTTTCCCTGCAAGCTTTCTTTATTTTGTATAATAGGGTTTGGGGAGCCAGTCTGTATGATGAGGCCACAAAGAAGTGCACTGGGAACAAGATTAGAGATTTGTTGGATAATGTCTGGTGTCTCTTCCCCAGACATTGGATAAAAGTAATGGGTGCGGAAAAATTGGTCTTTGGGTGTCGGTGGTGCCTTCACACCGTAGCCCTATAGAGGTGCTCTTGATGGAGGCAAAAAAATTGCAATGATATGCACCTGTCAAACAGGTGCAGAAAAATTGGTCTTTGGGTGTTAATTGTGCCCATGAAACCTATACCTAAAACATTCTTCCAGTTGAAATGATTAAACTAAGGCAGATTGATTGAGCTAGGCAGCCTCGAAGTCCTGCAGAGATTTCACATCCCAAAAAGACTTAATCAGTGACATCAGGATCAGGGGCTTCATAGCCAGTAATCCAGGACTGATTCATTTTTATAAAAAAGTCAAACGGCCCACGGAGTCTGTAGACAGACGCGTTCTATGATCAGTAATGAAACCTCCTGCAGCACTGAATTCCCGTTCTGAAAGCACGCTGGATGCAGGGCAGCCCAACATCTCAATAGCATACTGGGCAAGTTCTGGCCAGTGGTCTATTCTCATGACCCAGTAAGTCAGTGGATCGTCAGCTGGAAAGCTCTCCATCTCTGTTTTGGCCCCAAGGTAATCGTCTACCATGTGATGCAGACGCTGCCGACGGGATGTGGAAGCTGACAGCCCTGGGCGGCGAGGACTAAAAAAATTCCAAAATGCCTCACTTAGGCATAGGCCTTCTCCAACGCTCCTCTCTTGACCAACTGGAGACTCAAAACTATGTTTTCCATGACATTGTAACCTACTGGAGTCAGGAAAAACGTTCAATAAAATCCTCTTTAAGGTGTCTGTAAGAGATTTTATCTTCTGCACTCTCTGTGGGGACAGAATGAGTTCTGAGACCTTCCCCTTAAAACAGAGGTCAAGGAGGGTTGCCAATCAGTAATCACCCTTCTCTTTTATGCCATGTATTCTTGGGTCCTTTCTCAGGCTTTGATGCATGAGGTTGCCCATGCGCCTCAAATTTGCTGAGGCTTGAGAAGCAGATTCCTCAGGGTCACTCCAGATGACAGCATCTGGAACTTCCTCCTCCCAGCCACGTACTTACTCCCAAGGGTCCTGGGGTTGGAAAGCCATCACTTACAGATTGACGCATGTCTTCCTCTTCATCAAAGCCTATAAAAGTGCCAGAATCCTCCTCCTCATCCTCCTCCCCTCTCTGCTCCTGCGTGTTCTGTGACATAGGAATGATGGTGTCTGAATAAAGTGGGCCTAGAGAGGAAAGGAAATCATCCTCTTCCTCCTGCTGCTCTGCCTCCAGTGCCCTGTCCATAATGCCACGCAGAGTCTGCTCCAGCAGGAACACAACATGGATTGTGTCACTGATGCATGCACTGTCACAGTTCACCATCCTTGTGGCCTCCTCAAATGGTGACAATACAGTGCATGCATCCTTAATGATTAGCCATTGGCATGGGGAAAGAAAGCTGAGGCGGCCTGAGCCTGACGTCAAGCCGTAGTCACACAGATACTCATTGACGTCCCTCTGCTGCATGTATAGCTGCTGCAGCATTGACAAAGTCGAGTTCAACCTGGTGGGCATGTTACAAATCAGGCGGTTTACGGGCAGGTGGATTTCCCGTGGAATTTCAGCCAACTGAGCACTGGTTGTGTATGACCGCCTGAAATGGTTACAGACTCTTCTGGCCTGCTTTAGCAGATCTTCCAAACCAGGGTATCTATTTAGGAAACACTGCACCACCAATTTGAGGACATGTGCCAGGCATGGCATATGTGTCAAGTTTCCCTGTCTAAGGGTGGACAGGTTTGTGCCATTATCGCATACCACCATTTCTGGCTCCAGCTGGTGTGAACCAACTCTGGGCCTGCCCCTGCAGAGCTGCAAGAATCCCTGCTCCAGTTTGGTTCCTGTCCCCTAGACATACCAGCTGAAGCACTGCTTGGCATCTTTTAGCCTGACTTATTGAATAGGCCCTTGAACGCTTAAGGGGTACTTGTGGTTCATAGGACAATTCAGCAGAGGAGGGCATGGAGGAGGAGGAGGAAGAAGAGGGGGCAGAGCTGACAAATCTCGCATCATCACCACTAGCTGTATGGAGACGTAGGGGCACAACAAGCTGCAGCACTGATCCCTGTCCTGGATCTTTTTTGAGTTGCATGCAGAGTTACCCAGTGTTCTGTGAATGAAATATATCATCCCTGACTATGCTTGCTGGACCATGTGTCAGCAGGAACATGGACTTTGTGGCTGACTGCCTTTCCCAATGATGCCACAACATGGCCTTCTACATGATGGTACAGAGCTGGAATGGCCTTACCTGAAAAGAAATACTGACTGGAAACCTGCCATTGTGGTACAGCACATCCTGAAAATTCATGAATGGGGACGGAAGATGGAAAGGCAGAACTTGTAGAGCCAACAGCTTTAAAAAGTTTGCATTTAGACGCTGGGCATGTGGGTGATGGTGACTGTATTTATTTATTTTTGCTGCAGCAGTTGGGGCAGAGAAATTTGCCGGCTATAGTCCCAAGGACCTGGGATACCCTGCACTATACCATCATCCCAGTCAGTTAAGGCTGCTGAGAGGTCATGAAGTATAGCGGGGGCAGACTGCGGTGAGTAAGGAGGAGGAACAGATTTGCGCCCCTTTTGTGTGGCTTTCAGGTCCTCTTGCCAATGGGTGGAAGGTTAGATGCCTTGTCAAGCATGTAGTACCCAAATGGCTGGCGTTTTTGCCATGCTTCAGGTGCTGGAGACAAAGTTTGCAAATTGCCACAATGCGATCAGCTGCAAACATGATTAAAAAGGCCCAGACAGCTGAGCTGTGGGAAGTGGGCTGGGATATAACAGCTCCACAATGAGATGGAATAGGATGGCTGCTCTCTACTCTTTCATGATGGCTGCCTTGTTGGGGTTGTGCCTCACCCTCACTTTCCTCCTCTGCTCTATCTGACACTCAAGTTGCATCAGTGACCTCATCATCATCATTTCCTCCATGCTCATTACCACTGAAGACAACTTGGCAACGAGGATACGCCGTGACGTCACCCGTGGCCACTGCGCATCCCCTCTGCTGTTTGGAAGATCGTCACCGCTGTTTGTTTGCTTGCACTTACCAAGTGCTACACATGTGAGTGTTATGATTTTATATACTGATTAAAGAGTTTTATATATACGGAGAGCACTATCTCTTTGCCATTTTTATTTCATATATGGCCATATTGGAGTGTCCTGTACCGGGTCCCTGACGGAGGTCTTTATATGCTGCATACTATTTGGTTATATGATAAGGCGTTTTTTGACCGTCTATAACTAAAGGTTCCACATCATCAGGTGAGAGGCCATTTGTTACCATGGTGGTGGGCTCCTGGAATCACCTGTTTGCAAGCATGCTGTTAATTCAGAATTGAAAACTTATTAGGACCACCTTTATGGACTCATTGATTTCACACTGTGGTGGATTTTATTGTGTTTTCTCCTGCTTTTACTTCATTTTTTAGCGCTGCACTGTCTGTTGTTTTATTTTTGTTGAGGGATTTGAATTTTGACCCTAGTGTTCAGCTGCTGTATCTGTTATATACCACTTTGCGCAGATTCATTTTTACTTTTCTATGATGGGGGGGTTGATTACTAACAAAATGTAATAAAGATGTGGAAATGTGTATGTGGATGCACTTTAATCAATGGAAAGTGGTGTTTAGTGCACTTTAACTTGAGTACTCATTACACAGACACACTCCACTGATATACTATAATATTCTGTAGTAAAACTGCACTGACGCACTGAAATATACTGCGTCAAACATGCAGTAACACACAGAAATATACTGCGTTAAACGTGCAGTAATGCACTGAACTATACTGCGTTAAACGGATGATAATGCAGTGAAATATATGGTGTTAAACTTGCAGTAATGCAAAGAAATATACTGCGTTAAATGGCACGTAATGCACTGATATATACAGTGGTAAACTTGCAGTAACGCACTGAAAAATACTGCGTTAAATGTGCACTAACACACAGAAATATACAGCATTAAACGGCATGTAACACACTGAAATATACAGCGTTAAACTTGTAGTAACGTACTAAAATATACTGCTTTAAACGACATGTAACACAATGAAATATAGGGTGTTAAACTTGCAGTAAAGCACTGAACTATACTGCATTAAATGTGCACTAACACACAGAAATATACTGCGTTAAATGGCACGTAATGTACTGAAATGTACTGCCTTAAGTGTGCACTAGTGCACAGAAATGTACTACATTAAACGGCGTGTAACTCACGGAAATATACGGCATTAAAGTTGCAGTGACGCACTGAACTATACTGTGTTAAATGGAAGGTAACACATTGAAATATATGGTGTTAAACTTGCAGTAACGCACTGAAATATACTGCGTTAAGTATGCACTAACAAGAACCTATATATATATATATATATATATATATATATATATATATATATATATATATAGATAGATAGATAGATAGATAGATAGATATACACACACACTGAAGCAGGAAGCAATATAAATTGGCCCGGAAGTGAATCTATACACAGGAAGTAGGTGTGTGTTTTAAGGCCAAATCATTTAGACATGTAAGAATAAATAAAAAATGATCTTAATTTTCAAATAAGGATCATCTCTTCCTCAGAGAACAGTGAGTTGGGCATGGTGGTGGGAAGAATATAGCAGTAGTAAAAGCAACTTCCTGGAGGGGCGTCATGTCATTCCTGTGTGCTGGCCACCGCTTCTGGGAACAAGATATGCATCACGGGTACATACCTCTGCGCACACAGCAGTTGCGCATCTCACATACACAGTGGTCGGGCATCTAGATGCATTTGGTGCATATAGATTAGGGATGAGCTTCGTGTTCGAGTCGAACCCATGTTCGACTCGAACATCGACTGTTCGATCGTTCGCCGAATTGCGAACAATATGGGCCGTTCGTGCCAAATTTGTATGGCGCGTCACGGCCCATAATTCACACTGCGGCATCACAGTGCATTGCTGGCTGATGATTGGCCAAGCATGCACTATGACCCACATGCTTGGCCAATCACAGTGCCGTCTGTAGAGAGAGCTGTAATTGGCCAAAGCCAGGGTGGCTTTGGCCAATTATGACTCAGGGGGTTTAGTACACGCCCCACACTATATAAGGCCGCCTGCACGGCGGCCCTGTGTAGTGTGTTCCGGTGTTGAGAGACAGAGAGACAGTGTCATTTGATTTAAGTTAGATAGATTAGGCAGGACAGTCAGTCAGTTAGCTGCACTTACAGTGTATTGTGTATACATCCCAGGTGTTGTAAATATATATACACTGTATTCAGTTTAGCTAGATCCGTTCCTGTTATTATCTTCCTACTGACAGGCAGGCTTATGTTGTTACAGTACTTACAGCTACCTGAAGAAAATTGCTGGTGTTCTTCTGATCCTATTAGTACCACAGTCAGGCAGCTAGACTATTTACAGTTAGTGTAGTGGTTTCTTCTCTCAGTGTTCTGCTAAAGCTACAAGTTAGTTTAGTGTGACCTCTGCACAGTGTTCAGCTAAAGCTACAAGTCAGTGTAGTGTGTCCTCTGAACGGTGTTCAGCTAAAGCTACAAGTTACTGTGGTGCACAGTGTTCAGCTAAAGCTACAAGTCAGTGTAGTGTGTCCTCTGAACGGTGTTCAGCTAAAGCTACAAGTTACTGTGGTGCACAGTGTTCAGCTAAAGCTACAAGTTAGTGTAGTGCGTCCTCCTCACAGTGTTCAGCTAAAGCTACAAGTTAGTGTAGTGCGTCCTCCTCACAGTGTTCAGCTAAAGCTACAAGTTAATGCAGTGCGACCTCTGCACAGTGTTCAGCTAAAGCTACAAGTTAGTGTAGTGTGTCCTCTGAACAGTGTTCAGCTAAAACTACAAGTTAGTGTAGTGCACAGTGTTCAGCTAAAGCTACAAATTAGTGTAGTGTGTCCTGCTCACAGTGTTCTGCTAAAGCTACAAGTTAGTGTAGTGCCACCTCTGCACAGTGTTCAGCTAAAGCTACAAGTTAGTGTAGTGTGTCCTCTGAACAGTGTTCAGCTAAAGCTACAAGTTAGTATAGTGCACAGTGTTCAGCTAAAGCTACAAGTTAGTGTAGTGCGTCCTCCTCACAGTGTTCAGCTAAAGCTACAAGTTAGTGTAGTGTGACCTCTGCACAGTGTTCAGCTAAAGCTACAAGTTAGTGTAGTGCGTCCTCTGAACAGTGTTCAGCTAAAGCTACAAGTTAGTTTAGTGTGACCTCTGCACAGTGTTCAGCTAAAGCTACAAGTTAGTGTAGTGCGACCTCTGAACAGTGTTCAGCTAAAGCTACAAGTTAGTCTAGTGTGTCCTCTGAACAGTGTTCAGCTAAAGCTACAAGTTAGTGTAGTGCACAGTGTTCAGCTAAAGCTACAAGTTATTGTAGTGCGTCCTCCTCACAGTGTTCAGCTAAAGCTACATGTTAGGGTAGTGCATCCTCTGAACAGTGTTCAGTTAAAGCTACAAGTTAGTGTAGTGCACAGTGTTCAGCTAAAGTTACAAGTTAGTGTAGTGCGTCCTCGTCACAGTGTTCAGCTAAAGCTACAAGTTAGTGTAGTGCGTCCTCTGAACAGTGTTCAGCTAAAGCTACCTGTAGAAGGTTGGTGGTGTTTTCCTGATCCTATCACTACCGCAGGCAGCTACATTATTTTAACGATGGTGTAGTGCAACCTCTGCACAGTGTTCAGCTAAAGCTATCTGTAGAAGGTTGGTGGTGTTTTCCTGATCTTATCACTAACACAGGCAGCTACATTATTTTAACGTTAGTGTAGTACGTCCTTTTCACAGTGTTCAGCTAAAGCTACCTGTAGAAGGTTGGTGGTGTTTTCCTGATCCTATCACTACTGCAGGCAGCTACATTATTTTAACGTTGGTGTAGTGAGTCATCTGCACAGTGTCCAACTAAAGCTACAAGTTAGTGTAGTGTGACCTCTGCACAGTGTTCATCTAAAGCTACCTGTTACTACTACAGGCAGGCAGTTGATTTTTCTAGCTGCAGCATCAGTATATATATATATATATATATATATATATATATATATATATATATATATATATATATCCCATCTTAGTGCAGCTACATCTCACTGCAGGCCATTTTAGTATGTCTGGAAGGCCAACAAGGAGAGGCAGACAATCACAAGCCAATAAAAGAGGGCAAGCAGGCTCTGTGTCTAGAGGCAACAGTGCTGGTCGTGGTGACGGTGCATCCATTCCTCATCAGCACGTGGCCGTGGGACACGCTTGGCCTTTTTTTCAGCAGCTGGCCATGTTGAGCCGCAACATGCAGAAGACTTGGTCGAGTGGATTACCAAGCCGTCCTCATCCTCTCTCACCCATGCTCAGGGTACTTTGTCTGGCAAAGCAGCTGCCAACGCAGCCTCTTCCCTTGGCTCAATGGCATCAGTGATTCCTTCCCTAGCTCCACCATGTCCTCCTGAGGAGTCCCTCAAACTGTTGGACCACAGTGTTGGGTACATGCTCCAGGAGGTTGCCCAGCGTTTAGAAGGCTCTGATGATGATACTGAACTAGATGAAGGCAGTAAAGTGAGCACGGACAGAGGGGGTGCCCAAGAAGGACAGCAATGTGGCAGTCATGCTCCCCCTGCTGCAGCATACTGCCAGGTTTGCTCCAGTGATGAGGAGGGAGGGGATGATGAGGTCACTGACTCAACGTGGGTGCCTGATAGGAGAGAGAAGGAGGAGGCACATCACCAACGAGGCAGGATGCCCTCCAGGGGCCAGCCTAAGGGCAGCACACTGACTGCATCACACCGCATAGGAGAGAGGAGGAGGAGGCACATCATCAACGAGGCAGGATGCCCTCCAGGGGCCAGCCTAAGGGCAGCACACTGACTGCATCACACCGCAAAGCTCCGCATGTGCAGGGCGCTGCTGTCTCTGCGCGTTATTCCAAAAGTTCTTTGGTGTGGGCCTTTTGAGACGAGTGCATCAGATTGCACCACTGCTATTTGCAGCATATGTCTCAAGCGTATCTCGCGTGGAATGAAGGTGTAGAATTAGGTGTGTCACAGCCAAGTACTTGTGGGCAATCTGCTTTCGGTACACCGATGTCGGACTGTACCAGGCAAATTTCCCTGCCCCAGCTGCTGCACCGCCGAAAGAAGTTCGCTCCCAGGAATCCACATGCCCAGCAGTTGAATGCTAGCTTGGCAAAATTGCTAGCACTTCAACTGTTACCTTTTCAGTTGGTAGACTCTGCCCCCTTCTGTGAGTTTGTGGAATGTTCCTCAGTGGCAGGTACCCAAACGCCACTTTTTCTCATGGAAGGCGATTCTGGCTCACTACCGGCATGTGGAAGGCAATGTCCATGCCTCACTGGACAGGGCGGTCAGCGGTAAGGTGCTTATTACCGCTGACTCATGGTCCAGCAGGCATGGACAGGGACGTTACCTAAGTTTCACGGCGCATTGGGTCACTCTGCTGGCAACTGGGAAGGATGCAGGACAAGGTGCAGTAGTGTTGGAGGTTGTTCCGCCACCACGCCTCCAAAATGCCACTACTAATGATTCTGACACTCCTCTCTCCTCCACCCCCTCCTCTTCTTCTTCCTCCATGGCTTCTTCCTGTCTTTTGTCCTCAGAACCAACGGAGCTCTGTAGGCATTCAAGGGGCTACGCAAGTACGCAGGCCAAAAGATGCCATGCGGTGCTTGAGCTGGTGGCAGAGGTTCTGTCAGCTCTGCAGGGGCAGGTTCAGAGGTGGTTGATGCCACGCCAACTTAAGACAGGAATGGTGGTTTGCGACAATGGCACCAACCTCCTCTCCGCCTTCTGACAGGGACAACTGACCCATGTGCCCTGTTTGTCTCACGTCCTTAACTTGGTGGTGCAGTGGTTCTTGGGCAGGTACCCGGGCTTACAGGATGTCCTGAGGCAGGCCAGGAAAGTCTGTGTGCATTTCCGCCAGTCATATAATGCCAGTACTCGGCTGGCAGACCTCCAAAAGGAGTTTAACCTGCCCAAGAACCGCCTAATCTGTGACATGCCCACCAGGTGGAACTCAACGTTGGCCATGCTGCAGTGGCTGCACACACAGCAGAGGGCCATCAATGAGTACCTGTGCGACTATGACACCAGGACAGGGTCAGGGGGGCTTGTTTTTTTTTCCCCACGCCAGTGGGCCATGATCAGGGATGCATGCACTGTCCTGTCACCATTTGAGGAGGCCACGAGGATGATGAGCAGTGACAGTGCATGCATCAGTGACACTGTCCCCCTTGTCCACCTGTTGGAGCACACACTGCGTGGAATAATGGACAGGGCATTTGAGGCAGAACAGAGGCAGGAAGAGGAGGACTTCCTTAGCTCTCAAGGCCCCCTTTATCCATACAGTGTTCCTGCGTGCCCGCCGATCACACAGGAAGAGAAGGAGGAGGAAGAGGAGGATTGTGTCAGTATGGAGGTGGAGCCTGGCACTCAGCATCAGCAGCAGTCTTTAAGGGATCAGTCCCAAGAAACACATGGACTTGTATTTGGCTGGGAGAAGGTGGCTGCGGACCATGTCGTCCTTAGTGACCCAGAGGACACCGGACCGAATGCCTCAGCAAACCTACGCTGCATGGCCTCCCTGATCCTGCAAAGCCTGTGTAAGGATCCTCATATTCGTGGTATTAAAGAGAAGGACCAATACTGGCTGGCAACCCTCCTTGATCCACATTACAAGGGTAAGGTTGCGGACCTTATCTTGCCATCGCAGAGGTAGCAGAGGATGAAACATCTTCGGGAGGCCTTGCAGAAAGGTCTGTGCAACGGGTTCCCAGAGACTGGGAGGTTACAAACTCCTGTTTCTGGACAACGTGTTGCTGAGGCTTCAGTCAGTCAAAGAAGGAGCGGTGGAGAAGGTAGCCGTCTGACCGATGTGTTCAGACAATTTTTTAGTCTGCAGCCCCAAGGTATGATCGGTTCCAGCAACCATCGCTAGCGTCTGTTTTACATGGTGCAGGAATACCTAAGGGCAAGATCTGACTTGGACACCTTTCCCACCGAAAATCCTCTGGGTTACTGGGTCTTGAGGATGGATCACTGGCCAGAGCTTGCACGGTATGCAATTGAGCTACTGGCCTGTCCTGCATTCAGCGTTCTTTCAGAACGCACAATCAGTGCTGCTGGAGGCTTTGTAACCGATCACAGGGTGCGTCTGTCCACCGACTCGGTCGATCGACTGACCTTCATAAAAATGAATCAGTCTTGGATCACCACCAGCTACCAAGCACCTGATGCTGATGTAACCGAATAATTTTTTTTTTAAATGTCAGATCCCTTCAAAGACTGCCTATGCTGATGCTGAGTGACTATCCTGTTATGCTGAGTAATTATCCTCTTCCTCCTCAATGATCATGCTGATAGCTTGTAAGAACATTTTTGGTTCTGGGCGCCGCCACCAGTGCCTAAGGCCCAATTTTTAAGCCCTGTTTAACAAGGGCATGTAATTAAAATTTTTGATGCCATTCTTTGCAGCAGGGCTCGTTCCTGCTTTCCAACTAGAGTATCTGTGAGGGGTTGCAGTGTTGTGGCACCAGCACCAGTGCCTAAGGCCCAGTTTTTCAGCCCCTGTTTAACAGAGGCATGTAATTACAATTTTTGATGCAATACTTTGCAGCAGGGCTCGTTCCCGCGTTCCAACTAGAGTATCTGTGAGGGGTTGCAGTGTTGTGGCACCAGCACCAGCACCAGTGCCTAAGACCCAATTTTTCAGCCCCTGTTCAACAGGGACATGTAATTAGAATTCTTGATCTAATATTTCACAGCAGGGCCCATTTCTGTGCCCGCCAAGATTAACTGTGAGGACTTACAGTGTTGTTGCACCAACACCACCACCACCACCACCAAAAGCCCAATTTTTCAGCCCTGGTTCAACAGGGGCATGTAATTACAATTCTTGATCTAATATTTCACAGCAGGGCCCATTCCAGCACCCACCAAGAGTAACTGTGAGGACTTACAGTGTTGTGGCACCAGCACCACCAACACCATCACCAAAGGCCCAATTTTTCTGGCTCTGTTCAACAGGGGCATGTAATTACAATTCTTGATCTAACATTTCACAGCAGGGCCCTGTGAGGGCTTACAGTGTTGAGGCCACAACAACACCTAAGGCCCAAATTTCTACTGAATATATAGGGCAGGCCCCTACTTTCAAACATCCAACTTACAAACGACTCCTACTTGCAAACGGAAGGAGACAACAGGAAGTGAGATGAAATCTACCCCATAGGAAGGGAAATTCTCTCCTGTAAGAGTTAATATGGGAAAAACTTTTCTCCTTTCCACTGATGCTTTATCACCAATCCTTGTTTCACTTAAAACCCCAAATTTTCAAAAAACATTTGTCATTGGGACAAAAAGTGAGGTGAAATCTTCTGAAGAGGAGCACAGACAGCAAAACAAATGTCACAGGGGTGATAAACCTTCCCTATGTTTTCCAAAAAGCTTAAAAATTAAAAAAAAATTTTTGGCTGGAGCTACACTTTAAAAATGTACCAGTTCAAAATTACAAACAGATTCTACTTAACAACAAACCTACAGTCCCTGTCTTGTTTGCACTGCCTTTACACTGCTGTTCAGAGTATATAAGGCCTGGTGGCCCCACACCTTTCCTTTTTTTTTAATTTGGGTTCCCCTTAATATCCATACAGGACCCAAAGGGCCTGGTAATGGACTGGAGGCTACCCATGCCATTTGTCTCACTGATTTTCATCCATTTTGCCAGGACCCGACATTACATTAAAGCCGCAAGCAGTTTTAAATGACTTTTTTTCCTTTAAAAATGACATTTTGTGCAGGGACTGTTCTAAGCACGGGAAACACGTGCCACTTTACAGGCATACTATACACACCCCCAGGTACGATGTTTAAAGGAATATTTCACTTTTTTTTTTTACTTTAAGCATCATTAAAATCACTGCTCCCGAAAAAATGGCTGTTTTTAAAAGTTTTTTTTGCATTGATACATGTCCCCTGGGGCAGGACCCGGATCCCTAAACCCTTTTTAGGACAATACCATGCAAATTAGCTTTTAAAATTAGCACTTTTGATTTCGAATGTTCCAGTCCCATAGACGTCAATGGTGTTCTAACTTTTGTGCAAATTTTCGGTCCGTTCGCAGGTTCTGGTGCAAACCGAACCGGGGGGGTGTTCGGCTCATCCCTATTTCTGAGGTGCTTTTTCACCTCAGTGAATTTAGCCCTTCCGGCGCTGCACTTCCGTAGAAAAATCAGGATAAATGGATATTCTTACATTATAAATTTTCATGAGGTCTCCCTTGGTTCTGGCTTGGTGTAATACTGCATCTCTGTCTTTGAAGTTGAGCAATTTAAAAAAGAATGGATGTGGAAGCTCACCAGGTCTGGGCGGCTTAGCAGGGACTCTGTGAGCCCTCGCAACTTTAAACATTTTTGAGAATGATTTATCACCATGGTATTAGTAAGCCAGTTTTCTATTAAAGCTACTGGATTTTTCCCTTCTGCTTTCTCAGGGATTCCTACTGCTCTCATATTGTTTTGTCTGAGTCTGTCCTCTAAGTGGGCAGTGTTGCCAGAGGAGTGAGACTGCATGTGTTGTTAGTTCCTCAGCAATGGCGCCACTTCATCTTCCACATTGCTCAACCTCCCCTCCAGTGCTGTGGTACGGTCACACAGCTTCTACATATCATGCTTGCCTAGATTACTTTCCAGTTTAACCTCCTTAACTTCAGTGGTCAGGGCAGTAATGGCAGTACTGCAGGAGGTAACTGCAGACAGAATGTCCCACAGTGTAGATTCTGTGACAGGCTCTGCTGGGCTAACTGTGCTCATAGCTGCAGGGAGAGGGGCCTGTGTACTCACTGTGTCCCAGACAGACGTTTCTGTGGGATCCTCCTACAAGCTGCCCCGGGGTTATCCATCTCATCCTGCTCTGCCTGGTCCAGAAATATGGAAGCGATCTTGGGAGGATTATCTTTGGTCCTGGGCTTGGAATTGAGCTTCATAGCCGCCTCCTTTGCAGAGCGCAGGGAGTGAGTGCCATCTTGCCCCACATGGTCTGCCGCCGTTGGTGTGTCTTTTCCCCACCAGGGCATAGCTGCGCTGGAGATATGGGCACTGGATTGTAGAGCAGGGAAGGCAGGCTTGCACAGTCAAAAGGAAGCCTTTGTAGTGGTCTCAGGAGCAGGTTATCCAGAGTAATTAGCCGATGTACGGTGGAGCTAGTGCCCTGCGTGTCCTACTCCATTAGCTGCAAGCCATGCTCCCATGTATATTTCTTTACATTAGGCACTTTAGTGTTTGTGTTCTCAATTTGTTGCAGAAACACATTAGCATTGTCAAAGCATGTAATGGCATACAGACCTAACCATAAAGGACTCTATGATGGTGTTTGGTTCATGAACATCTTGTATTGGTGTTTCTAGGGAATCAGAAAGTCATGAAAGAGCACTCTTAGGTAAAGCTTTGAACTATCTCCTTAGCTCCATTCTATATTTAGGTATAGATGACAAAGCATGTATGTGAACAGAGGGAAAGATTACACAGACAGTATGATATACTAGAATATTATACTGTGACACCAGGTGCTTTAAGGTGCTCTTTTTCAAAGAAAGTGGACTGTTTTTTTCTCTCCATTAAAAATCTATTCTTGTTTTCACTTATCTGATATTGAGTGTTTTCAGTGAAATTGTGTAGCTGCTCACTAATACAGGTAGTGCCACTTGTGATCAAAGAACATAAACATAAAGAAGATTGTTGCTTTATGTGGAAAATGAAAACTGTATATCACAGTAGATTGCCAAACCAATCTATTAACATTCTATGAAGAAGTGAGTTGCTATCTAGATAAAGGAAGGCCCTTAGACATGGTGTATCTGGACTTTGCAAAACCATTTGACACAGTTCCCCATAAATGTTTACTGTACAAAATAAGGTTAGTTGGCATGGACCATAGGGTGAGTACATGGATTGAAAACTGGCTACAAGGGTGAGTTCAGAGGGTGGTGATAAATAAGGAATACTCGGAATGGTCAGGGGTGGGTAGTGGGGACCCACAGAGTTCTGTGCTGGGACCAAGCCTATTTAATTTATTCATAAACAACCTGGAGGATGGGGTAAACAGTTCAATCTTTCACACAATAATAAGCTAAGCAAGGCATCAACTTCTCAGTAGGATAAGGAAACCTTGCAAGAAGATCTGCACAAATTAACGGGGTGGGCAACTACATGGAAAATTAAGTTTAATATAGAAAAATGTAAAATAATGCATTTGGGTGGCAAATGAATGCAATCTATACACTGGGGGGAGAACCTCTGGGGGAATCTAGGATGGAACAGGACCTGGGGGTCCTAGTAGATAATAGGCTCAGCAATGGCATGCAATGCCAAGCTGCTGCTAGCAAAGCAAACAGAATATTGGCATGCATTAGCCACTTGCCTACAGGCCACTTTCACACCCTTCCTGCCCATACCAATTTTCAGCTTTCAGCGCTCTCACACTCTGAATGACAATTACTCAGTCATGCAACACTGTACCCAAATGAAATTTACGTCCTTTTTTCACAAAAATAGAGCTTTCTTTTCTTGGTATTTAATCACTAGTGGGTTTTTTATTGTTTGTGCTATAAATAAAAAAAGACTGAAAATTTGGTGAAAAAATGCCCTTTTCTTTATTTCTGTCATAAGATTTTGCAAATTAGTAATTTTTCTTCATAAATTTTGGCGAAAATTTATACGGCTACATATCTTCGGTAAAAGTAACCCTAATTAGTGTATATTATTTGGTCTTTGTGAAAGTTATAGAGTCTACAAGCTATGGTGCCAATCATGGAAAATTGATCACACCTGATCATACCTGATGTCCTGAAGACCTCATTTCTTGAGACACTAACAAGCCAGGAAAGTATAAATACCCAAAAAAGGACCCCATTTTGGAAATCAGACACCCCAACATATAATCTATGAGGCATAATGAGTCTTTTGAACGGTTCATTTTTTCCAGAAGTTTTTGGAAAATGTGGAGAAAAAATAAAAACCCATTTTTTTCCACAAATTTTTTATAATTTTAATATATTTCCAAATCATATAATGTACATGGCAAAACTGACTCCTCAAAATACATTCTGCTACTTCTCCTGAGTATGACGATACCACATGTGTGAGACTTTTACACAGTCTGACCACATACAGAGGCCCACCATTGAAGTAGCACCTTCAAGCATCCTACAAGCACAAATTACACATCTAATTTCCTGACAACCTATCATTGTTTAAGGCCCTTCATATTTCTAACACATAGCATTTACATACCAAAAAATACACTCCAAAATAAATTCTATTGAGGAAAGGATAAAAAAAAAGTATTACCTGTGGTTTTAGTAGTGTCCCCAGAGGAGAGAATTGGTCCAGGCAGCAGGCGGTAGGCAGGGAAGTGCTTAGCAACAACAATAGTAATTATCCAGGCAGCAGGCAGGAATATTGTCTATAGTCAGCACAAGGATATCGTCAGCACAGCCAGAGCATTTGTCCATAGAAATTGTCCAGGCAGAGACAGCCAGCACAGCCATAATATTGGTCCTGGTTCACCGTTACCTGCCTGCACTCATTATTGTTCCACTCTCCAGCCCTTCATAAACATACTGCCTCTTGCTACAGCTAATTATTTCCATAGTCCAGGTAGCAGGCAGAGGTGTGGTCAGTTTATGCGGCAAGCAGAGGCATGATGGCAGTAAGTCAGCAGCAGGCGGAGGGCCGCAATCAGGTAAGACCTGTGCACAGGGGTAGAGGCTTCGACCACCCAAATCTCTATGAAGCCTCCGAACTCCAGACAGACAGAACAGGCCAGGGTCAGTTCACGTGCAAGCAATCCAAGCAGTAGGCAGAAGCGTAGTTGATAAAACAGGCCAGGGTCAATTCACATGGAAGCAGTCCAAACGGTTGGCAGAGGCATATTCAAAAAACAGGCCAGGGTCAGTTCACATGGAAGGCAGTGGCATGGTTATTTGAGGAAGCATGGAAAATGGTCAGCACAGATGATGAAAATGGGGAAATGGTTAAGAATATGGGCTAATATTTTAGGGATGTGTGATATAATCTGAAGCATTTACCAATGCAAAGGCCGGGTTTGGAGAGACACTGGGGACAATGGTAGCTGGTATCTCTTGAAAATCCTTTTTTGCTGCATACTCGACATCTTTTTTGGCGTCTTCGGCCTGCTTCAGATGGTGGAATGTTGTCCGGGAAGTGGCGTTCATGAAGTCGGCTAATAGCATCAGAGCAAAGGTTTTCTGGGGGGGTCTTTGATGGTAGATGAGGGACATGACAACTTCTTCAATGAATTTTATGAAGTCGGCAGGGCTTTCTGTGGATTTGGCGTGACTTATGTAGGCATTATAAATGGACAAATGAATTAAATAGATTGCTACTTTCTTGTACCAGAAACGAGACCTCCTTATTGATAAATAGGGCTGAAGTATTTGGTCGTTGAAATCCACCCTCCCATGTAGAGATTGTAATATTGTACACATGTTGGCTTTTCAATGGGACCTCATCTTCTCTGAACTTCAGCTATAGTGTCATCATGGATGGTGGACATCATGTACACATTCCTGGTATCCTTTCACCTCAAGGCCAGCATTTTGTTGCATCTCAAAGTTGCTCTTCGTCCCCTTCGCAATTTCTTATTCTCTATTGCTTGTGGGAAGCCCTTCCTAATCTTTCTGGAGGTTCCACAGGCCAGGGTGTCTGCGAGGTATAGGTGTTTGAAAAGGGGGAGGTTGGTATAGAAGTTATCCAGGTATATGTGGGTAACCTTTCTTCAGCAGTGGGTATGCCAGGTCCCATACAATTTTACTAGTTGTGCCCATGTAGGTCGGGCCCTCAGGGGGCTGGAGCTGGGAATCTCTTCCTTCGTATATGCGGAACGCATACAGATATCCTATGACTTTCTTGCAAAGCTTATAAAATTTAACTCCATATTTGGCCCTTTTGCTAGGAATGTATTGCTTTATTCCTAGCCGGCCTGAAAAGGGTACCAGGGACTCATCCACAGATATATGCTGATCAGGGCCATAGAGTTCTGCAAATCGTTGGGAAAAGAAATTCATGAGTGTGCAAATTTTATATAATTTATCTTAATTTGGATGATTTCGGGGGGGGCACTGGGTTTTGTCACTGAAATGAAGAAATCTTCTCGTATTGGGACCTGGACATAGAAGAATAAGTGTCGGGCAAAAATAAATAAAAACAATCGATTTCAATAAAATTTTGGGTATTGGCCTGCACACCTGGCTGTGCGGTGAAAGGGGAATTCTTGCTGATCCTGAGTCGGAAGGCAGCCATGTTGGATTGACAAGACCAGCTGGAAGATATGTAGTGGCCCTGGCTCTTGGGGGACGTGGCACTCCAGTGCTGGTAGTTGGGGGATTTGAAGTTCCTGTGCTGGCATTTGGGTGTGATGCTGCGGCAGTGCTGGTACTGGGCCTGGGCAATTGTTGTGGTCTATCGCTGGTGGCAGAGCTGGTACTGGGCCTGGGAATTTGATCCTGGGGTATATTGCTGGTGGCTGCCTGGTTTCCAGAGTGCCATTTCCTTTTAGGAGGGATCCATTCTTCCTCTGATTCATTTGCCGATCCACTACTATCGATCGGTTCAAATATGAATCAAATTCAGCAATCAGAATTGGCATTTGAATCTGATGAGAACTCCCCGCTGCTCATCGGTCATGGAGGGGATCTGGAACGCCTCCCTACTTGTATATAATCTTTTGGACATTTTTCTGATGGGCTGTGCGATGGGTGACAGGTGACGGTCACTGATGGGCGACAGGTGACAGGTGATTGGATTTAGACTGAGGATTTAGAGAAAAAAAGGAAAACATCAATGATGTTCAACAAAAAATGAAGAACATCATTGATGTTTTAGGCAGAATCTAAAATGCACAAAAATTGTACTGTTTTGTCGAGGAGTTTTTTTATTTTAAATCAAGTTTTAAGGTATTTTAAAAGGCAAATTTTGAATTTGCACACAGTGCGTCAACATGTGCTATCTGCCCTCATAGGATATCAATATACGCGCTTTGGGGGTGCAACCCCTTCCTCCTGACTCAAGTAGGTGAGAGGAAGGGGTTGCACCCCCAAAACACGTCCATTGATCCCCCATGATGGTAGCTAACACATGTTGTCATTAGGCATGGAATCAGGAGTGAAATACACATTTGACTCCCACTTTGTGTGCATCTTCAAAATTTGGCTTTTACAGGGGTGACATCACCCCATCTGATGAAGGCAAGATCAACACAGTTTTAACATACTCATGTCTGATATTGCCTTCACTTTTTCAAAGTTGAACTTTGTAAGTTCCTGAGTTGTGTATGTTTTTATGGTTTTAAACATGCCTGTTTAACCAAAAAAAAAGATATTTATAATGTCAAACATAAAAATGTTATACACCAAAGATGTTGGTTTGTTCAAAAACCCTTTGCTACACACATGTGAATGTGCAAAGAGTAAAATGTTTTATACTCAACAATGTGTGGCTTCTTCTTTCAATGCTCAATACCAGTTTTCGGAGTAAGTTGGTGTTTAGTTTACAGTGACAATGGGGGTATTTACTAAAGGCAAATCCACTTTGTACTACAAGTGCACTTTCAGTGCAAAGTGGATTTGCCTTTAGTAAATAACTCCCACAGTGCTCTAAAATTGGCCCCAATCAGGCTATTTTAGAGACTCTAAACAATTAATTCATGGTGCTGAAAAGGAGGAATATTTTTATCATTAATGCATTACATACATTAATAACACAAACAATGTGTGTGTGTGTAGCAGACCCACAACATAATAGCTGAAGAAGAGATTGTCACCTCATGTATCAAATAAATTATGTTTGCACTATTGAAGAAAATAGCCAAAAAGAAAAGCCCATTGGAGAACCTAGGAGACAGCTAAAAGAAACACAAACAGTAAATCCAATGAAATATTAGTTCATTTAAAAAAAAAGTATAAAAAAGTGTGTTACACATTTGCTGGCATATCAATGGCCCCCCTACCCACATAGTACTCCAGATATTTTTGTCTGACTTTGCGGGCGCTTTTGGGGGGCAAGCCAGGACGGCCAGCTTCAAGTGCCATCAGGGTTGATTGATCAGGAAATCTGGCCTCAGTTCCAGTTCATAGCATTTTTACATAGGAAATTGTGCATAATGCAGCAGGCAAGCACAATATGGTTTATATTCCGCCCTGTGGATTGGTGTTAGAAATAGGCGGAACCGGCTGGCCATTATGCCAAAAGCATTCTCCACCACTCTTATGGCTCTGGCCAGCTGGTAATTAAAAAAATAAATAAATAACTTTGTGCTAACTCAAACGTGTAAGCTGCTAGCACTGCAAATAGAATTTTTGCTGTAAACCATAGAATATACAAATAAGTGCAGCGCTATAATTTATCCAAAAGTGAAATAACAATTGTGAATATCAACATAGAAAAATCCTATAATAATGTCCATTATCAATAAATCAAAGTCCATTTTTTGTTGTGAAAACATTAAAATCACTACGTGGATATATGACTAAAATAGTGATTAGACAATCCCCAAGGTAATGAAGGCGTACCATAGATTTTGGACCTAAAAATAGCATATGCTACATAGGTCAACACAAGCCTTTATTGCCCAATGGCAATGGTATAGACGATGAGGACCAAAGGAAGATCAACGGTCTTAGAAGCTTTCTCAGGGATTTGTGAAAAACCACACTTGTGCAAATACCACCACCCATATGAATGGAGGCTTACCGAAAGGTTGGGACCCAAAACAGCGTATGCTGGATAAGTCAAACAGGCTTAAAACTGCCCACTGGCAATGGAGAGGAGATCCCAATGGTACACTGGAGAAGAGATCCTGGGGGTGCCTCACCGGGGTGCTTTCTCCATGTGGAAATTAAAGACGTCCTCGAACATGCCCCACATAGGATAAAAAAGGGGCCATACAGTGTAATTCCGTAAAATTGTAAATTTTATTAAAAAAGAAAAACACTTACATTTACAAAGTAGTCAAGCGCTTGTATACAATAAAAATGGCGGCAGTGGAGTCCTCCTGACGCGTTTCGTCACATAGGACTTTGTCTGGTGTCCCCATCACCTGCTTGATTGTTTTTACAGGGTGGCAGGAGGGGTGGATGTCCCCTCCCGCCACCCTTCGGTGTTTCTTCCAGCTCGCCCATCCGATCGGCGAGACAGAGAATAAATCGGCCAGCAGAGGCCGTTTACCATAGAGCTGACCGAGGATCAGATGGTCCCTGGTCATCTCTATGACCTTCGGAGGCCGGGCGTGATGTTATGACGTCACTTCCAAACTTAGCAGATGTAAACACTGTTATTTTTCCAGCTGGGAAGCTGAGATTGTTTTTTTTTCTGTTTTCCAGCCTAAAGGCGAGATCTGGGGACTTATAGACCCCATATCTCGCTGTAAAGAGGACCTGTCATGCCCTATTCCTATTACAAGGGATGTTTACAATACAAAAAAAATAAGGGGAAAGTGTAAAAATATATATTTTTTAAATAAAATAAACAATTAAAAAAATGTATGTGCCCCTGCTCCATCCCCCCACACCCCACGTATGTAAATGATGTTCAAACCACACATGTGAGGTTTCACCATGAACGTTAGAGCGAGAGCAATAATTCTAGTGCAAGACCTCCTCTGTAACTCTAAACTGGTAACCTGTAAAAAAAAATGTAAAGCATAGCCTATTAAGAAATTTAAGTACCAAAGTTTTGTGCCATTCCACGAGTGTGTGCAATGTTTAACCACTTCAGCCCCAGAAGAATTTACCCCCTTCCTGACCAGAGCACTTTTTGCTATTCGGCACTGCATCACTTTAACTGACAATTGCACAGTCGTGCGACGTGGCTCCCAAACAAAATTGATGTCCTTTTTTCCCACAAATAGAGCTTTCTTTTGGTGGTATTTGATTACCTCTACGGTTTTTATTTTTTGCGCTATAAACAAAAAAATAGTGACAATTTTGAAAAAAAAAACGCATAATTTTTACTTTTTGCTATAATAAATATCCCCAATAAAATATATAAAAAAAATTTTTTTTCCCTCATTTTAGGCCAATACGCATTCTTCTACATATTTTTGGTAAAAGAAATTGCAATAAGCGTTTATTGATTTGTTTGCGCAAAAGTTATAGCGTCTACAAAATAGGAGTTTTATGGCAATTTTATTGATAATTTTTTTTTTACTAGTAATGGCGGCGATCAGCAATTTTTGTCATGACTGCGAGATTATGGCAGACACATCGGACAATTTTGACACATTTTTGGGACCATTGGCATTAATACAGCGATCAATGCTATAAAATTGCATTGATTACTGTAAAAATGTGGTTAACCTCTAGGTGGCGCTGTAGGGGTTAAGTGTGTCCTAGGGAGTGATTCTAACTGTGGGGGGGAGGGGCTGTGTGTGACACATCACTGGTCACTGCTTCCGATTACAGGGAGCGTGATCAGTGTCAGTGTCATTAGGCAGATGATAGCATCTCCCCGTTCTTCCTCACCGCGAGACGATCGCAGGTATGCCCGCGGACATCGAGTCCGCGGGACCCGTGATCACAGTTATGGAGCTCCGGCGGCACGCCCGTGAGCCACCTCTTAAAGGGCAATGTACAGGTACGTTAATATGCCTGTACTTGCCCTTCTGTCGCAGTATATCTGCGTGAGGCGGTCGGGAAGCGGTTAAGCGTTAGGTATCTTTTTACTCGGCATAACATCATCCTTCACATTATACAAAAAAATTGGGTTAACTTTACTGTTTTTTTTTTTATCTTAAGAGTATTTTTTTTAATTGCATTTGAAAAATTGCTGCGCAAATACTGTGTAACAAAAAATTGCAATGACCACCATTTTTGTCCCTAGGGTCTCTGCTAAAAATATATATATGATGTTTGGGGCTTCTGAGTAATTTTCTAGCAAAAATTACATGTAGGAGAGGAATGCAAGAATTATGTATGGAAGTGGTTAAAGTGAATAACTCAACACCAAGTTCACTATATGAACCACTTCTCTATATGTACATGTTGATCATATCCCCTCTTAATCTCCTCTTCTCAAGAGAGAATACATTCAGTTCCTCTAATCCAGTGGTTCTCAACTCCAGTCCTCAGGACCCACCAACAGGCCAGGTTTGCAAGATAGCTGAAATACATCACAGGTGATATCACTTGCTGCTCAATGATTGCAGTATTCTAGTCTGCAACTCCCCAAGGTAATACTTAAAATCTGACCTGTTGGTGGGTCCCGAGGACTGGAGTTGAGAACCACTGCTCTAATCTATCCCCATAGCTGAGCTCCTCCATGCCTCAGTTTGGTTGTGCTTCTCTGCACTTTCTTCAGTTCCCCCATATGATTTTTGATAACTGTTGCCCAAAACTAAACTGCACATTCCAGATGAGGTCTTACTAGTGATTTGTACAGGGGCAAAATCATATCTTTCCCTCTGGAGTCCATACCCCTCTTATACAGGAAAGGATTTTGCTTGCTTTGGAAGCCACAGCTTGGCTATTTGCTATTATTAAGCTTATGATCTATTCAACCCCCCAGGTCCTTCTCCACCATTGATTGCCCCAGGTGGTGGGGTATCATTTTTTTGCTTGCAAAAGTAGGCATATTGTCACGGTCTGCAGTCAGGCTCGATGGCCAGTAGCTATAGCAGTAGAGAGGCACATATGGACCAGCTGTATAAGTACAGAAGCAAGTCACCCTGGCAGATTGAGGTGCAGTCTAAGTACTAACCAGAGTTCACCAGAGCTCCATATGGTGGAGATGTTTAATTCTGAGTGTTAGTCCCAGGTCACGGTCTTCAAGATCACCCACCAGGAGGTGAGTAAGCTTGGGTCCAGTAGCAGATATAGTAGTTAGGGATAAGCAGAAGCATAGTCAGTAAAGAAGCATAAGGTCAGTAATGAGTGGTTGCTGGTTGGGACCAAGCAGAAACGAAGTTAAGAAACAAACCAAACAAGCCAAAGGTCACCTCCAAGTGGTGTGGGGAAGGGTTTCTGAGATCCTTAAGAACAGCATGGAGATAATAAGCATGGGTGAGAAGTACCGTATTTATCGGCGTATAACACGCGCCGGCGTATAACACGCACCCCAAGTTTAGGAGAGAATTTTAAGGAAAAAAACTTTTAGGAGGGAAGTTTAAGGAAAAGAAACTTACATTAAAATGCCCATCAATGCAGCCTCATCAGTGTTCATCTGCAGCCTTGTTAGTGTCATTGCAGCCTTTTCAGTGTCAGTGCAGCCTTGTCAGTGCAGCCTTGTCAGTGCAGCCTTGTCCCCAGTGCAGCCTTGTCAATGCAGCCTTGTCCCCAGTGCAGCCTTATCAATGCAGCCTTGTCCCCAGTGCAGCCTTATCAATGCAGCCTTGTCCCTGCAGCCTTGTCCCCAGTGCAGCCTTATCAATGCAGCCTTGTCCCTGCAGCCTTGTCCCCAATGCAGCCTTGTGTCCATGCTCCATGCCTCCTGCCGCTGCCGCCGCCGCCGCCGCCATACACATGTGAGTAGTTTTAAATATGGCGCCGCGGAGTTCGGAGAGACTCGGCGCCGGCGGAAGTGAACGTACGCCGCCGAGATACACATAGCCGAGGGTTCTCGGCTCTTTCCGGCGCCGCTCACAGTCCCGCCCAGTCCCGCCCTATGATGGACATAAGACAGGTCCAATGGCGGGACTGGGCGTGACAGTGAGCAGCGCCGGAAAGAGCCGAATACACCCGACTAGTTGTATCTCGGCTCTGTGTTTTTGGCGGCGCTCGTTCAGCACTGCCGAGCCCCTCCGAAGTCCGCGGCGCCATATTTGAAACTACTCGCTATGTAAATGTCGGCGGCGATCGCCGACATTCACATAGCGATAGCGGGAATCGGCGTATAACACACACCCACGACTTTCCCCTGATTTTAAGGGGAAAAAAGTGCGTGTTATACGCCGATAAATACGGTAATATAATGGCAGTGTTATTCTTCAGAATAAGACTGTCAATTGATACCAATAAAACCAGGTTATGGGGGACAAGAATCCCTGGTGAGTACCAATGGAAAGAGGAAAAATAAATAGATGGCTTGGATCCTGGATAGGAGTGGGAGAGCATCAGTTCCGGCCAAACATTTGCCAGTTCAGCCATTCGCCGAACACCCGAAAATGCACTGCATGCAGCACAGTGCATTCTGCGCTCTGCTTGGGTGAATATTTATCCTTAACAACCGATGAGTCATCAGCTGTCAATGGATTTCCCCTCTGACAGCTGAATGATAAAAAAAAAGTGCCAGTTAAAAAAGAAAAAACAGAAAACGGAGTGGGCTCCCCCCCTCCAGTCTTCATGTCTGGTATGGATTTTGAGGGGAACACCACATCAAAACCACACCACACCAAAACCACAGCTAAAATCTATACCAGATCCTTATCCGGGCATGCAGCCTGGCAGCCCAGGAAAGGGGAGGCAAGTGAGTGCCCTCCCCCCTCCTGAACCATACCAGGCCACATGCCCTCAACATGGGGGGCAGATGGGGACAAGGACCTCTTCCCGACAACCCAGAGCTGTGGTTGTCAGGCTCTGTGGGCAGGGGGCTTATCAGAATCTGGAATCCCCTTTTACAAGGGGGCCCCCAGATCTGCCCTCCATGTGAATGAGTATCGGGTACATAGTACCCCTACTCATTTACCAAAAAAGTGTCAAAAACTAATAAACACAAGAGACAGTTTTTGACAAAACTTTTATTAAAAAATAAAAAAAACTGTCACATGTCCAGCATGCACCAATCCATTATATCAGAAGGGGCGGTGCCACCTTACCTATATGAGAGATGTCAAAGCGCAGAGCAGGTAGTCAGCGGGAGGCCTCCCAGGAGGCGAGATCGTTTTTTTATTTTTGTTATTTTTCGGGTCTGCGGGCGGCGTGATTGACGATAAATATACATCGAGGGACACTATTTTTTATTTTTATAAAGGATTTGTCAAAAACAGTCTCTTGTGTTTATTACTTTTTGCCATTTTTTTGGTAAATGGGTAGGGGTACTATGTATACTCATTGTTAAAGGGGGCTTCCAGATTCCGATAAGCCCCCTGCTCACAGACCCTCATTACCATAGCCCAGGGTTGTCGGGAAGAGGCCATCCCCCCTACCCCAAAGCACCCACCCTCCCATGTTGAGGGCATGTGACCTGGTATAGTTCAGGGTGGCCTCGCTCCCCACACCCCGTTTTCTGACCTGCCAGGCTGCATGCCCGGATAAAGGTCTGGTATGGATTTTGGGGGGACCCCATGCCTTTTTTTAAATTTTGGCATGGGGTTCCCCTCCAAATCTATACCAGTCCTGAAGGGCCTAGTATGGATTGGGGGGACCCCACACCATTTTTTTCCTCTATTTTTTCAATAGCCGGGTGCTGGCAATTGTAACTGCGAGTCATTTTAAATGGGAATTGAAGCATTTTTTTCTTTAGAAATTCCATTTTTGCTGCAGCATGTTTTATGCATGCTTCAGATGTGCCACTTTACAGGCACATTAAGGGGACCCCCCAGGCACTATATTTAATGGGATTTTTCATTTTTATTGTTGCATGTAATATAATGCAATGTAAGCATATTTAAAATCACTGCTCCTGCAAAAACGATTGTTTTTAAAACATTTTTTTATGAATACATGCCCCCCAGGGCAGTACTCAGACCCCCATATACCTTTTATGGCCAATTACTTGCATATAAGCCTTCAAAATGGGCACTTTTGAATTATCCTGTTCGACTCCCATAGACTTCAATAGGGTTCGCCGTTTAGGTTAGAACATTTCCCCTGTTTGGTTTGCAGCAGAACTGGATCTCATGTGTGGTCCTGGGCCTGCATGCTGGAGAAGCATCAAATTGAAATCCTAGCTTACTAAGTCAAACCTTTTCTCAGTATCAGTTGATTATAGGAGTAAAGAGATATGTTTGTTGCTAGAAGCAAAAATTATGTTCAAAACTTTAGTGGTGTTGTCCTTAGCTTTCCTGTTTAGAATATATGTTAAAGTCTATCATGAACATGAGAAACCACAGGGTGGCAATGTGGAGACTCATCTACACTGTTTGGAGTATAGTTGACTTGATCAGTATGTATGCTTTTGTGATGAGATGATTATAAAACATTTTTGTAATTATTTTTGTGTTCCCATTAGGAAGACATAAGGACTGCTAATTGGGAAAAGAGAAAGAGTCCCTTTCATCCTTAGAGATGATTGTATTGTGTGCTCCAGAGGAGTCTAAGGACAATTGAAGGCAATCAGATTGTAAGTTTAGAGCTGAGGTGAGCTCAGGATGAAGACTTGTAATGTTTTAGGGAAATGTAATTAGGGCCAGGGCTTTATTTGGAGACATGTATTTTGCCATTGCTATATAGAGAGACATAGTAGTCCCTGAAGTAATTGGCAATCCCAGAGGAATTGAGGGAGTCAATATGTGCAATGTATGAGTGAAGTCTAATTTCTTCAGAGCTTTTGCAAGTCTACTGGGTTTGTTGCTATGTTCATTTAAGTATAACTAGAATCTTATTTGTTGGGCTTTTCTAAGTGGAGAGTATTAAGATGAGCTCAGAGAATTTTCAGGGGGTTTTCAGGTGTCTCAGGGGTTACTTGATAATGGATGCAGAGGAGTTTGTCAGCAGTCTCTTAACCTTGAGGAAGGTCTGGGTGTAGCCAGTCCACTGTCTGTCAATCTCCCACTAGGAGAGATCCCACGAAGCCGAAAAGGTCTGGCAGCTTCTTTGGTTAGTGGTGAATGAAGCACTTTGCAGATTAACAGATAAATTGGTATCCCCAGCTGCATTTAGAACCACTCTTCCTGATCATTTCCAGCAGTAGCATTAGCAGTCAATGCAACTAGAGCGTGAAATGAGAAATGTCAAAGAGGATAGTTTTCTGCCCCAAAATTAGTTCAGCCCTTGTTCAAAGCAATATGTATAATCTCTTCTTTAAGGCCTGGTTCACACCTGTGAGCATTTATATGCATTTTGCAGTGCATAAAAATGCATGTGTCATTAAAATATTTTGTTTTAAATGAGGCAGCTCACATCTGCATTGTAAAAAATGGATATCCTATATATGCATTTACCTGTGTTTTTCTGGCCTTTTGATGTCTGTGGAAATGCATGAAAATGCATGTAAAATCAATGAAAAAATATAGCGCTCCAGGTCTTCCTGGTTCACATGGACTGCTGGTGTCTGAGCCTTGCCGGAGTTGATAGGAAAGGCAAAGGTAGTTTGGGACCTAAAGTATTGATTGATCAAGTACCCTTATTGACTGTGATGGGATTTGGTGTTTTCCGCCAATTAGACATGAAAGATCAGTGGTATAGGTCTGCTAAAGCAGTTTTATAGTAGTTATATTGTGCAGAGCACATGATTGTGCTTCCTTATGCCACAATTGTCAATCCATGCCCCCAGAGCATTTATTTTCTACACCAGTACCAGTGACATCAGTTAAGCCATGTTAAATTAAAGAAGACAGAAAACTGCATGTGAATGTTCACTTTGGAAAATATATAGCCACTTAGCTTAGTAAATAACATGAAGATTCACTTTGAATACCCAATCTTGAGCAAGGGAAATAGTACACCAGAATTTTTGGTGGCATATATTTAGATAATTGAAGCGAACATAACGTGAACTTATTTGCTAGGGTAAGTAAATCCTCGCTTTACAAAGTAAACAATCATTTTGCCTGAAAAGTGTCTATTACTTTAGTAAATAGTGGTTCTTCTCAGGGGGTGTACTCATTTGAATGTTAGATGTAGAAAAGGAAGCTATTCATTTACTTAGCACTTGATCCTGAAACTAGTGTCCACCTTATTTGACAAAAATATATAATCCATTGGCATTCGGCAGTTATCAGTACAACAACATTTAGCTTTATTGAACAAATAGGCTGATGTGCTTTTTTTTTCAGTACATTTAACATGTATTCATGTCATTTAATGATTTACTGTTGCAGCTATAGATGAAATTATTTTTATAATATAAACCTTGTCATGCATTACATTTTGCCATTGAAAATATTCTATATTTTCCTTAGTTTCTCTAGGGCCTCCTTTAGTTTCTATGCTGCTTTGCTTCAAATGGACAGTTGCAATTGCATTACATAAATCTTTCCCTCTGACTCATATACAGAATGTTCAGTACCATACATTCTACAACATAATACCTGTCACCGCTTGTGACGTGTTTAGAGGGGTATAGCAAGGAAAAAAAAAACCTTTTTTTTTAAATATTTTTTTTTTTTTAATGTTAATAATGAGGTTGAAGAGACACAATTTCCCATTTTGATGTTCAGGAACATCCTTTCTTACAGTGTCTGTAAACTTTGAAGAATTTCAAACATCTAACATGGGTCATGTTTTTAGCTTACAACACAGCTTTAAGATCATCAGCAAATTTCAACAATTCTATGAGCAGTGTATAATTATAATTGTATGTACTCTGTTTTACATTTTTGTCTACTATTATTAGACAGGCAAAACATTTTGTGCGAACACCGTTAAAGTCTATGAGACACGAACATAAAAAATCAAAATTGATAATTTTAAAGGATTATTTGCAAGTTATTGCCATAAAAAGTGTTTGGAGACCTGGGTCCTGCCCCAGGGGATATGTATCAATGCAAAAAAAAGTTTTAAAAACGGTTGTTTTTTTGGGAGTAGTAATTTTAATAATGCTTAAAGTGAAACAATAAAAATGAAATATTCCTTTAAATATTGTGCCTGGGGGGTGTCCTTAGTATGCCTGTAAAGTAGCGCATTTTTCCCGTGTTTAGAACAATACCACAGCAAAATGACATTTATAAAGGAAAAAATGTAATTTAAAATTACTTGCAGCTGTAATGTATTGTCAAGTCCCGGCAATATAGAAGAAAATCATTAAAAAAATGGCATGGGTCCCCCCCAATCCATTAGCAGGCCCTTTGGGTCTGGTATGGATATATTAGGGGAAACCCTGCACCCAAATTTAAAAAAAAATGTCGTGGGGGTCCCCCAGGCACTATATACTATGAACAGCAGTATATATACTATACGAAGGAAGAAAAGAGCAGGCGCCTCCAGGTTAGGACAGGCGCACACTTTGATCCATTACAAACCCTCCAGCAGCACTGAATGTGCGTTCAGAAAGCATGCTGGATGCAGGACAGCCACCTTCTCCACCGCTAATCCTCTAAACTGAACAAAACCTCACTACTATACATTGTAGCAAAGTGGCATTTCTTCAGTGTTGTCACATGAAAAGATAGAATAAAATATTTGCAAAAATGTGAGGGGTGTACATATACAGTATCTCACAAAAGTGAGTACACCCCTCACATTTTTGTAAATATTTTATTATAACTTTTCATGTGACAACACTAAAGAAATTACACTTTGCTACAATGTAAAGTAGTGAGTGTACAGCTTGTATAACAGTGTAAATTTGCTGCCCCCTCAAAATAACTCAACACACAGCCATTATTGTCTAAGCCGCTGGCAACAAAAATGAGTACACCCCTAAGTGAAAATGTCCAAATTCGGCCCAACGTGTCAATATTTTGTGTGGCCTCCATTATTTTCCAGCACTGCCTTAACCCTCTTGGACCTGCCCCAAGAACAAGCAGGAAATAAAGACAATTGCAGTAGAGGCCTGGCAGAGCATCACCAGGGATGAAACCCAGCGTCTGGTGATGTCTATGCGTTTCAGACTTCAGGCTGTAATTGACTGCAAAGGATTTACAACTAAGTATTAAAAAGTGAAAGTTTGATGCATGATTGTTAATCTGTCCCATTACTTTTGGTCCCTTAAAAAGTGGGAGGCACATATACAAACTGTTGTAATTCCTACACTGTTCACCTGATTTGGATGTAAATATATATATATTCAGGTCCATAAATATTGGGACATCAACACAATTGTAATCTTTTTGGCTCTATACACCACCACAATGGATTTGAAATTAAACAAACAGGGTGTGCTTTAACGGCAGACTTTCAGTTTTAATTTGAGGGTATTTACATCCAAATCAGGTGAACGGTGTAGGAATTACAACAGTTTGTATATGTGCCTCCCACTTTTTAAGGGACCAAAGGTAATGGGACAGACTAACAATCATCCATCAAACATTCACTTTTTAATACTTGGTTGCAAATCCTTTGCAGTCAATTACAGCCTGAAGTCTGGAACGCATAGACATCACCAGACGCTGGCTTTCATCCCTGGTGATGCTGTGCCAGGCCACTGTCTTCAGTTCCTGCTTGATCTTGGGACATTTTTCCTTCAGTTTTGTCTTCAGCAAGTGAAATTCATGCTCAACCGGATTTAGGTCAGGTGATTGACTTGGCCATTGCATAACATTCCACTTCTTTCCCTTAAAAAACTCTTTGGTTGCTTTCGCAGTATGCTTCGGGTCATTGTCCATCTGCACTGCGCCGTCCCATGAGTTCTGAAGCATTTTGCTGAATATGAGCAGATATTATTGCCCGAAACAAATCAGAATTCATCCTGCTGCTTTTGTCAGCAGTCACATTATCAATAAATACAAGAGAACCAGTTCCATTGGCAGCCATACATGCCCACGCCATGACACTACCACCACCATGCTTCACTGATGAGGTGGTATGCTTTGGATCATGAGCAGTTCCTTTCCTTCTCCATACTCTTCTCTTCCCATCACTCTGGTACAAGTTGATCTTGGTCTCATCTGTCCATAAGATGTTCTTCCAGAACTATGAAGGCTTTTTTAGATGTTGTTTGGCAAACTCTAATCTGGCCTTCCTGTTTTTGAGGCTCGCCAATGGTTTACATCTTGTAGTGAACCCTCTTTATTCATTCTGGTGAAGTCTTCTCTTGATTGTTGACTTTGACACACATACACCTACCTCCTGGAGAGTGTTCTTGATCTGGCCAACTGTTGTGAAGGGTGTTTTCTTCACCAGGAAAAGAATTCTTTGGTCATCCACCACAGTTGTTTTCGGTGGTCTTCCGGGTCTTTTGGTGTTGCTGAGCTCACCGGTGTGTTCTTTCTTTTTAAGGATGTTCCAAACAGTTGATTTGGCCACACCTAATGTTTTTGCTATCTCTCTGATGGGTTTGTTTTGTTTTTTCAGGCTAATGATGGCTTGCTTCACTGATAGTGACAGCTCTTTGGATCTCATATTGAGAGTTGACAGCAACAGTTTCCAAATGTAAATATCACACTTGAAATTAACTCTGGACCTTTTATCTGCTCCTTGTAAATGGAATAATGAGGGAATAACGCACACCTGGCAATGGAACAGCTGAGCAGCCAATTGTCCCATTACTTTTGGTCCCTTAAAAAGTAAGAGGCACATATACAAACTGTTGTAATTCCTACACTGTTCACCTGATTTGGATGTAAATACCCTCAAATTAAAGCTGAAAGTCTGCAGTTAAAGCACATCTTGTTCGTTTCATTTCAAATCCATTGTGGTGGTGTATAGAGCCAAAAAGATTAGAATTGTGTCGATGTACCAATATTTATGGACCTGGCTGTATATATAAATACTTACTAGGCTGACTGTATATATATATATATAAAATTCACTGCCACCAACTGAATAACCTGCCTACTTAATCTAAATCAAGCCATCTCGCTGTTTCCCTATCTTTTTGTCCACACCAACAACACTACACACAGCCACCGTGTAAGCAGTCTTATATAGTGTGGGGCATAGACTTAGTCCCCCTGAGCCACGATTGGCCAAAGGCACCATGCCTTTAGCCAATTATGGCTTTCTTAGCAGAGCGCGTTGTGATAGGCTAAAGCATGCAGGCATCATTAGATGTGATTGATTGACAGCAGCGGGAGCCAATGGCTGTGCTGCTATCAATCTATCCAATCAAGAGCCAGGACCCTTTGCAGAGAGGGACAGTGAATCTCCAGTGTGGGAATTACAGAGCTCAGGTAAGTAATGCGGGGGGCTGGGGGGGGGGGCGGTTACTGTCAGAAGTTTTTTCACTCTAATGCATAGGATGCATTAAGGTGAAAAAACATCAGGGTTTACAACCCCTTTAAGCTCAGGTAAGCTTTATGCCTGTCACATAACCAGCAGCAGTAAAAATACTGATATGTGTGAGCTTTAGAGCCTATCTTCTGAGTTATAATCAATAGATGAACTCTCTCTTCTGCCTGCTGGTTTTTGTTGTTTATCCACCTGTGAAATGACCCCTGAATGTCATCCTCCAGTATACACTCTTGCCTCTGCCTGGATACAGGCTACACTTATTGCTGACAATCTTTTTCATTGCTTTCATTGCTTGTCAACTGTCACATGTGGAGTAAACCAAGGACCATAGTCATGCACAAAAATCAATACCTCTCTACAGGGGTTCCGGGTGTCTGGATATTCTGGATTCACGTATCATCCAATCCTAAAAAGCAATCCATTCCTACCAATGGACAGAACGTCCACCCGAACTAGGCGTATCATTAATTAATAAAAGTTGTTTTGTTTGCACTTGAGCATATTGCTATAATGTTATTGCTGCTAGCCAGCAATTGTATAGCCTTTATGCATGGCCTTTATTTTATGGCTAGAAAGTAAGTGTAAAAAATGAGTAATATAGTGAAAATTTATTTGGTAAGGTGAAGGTGAGGGCAGCACTTCTTTAACCTGTTTGGTTACTATTTCCGTGCTTGTATAATTTTTATGTGAATGACATTTTAAGATTAATTATTAGAAGAAGATGGACTATCATTTACAAATGACATGAGTGATTAATATGTTCTACATGACATATGTTCACTGAACTTTATTGGCTTTTTCTGTAAGAAGGATGTTTTATTTTCTAGGAAAATGTAAGGAGAATAGAACATTACTTGAAAAATGATACTTGATAATGACAGACATAACCCTTTCTTATATGTTTTCCAAGGTGAAGATACGTATTTTATCTGTTTATGCACACACTTAGTACAGCATGCACTTCACCCTTTTTCATGATTTTGAAATTTCAAGCTTCTTTGACAGTTAGAAAATACAGGAATTTGCTATTTTACTGAAACTGGTGCTAATACTTTTTTTAGATCAATATGATCTATGTAGTCAAAATAAAGACTATTTTGGTCAATGTAGTTATACTTATGCAGTAAAATATGACAACCAGACAACCCAGGACCAAATTTTCGCCACTTCCACTTTCATAATCTTTACTATAATTTGCAACTATATACCACTAAGTGTATGTACAGTACATTTGCTTTTGATAATATAGGGAAGAATTAAAAGCCCTGACAGATTTGTATACTATTTTTGTTGCCCTTGTCTCCTTGGGGATATTTCCCTTCCTGTCCTGAAAAAGCAAATTAAAGGGGTTGTAAAGGTAATTAAAAAAAAAAAAAAAAATAACAAACATGTTATACTTACGTTCACTGTGCAGCTCGTTCTGCACAGAGTGGCCCCGAACCTGGTCTTCTGGGGTCCCTCGGCGGCTGTTTCAGCTCCTCCCCGCAAGCATTAACCACCTTAATGCGAGCTCCCTCACATGGTGGTGAGTGCTTGCGGGCGCGCTCCCGTGATACAGCCGGCGGCTATAGCCGATCGCTGTATCACTCGGCCCCGCCCCCTGGCGCGCCGCGTCATCGGATGTGATTGACAGCAGCGCGAGCCAATGGCTGCGCTGCTTTCAATCCATCCACTGCAGCCAATCAGCGACCAGGCTGAGCTGCAATGAAGATGACGAGAACGAGTAGCGAAGATTCGAGGCGTCAGGTAAGTAAAACGGGGGGCTGGGGGCGGCGGCATTGTCAAAAGTTTTTTCACCTTAATGCATAGAATGCATTAAGGTGAAAACATTTTTTACCTTTTACAACCCCTTTAAGTCATGAATATAAGGAGAAGCAATGAATACAAGGCGTTCTATAATTGTACAAGGTGGAGAAGAGGGCAGATGATGCCACAATCTACCCTCGTCCAATCAGAGATATCATTGTTATCATTGTAAAAATACAAGATGTTCTCTGAATGATAGCGGTGCTGAGCAAGCGACCTCCTGTGTTCAATGGAAGTAACTTGAGCAGGACTCTGAAGATCTTGGAAGATATATTATAAAGAGTTTGAAAAATATTTAAAACTTTCCAAAACAAAATCCAAAAGTAAATCTAATGACTGAGAGTAAATGAAGCCTCATTCAAAGTGATATGGGGATAGGGGTGGGTACCATCATCCTTAACCACTTACCAACCGGCCCATAGCCGAATGACGGCTGCAGGGCGGTTGGATAACTCTGGGAGGGCGTACTATGACGTCCTCCCAGAATTCCCCTCTCGCGCGCCCCCTGGGGCGCGCACCCGAACACATTCGTGACCGCCGGGTCCGGAGGACCCGGCGCATCACGGATCCCGGTAAATGGCCGCTGATCACATGTAAACAGACCGGCGTCATCTGATGACGCCGGTTCCTCTCCTCCCCCTCTCCTCCCCGCCTGTGTACCGATCGGTACACAGTGAGCGGGGAGGGGGATGGATGGATGTCTGTAGCGCTGTGGGCTGTATGTGTAGTGCCCACAGCGCTGAACAGAGACATCCAGGCATCCATCCATCCATGCTCAGCCATCCCCACTACACTGCAATGCTGAGCAATACTCTGCAACACCCCCACAATACTCTGCAATACCCCCACAATACTCTGCAATGCTGTGCAATACTCTGCAACACCCCCACAATACTCTGCAACACCCCCACAATACTCTGCAACACCCCCACAATACTCTGCAATGCTGTGCAATACTCTGCAATACCCCCACAATACTCTGCAATGCTGTGCAGTACTCTGCAATACCCCCACAATACTCTGCAATACCCCCACAATACTCTGCAATACCCCCACAATACTCTGCAACACCCCCACAATACTCTGCAACACCCCCACAATACTCTGCAATACCCCCACAATACTCTGCAATACCCCCACAATACTCTGCAATCCTGTGCAGTACTCTGCAATGCCCCCACAATACTCTGCAATGCCCCCGCCATACTCTGCAATGCCCCCACAATACTCTGCAATGCTGTGCAATACTCTGCAATTCCCCCGCAATACTCTGCAATGCCCCCGCCATACTCTGCAATGCCCCCGCCATACCCTGCAATGCCCCCGCCATACTCTGCCATGCCCCCGCCATACTCTGCCATGCCCCGCCATACCCCGCCATACTCCGCATTACCCCGCCATACTCCGCAATACCCCGCCATACCCCGCCATACTCTGCCATACTCTGCCATACTCTGCCATACCCCGCCATACTCCGCAATACCCCGCCATACTCCGCAATACCCCGCCATACTCCGCAATACCCCGCCATACTCCGCAATACCCCGCCATACCCCGCCATACTCCGCAATACCCCGCCATACCGAGCCAAGCTCAGCTGTACTCGGCCTCTGTATGTGGCCACGCTGTGGAAGTCTCACACATGTGGTATCGCCGTACTCAGGAGGAGCAGGGGAATCTATTTTGGGGTGTCATTTTTGGTATGTACATGTTATGTGGTAGAAATACTGTATAAATGGACAACTTTGTGTTAAAAAAAAAATGCGTTTTAACCACTTCCCGCCCACCGGCCATCATACAACGTCCTTGACTTTGTGCGGAGATATCTGAATGATGGTTGCAGCTACAGGCATCATTCAGATATCAACTTTTTCAGCCGGCGATTCCCTACACCATGAGAATGATCATAGCAGCTGTTCCACTGCTTGATCGTTCTTACGGGAGGCGAGAGGGGATGTCCCCCCCTCCCGCGCTTCTACCGACTCACCGCTACAATCGAAGCCAGGATGTTTTTTTTTTTTTATTATTTCAGGCTTCCCAGCCTAGAGGTGAGATGTAGGGTCTTATTGACCCCATATCTCACTGTAAAGAGGACCTGTCATGCCATATTCCTATTAAAAGGATGTTTATATTCCTTGTAATAGGAATAAAAGTGGTCAAAATTTTTTTTTTTTGGAAAAAAGCATCAAACTAAAATAAATAAAGTAAAATGAACAATAAAAAAATAAAAATTTTTTTTTAAAGCGCCCCTGTCCCTGCATGCTCGCATGCAGAAGCGAACGCATACGTAAGTCCCGCCCACATATGAAAGCCGTGTTCAAACCACACATGTGAGGTATCGCTGCGATCGGTAGAGCGAGAGTAATAATTTTGGCCCTAGACCTCCTCTGTAACTCAAAACATGTAACCAGTAAAAAATTTTAAAGCGTCGCCTATGGGGATTTTTGAGTAGCAAAGTTTGGCGCCATTCCACAAGCGCGTGCAATTTTGAAAGGTGACATGTTGGGTATCTATTTACTCAGTATAACTTCATCTTTCACATTATGCAAAAACATTAGGCTAACTTTACTGTTTTGGTTTTTGTAAATTCCCAAAAAAACGGGTTAAAAAAATTGCTGCGCAAATACCGTGCGAGATAAAAAGTTGCAATGACCGCCATTGTATTCTCTAGGGTCTTTGCTAAAAAAACATATATACTGTTTTGGGGTTCTATGTAATTTTCTAGCAAATAAATGATGATTTTTACATGTAGGAGAGAAATGTCAGAATTGGCCTGGGAGCTACAGAACGCCTGAAGGTGCTCCCCTGCATGTTGGGCCTCTGTATGTGGCCACGCTGTGTAAAAGTCTCACACATGTGGTATCGCCGTACTCGGGAGTAATAGCAGAATGTGTTTTGGGGTGTAATTTGTGGTATGCATATGTGGTGTGTGAGAAATAACCTGCTAATATGACAATTTTGTGGGAAAAAAAAAGTAAAAAAAAAACCTTGATTTTGCAAAGAATTGTGGGAAAAAATGACAACTTCAAAAATCTCACCATGCATCTTTCTAAATACCTTGGAATGTCTTCTTTCCAAAAAGGTATCATTTGGGGGGTATTTGTACTTTTCTGGAATGTTAGGGTCTCAAGAAATTAGATAGGCCGTCAGTACTTCAGGTGTGATCAATTTTCAGATATTCGCACCATAGCTTTTGGACTCTATAACTTTCACAAAGACCAAATAATATCCACCGATTTGGGTTAATTTTACCAAAGATATGTAGCGGTATAAATTTTGGCCAAAATATATGAAGAAAAATTACTAATTTGCAAAATATTATAACAGAAATGAAGAAAAATGCATTTTTTTACAGATTTTTCGGTCTTTTTTCTTTTACGGCGCAAAAAATAAAGAACCCAGCGGTGATTAAATACCACCAAAAGAAAGCTCTATTTGTGTGAAAAAAAGGACAAAAATTTCATATAGATACAGTGTTGCATGGCTGAGTAATTGTCATTCAAAATGTGAGAGCACCAAAAGCTGAAAATTGGTCTGGTTAGGAAGGGGGTTTAAGTGCCCAGTTGACAAGTGGTTAAATATGGATATTGGAAAGAGGGGAAGTACCTGGAGCTGCTCCAAACAAGCTCCACAGCACTAGAGAGTTGAGGACTATCTCAGTACCCAAGGATTGAATCAGTTAAAAGAAAAAAAATTACAATTTATTAGAAAATAGACATGGTTAAAAACAGTTAGTACAAAAGTACATACACTTAATGAAAACAGATAATGGACACTTAGGCCCTAATAAAGGGAAACTGGGATGTGTAATCTGAGATGTGCATGTGTGCCTCTCCATGTTTTGCGGTATGCACCGCTTCTTCAGGAGGGGTCAGTCAAACACATCTACACGAGTAAATATAGTTTTATAATTGAACAGTTATAAACAAATTTCAAGGGTTGGTAAGTGTAACAGACACTTGAAAAACAATGCATAATAGATTAACCTTGGAGAATCTATAAAATTATAAATAGCTTACCAATGATTACCAATGATAGCCCTGGAGGCGCCACGCAGTACCAAGAGAGGCACCCGATGAGAGGTAGTCCACCCGGGGTTGGACACGGGAAATGCTATGAGCACAGAAACCATAGTTGAAAAATGGTAGGATGACAATGGATCCGTATTAATAGCTATGGACACAGCAACAGATGGGGAAATACAAAAAAATGTGGAAAAAGGGGGATAAAAGACAGAGGAGGGAAAAGGGACAAATAAAAGAAGAGAAAAAAGAGGGAGGGGGAAAGGTGAAGAGAAATAAAGGGAGGGGAGGGAAAAGAGGAGGGGAGTAGAAAGGAAAGGGGAGGGAAGGAGGGAAGAGAGAGGACAGAAAAGAAAGGGAAGGCACAAAGAGAGGGGAAAGGGGGAGGGAGAAGGGAAGGTAGGAGAGAAGGGGAGGGAGTGGGGAGAGGGAGGGGGGAGGAGGAGGAGGAGGGAAAGAAAAGGGAAGGGGGGAACTAGGGGATGAAGAATGGGGAAATAGAAAGGGTATAAGGCAAGGAACATAACCATACACCATATATATAACAAACATGTCCAGTTCATTAGACACCGACCCACCTTGTCAATCACGCATTTTCTATGTAGGTACCGGGGACAATATATAGGCAGGGTAGGGCAGTACGTCCCAAGGATGGAAAAGCAGGCTGTGGCAATGTAGCAACAATGGGTCTGGAAGTACTCCAGATAAGTCAGTCACAGTTGACAATAGTTTGCTGTAACATAGGGATAAAAGGTACATAAGGATTTAGAACATGACAGCCAGGGACAGTAGGTTAAAAGCATTGGCTGACAAAAGCACGCAGATACCCATATGCGCAGCATCCAGCCACCACTATGGTGGAGGATGCCGCTAGCATATGTCACAACTTGGGTACGTTTGGTAGCAGACTTACCACGGCCAGCCACTCTGCTGAATTTGCCCCCGGTTGCAGCCATCTGACTGAGGGCCGCTCTGTGCACCCTATAAGCTCCTCCAACTCGGCCCACGCCAATGACGCTGGCAGACGCCGGCGTCTGACATCACCGGGCCCATCTATCTACACTGCGCATGTGCGGACGATGCCGCGCACACGTGTGAACAAAAGAGGAGGTGGCTGTAAGCCGTCCCTCAAGGTAGGATGGGAGAGCCTCTCACAGTCAAAGCTGTGGGCACTCCCCCTTCCTGGATAGACACATGCCTGCCAAGGGGTAAAAAATAAACCTCACACTGCATTCTCATCCAGGGATTGTGCAAAGGAAATAGACAATATACTTAGGAGTTACAATGGGGGTTTGGATGTCTACTGTAACTGCAAGGCATAACACAATGCAGTAACGTAGTGACATCCTTACAATCCAACAGATAAAAAATTACTACATGATAATGTATTCTCAATCAAGAAATCTCACCGCAGGGATCACATACAATAGTCATATGGTGTAAGGGCTGGGCTCAGCCCTTCCTTCTCCTAGCTAGCCACTCAGCTGTTGGCTAATTGCCAGCTCCTATCTCTCCACAGCTACTCACCTGTAGATGATATCCTGCTCATCCGACCTGCCTACTTAAGCCGTCCAGCCCAAAGGATCTCTGCCTTCGTCTTGGTCAACAGACTATCTCCTGCGTTCCTGTTTAAAGACTTGCTTGGCTGGCATCCCTTCTGGCTCCAGATTCTGCTTGCTTTTCCACTACACTGATAGCTGACTTTCTGGCTTGGCTGACTATCCGTTCCGGTTACTGAACTTTGGCTATGTTTTGACTATGTTTGTTCTATTTACTTTTATTATTAAACAAGTGTGATTTAACTGTACTTCTGTCTCGGTCTGATTTCATGGTTTCTGGCATACGGATCCTGTATAAAAAATTGAACAATAAACTAATCAAGAAAGACTACTCAGCGAGAAATTGTTGCACATGGAAGTGGATAAGGATGGATAAGGCAAGGGGAAGGAAGGAAAAAAGGGGGGGGAAGGGAGTAAAAAGGAAGAGGGAGAAGGGGGGTGGGAGGGGGGAAAAGGGGGTGGCTTGTGGGGATGGGAAAATTGGGATTTATGCATAATATCACTTCATAAAAAGGGTTTGTATGAGAGAGCTTCATTTAGGCCTGGTGGTATGAGAGCACTTAATCGCTCTAGCCACACGGTCTCCAATCTAAGGATTGATTGATCCCAATTGCTCCCCGCAGATCCTCTGGAACCACCTCTAGGACCATAAACTTAACTTTGGGCTGGAATCTGTGATGTAAGCCTATGTGGTGTCCCACAGTGGTAAATTTACCACTGGACGAATATGGTCTCCCATTCTTTGTCTCAACTCCCTAATAGTTTTGCCTACATAAAATGCATTGCAGGCACATCCCATGAGGTAGATAACTCCCCTAGTGCCACAGTTGGCATGTTTAGGGGACGAAAAGAGTTCTCCATTAGGGAGCACAAACGTAGTGCACTATAGAATCCAGGGACACTGTGGGCAATGGCCACAATGGAAAGTACCCTGGGGGACTAGAACCGCCGCGCTTTCCACCTGATAGTGGTTACTGGTAAATCTGTGATGAAGAAAGGTTGCCCTGCAGAATACCAGTTCTGGTTGGGGGCTGGGATACTTCCCTAAAATATGATGGTCAGTTAAAAGGTGCCAGTGATCCGAAAGGAGGCTCTGTAGTACACTGTGCTGAGCAGAAAATTTGGTAACCAATTTGACAGTTGCTGGTTGCCTTATACGAGGGGGGCCATAGAGTAGGAATGATCTAGTCCTTGCAGAGGCCTTGTTAAAGGCCTTCCTGAGATTGGTCCCGGTATACCCCCATGCCAAGAGCCACTCACATAGGGCAGCAGCCTGAATGTAAAAATCCCCGTCCTCTGTGCAGTTAGCCTAAGGTATTGGGCATACGGAATATTGTGTACTAGAGAGCGGGGATGAGCATTGGAGGCATGAAGCAATGCATTGCCTGCTGTGAGCTTACTTTACAGATCTGTGCCAATTTGGCCACGGGAGTCCTTGTCAATCATGTTCAGATGGTCAACAAATTCTAGAAGCTCAGATTCTGTTCCCATCCAGATGATGAAGAGGTCGTTGATAAATCTTTACCAACAAATGACATGATTTTGGAGGGGCTGTAGAGACTCATCCACAAACATAGTTCTCTGCCATCCTCCCAAAGAAAGGTTGGCATAAGAGGGTGCACATGATGTGTCATGGAAACTCCCTGGGTTTGCAGATAAACCTGGTCCATATAGGTAAAGTAATTTTTGGTCAAGATAAACTGTAATAACCTGAGTATAAAGCGGTTCAGGGGCCAAGTGTTCCTATCCTGCTCCATCAAAAAGGTCCTAGCCATCCGGACGCCCTGCTCATGGGGGATACTCGAGTACAAGGCCTCAATATCTATGGCCATGAGGAGGGTGCATCCGGAGGGACCGGGACCCCCTCGATGTGTCGAAGCAGGTCCGTGGTGTCACGTATATAGGAGGGAAAACTCAGTACATGTGACATAAGGAAAGTGTTCACAAACCCACTTGCGTTCTCCATCAGGGACCCTATGCCTGTGACTAGGGATGAGCTTCGAGTTCAACTCGAACATTGGCTGTTCGCAAGTTCGCCGAACAGCGAACAATTTGGGGTGTTCGCGGCAAATTCAAATGCCGCAGAACACGCTTTAAAAGTCTATGGGAGAAATAAAAAGTGCTAATTTTAAAGGCTTATATACAAGTTATTGTCATAAAAAGTGTTTGGGGACCTGGGTCCTGCCCCAGGGGACATGGATCAATGCAAAAAAAAGTTTTAAAAACGGACGTTTTTTCAGGAGCAGTGATTTTAATAATGCTTAAAGTCAAACAATAAAAGTGTAATATCCCTTTAAATTTCGTACCTGGGGGGTGTATATAGTATGCCTGTAAAGGGGCGCATGTTTCCTGTGTTTAGAACAGTCTGACAGCAAAATGACATTTCGAAGGAAAAATTTCATTGAAAACTACCCGCGGCTATTGCATTGCCGACAATACTCATAGAAGTTCATTGATAAAAACGGCATGGGAATTCAACACAGGGAAACCCCGAACCAAAATTAAAAAAAAAAATGACGTGGGAGGAGTCCCCCTAAATTCCATACCAGGCCCTTCAGGTCTGGTATGGATATTAAGGGGAACCCCGGCCAAAATTTAAAAAAAAAATTACGTGGGGTTCCCCCTAAATTTCATACCAGACCCTTCAGGTCTGGTATGGATTTTAAGGGGAACCCCGCGCCAAAAAAAAAAAAAAATGGCGTGGGGTCCCCCCAAAGATCCATACCAGACCCTTATCCGAGCACGCAACCTGGCAGGCCACAGGAAAAGAGGGGGGGACGAGAGAGCGCCCCCCCTCCTGAACCGTACCAGGCCACATGCCCTCAACATTGGGAGGGTGCTTTGGGGTAGCCCCCCAAAACACCTTGTCCCCATGTTGATGAGGACAAGGGCCTCATCCCCACAACCCTGGCCGGTGGTTGTGGGGGTCTGCGGGCGGGGGGCTTATCGGAATCTGGAAGCCCCCTTTAACAAGGGTACCCCCAGATCCCGGCCCCCCCTGTGTGAAATGGTAAGGGGGTACTTACCCCTACAATTTCACTAAAAAACTGTCAAAAATGTTAAAAGTGACAAGAGACAGTTTTTGACAATTCCTTTATTTAAATGCTTCTTCTTTATTCCTTCATCTTCTTCTGGTTCTTCTGGCTCTTCTGGTTCTTCCTCCGGCGTTTTCGTCCAGCATCTCCTCCGCGGCGTCTTTTATCTTCTTCTCCTCGGGCCGCTCCGCACCCATGGCATGGGGGGAGGCTCCCGCTCTTCTCTTCATCTTCTTCTTCATCCTCTTCTCTTCTTCCTTCTTCTCTTCTTCATTTTCTTCTCCGGGCCGCTCCGCATCCATGCTGGCATGGAGGGAGGCTCCCGCTGTGTGACGGCGTCTCCTCGGCTTTCGGTTCTTAAATAACGGGGGGCAGGGCCACCCGGTGACCCCGCCCCCTCTGATGCACGGGACATGATGGGACTTCCCTGTGGCATTCACCGTGACGTCACAGGGAAGTCCCGTCAAGTCACCGTGCGTCAGAGGGGGGCGGGGTCACCGGGTGGCCCCGCCCCCCATTATTTAAGAACCGTCAGACGAGGAGACTCTGTCACACAGCAGGAGCCTCCCTCCATGCCAGCATGGGTGCGGAGCGGCCCGGAGAGGAAAATGAAGAAGAGAAGAAGGAAGAAGAGAAGAGGATGAAGAAGAAGATGAAGAGAAGAGCGGGAGCCTCCCCCCATGCCATGGGTGCAGAGCGGCCCAAGGAGAAGAAGATAGAAGACACCGCGGAGGAGATGCTGGATGAGAATGCTGGAGGAAGAACCAGAAGAGCCAGAAGAACCAGAAGAAGAAGAAGATGAAGAAAGATAGAAGAAAGAAGAAGCATTTAAATAAAGGAATTGTCAAAAACTGTCTCTTGTCATTTTTAACATTTTTGACAGTTTTTTAGTGAAATTGTAGGGGTAAGTACCCCCTTACCATTTCACACAGGGGGGGCCGGGATCTGGGGGTACCCTTGTTAAAGGGGGCTTCCAGATTCCGATAAGCCCCTCGCCCACAGACCCCCACAACCACCGGCCAGGGTTGTGGGGATGAGGCCCTTGTCCTCATCAACATGGGGACAAGGTGTTTTGGGGGGCTACCCCAAAGCACCCTCCCAATGTTGAGGGCATGTGGCCTGGTACGGTTCAGGAGGGGGGGGCGCACTCTCGTCCCCCCCTCCTTTCCTGCGGCGTGCCAGGTTGCATGCTCGGATAAGGGTCTGGTATGGATTTTTGGGGGGACCCCACGCCGTTTTTTTTTTAAAATTTTGCCCGGAGTTCCCCTTAATATCCATACCAGACCTGAAGGGCCTGGTATGGAATTTAGGGGGACTCCCACGTCATTTTTTTTAAAATTTTGGTTCGGGGTTCCCCTGTGTTGAATTCCCATGCCGTTTTTATCAATGAACTTCTATGTGTATTGTCGGCAATGCAATAGTCGCGGGTAGTTTTAAATGAAATTTTTCCTTCGAAATGTCATTTTGCTGTCAGACTGTTCTAAACACGGGAAACATGCGCCCCTTTACAGGCATACTATAGACACCCCCAGGTACGAAATTTAAAGGGATATTACACTTTTATTACTTGACTTTAAGCATTATTAAAATCACTGCTCCTGAAAAAACTGCCGTTTTTAAAACTTTTTTTTGCATTGATCCATGTCCCCTGGGGCAGGACCCGGGTCCCCAAACACTTTTTATGACAATAACTTGCATAGAAGCCTTTAAAATTAGCACTTTTGATTATTCATGTTCATGTACCATAGACTTTAACGGTGTTCGGGTGTTCGAGCGAACTTTTTTCCTGTTCGCATGTTCTGGTGCGAACCGAACAGGGGGGTGTTCGGCTCATCCCTACCTGTGACTATGGGTCTTCCAGGGGGTACCTGGAAAATCTTATGGGTTTTAGGTAGTGTATAGAATGTGGGCATACAGTACATGATGTCTGAGTCTGAGTGTTACTGTAGTTCAAAGTATCCCTGTTAATCAAACCATCCCAAAATGCTCCAGGGCATAAGCTACGGAATTCAACAATGTATTGTTGAATTAACATATCTTCAATAGGTATATACCAGGATGTATTATTTAGGACATCCAAACACATGGTTTGGTATTGAGGGTGCGTCATTAGTACTATATTGCCACCCTTATAGAATGGCTTTATCACCAAATCTGTGCATTTCTGAAGTTTAGTCACTGCACGGATTTGTTTTGGGGTCAAGCTGAAAGGCAGGTCATGCCACTATTGCCCTTTAGGCGCCTTAATTGTTCCATGTAGAAAAGCCCATACTGCTGGGCAGGTCATAAGGTCTGGAAATTTATGTGATTTTAATTTAATTTGACTAGGGTTCACGCTCACCTCCAACGGGGGAGGGACAGGGACAAGTGACCCCAAGGGGACTAGATTAGGCCCTTGCTCATGTAAACTAGGCTGAGTATCGTCAATCGCCCCCACCTCATATAAAAGCATCAGGTCCCATAAAGTTCTAAACTCCTCCAGTGCTTTGTTCTCTCGGGTAATTCCTTTTCTAGGCTCGAGTTTTGTTCAGTCTTCATCAAAAATAAACCTAAAGGTCAGATTGTGGGAAAAAAAGGTAGAGATCTTTGATCGTTTCAAAGATATTAATGGGTTCAAGGGGGCAAAAACCTAGGCCCAGTTGTAATATCAGCTCCTATTCAGTAGTCAAGGTAAAGGGGGTGAGGTTAATAATGTTTAAAGAAGGTGAAGCACTAGTAGCCTCTAGTGTAGAAGGTTGGCAGATAGGTTTGGTAATGGAGTTTTTACAACAAATGTATCCAGATTGCCCTGTCGAGTGGGTTCTGGTGTCGGAAATAAAAAATCTGGATTAGTGGCAAGTGCTTTAGTGTTAGACAGAAAAACTCTATGAATAATAATGTGTAGAGTAGGGTTAGGTATACCACTTCTTTGGGCCTGTGCCCCCAATTGAATGGGTTACAGTGGTTTGTGAGATTTACCGTGTTTTTTCCCTTTCTTAGGGTCCTTCAAAGGGTGCCCATCACCAGTAAGTGATCTCTTAAGTGAAGTGCTCGGTAGGACTGAGAAATAAAATATTTCTAATTCCTCACAATTATTCTATGTTATGCCAAACTTGATATTTAATCAATAAATGGTAGAGATGATCTATATGCTGTTTTCAGTTCTCACAAATATACTCTGGAGTTCATCCAGTCTTTTGAAAGGATCAGTCATTAAGATATCTCTTGTAATATTTGAAACTTGAAAGGAAATACTTTTTAGGTTGTTTTGTCTGTGACACCTAAATTTTTTTTCCAGTAGTAACTGCCCTGAATTTATTGGTGGAAGTAGGAGCCACAAAATATCTAAAAGCTGTAGGGAGGTATACTCTTAAAGAAATAAAGCTACAGTTCTCAACTTTGTACCAATTGGCCAGTGACAAAACAATTTCATAGTATAGTTTGTGAGCTCCTTTATTTTCAGTGTCACATTGCATTGCCCTAAATATATAATAAAAAGAAGGGGGGTGTCCAGATGCCACTAAATGTGTGCAGTCAATCATAGCTTTCCTGCAGACCAGTAGTTCAAAGTTATTTTTATATCCTACCCCAACCAAAATGGGGAAAAAAAGAATATTGCATACCTCTAACCCCATTGATCCACCTACGCCAACCTCAAATACTATCTAAAGGAATAAAACATAGATTCCCCAGAATTTACTTTGGAGCCACCATACTGCTTACTCAGAGAAGCCCAGCATCTCCAGGAATCCTCCAGGAACCACCCTGACAACCTTTATCCACACTGGCGACTCTTCCTGGGTCCTTCTATGTGGTCCTTTTAACCACTTCAGCCCCAGAAGGTTTTACCCTCTTCCTGACCAGAGCACTTTTTACAATTTTGCACTGTGCTGCTTTAACTGCTAATTGCGCGTTCGTGCAATGCTGTACCCAAACAAAATTTGCATTATTTTTTCCCCACAAATAGAGCTTTCTTTTGGTGGTATTTGATCCCCTCTGCGGGTCTTTATTTTTTGCGCTATAAACAAAAAAAAGACTGTCTTTTTTTTTTTAAATGTTCTATTTTTTGTTATAAAAAAATACAATAAACTCATTTTTAGTCATACATTTAGGCCAAAATGCATTCAGCCACATGTCTCGAGTAAAAAAAAGTCAATAAGCGTATATTTATTGGTTTGCGCAAAAGTTATAGCTTCTACAAATTAGGGTACATTTTCTGGAATTTACAAAGCTTTTAGTTTATGACTGCCTAATTTCTAATCTAATTTCTAATCTAATCTAAAATCTAATTTCTTGAGGTGCTATAATAGCAGGGCAGTACAACCCCCCCAAAAAAATTACCCCATTTTGGAATGTAGACACCCCAGGGAATTGGCTGAGAGGCATGTTGAGCACATTGAATATTTTATTTTTTTGTCACAAGTGATTGAAATATGACAACAACAACAAAAATGTACACAAAGTTGTCACTGTAATGATATACTACTCAAACATGCCATGGGCATATGTGAAATTACACCCCAAAATACATTTTGCTGCTTCACCTGAGTATAGGGATACCACATGTGTGAGACCTTTTGGGAGCCTAGCCACGTACAGGATCCTGAAAAACAAGAACTGCCTTCAGGCTTTCTAAGGACGTAAAATGATGATTTTACTTCTCACTACCTATCACAGTTTCGGAAGCCATGATATGCCAAGATAGCACAAAACCCCCCAAATGACTCAATTTTGGAAAGTAGACACCCTAAGCTATTTGCTGAGAGGCATGTTGAGTATTTTGCATATCTCGCTTTTTGTCACAAAGTTTTGAAAATTGAAAAAAGAAAAAAAATATATACAATTTCCTTTTCTTTCTTTATTTTCAAAAACAAATGAGAGCTGCAAAATACTCACCATGGCTCTTAACAAATACCTTGGGGTGTCTACTTTCCAAAATGGGGCCCCCCTCTGATGCATGGTGACTTGATGGGACTTCCCTGTGGCGTCATGGGGAATGCCACAGGGAAGTCCCGTCAAGTCCCTGTGCGTCAGAGGGGGGCAGGGTCACCGGGTGGCCCCGCCCCCCGTTATTTAAGAACCGTCAGAAGAGGAGAAGCGTCACACAGCGGGAGCCTCCCTCCATGCCATCATGGATGCGGATCGGCCTGAAAAGAAGATGAAGAGAAGAAGATGAAGAGAAGAAGATGAAGAGAAGAAGATGAAGAGAAGAAGATGAAGATAAGAAAATGAAGAGAGAAGCGTCACACAGCGGGAGCCTCCCTCCATGCCATCATGGATGCGGAGCGGCCTGAGGAGAAGAAGGGAAGAAGACACTGACGCCGGAAGAGAACACCAGCGGAAGAACCAGTAGAACCAGAAGAAGAAGAAGATGGAGGAAGAAACCAAAGGAAGATAGAAGAAAGAAGAAAGAAGATAGAAGAAAGAAGAAGCATTTAATTTTTTGTCAAAAAACCTGAAGGGTCTGGTATTGATTTTGAGGGGGACCCCACGCCATTTTTTTTTTTGGCCGGGGTTCCCCTTGATATCCATACCAGGCCCTTCAGGAATTTAGGGGGAATTTAGGGGGACCCCCCACGTCACTTTTTTTTTTTTCTTTCAATAGATTTTTATTAGTAGTAACAAAAATTTTACAGAACCTTTGTAGTAGGCTTTACAAAGCAGTAAGATATGAAGAAACATAAGGAGCAAATGAATTCGAGGTAAAACCTCTCAATGCAAGGAGTAAAAAGGAAAGTCCAATAAAGCAAAATTCTGTGTTACAAATTAAAGTATATCAAGAATATAAACTAAAATAGACATGTCTCAGAAGCTAGACTAATAAATGATGTGTATTCTGCCGGATCAAAAGACTAGAGGAGACAGATATAACACATTTTCTGGGGTGAGGGTGATGTGGTTGTAAAAATAAGGAAGACTTTACTCGTTTATTTGCAAGGGCTCAGGGAGCAGGAGAGACGACCGCCACCCGCCCCATATGGGAACACACTGCGGGCGTGGGGCCACTCCCCCCTCCCAGATCCCCAACCTCGGTCGAGTCCTTCCCAAGTAGGAGAGCCATATATCATTATTCTAATCTAGCAGTGAGAGAAGCCCTACCCCGCTAATGACTATAAGTGATCTAACCAGCTTAGATACATAGACTCTAGCTTAAGGGGAGGTATTCAATCAGAAAAGCCCTAGGTCCGGGGAGCCGAGGGATTGTTAAGGTAATACCATGTCCCTCCAAAGAAAAGCAAAAGAAAAATACATAAATAAGTAAATAAATATCAGGGTTGAACAGTTTACAGAGAAAACAATCAGAGAGTCTGAGGTAATAAAAGGAAAGGGGAGGAAGGAAGACCAGGGATAGGGGAAGAAAGTAGGGGAAGAAGACAATCGCACTTGATGAGAATTATCAATGGAGTCACTCAGTGTGCCTGTTGCCCTGGTGGGCTAATGCCAGGGCATAAGGAAATATGACAAAAATTGGCCCAAGGTTCCCATGTTAACTCAAACTTACAAACTTTGTCTTGTATAATGCTAACTATCTTTTCTTGAGCCATAATCCAGGAAATTTTATGCTTCACCGCTGTGAATGGAACTCTGTGTTTTTTCCAACAAGAGGCTATTGTTTTTTTGGTGCCCAGAAGGATGAAAAAGATCAGTTGTTGGGTATATTTATCTACCTTATCTACTTTCAGATTCAATAGGGCTATCTCTGGGTTTTGAGAAATCTGAGCGGTGGTTACTTTGCGGATCACTGAGAATACTTTGTTCCATAAGCTCCTTGTTCGTGGGCAGGTCCACCATACGTGGTACAGAGTCCCTATATGGTTGCATCCACGGAAGCACAGCGGGGAAGCATCAGGATATATCTTAGCAAGAAGAGAATGTACCCTGTACCATCTCATGAGCACCTTAATGCTGCCCTCTATGAAGGAAACATTAAGGATTCCCTTAAACGAGCGATGAAAGCAGGAGAACCATTGATCATTATCCCAGGAGATATCAAGGTCTTTTTCCCAGGATAAGGCGTATGGAGGCTTGGACACCGCTGAGGCAAGTGAAGCATATACGATGGAGATCCCCCCTCTCTGATCCGTTGCATCCGCACACCATGATTCATAGTTAGTTACTGAAGGGGGCTCTGGTTTATTTGGCCAAATGGAATGAAGGCAGTGTTGGATTTGCATAAAACGAAAACGTTCAGCAGGGGGCATTTCAAGCTTACTTGTACAGAATGCCAAGGAGAGCAGGCCTGTGGAGGAGAAGTAGTTCCCTATTCTAAGTAATCCTTTATTCAGCCACCAACAAAACGCTAAGATGTTTATTCCAGGCGGAAAGTCGGGATTATGAAAAATATGTGTCAGGGGTTTAAGGGGGGAAATCAGGGAGGGATTTTTATAGAGTCGGTCACATAATGCCAGAGAGTGTCATAACGTGGGGGCTAGAATGGGTGGTCTCAATTTAGTGGGAGACCAAAGCAAAAAATCAATCGTATGGTGAGGGACTGCATGACGTTCCATTGATACCCAATCAGGTTTCGGACCCTTTGAGTATACAATCGAGATCTGGGCCAACTGGGCTGCCTGATAATACCACCAAATGTTGGGTAGAGCTAGACCACCTTGCGATTTAGGCCTGAATAAGATATGTTGTGCGCAACGACTTTCCCTCGAGCCCCAAATGAATTTTATGATTTTGGATTGGAGTAGGTGAACTTGCGATTTATGGATAGGGATGGGCAAGGATCTGATTAAATAAAGTATACGGTGTAGGAGGGTCATTTTGACTGCGTTAATACGGCCTAGCCAAGATAAGTTATGATTATCCCAAAGGGATAGGTCCGAAATCAATTTACGAAAGATGGCCGGGTAGTTGGATGAATAGAGTGAGGCTATATTTGCTGTGAGATTGACCCCTAGGTATGGAAGTGAGACCTCGTTCCAGGAAAATGGGAAGTGGTTTTGAAGGCTACATAGAACATTAGGGGGGACCGTGATGTTCAGGGCAGAAGATTTGGCTACATTGACTCGCAGACCAGATACCTCCCCAAACCTATCAAGCAAAGAGAAGATATTAGGAGTAGCGACTAGAGGGGAAGTCATGAAGAGCAACAAGTCGTCAGCAAAAAGGGCACATTTGTGCTCGCGTTTACCACACAACACCCCTTTGATGTCAGGATGAGTTCTAATTGCAATAGCCAAGGACTCCATGGCTATGGCAAACAGAAGGGGGGAGAGAGGGAACCCCTGTCTAGTTCCCCTCTCTATAGTAAGAGGCTCGGAATAGTAGCCCTACAATCTGACCTGTGCACTTGGGTCGGAGTACAGGGCTCTAAGGATGCTCATGAAATGTTGACCAAAACCCCAGCATTCTAGTATATGGAATAGGTAGGGCCAAGTGACTGTGTCAAAAGCTTTTTGCAAGTCGATGGATAACAAATAGCCGTGTTGTGGGGAGCCTCCATCCCATTGAGATTTGAGAAGTGAAATAATGTCAATTGCTCTCCTGATCTGATCAGGTCCTTGTCTCCCCGGGATAAAGCCCACCTGGTCCTTATTGATATAAAAGGCTATACAGGATGCTAGCCGGTTGGAAAGAACTTTAGTTAATATTTTTAAATCATTGTTAATTAAGGAGATAGGACGATAATTGGAAACCATAGTTGTGTCTTTGCCAGGTTTTGGAATGACCGATATGAAGGCAAGATTGAAGAATTTGACTAAATACGGTGTTAAGATAGGTATGAATTTTTTGTAATATCCGACGGAAAAGCCGTCGGGACCCGGGGCCGAGTTTTGTTTCAGGTGCTTAATCACCTTGAGAACTTCTGCTTCTGAGATAGGATCATCTAGTAGGTCCGAATCTTCAGACGATAATTTGGGGAGGGATAGGTTGTTTAGGAAGTCCGATAAAGAATGATCAGGTGTTGTTTGTTCCTTTTTATATAGTGAAGTATAAAAATCGTGGAATGTTTCCATTATGCTTTTTGGGTTTTGAGAAAGTACTCCCGAAAGAATGCGAATTTTGGGTAAGGCAGCTGATCGAGATCTTGGAGACAATTTGGCTGCTAATTTAGTTCCTATTTTGTCAGTCTGGTGGTAAAAGCGAGCACCTGAACCACCGGAGCTGTTTCTCAGCCTCGGAGGTGAGGGCCAGGTTTAAAGATGTCCGCGCATTTTCCAGCGCCTCTAGAGAATCCTTAGTGGGAATCCTTTTATGGGCTCTAGACAGGGATTGAAATTTTAACTGAAGATTATTAGTTTCAGCCGTGCATTCTTTTTTAAGGTTGGTGATTTGAATAATTTTCCCTCTGAGTACTGCCTTATGGGCTGCCCAGAACGTTTCCGGAGAAACTTCTTCCGTGTCATTTAAACGAAAATATTCCTGTATTTCTTTTGCTAGAATCGAGCATTGTATTGGGTCACTGAGGAGCCCTTCATTAAGGCGCCATATGAATTTGTTACCCGGGTTAGGAGATTGTTGCATATATAAGAGAACCAAGGAGTGGTCTGAAATGGAGGAGTCTCTAATAACTGCTTTGATAGCCCTGGGGATGTTATGTGATTGGATAAAAATGTGATCGATTCTGGTGTAGAGGTGGTGTGGGGCAGAGTAATGGGTAAAGTCTTTGGACCTAGGATTCATTTCTCTCCATATGTCCACCAGGCCTAGAGAATACAGTGTGGAAGCTATTTTAGTACTTTGTTTTGGAGGTTTTCTGGAGCGGGGAGGTCCAGCCCCCGATTTGTCTAGGGAAATATCGAAAGGGAGGTTTGTGTCTCCTCCCATTATTATTTTCCCCTCAAGTTGCGGGCCTAGTGTGGACAACATTGTGGAGAAAAAGGAAGCCTGACCTTTGTTTGGGGCGTAGTAAGAAATAAAGGAGTACAATGAACCCTCAATCGTCCCTTTTATCAGTAGAAACCTGCCCGCTTGGTCTTTAATAACTTCGGAGGGGGAAAATTTAAGGTGTTTTGCAAAACAGATGGCTACCCCTTTTTCAGCATTAGAAAGAAAAAACTGAGTGTAGTGACCGTGTAAGAAGGAGGGGTTGTACGAGGATGGGAAGTGAGTTTCTTGCAATAAGAGAATTGCGATTTTTTGTGACTTGTAGTGATTAAATAATTTACGTCTTTTGACAGGAGAGTTCATGCCCTGTACATTATGTGTGGCTATACAGAGTTGGGAAGGAGGGATGTGTGTGTCAGGATGCATGGATCAGAGGGGGGGATGTGCGCATCACACAACAAGTGCTTACCTGAGACATCAAGATTTGTGCTCGTGTCCAAGCCTCCGCAGCCTGAGAGTTTTGGATTCTGGGTTGTAGTTGCATAGTTGGGCTTCTGAGTGACTCTGGGAATAGGAGAGAGGAGGAGAGGAGAAAATGGGGGAAGATCGACCCTGAGGAAGAGAGACAGGACATGTCAAAAGCAATGTAAAACAAGAGCCATAAGCAATCAAACATACTTAGTGTTGCTAGATAACAACCTAAGAACCCTCACAGGAGGGAGGGCAGTTAGCCACCCCCTGTAAGGTTTTCCCACGAACAAAAACCCCTAAAAGAGGGTTATGAAGGTGTTTCTGAGTGCGGGAAAATACCACTCCGAAACTCGTGGAGGCAAAGTGCAGCCACTCTGGCCAAACCGCCATAAAGAAAAAACAAAAATAGAACCATAAAAGCAAACTTGTAGGAGTCCTGAGAAAAATGAGGCAACAAGAAACAAAAAGAAAACGTCTCAGAATCCAAAAAAGGTCTGGCTAAAATCCAGACAGAGGAAAACGGGGGCTTGGAAAGTCAGCGTCCCATTGCCGGAAGGTTGCCTCAGGAAATCCTGGGGAGGAGAAGGCACTGTTGATAGTAGACTTTCCATTAAGGTGGGCGTCCATCTTTGGATCTCTTGGCTTGTTGTTTGTGCCATAAGGGTTGAATGGGGCTCGAGGGTGGTGGTCTCTTCGCGGATTGAGGTGTTCTGGGATCCATAGCAGCAGATGATGCTGGCGAGTGTGATATAAGGCGCAGTTGTAGCAGCAACCGTTCCCCATCTCCAAAATTTGTGAAGCTGTAGGACTTATTTAAGTAGGCAAAGTTGAGACAAAAGGGGAACGACCATCTGTAGGCGATAGATTTTTGCGTTAGGATGATCAAAAGAGGCTTTAAGGATCTCTGTCTCTGAATCGTGAAGGGGGAAAGGTCCGCAAAAATTTGAATCGAGTGTCCTTGGTTGGAGAGATTTTCTGATTCTCTTGCTCTGTGCATAACTTCTTCTTTAACTCTGAAGAAGTGTGGTTTAACCACAATATCTCTGGGTAGGCCGTCTTGGCGTGGAGGTTGCAAGACCCTATGTGCCCGGTCTAATTCCAGCCTGTAGTCTGGTATATCCGGAATTAAATGTTTGATGAAAGAGCGAACGATTTTATCTGTGTCCTTAAACGATTCTGGAAGGCCTCTTAACCTAAAATTGTATCTACAAGACCTGTTCTCAAGGTCATCGAGTTTTGAGTATGCCATATCCAGTTGGTCATGTAATTCTTGGATCCTGTCAGTGTTCTGGTTGGCAACTGCAGCAATTTGATCAGTCTTAGATTCGATTGCTCCAATTCGTGCACCCAGCTGCTGCAGGTCAGCCTGTATAGTTGTGGTGATTTGTGAGGCATTGTGTGCTAATCCTCTTGTAAGCATATTAGAGAAAGTGTCCATTAGGGCTGCAAAGTCAGTGGGGATGGGAGCAGAGGGATCATTCTGATGGCTGGATGTGGGGCAGCTCTCCTCCATCTGGGTTAGGGGGGGCTTCCATGGGGCTGCAGCCTAAGGAGTTTGTGGGGGATCCTGGTAATAACCCATCCTGGGAATTACTCACATTTTGCAGGTTCATCCTGTCTTTGTGTGAGGGCAGAGGTGGAAAGTCTTCCAAGGATGCCTCTGGATTCCCTGAGGAGCCTCGTGTGGCGCCGGCGGCCGCCATTTTCGTGGAGGCCGTGATCCGCGGGCCGGAGTAGAGGAATCGGGATAGGTCCCGTCTGGCTGAGCCCCCGGTCATGCGAGGGGGTCCTTCAGGACTCCAGTAGGTGAGGAGAGGGTCCGATGGTCCGGTTCCGCCGCTATTTGTGGCTGTGGTGGGGATTGTAGGCCGGAGTGGAGCGGAGCTCTGAGAACGAGCGACCGTTCATGGAGCTGCCGCGCATGCGCCTAAAATGGCCATTTTTAAAACTTTTTTTTGCATTGATCCATGTCCCCTTGGGCAGGACCCAGGTCCCCAAACACTTTTTATGACAATACCATGAATATAAGCCTTTAAAATTAGCACTTTTGATTTCTCCCATAGACTTTTAAAGGGTGTTCCGCGGCATTCGAATTTGCCGCGAACACCCCAAATTGTTTGCTGTTCGGCGAACTTGCGAACAGCTGATGTTCAAGTCGAACTCGAAGCTCATCCCTATTCGGCATATATGCTCTTTTCTTTTAACTGTGGTGGTGAAATCACCTCCTACAGCACTGGAGTCACTGATTTACATATTTATGAGAGCAAACACTGTTGCTGTCAAGATAAACACATCAGTGCTGCAGCTGAATGGCATACCTATAAAGAAAATAATGGTTTACAATAAAACACAGTAAACAGTAAAGTATAAAAGAATTACATGATAAAACATAGTAACAATAAAACATTGCAGCTAAGTATAAAATACAGTAAAAAAGAGCAGAACAATAGAGAGAGAATATAGAGAGAGAGAAAACAATAAAATTACAACTATTTTTGGCTTTTTTATTTTATATATATATATATATATATATATATATATATATATATATATATTTTATTTTTTTTTACACTGTTATTTGTAACCTGGTTCCAGGTTCAGGTCTCTTAAAATGCGATGGCATCTTTGGAGACCTTTTGAAAGTCTGACCTAGACTGTGCCATGCTGTACCCTACGCTAATACTCCACTAGTGTGTGGTTGAAAATATTCACCGATACAAAGACCAGGTTGGCCGGGACAGGAGGGGCAATAATAGCGGGTGTCACACCTATATCCGCGTTTCCTACAGACATGACATTTTCTTTGGGGTGATGGTTGGGTAGGGGATGGGAGGACATACGGAAGATGCCTCTCATGCAGCTGCCTCACTGCATTTGCATTGGGAAGGTGGGGCATAGTATTGTCTGGAAACAGCAGGGCTGTGACGATCTCTTCCTGGAAATTAAGGAAGGATCCAGTTCATTCTGGTGCTTTGTATATCACATAAGCTTTCAGCAGAGCCAATTGAAATAGATATACAGACACTTTTTTGTACCAGCGTCTGGCCTTGCGGGCAATTAAGTACAGCGCCATCAACTGGTCGTTGAGGTCCACCCTTCCCATATTAAGGTTGTATTCATGGACACAGAGGGGTTTCTCCACAACACTAGTCACCATTTGAATTTGGACAGTCGTATCTGCGTGAAGGGAAGACAGAATGAAAACATTCCGATTATCCCTCCACTTCACTGCGAGCAAATTATTACTTCTCAAGCAGGCTCTCTCCCCCAGTCTAAGTCGGGACTCCACAAGCTGCTGGGGGTAAGCCCCAGTGATTAGATCATACGGTGCCACATGTGCCAATTCTGTGATCAAACAAGTGGCACACGTGTGTAATAATTGTCCACGTACAAGTGGTACCCCTTTCCGAATAAGGGTGATACAAAGTCCCAAACAATCTTGCCAGCGCTCCCTATTTAGTCTGGGCAGTTCTTGAGCTCTACGTGACTATGTTTTCCCTCGTAAACCATAAAATATATGTATAGCCTGTTGCTCATCTGTCATGCTCAGAGACATGTAGGCCTCTTCACTAGTGTGACTCCAATTGGACATTTTGGTCTCTAAATTTACTGGTACACCTAGTGAGACTCACAGGCAAAAAGAGCACCTGATTGTCAGAGCCTGCTACAAATTGCTACCAAAAAAACTGTTAACGTTCGCAGGGATCAGGCCTTACTCTGCGAACGCTGCAGTTATGTGTTTTGTGTTTTGGAAGTGACAGTGATCGATTGATACTGCACTTGGGTGGGCTGGGCGGAGGAGCTAAACCCAGGTGCTAACAGGTATTTGGGCTGATCCTGATCTTGCCTGAAACATCAAGGCTGGGACCATAGAAGATGTTTTTGGAGAAGAATTCCTGATCCATGGGATCCCCAATCAACAAAATTTCTAGTATAACTTTAGTACCTCTGGGTTCTCGGAAATCTTGACTAACAACATGTACTTCTAATTCTAGTCAGCATGTCACTAGTAACATCCACTCTGTGAATGTATCTTTTGAGAAACCACCTCTACCTAACCCCCCTTACCACCCTCTCCTTTTTTCTGTTACATATTATTCCCTTTTCCTCAAACCTTCCACTATCCTGCTGCCTCTCACCCCATTTGTTATCTCTAATCACAGATATCCAGGACTTTATAGACCCCATGACAACATACCTTGAACTTGCAGAGACTTGCGAGACTTATGATACTTTTAGGTATATTTTTTCAACTTCACCTGTTACTGTATTCCCCCCACCTCCCCTTCCTCATAGTGGGGAGTCAGTCTAGGTGGCCTAATGGTTATACTTTACAGTCTTCTCCCTTTTACAGCCTGCTCACAATCAGCAAAATATCAGTATGTGCTCACAATTTACACAAAAACTGAAGAGCGCAAAATGCAGCTCTGCATAGAAATCAGCTTTTTGTGCACTCTCTAATTTTAGGAAATCAACCCCTCAGTGACTTTTCATAGTTACATAGAAGGTGAGGTTGAAAAAAGACACAAGTCCATCAAGTCCAACCTATGTGTGTGATTTATATGTTAGTATTACATTGTATATCCCTGTATGTTGTGGTCGTTAAGGTGCTTATCTAATAGTTTTTTGAAACTATTGATGCGCCCCGCTGATACCACCGCCGTGGAAGGGAATTCCACATCCTTGCCGCTCTTACAGTAAAGAACCCTCTATGTAGTTTAAGGTTAAACCTCTTTTCTTCTAAGTTTTATCCCTATTGTGGGGTCAATAGTATTGTATATGTAAATTGAAATCATATTCCCTCTCAAGCGTCTCTTTTCCAGAGAGAATAAGTTCAGTGTTCACAACCTTTCCTCATAACTAATATCCTCCAGACCCTTTATTAGCTTTGTTGCCTTTCTTTGTACTTGCTCCATTTCCAGTACATCCTTCCTGAGGACTGGAGCCCAGAACTGGACAGCATACACTAGGTGTGGCTGGACCAGAGTCTTGTAGAGCAGGAGAATTATCGTTTTATCTCTGGAGTTGATCCCCTTTTTAATCCATGCCAATATTCTGTTTGCTTTGTTAGCAGCAGCTTGGCATTGCATGCCATTGCTGAGCCTATCATCTACAAGGACCCCCAGGTCCTTTTCCATCCTAGATTCCCCCAGAGGTTCTCCCCCCAGTGTATAGATTGCATTCATATTTTTGCCACCCAAATGCATTATTTTACATTTTTCTACATTGAACCTCATTTGCCAGGTAGTCGCCCACCCCATTAATTTGTTCAGGTCTTTTTGCAAGGTTTCCACATCCTGCAGAGAAGTTATTGCCCTGCTTAGCTTAGTATTGTCTGCAAATACAGAGATTGAACTGTTTATCCCATCCTCCAGGTCATTTATGAACAAATTAAATAGGATCGGTCCCAGCACAGAACCCTGGGGAACCCCACTACCCACCCCTGACCATTCTGAGTACTCCCCATTTATCACCACCCTCTGAACTCGCCCTTGTAGCCAGTTTTCAATCCATGTACTCACCCTATGGTCCATGCCAACTTGACCTTATTTTGTACAGTAAACGTTTATGGGGAACTGTGTCAAATGCTTTTGCAAAATCCAGATATGCCACATCTATGGGCCTTCCTTTATCTAGATGGCAAATCACCTCCTCATAAAAGGTTAATAGATTGGTTTGGCAAGAACGATTCTTCATGAATCCATGCTGATTACTGCTAATGATATCATTCTTATTACTAAAATCTTGAATATAGTCCCTTATCACCCCCTCCAAGAGCTTGCATACTATTGATGTTAGGCTAACTGGTCTGTAATTCCCAGGGATGCATTTTGGGCCCTTTTTTAAATATTGGTGCTACATTGGCTTTTCTCCAATCAGTTGGTACCATTCCAGTCAGTAGACTGTCAGTAAAAATTAGGAACAATGGTCTGGCAATTACTTGTAGTAGTTCCCTAAGTACCCTCGGATGCAAGCCATCCGATCCCAGTGATTTATTAATGTTAAGTTTCCCAAGTCTAATTCTGTCCTCTATTAACCACAGAGGTGCTTCCTGTGATGTGTCAGGAGGATAAACACTGTAGTTTTGATTACTGAAGGCCCCCAATTCCCTTGTGAAGACTGAGGAGAAGAATAAATTCAATACCTTCGCCATCTCCCCATCCATTGTAACCAGATGTCCTTCCTCGTTCTTTATGGGGCCAATATGGCCTGTCTTCCCTTTTTTACTTTTTCATACATAAAGAAGTTCCTGGGATTTTTTTTGCTTTCCTCCGCTATGTGTCTTTTGTGTTCTATCTTAGCCACCCTAATTGCATCCTTACATTTCTTGTTCCATTCTTCATAATGTCTGAAAGCTGATGATCCCTCAACCCTGTATTTTTTGAAGGCCTTCTCCTTTGCTTTTATATACATTTTTTCATTGGAGTTAAGCCATCCAGGACTTTTGTTTGCTCTTTTAAATGTATTACCCAATGGAATGCATTGGCTAATGCCTTATTTAATATGCTCTTAAAGCAAACCCATCTCTCCCCCGTGTTCTTTGTTCCTAAGATTTTATCCCAATTTATGCAAGGTTCGTAGTTTGGGGAAGTTGGCTCTTTGGAAATTCAGTGTCTTTGTGATCCCCTTATGTTTCCTATTTGTGTAATTGTATACTGAAGCCATTTGAACTGTGATCACTGTTTCCTAAATTGCCCAGTATTTCCACATCCGTGATCAGGTCTGTATTGTTGGTAATCAGTAGATCCAGTAACACTTTATTTCTAGTTGATGCATCTACCATCTGAACTGTGAAATAATCCTGCAAGACATTTAGGAACTGGTGAGCCTTAGACAAATGCATGGTTCCCTCCGCCCAGTCTATGTCTGGATAATTAAAATCCCCATTATGATAACACTTCCCATCCTTGCTGCTAATCCAAATTGTGATAGGAGATCTGTCCCCCCCCTCCCTCAAGTTAGGGGTCCTATAGCATACTCCCAGAATTATTTTCCCCTTAGCTTCATCCCTTTGGAGCTCTATCCATAAGGATTTCATCTTCTCCCTAGCTCCCTTAGTGATGTCGCCTCTCACATTTACTTGTACATTATTCTTGGTATATAGGCATACCCCTCCCCCTTTTTTACCCTCTCTATGCCTGCAATAAACAGTATTCCCTTGAATGGTTGCCAGCCAATCATGAGAGCTGTTGAACCAGTTCTCTAAAATTCCCACAAAATACAAATCATCCTCATACAACGTATCTCTAGTTCACCCATCTTGTCCGCCAGGCTCCTGGAATTGGGGAACATGCCACGTAGTTTAGACAGGTCCCATACTATCTTCTTATTGTGTGTTCCGAGATTGCAACTAGAACTTGTTATCATACTTACCTTGGGTTTATGTGCTTTAGTCAACCTACCACTAATGCCTCCAATACTACCCTCTGAAATATGTTCCAGGTTGACTATCTCTACATCTGGGCCTTCCCCCCGTCACCTAGTTTAAAAACCCCTCTAACTTTTTTGGCCACCTTTACTCCCAGCTGATCTGCACCCTCCTCATGTAAGTGCAGTCTATCCCTCCTATAGTACTGGTGAACGACTGAGAAGTCGGCCCAGTCCTCCAGGTACCAAACCCCTCATTACTATAGCAGCTCCTCAGCCACTTGTTTACTTCCCTAATCTCCCTCTGCCTTTCTGGTGTGGCTCGAGGTACCCGTAGCATTCATGAGAATACTACATTGGAGGTCCTTTTCCTCAATTTAGCTCCCAAGTCTCTAAAATCGTTCTTTAAAACACTCCATCTGCCTGTGACTTTGTCTTTGATGCCAACGTGCACCATGACAGCCAGGTCTTCCCCAGCCCCTCCCAGTAATCTGTCCACCAGATCCATGATGTGCTGAACCCGAGCACCCGGTAGACAACATACAGTTCGGCACTTCAGGTCTTTGTTACAGACTACAGGTCTTTGTTACAGATTGCCCTCTCTGTTCTTCTAAGAATTGAGTCCCCTAACACCAAAAGCTGTTTTTGCTTTCCCTTCGCTTCCCCCCTCACTTTCACTGGAGGAGTTTGTCCCTCGGCTCCAGCAGTGCTGGTCCCTGACTGGTTTCACCAGTGTCACTCAATGGAGTGTACTTATAGGGATGCTTCAGCCCTGGATCGGCCTCCCTGGCACTTCACCCTCTGCCCATCCTGACTGTCACCCATCTACTCTTTTTTAAGTGCCTGCAACTCTTTGTCTCCACCTGCCTCTGTGCTGGCCCCTGCCGGCACCTGCTGGGTACGTTCCCGGCTCTCCTTTAGTATAGAGGGTCTTCTCAGTGCTGTCAGTTGCTTCCCCAGATTCAGAACCTGGGCTTCCAGGGAAACAATGTGCTTACATCTTTCACAGCAGTATTCGCCCTCGATCAGATGATCAAGGGATGCATACATGACACAAGATGTACACCGAGTCGTATCTCCACACCCGCCGGGCAGCATACCTACTAATTTAATGAGGATTGGGGATTATACCCTGTCCAAATTACCTAACAACTAGCTTCCTAAAACTAATACTCAACAAGACAATACACAGGTGCTCAACAAGACAATACACAGGTACTCACAGACCCATGTGCACTCGCAGACCCACGTGCACACACAATACACAAGTACTAACGATCCACACACACTACTCAAACAACACTCAGGTACTCACAGTACACAGGTACTACCTGACACTAATATTCAATACAGCCCACGTACACTCGCAGCACTCATATACTTACAATTAGGGATGAGCTTCGTGTTCGTGTCGAACCCATGTTCGAATTGAACATCGCCTGTTCGCCCGTTCGCCGAATTACGAACAATATGGGCCGTTCCCACCATATTCGTGTGGCGCGTCACGGCCCATAATTCACTGTGGCATCGCAGTGCATTGTTGGCTGATGATTGGCCAAGCATGCACTATGACCCGCCTGCTTGGCAAATCACAGCGCCGTCTGTAGAGAGAGATGTAATTGGCCAAAGCCATGGTGGCTTTGGCCAATTATGGCTCAGGGGGTTTAGTACACGCCCCACACTATATAAGGCCGCCTGCATGGCAGCCCTGTTTAGTGTGTTCCGGCGTTGAGAGACAGAGACAGAGAGACAGTGTCATTTGATTTAAGTTAGATAGATTAGGCAGGACAGTCAGTCAGTTAGCTGCATTTACAGTGTATTGTGTATATATATGCATTCCAGGTGTTGTATATATATATATATATATATATATATATATATATATATATATATATATATATATATATATATATTTATACACTGTATTCGGTTTAGCTAGATCCGTTTCTGTTATTATCTTCCTACTGACAGGCAGGCTTGTGTTGTTATAGTACTTACAGCTACCTGAAGAAAATTGCTGGTGTTCTTCTGATCCTATTAGTACCACAGTCAGGCAGCTAGACTATTTACAGTTAGTGTAGTGTGTCCTCCTCACAGTGTTCAGCTAAGTTGAGTTAAGCTGAGTTCAGCTTCAAGTTAGTTTAGTGTGACCTCTGCACAGTGTTGAGCTACAAGTTAGTGCAGTGCGACCTCTGCACAGTGTTCAGCTAAAGCTACAAGTTAGTGTAGTGCGTCCTCTGAACAGTGTTCAGCTAAAGCTACAAGTTAGTGTAGTGCACAGTGTTCAGCTAAAGCTACAAGTAAATGTAGTGCGTTCAGCTAAAGCTACAAGTTAGTGTAGTGCGTCCTCTGAACAGTGTTCAGCTAAAGCTACAAGTTAGTGTAGTGCACAGTGTTCGGCTAAAGCTACAAATGGATTATATACTAGCATTATTTTTGTAATGCTCAGGTTAGGAGGAAAAAAGGATTTAGTCAATCTTCATGTGTTTTAGATTGGCGTCCATCTTATATTTATTTTGGGATATTTTCCTATATTTTATTTTTCATTTTTTTTTTTTTTATATTTATTTTTATTTATTTTTATTTTTTTAATTTTAATGTTATTTTTTTTTATTTTTATTTTTACTCTCATTTTCATTTCATTTTTTTTATGTTTTATTATTTTTTATTTTCCATTATTTTTATTTTTTTTATTTATTTTTATTTTTTATCTTTTTATTTATTTATTTTTTATTTTTTTATTTTTTATTTTTCAATTTTTCCCATATGCCTATTGTATGTTCGATTAAACAAAGTATGTTAATGATGTGAGACCTATTCGTTTATGCGAGACCTATTCGTTTATGTATTTTAAGTGTTTTTCATATACAACTTGAATGTTGTGTTTATATATTTTTAACAATAAAGTTTTTTTGGTGTTGCAACAGGATATGATGAATCAGGACAAATGGTGGTGATATACACCCACTAGCCTTGATTGGCTGTCACTTTTTTCATTTCCTTGTTGGGAGGAGTTTTACATACCTTATATATCTCAACATCCGTGGGCTGGATGTTCTGTCTTTGATGACGCCCTGGAGGAGGGGCAAAACGCGTCGATGAAACATCCGGCTCACGCTTAACCAGTGACGCTTCCTCCTGTTCCCATGGAACGTACGTTTACAACGGCGATCGCAAAAGTTTTTCTGACATGCCTGATTGCACCCATGTATCTTGTGAGTAGCGCTGTGATGCGCAAGTGATTTTTTTTCTCCACAATATTTCACTGTATTGTTTTTCCTTGTCTTTTTGGGTCTGATCCGATGGTCCATACCTCCAAGTATATAATCCATTTGCCACGATTTTAAGCCATCCTATTGCATTTACATCAGAGGCTGACTGACTGTCAGCATAGGTTGATGAGATGTTTTCTTCCAGTGAGGCCGCTACCAAGAGCCTTGTACAGCAGTCCAGCTGATGGCATTTATCTGGAACTATTCATTGCTAATATAATATTAATTCACATTTTTTTAGCACATAAACACTATTGTTTTATATTTGGCATTAATCACTGTTATTTCAATAGCAATTGTTTTGTGTTAGCACTAATTTTATATTCATATTTACATCCTATTTATTTAGCACTTATTCATGGATTCATTGCACAGTGCACTTTCTATTTAGTATCACATTTATGGTCTAGTTTTGATTTTATTTTGCCAGCGCTGTATGTGTTTACATTATTTACACGTTAGTGTAGTGCGACCTCTGCACAGTGTTCAGCTAAAGCTATCTGTAGAAGGTTGGTGGTGTTTTCCTGATCCTATCACTACCGCAGGCAGCTACATTATTTTAACGTTAGTGTAGTGCGTCCTCTTCACAGTGTTCAGCTAAAGCTACCTGTAGAAGGTTGGTGGTGTTTTCCTGATCCTATCACTACCACAGGCAGCTGCATTATTTTAAAGTTGGTGTAGTGCAACCTCTGTACAGTGTTCAGCTAAAGCTATCTGTAGAAGGTTGGTGGTGTTTTCCTGATCCTATCACTACCGCAGGCAGCTACATTATTTTAACGTTAGTGTAGTGCGTCCTCTTCACAGTGTTCAGCTAAAGCTACCTGTAGAAGGTTGGTGGTGTTTTCCTGATCCTATCACTACCGCAGGCAGATACATTATTTTAATGTTGGTGTAGTGCGTCCTCTGCACAGTGTTCAGCTAAAGCTATCTGTAAAAGATTGGTGGTGTTCTCATACGACAGGCAGGCAGTTGATTTTGCTAGCTATATATATATATATATATATATATATATCCCAGCTTAGTGCAGCTACATCTCACTGCAGGCCATTAGTATGTCAAGGCCAACAAGGAGAGGCAGACGATCACAAGCCAATAAAAGAGGGCAAGCAGGCTCTGTGTCTAGAGGCAACAGTGCTGGTCGTGGTGACGGTGCATCCTCATCAGCACGCTGCCGTGGGACACGCTTGGCCCTTTTTTCGGCAGCTGGCCATGTTGAGCTGCAACATGCAGAAGACTTGGTCGAGTGGATGACCAAGCCGTCCTCATCCTCCTCATCCTCTCTCACCCATGCTCAGGGTACTTTGTCTGGCAAAGCAGCTGCCAACATGGCCTCTTCCCTCGGCTAAATGACATCAGTGACTCCTTCCCTAGCCCCACCATGTCCTCCTGAGGAGTCCCTCGAACTGTTTGCCCACAGTGTTGGGTACATGCTCCAGGAGGTTGCCCAGGGTTTAGAAGGCTCTGATGATGATACTGAGCTAGATGAAGGCAGTAACGTGAGCACGGACAAAGGGGGTGCCCAAGAAGGACAGCAATCTGACAGTCATGCTCCCCCTGCTGCAGCATACTGCCAGGTTTGCTCCAGTGATGAGGAGGGAGGGGATGATGAGGTCACTGAATCAACGTGGGTGCCTGATAGGAGAGAGGAGGAGGAGGAGGCACATCACCAACGAGGCAGGATGCCCTCCTGGGGCCAGCCTAAGGGCAGCACACTGACTGCATCACACCGCAAAGCTCCGCATATGCAGGGCGCTGCTGTCTCTGCGCGTTATTCCAAAAGTTCTTTGGTGTTGGCCTTTTTTTTGAGACGAGTGCATCAGATCGCCCCGCTGATATTTGCAACATATGTCTCAAGCGTATCTCGCGTGGCCAAAACATCTCCCGCTTGGGCACCACATGCTTGACCAGACATATGTTGACCTGCCATGCAGTTCGTTGGCAAGTGTATCTAAAAGACCCACACCAAAGAACAAAGAGGAGCTCTCCTTGCTCCTCATCAGCTGAGATCTCCAACCCCACTATACCTTCAGTCCTCTCTGAGACCTGCACTGAGAGGAATGAAGGTGTAGAATTAGGTGTGTCACAGCCAAGTACTTGTGGGCAATCTGCTTTCGGTACACTGACGTCAGATCGTACAAGGCAAATTTCCCTGCCGCAGCTGCTGCACCGCCGAAAGAAGTACGCTCCCAGCCATCCACATGCCCAGCAGTTGAATGCTAGCTTGGCAAAATTGCTAGCACTTCAACTGCTATCTTTTCAGTTGGTAGACTCTGCCCCCTTCCGTGAGTTTGTGGAATGTGCAGTTCCTCAGTGGAAGGTACCCAAACGCCACTTTTTCTCATGGAAGGCGATTCCGGCTCTCTACCGGCATGTGGAAGGCAATGTCCACACCTCGCTGGACAGGGCGGTCAGTGGTAAGACTGGTGGTAGTCAGTAGTAGGGATGAGCCGAACACCCCCCGGTTCGGTTCGCACCAGAACCCGCGAACGGACCGCAAGTTCGCACGAACGTTAGAACCCCATTGACGTCTATGGGACTCGAACGTTCGAAATCAAAAGTGCTCATTTTAAAGGCTAATTTGCATGGTATTGTCCTAAAAAGGGTTTGGGGACCCGGGTCCTACCCCAGGGGACATGTATCAATGCAAAAAAAACTTTTAAAAACGGCCGTTTTTTCGGGAGCAGTGATTTTAATGATGCTTAAAGTAAAAAAAAAAAAGTGAAATATTCCTTTAAATATCGTACCTGGGGGGTGTCTATAGTATGCCTGTAAAGTGACGCGTGTTTCCCATGTTTAGAACAGTCCCTGCACCAAATGTCATTTTTAAAGGAAAAAATCTCATTTAAAACTGCTTGCGGGTTTAATGTCATGTCGGGTCATGGCAATATGGATGAAAATCAGTGAGACAAACGGCATGGGTACCCCCCAGTCCATTACCAGGCCCTTTGGGTCTTGTATGGATATTAAGGGGAACCCCGCACCCAAATTAAAATAAGGAAAGGTCCCTATATACTCTGAACAGCAGTATTCAGGCGGTGCAAACAAGACAGGGACTGTAGGTTTGTTGTTAAGTAGAATCTGTTTGTAATTTTGAACATTTTTAATGTGTTTAGCTCCAGCCAAAAAATCTTTTCTAAGCTTTTTGGAAAACATAGGGAAGGGTTATCACCCCTGTGACATTTGTTTTGCGTCTTTCCTCCTCTTCAGAAGATTTCACCTCACTTTTTTGTCCCAATGAAAAATGTTTTTGGAAAATTTGGGTTTTTTTGTGGAACAAGGATTGGAAAGCATCAGTGGAAAGGAGAAATTGTTTTCCCATATTAACTCTTACAGGAGAGAATTTCCCTTCCTTAGGGGTAGATTTCATCTCACTTCCTGTTGTCTCCTTCCGTTTGCAAGTAGGAGTCGTTTGTAAGTTAGATGTTTGAAAGTAGGGTCCTGCCCTATATACTCAGCAGAAATTTGGGCCTTAGGTGTTGCTGTGGCCAAAACACTGTAAGCCCTCACAGGGCCCTGCTGTGAAATATTAGATCAAGAATTGTAATTACATGCCCCTGTTGAACAGGAGCTGAAAAATTAGGCCTTAGGCACTGGTGCTGGTGCCACAACACTGCAACCCCTCACAGACACTCTAGTTGGAACGCAGGAACGAGCCCTGCTGCAAAGTATTGCATCAAAAATTGTAATTACACGCCCCTGTTAGACAGGGGCAGAAAAATTGGGTCTTAGGCACTGGTGCTGGTGCCACAACACTGCAACCCCTCACAGACACTCTAGTTGAAACGCAGGAACAAGCCCTGCTGCAAAGTATTGCATCAAAAATTGTAATTACACGCCCCTGTTAGACAGGGGCTGAAAAATTGGGTCTTAGGCACTGGTGCTGGTGCCACAACACTGCAACCCCTCACAGACACTCTAGTTGGAATGCAGGAACGAGCCCTGCTGCAAAGTATTACATCAAAAATTGTAATTACACGCCCCTGTTAAACAGGGGCTGAAAAATTGTGCCTTAGGCACTGGTGGTGGCGCCCAGAACCAAAAATGTTCTTACAAGCTATCAGCGTGATGATTGAGGAGGAAGAGGATAATTACTCAGGGATAGTCACTCAGCATCAGCATAGGCAGTCTTTGAAGGGATCTGAGATTTCAAAAAAAATTATTCGGTTACATCTGCATCAGGTGCTTGGTAGCTGGTGGTGATCCAAGACTGATTCATTTTTATGAAGGTCAGCCGATCGACCGAGTCGGTGGACAGACGCACCCTGTGATCGGTTACCACGCCTCCAGCAGCACTGAATGTGCGTTCCGAAAGAACGCTGGATGCAGGACAGGCCAGTAGCTCAATTGCATACTGTGCAAGCTCTGGCCAGTGATCCATCCTCAAGACCCAGTAACCCAGAGGATTTTCGGTGGGAAAGGTGTCCAAGTCTGATCTTGCCCCTAGGTATTCCTGCACCATGTAAAACAGACGCTGGCGATGGTTGCTGGAACAGATCATACCTTGGGGCTGCGGACCAAAAAATTGTCTGAACGCATCGGTCAGACGGCCACCTTCTCCACCGCTCCTTCTTTGACTGACCGAAGCCTCAGCAACACGTTGTCCAGAAACAGGAGTTTGTAACCTCCCAGTCTCTGGGAACGCGTTGCACAGACCTTTCTGCAAGGCCTCCCGAAGATGTTTCATCCTCTGCTCCCTCTGCGATGGCAAGATAAGGTCCGCAACCTTACCCTTGTAACGTGGATCAAGGAGGGTTGCCAGCCAGTATTGGTCCTTCTCCTTGATACCACGAATACGAGGATCCTTACGCAGGCTTTGCAGGATCAGGGAGGCCATGCAGCGTAGGTTTGCTGAGGCATTCGGTCCGGAGTCCTCTGGGTCACTAAGGACAACAACGTCCGCAGCCACCTCCTCCCAGCCACGTACAAGTCCATGTGTTCCTTGGGACTGATCCCTTAAAGACTGCTGATGCTGAGTGCCAGGCTCCACCTCCATACTGACACAATCTTCCTCCTCCTCCTCCTCCTCCTCCTCGTCCTCTTCCTGTGTGATCGGCGGGCACGCAGGAACACTGTCTGGATAAAGGGGGCCTTGAGAGCTAAGGAAGTCCTCCTCTTCCTGCCTCTGTTCTGCCTCAAGTGCCCTGTCCATTATTCCACACAGCGTGTGCTCCAACAGGTGGACAAGGGGGACAGTGTCACTGATGCATGCACTGTCAGTGCTCACCATCCTCGTGGCCTCCTCGAATGGTGACAGGACAGTGCATGCATCCCTGATCATGGCCCACTGGCGTGGGGAAAAAAAACCAAGGTCCCCTGACCCTGTCCTGGTGCCATAGTCGCACAGGTACTCATTGATGGCCCTCTGCTGCGTGTGCAGCCGCTGCAGCATGGCCAACGTCGAGTTCCACCTGGTGGGCATGTCACAGATTAGGCGGTTCTTGGGCAGGTTAAACTCCTTTTGGAGGTCCGTCAGCCGAGCACTGGCATTATATGACCGGCGGAAATGCACACAGACTTTCCTGGCCTGCCTCAGGACATCCTGTAAGCCCGGGTACCTGCCCAAGAACCGCTGCACCACCAAGTTAAGGACGTGAGCCAAACAGGGCACATGGGTCAGTTGTCCCTGTCGGAGGGCAGAGAGGAGGTTGGTGCCATTGTCGCAAACCACCATTCCTGCCTTAAGTTGGCGTGGCGTCAACCACCTCTGAACCTGCCCCTGCAGAGCTGACAGAACCTCTGCCCCAGTGTGGCTCCTGTCCCCCAAGCACACCAGCTCAAGCACCGCATGGCATCTTTTGGCCTGCGTACTTGCGTAGCCCCTTGAACGCCTACGGAGCACCGCTGGTTCCGAGGAAGAGGCCATGGAGGAAGAAGAAGAGGAGGGGGTGGAGGAGAGAGGTGTGTCACAATCAGCATTTTGGAGGCGTGGTGGCGGAACAACCTCCAACACTACTGCACCTTGTCCTGCATCCTTCCCAGCTGCCAGCAGAGTCACCCAATGCGCCGTGAAACTTAAGTAACGTCCCTGTCCATGCCTGCTGGACCATGAGTCAGCGGTAATATGCACCTTACCGCTGACCGCCCTGTCCAGCGAGGCATGGACATTGCCTTCCACATGCCGGTAGAGAGCCGGAATCGCCTTCCGTGAGAAAAAGTGGCGTTTGGGTACCTGCCACTGAGGAACCGCACATTCCACAAACTCACGGAAGGGGGCAGAGTCTACCAACTGAAAAGGCAGCAGTTGAAGTGCTAGCAATTTTGCCAAGCTAGCATTCAACCGCTGGGCATGTGGATGGCTGGGAGCAAACTTCTTTCGGCGGTGCAGCAGCTGGGGCAGGGAAATTTGCCTGGTACAATCTGACGTCGGTGTACCAAAAGCAGATTGCCCATAAGTACTTGGCTGTGACACACCTAATTCTACACCTTCATTCCTCTCACTGCAGGTCGCAGAGAGGACTGAAGGTCTAGTGGGGTTGGAAATCTCAGCTGATGAGGAGCAAGGAGAGATCGTCTTTGTTCTTTGGTGTGGGTCTTTTAGATACGCTTGCCAACGAACTGCATGGCAGGTCAACATATGTCTGGTCAAGCATGTGGTACCCAAGCGGGAGATGTTTTGGCCACGCGAGATACGCTTGAGACATATGTTGCAAATAGCAGCGGTGCGATCTGATGCACTCGTCTCAAAAAAGGCCCACACCAAAGAACTTTTTGAATAACGCGCAGAGACTGCAGCGCCCTGCACATGTGGAGCTTTGGGGTGTGATGCAGTCAATGTGCTGCCCTTAGGCTGGCCCCTGGAGGGCATCCTGCCTAGTTGGTGATGTGCCACCTCCTCCTCCTCCTCCTCCTCCTCCTCCTCTCTCCTATCAGGCACCCACGTTGAGTCAGTGACCTCATCATCCCCTCCCTCCTCATCACTGGAGCAAACCTGGCAGTATGCTGCAGCAGGGGGAGCATGACTGCCAGATTGCTGTCCTTCTTGGGCACCCCCTCTGTCCGTGCTCATGTTACTGCCTTCATTGAGCTCAGTATCATCATCAGAGCCTTCCAAACGCTGGGCATCCTCCTGGAGCATGTACCCAACACTGTGGTCAAACAGTTCGAGGGAATCCTCATGAGGACATGGTGGAGCTAGGGAAGGAGTCACTGATGACATTGAGCTGAGGGAAGAGGCCGCTGCTTTGCCAGACAAAGCACCCTGGGCATGGGTGAGAGAGGATGAGGAGGATGAGGACGGCTTGGTCATCCACTCGACCAAGTCTTCCGCATGTTGCGGCTCAACACGGCCAGCTGCCGAAAAAAAGGCCAAGCGTGTCCCATGGCCACGTGCTGATGAGGATGCACCGTCTCCACGACCAGCACTAGACACAGAGCCTGCTTGCCCTCTCTTATTGGCTTGTGACTGTCTGCCTCTCCTTCTTGGCCTTCCAGACATACTAATGGCCTGTAGCTGCACTAAGCTGGGATAGAACACCTGTAATTTTCTTCAGGTAGCTTTATATACTGTAACCAGACAAGCCTGCCTGTCAGTAGGAAGATAACAGGAACGGATCTAGCTGAACACTGTGAGCAGGACGTACTGCACTAAATGTATATAGCAGGAACGGATCTAGCTGAACACTGTGAGCAGGACGCACTGCACTGAATGTAAATAGCAGGAACGGATCTAGCTGAACACTGTGAGCAGGACGCACTGCACTGAATGTAAATAGCAAGAACGGATCTAGCTGAACACTGTGAGCAGGACGCACTGCACTGAATGTAAATAGTCTAGCTGCCTGACCGTGGTACTAATAGGATCAAAAAGAACACCTGTAATTTTCTTAAGGTAGCTTTATATACTGTAACCAGACAAGCCTGCCTGTCAGTAGGAAGATAACAGGAACGGATCTAGCTGAACACTGTGAGCAGGACACACTGTACTAAATGTAAATAGTCTAGCTGCCTGACCGTGGTACTAATAGGATCAAAAAGAACACCTGTAATTTTCTTCAGGTAGCTTTATATACTGTAACCAGACAAGCCTGCCTGTCAGTAGGAAGATAACAGGAACGGATCTAGCTGAACACTGTGAGCAGGACGTACTGCACTAAATGTATATAGCAGGAACGGATCTAGCTGAACACTGTGAGCAGGACGCACTGCACTGAATGTAAATAGCAGGAACGGATCTAGCTGAACACTGTGAGCAGGACGCACTGCACTGAATGTAAATAGCAGGAACGGATCTAGCTGAACACTGTGAGCAGGACGCACTGCACTGAATGTAAACAGCAGGAACGGATGTAGCTAAACACTGTGAGCAGGACGCACTGCACTGAATGTAAATAGCAGGAACGGATCTAGCTGAACACTGTGAGCAGGACGCACTGCACTGAATGTAAATAGCAGGAACGGATGTAGCTGAACACTGTGAGCAGGACGCACTGCACTAAATGTAAATACCAGGAACGGATCTAGCTGAACACTGTGAGCAGGACGCACTGCACTGAATGTAAATAGCAGGAACGGATCTAGCTGAACACTGTGAGCAGGACGCACTGCACTGAATGTAAATAGCAGGAACGGATGTAGCTGAACACTGTGAGCAGGACGCACTGCACTAAATGTAAATACCAGGAACGGATCTAGCTGAACACTGTGAGCAGGACGCACTGCACTGAATGTAAATAGCAGGAACGGATCTAGCTGAACACTGTGAGCAGGACGCACTGCACTGAATGTAAATAGCAGGAACGGATCTAGCTGAACACTGTGAGCAGGACGCACTGCACTGAATGTAAATAGCAGGAACGGATCTAGCTGAACACTGTGAGCAGGACGCACTGCACTGAATGTAAATAGCAGGAACGGATCTAGCTGAACACTGTGAGCAGGACACACTGCACTAAATGTAAATAGTCTAGATAGAAGATAACAGGAACGGATCTAGCTAAACTGAATACAGTGTATATATATATATGCAACACCTGGGATGCATATATATACACAATACACTGTAAGTGCAGCTAACTGACTGACTGTTCTGCCTAATCTATCTAACTCAAATCAAATGACACTGTCTCTCTCTCTCTCTATCTCTCAGCACACCGGAACACACACTACACAGGGCCGCCGTGCAGGCGGCCTTATATAGTGTGGGGTGTGTACTAAATCCCCTGAGCCATAATTGGCCAAAGCCACCCTGGCTTTGGCCAATTACAGCTCTCTCTACTGACGGCGCTGTGATTGGCCAAGCATGCGGGTCATAGTGCATGCTTGGCCAATCATCAGCCAGCAATGCACTGCGATGCCGCAGTGAATTATGGGCCGTGACGCGCCACACGAATTTGGCGCGAACGGCCCATATCGTTCGCAATTCGACGGACGGTCGAACAGCCGATGTTCGAGTCGAACATGGGTTCGACTCGAACACGAAGCTCATCCCTAGTCAGTAGTAATATTACCACTGACTCATGGTCCAGCAGGCATAGACAGGGATGTTACCTAAGTTTCACGGCGCATTGGGTGACTCTACTAGCAGCTGGGAAGGATGCAGGACATGGTGCAGTAGTGTTGGAGGTTGTTCCGCCACCATGCCTCCAAAATGCCACTACTAATGATTCTGACACACCTCTCTCCTCCACCCCCTCCTCTTCTTCTTCTTCCATGGCCTCTTCCTGTGCTTTGTCCTCGGAACCAGCGTTCTTTCGGAACGCACATTCAGTGCTGCTGGAGGCTTTGTAACCGATCACAGGGTGCGTCTGTCCACCGACTTGGTCGATCGACTGACCTGCATAAAAATGAATCAGTCTTGGATCACCACCAGCTACCAAGCACCTGATGCTGATGTAACCGAATACATTTTTTTTAAATGTCAAATCCCTACAAAGACTGCCTATGCTGATGCTGAGTGACTATCCTGTTATACTGAGTAATTATCCTCTTCCTCCTCAATGATCATGATGATAGCTTGTAAGAACATTTTTGGTTCTGGGCGCCACCAGTCCCGCCACCAGTGCCTAAGGCCCAATTTTTCAGCCCCTGTTTAAAAGGGGCATGTAATTACAATTTTTCATGCAATTCTTTGCAGCAGGGCTAGTTCCTGCGCTCCAACTAGAGTATCTGTGAGGGGTTACAGTGTTGTGGCACCAGCACCAGTGCCTAAGGCCCAGTTTTTCAGCCCCTGTTTAACAGGGGTGTGTAATTACAATTTTTGATGCAATTCTTTGCAGCAGGGCTAGTTCCTGCACTCCAACTAGAGTATCTGTGAGGGGTTGCAGTGTTGTGGTACCAGCACCAGTGTCTAAGGCCCAATTTTTTAGCCCCTGTTCAACAGGGACATGTAATTAGAATTCTTGATCTAATATTTCACAGCAGGGCCCGTTCCTGCGCCCACCAAGAGTATCTGTGAGGACTTACAGTGTTGTGACACCAGCACCACCACCACCACCAAAGGCCCAATTTTTCTGCCCCTGTTCAACAGGGGCATGTAATTACAATTCTTGATCTAATATTTCACAGCAGGGCTGTGAGGGCTTACAGTGTTGTAGCCACAACAACACCTAAGGCCCACATTTCTGCTGATTATATAGGGCAGGCCCCTACTTTCAAACATCCAACTTACAAACTACTGCTACTTGCAAACGAAAGGAGACAACAGGAAGTGAGATGATTTTGGTGGAGTCGTCCCAGGGCGGTCATGACGTGAGACGTGAGACGGGAAGGGAGGAGGAAGAGGTGTGGCGTCCTGCTGAAGCTCTGGCGGACTCCTTCTCTCTTACACAGGGATGGTCGGATGGAGCTGACAGAGGGGAGAACCCCGGGAACATCGAGAGGGGATTGGCGCTCTGGGAGCCTGCGAGTCCCTGCGGAGAAGGAGGAAAGCAGACGGAGTGACAAGCTCGGCTGACCGTTCGGAGATCCCCGCTCCCCCCGCCCCCCTTCCTGCCTGGAGTGTCAGCACACGAGCCAGGAATTGACCCAGACGCTGCAGCGAGAGGCAGATAGGAGATTCACAGCCCGGAGAGCGGCAAGTAAATCCAGCACCTGATCTACCCACAGACAGTATGAAGCTGCGACAGAAGCTCAAATGGTGGTGGTAAGAGATACACTAAGTTTAGCAAAGCCAAAGGTAAGAGTGTATTAGCAATAAGTCTGGAGAAGTGAGCCTGTTGACTGTAAACTGAGAAAACTGTGTAGAAAAGCCCGTGTGAAGCAATCTCTATTGACCCTGTAACCCGGTGGTGGGAAGACGGGAAGATGGGACCTCTGGATATACATCGCATAACCTTCATTTCACGAATTGTACCAAAATCAACATAATGTAAAGTGAGCACTGTAAATCTGGGGTTGTAGTGGAATAGCTGGCATCCTATGGTGGAACAGCGGACCGTTTGATTTTGTCGAAGTGTATAAACATCTATGACACGTCTACACCGCTAGTAAGCCTGTATATTGGCATCTCAGCATCCATGTGGGAGGGAAGGCTGGGATATTGATAACAATTCCAATACACTAATACAACCTTGGTATGCCCTTTCTTCTAGCTTAGGGGCAAATTTAATATTGGGAAAGTATGACACGGTGTAGCTCAGGGTGGGAGTAAATAGACTTGGGTGGTCCCCCAGTAAACATCTCTAGAAATATACGATAGAAGCCCTGGAAGGGCCTACACGTCGGAGGGGCCTGGAGGGCAGCATATAGCAGATATATGGCCGAGAGGCTGGACTTGGAACAGATAATTTTAAATACAGCATCACAACGGTATTTTTTTTCTTTTTTTTGTCAATCTTATTTCTAAACTAGGAGATGCCAGATATTGTTTAGCGGAAAACGCGCCTAGGAACCCTATACGCTGGCCCCACGTGTATCCCTAGACCCAAGGGGGATACAATCTTAAACCCAGTTATGCAGAGGCTCATTTAATGTGCTAATACTGTACCACCACCACACCGGTACCTGTGTCTTGAATCCAATTTCATTGGTCAATCAAAGGGTGAAATTTGGATCCCGGCCTATTAAGGTTAGCATCGGATACACTGATTAAAACCAAGTAAGTCTGGACAATTGGAAGAGAAGCAAAGAGAGTCAAAGCACATCCAAAACCGGGAAAGGGGGCCCACCAAAAACCCCAAAAGATGATCATGCAGGGAGCACTCCCACAAGCACAATCGAACAATATATGATGAAAGGGGGGAGCCCAGGAAGTTCCCAGCAAGAGACCCAAAAATCAAACATGGCAGATAAAAAGAAGGGACAAAATGAGAGGGGAGACCTGACCCCAGATCACTCCAGAGAGGAGTTATTAGCCGAAAACACGCTGGAGGCATCTAGAATCGATGAACATAGGCACGATTCACAACTACCCTCGAAAAGTGATCTGGCAGAAATGCTTAAAGCACTTGAGACATCAATTAAGGCTGAGATCACCATGCTGAGGTCTGACTTAGGCAACCTCCTGACCAGAGTGGAAGGGGCTGAAGATAAGCTTGACGAACAAGAGAGGGAGATCTCCGAATCAAAAGAACAACTTAAAACAACCCAACAAAACCAGATAAAAACAAGCTACAGGTTGGAAGATCAGGAAACAGAGATCGTAGACAAAATTTGAGACTCAGAGGGGTCCCAGAAAATAGGGGAGAAGACTTGAGGAGGACTGTGGCGACTATCTTCAGCCCACTCCTGGGACTGGGCGGAGAAGACTTCCCAAAAATCGAGCGGGTGCACCGGGTGGGCAGGCTGGACACCAGACGGGTTGAAAGAAGCCGTGATATAATCATGAGGTTTAGATTTTATGAGGATAAGGAAAATATTTGGATTAAACTTAAGGGACATACCCCACTACAGCTTGAAGAGGCAAGGGTTCAAGTCTTTGCGGATCCGGCCAAAGGCACACTGGCAAGAAGGCGACCTCCAAAACCCCTATTGGAACAAATGGTGAATCAAAATCTAAAATACACATGGGGATTCCCAGCCTGCCTAGTAGGCAACAAAGATGGGAGAGCCGCAAGATTAAGATTCCCAGGAGAACTAGAAGAGTTCTGTGAGAAATTGGGCATGCAGGTGCTCCCGATGCTGGACTGGTCCATGGAACGTTGGATTGAACTGACTGTGGGGCAGGGGTGAGGCTTTGCGGGGGGGGAGGTGGGGGGTGGGTGAGCCAAAGGTCAATATTAACCAGAATTTAATGTAGAAGGAAGTTCCGTCGAGTGAAGACTAGACTACCCGGTTATTAAGGCAACATGGACTGTAGGGACGACACACCTAAGACTCCACCTTCAGAGGAGGAGACCAATGGTGGGCAACAATCTGTGTGACCCTCACTGGTCCAAGGAGTCAGTAGGGACCAAGGTGGGGGGTATAGGGGGAGGGGGTGGAGTAGGGGGGTATGGGGAGATGGGTGGGGATGGGAGTGGGACAAGGGGGATCAATAAGTGGGGGGAGGGAGGCAGGGGGATGGAGGCGGGGATGGTGGAGGGGGGAGAAAGTGCGAGGGAGGGAGAGGGAGTAGGGGAAAGGGGTCCTGCCCAACTTCAACCTTAAGAAAAGGGGAAAACTCTCCAGGGTCTAAGGTAAAGGGAGATGTCAGGAGCATAGAAAAAGGGCTATGGCAACAATAAAATTTACAACATATAACGTCAAAGGCTTAAATACCTCCAAGATAAGAATCGACATTTTCAATGAGCTAAAAATATTGGGACCAGACGTGGTGTTGTTGCAAGAGACACACATTTCACTCCAATCGAGATTTAGACTGTTTTCAAAGGAATACCCGGTCTGGTTTCAAGGTGATACTATCTCGAGTAGGTCAAGGGGAGTAGCTATTGGCTTCGCAAAGAAAACAAGGTTTGTGCTGGAGGAGAGACTAGTGGACCCAGAAGGAAGATACTTGTTCCTCAGTGGTAGATTAAACGAAGAAGAATATACGCTAGCTAATATTTACGCCCCTAACAAAAACCCGACAAAATACCTGGCAAACATTCTGGGGAAAATAATGGAGTTCACTCTCGGATTGATTGGGGTATAGTCGAGCATAGGGTGATCGATAAGGTATTGGGGTCCATGATAGGAAACATAACCTACTCAGACCATGCACCTATGACCATTGAAATGTCAACAGGAAGAGGCCAGGCCGAGAGGGGGCAGTGGAGGCTAAATGAGGAGCTGATAAGGGAGGTGGAGGGGGTCAACAGAAATAGACAGGAATTAGAAAACTTCTTTGAGGTAAATGACACTGGGGACATATCAGGAGCCACACTCTGGGAGGCACATAAAGCCTATATTAGAGGAGTCTTGATTGAAATGGGGGCAAGGAAGAAAAAAGATAGACGGGAAAAAATCCAAAAATTAACGGATGAACTCACAGGGTTAGAACAAATACACAAAAAATATAAGTGCCAGCTATCCCAAGAGATACATCATCGAATGGTTATTAAAAGATCTGAGTTAAAAACGGCAATGGAACAGGAGTCCAGAGTGTCATTCAATAAGATAGCCTGAGAGAGATATAGATGGGGTAATAAACCTAGCAAACAGTTAGCAAAAATGGTACAAAAGAAGAAAACTAGGAATTTTATAGAAAGAATTCAGTCTAAAGAGGGCCGTATGGAGTATTCAACCAGGAAGGTGGCAGAAATTTTTAAGAACTACTATAAGGAATTATATTCAGTCCCCAAACAAGACACCTCCTCAAAAAATAGGACACTGAGATATAACAACTATATAAAAAAGGCAGCGCTCCCCAAGATCTCTGAGGAAGGCAGAGAATTATTGGAAAGACCAATCTCCGAAGAAGAAATAAGTAAAGCATTAGCAGGAATGGCCCTTGGGAAAAGCCCAGGCCCGGATGGCCTAACAACACTTTATTATAAAACATTTAGAGAAGTACTAGTACCTAGGTTGTGCCGTTACCTGAATGGGTTGGGAGACAGCTTTGAGATGAGTAGAGATGCACTGAAAGCATCCATTACAATTATACTGAAAGAAGGTAAAGACAAAACATTGTGCTCAAGCTATCGCCCAATCTCTCTGTTGAATAACGACACAAAACTTTATGCAAAAGTGCTGGCAGAAAGACTGAAGGAATTTATGAACTCACTAGTTAACCCAGATCAAGTAGGGTTTATCCCTAACAGGGAGGGGAGGGATAATGGCGTTAGGACTCTTCTCCTGTTGGGAAAAATGAAGGAGAGTGGGCCCTCAGGACTACTTCTGTCAATTGATGCTGAAAAGGCTTTCGACAGAATAGACTGGGGGTTCATGATCCAGACTCTAGAGGCCATGGGTCTGGGCCCTAAAATGATCCGGAGGATAAAAACTCTTTACCACCATCCAACTGCCGTAATAAAAATCAATGGGTTAACATCTCAACCATTCGAGATGGAGAATGGCACGAGACAGGTCTCCGCTGCTTTTCGTTTTGGCTATGGAACCCTTCTTGGCATCAATACGAAGAGATCCTGATATCCGAGGTGTTGTGGTAGGAGAGGAGGAACACAAAGTCACAGCATTTGCGGACGACGTGTTATTTTATGTAATAGACCCTGTCACGACTATGCCCAACCTTATAAAAGCAGTGAGGAAATATGGAGAAAATATGTATCCAACTTTCAAATAAATATGAATAAATCAGAAATATTAAACATAAATGTAAGCAAGTCAGTTGTAGAGACTTTGAAAAAAGAATTTAGCTTTAAATGGACCAAGGAACTAAAGTACCTGGGTATTAAACTAACTAATTCAATCAAGAAGACGTTCACCATCAACTATATGCCCTTACTAGACTTGGTTAGATCGGACTGTAATAGGTTTTCCTGTAAGGCCCTTTCCTGGATTGGACGTATTAACATCATCAAAATGGTTTTAATACCCAAGATCACGTACCATTTCCAGATGCTCCCTGTGCCCCTCCCCCAGTACTATCTGAGGATGTTAAGGAAAATAATCATGACCTTTATTTTGAAAAACAAAAAACAGAGTTTCTTTTCAGATGTTAAAACAAAGGATGTTAGACGGTGGCCTGGCAGTTCCTGATGTGCAGATGTATTATAAAGCCGTAATATTATCAAGGGTAGTAGAATGGGCGAGGAAGGAAAAACTGAAAAAATGGGTGAAACTAGAAGAAGATTTAAGCAAATCACAATTAGGCACCATTATTTGGAATCCCCCACACTTTAGATCATTAGATAATAGTTTGCACGTAATAACAAGAAATGTTTTGAAAATTTGGGACGGGGTATATAAGAAAGTTAATGGGAAATATAACTCACCGTTGATTACACTATTAGATAATACATTTTTCACACCAGGAATGGAGAGTATAGGAGGAAAAGAGGCACTTTGGGGGAAAACACAATTGAGAGAAATTATGGAAGAAGGTAAACTTATATCACTGCAGCAACTTACACACGGGAGGAAAACTCTGGAACTGGACAGATGGCGATATCTCCAATTGAGTCACTTCGTGAATAGATTACCACAGACTTCGAAAGGTTGTGTGATAAAGAGGCTCCAAGAAATATAATTTCTCAGATATATAAAATCTTGATGGCCTCAGAAAAATTGGAGATGCCGCTATTCTTGGTCAAATGGGAAAGAGATTTAGGCACCAAAAAGGATATAGTCACAATTAAAAGAATTTTAAAAATGAGCGCCAACTCAGCAATAGACACCCGAACAGCAGAAATGAATTACAAATGCATCAGCAGAAGCTACCTCACCCCTGAGATAACAAGCAAATATCAGAATGGGCCATCCACTTGTTGGAGAGGCTGCCAAGAAGTTGGAACAATGGGACACATGTGGTGGAGTTGCCCCATAATTAAAAACTTCTGAAGAAAAATACTAGTCCTTATAAAGGAAATCACGGAAATAGAGGTGGTAGAAGACCCCTGGGAGGTCCTGTTCCATGGGGGGGTGGGGGACCTAAATAATTATAAGCAGTCTCTGGTCCCGCAGCTTCTGAACCCGGCAAAAAGAACGATCCCGAGGAATTGGCAGAGGGGGGAGAGCCCAGAGATATGGGAGTGGTTTAATGCAATTGAGGAGAGCTGCAATATGGAGACGCTGGGGAGTAGGCTAGAGGAAACAGGAAGTGTGAACTTGGGCAGGTGGGATCGCTGGAAAAAATTTAAAAAAACATGGAGCTATGACAAAGAGATCAAAGCCTTAGTCTAAGAAGGAGAGTAGAAGGAAAATTAGACCCTGGAGAGGCGGGATGGGGGGGACTTGGGGAGGGGGGGGAGACGTGGGGGGGGAATTGTTAGAAATAGTTTAATAGCTTTTATATCATGCTCCCATTATTTGGCCTTTCTTTCTTCTGTCTAGCTTTGCTCTTTCTGTATGGCAAAAGACCACAATGATGAGATTTTGGTGGGTCGCTTAAATTAAAATTAACTGTAAAGTTGATTTTAGTCCCCAAAAAAAAGGTCGTCTGAAGTGGAAAAAAGAAAAAAAAAAACAGGAAGTAAGATGAAATCTACCCCTAGGGAAATACTCTCCTGTAAGATTTAATATGGGAAAAACTTTTCTCCTTTCCACTGATGCTTTATCACCAATTCTTGTTTCACAAAAAAACCCCAAATTTTCAAAAAACATTTGTCATTGGGACAAAAAGTGAGGTGAAATCTTCTGAAGAGGAGCACAGACAGCAAAACAAATGTCACAGGGGTGATAACCCTTCCCCAGGTTTTCCAAAAAGCTTAAAATAGATTTTTTGTCTGGAGCTAAACACGTTAAAAATGTACCAGTTCAAAATTACAAACAGATTCTACTTAACAACAAACCTACAGTCCCTGTCTTGTTTGCACCTCCTGTATACTGCTGTTCAGAGTATATAGGGCCTGGGGGCCCCACACCTTTCCTTTTTTAATTTACATTAAAGCTGCAAGCAGTTTTGAATGACTTTTTTTCCTTTAAAAATGACATTTTGTGCAGGGACTGCTCTAAGCACGGGAAACACGCGCCACTTTACAGGCATACTATAGACACCCCCCAGGTACGATATTTAAAGGAAATATATTCACTTTTTTTTTTTTTTACTTTAAGCATCATTAAAATCACTGCTCCCGAAAAAAAACATTCATTTTTAAAAGTTTTTTTTGCATTGATACATGTCCCCTGGGGCAGGACCCGGGTCCCCAAACCCTTTTTAGGACAATACCATGCAAATTAGCCTTTAAAATACGCACTTTTGATTTCAAACGTTTGAGTCCCATAGACATCAATGGGGTTCTAACGTTTGTGCAAATTTTCAGTCAGTTCGCAGGTTCTGGTGCGAACCGGGGGGTGTTTGGCTCATCCCTACTTACAATACACAGGTACACACTAACACTACACAGGTACTTTGACCCCTGTTATAACCTCCTGTTTTCAACCCTGGTTTTTAACTCACCACTTAGTCCAGTTCCACTTGGTCTAAGTTCCAGCAAAGATGAGCAGGCTCAAAATGAGTTCTACAGAAAGTTATTTAGGTCTCAATCACCTGTGACCAATTAACCACCCTCCCTTAATTAGTAGGCTGAAGGAAGGAAAGAAAGGGTGACAGAAAAGGGTTATGTTATGTTCAGTATGATTTAGTAGAAACGTGGATGCTGTAAATAACGTATGATTACTTAAAGGCACAGTATATTATTAATGTGTATACACTGTGACTATCATGTTATTTAATCAGTTCTTTAAAGGCACAGTATAATTTTTTGAAGTTGTTAACATCTTAAAAACACAGCGCAACAATATTTTAATTTGTTTTTTGTAGTATACACAAATAGCTACAACCGCTCACAGGACAAGGGAGCCTCATGCTACAATAGTTCACTAAATTTCCAATACAATGATTATCGCCTGCTATCCATTCACTTAAGCTTTATGTTCTTTTTTAACTATATTGTTTTATTTGTTACTCTTGTTTAGATATGTATGTGTGAACTACTTCCCCAGTCACCGCTCACTCTTTTCACATTATCTTGACCCTTACAAGGTGATCCCACAGTGACATCTAGGTACTTGTGAACTTTTACCTTCTATTCTCAATTTATCCCACAAGATGGTGCCACATGATAGATACAAATGTACCTCTTTTAATGTAAAGGACCTAATTTAAATGGCATACATGGACTTACCCCAAAAGAACTTAAAGGATAAATTCACCTTTTTAAAAAAAAAAATAAAATAAATGTACATCTTGTTGCAGGTAAAAAAAATATACATTTTTTTTTTTTACTTGGGGCCTGTAAAGCATTCTACCAATCGCGGGTGCCATGCAGGACTCCTGCAGACTGTGTATCTGTCTGCTCATACCTCATATGGGCAGGCAGATAAACACTGACAGGAAGAGAGAATGAACTACAAATGTGCTCAATAGCATCATGGTAGTTCATTGAAACTACAAGCCGACAGTCACAAAGCCTGTTGGTACTTGTGGTTTACCATTCAAGAGCAGAGTGAATGAAGGATGTGGTCCCCACAGCCACAGAATATTTAAACAGTGACAGCAGGCACACAGAGAAGGTGCCCGCTTGCTTTCATTGTGAATGTGGGGAGTGGCTGCAGCTGCATGAACATGTTATGTGTTCCACCCTAAATACAGGTGGAACATGTATCATGTTCTAAAAAGTGAACTTATCCTTTAAGAAACGTTACAGCAATAAAGTCTTTCTACAAGAAATCCAGTTTTCCTTAGAGAACAAGTTTAACTTTGTATGCAAGTGCTTCCTGATTACTGCTACAGCAGACACCTATAGCAATCTTAATGAAAGATGTGTTCCCCTTTTCCCCAACTACTACTATCCTTGACCAAAGTGTCAGATAAATAATCTTACATGGCAAATGGGGCCTTGACACATTAACTGTATTCAAAGTCTACACACCCAACATACATCAAATACAATTCTAAAGATAGAAAGATCCTCACAAAAACTATTTTTAATCACCTATGCCTGCTTAGTAATTAATTAAGATTTCAACCTGCGGCCTTCAACCTTTCAACCTGCCCCTTTTCCCAACCCTAAACAAACTGACACAAGATGAAAAACTATCACCCAGGGATAGGGCCAGTCAACCACAAAAATTAAAACACTTTCTTAAACAGTTTTCTCTCTTTTACTCTTGGAGAATGATGCATCTTTTGGAGAAAAGAGACAGCTTCTACACCTCCCCAATAAATCTCATATGAGAATCAACCATTTTATCACCAACATATCTACATTATGAAAAATAAAATAAAGATAGGTGCTATTCCTAGAATGTATACTAGCTCCGACAGAAAATAAGTGCAGCTTTAATATCACACTGTATAAGTAAACATGTAAAAAACTATTCAAATGTCCTTCAAACAAAAAATTCCAAACACCATGTGAACAAACAAACTCAACATGTGGCCGTATCTTCTCACTAATATAGTGCTCCATCACATGTAAGTAAACTGCGCACTCACCAAACATTTAAAGCTGCCAAGCAGACAAAACGCATTCTGCACAGAAACCCAAAGTCCTGGACAAATGAATCCGATGTTCTTGAACACCTTTTATGCATGTATCACCTTCAATGTCATAGATTAAAAGTCATGAGAGAAAAAACTTTCATAGTGTAATATATTTATCACCAACAAAAGGATATCACAGATACAATTAGATGCACTCACATGTCCAGGTGCCAGCAAGTAGGCACCAACACAAACAACTCCGGAGGTGACAGACGGACTGTCTTTGTGCCCCCACTTGCTAAGCCAGAGCTGGCGTACATCAATGAATCCTGAAGTGACATTGGGGGTGACAACAGAAAATGGCATTGGGGGTCAAGCAGAAATGACATAAACGGCTTAGCCGTTATGCATTTTGCACTACGTGCGTCATCAGGATAAAATAATTTGTGCACACATTTGACTATAAGGGGATGCATACAACATTTGTAAATATGCCAAAATTAGCTGAATGGTTATTGGAAATTTTTGGAAAAAATTGGAAAAACAATTTCAGTGTGGAGTAGTTTTACAATTTGAATTGGTTTGCCGCACTTCCTTGATGATGCTGCTGGTAAAGAAGCACTTTATGATGAAGCAGCAGAAAGAATCTTTCTAGAATGAGAACTCAGGAGGGAAAAGCTGCTTACATTTTAATTATGGTCCTCATCATTTCATTCTATAAGGTATTTTTTAATTTCTTTAGGGTACCTCTGGCATACAAGCATGAGTTTTGTCATCCTCCTAGCATTTGTAAAATGCTAGTGCCTGAGGCGCATGTGCGGTAGCTCGCAAGATGGCCACAGCCTTCTAGAGCTCCGCTCCACCACAGCCCTACGATAGCCACCGGAGCCCGCAGAACGTACCCGCAAGCCTGTCGCCGGGTAGAACGGGTAGGGGAGTCTCTCAAGAGCCATCAGATGTCCTCAGTACAAGCGAGGAGGAACCTCAGCAGCCAGATGACGGCGATGGCCGCTCCTCTCAGCTATGCCAAAATGGCGGCGGGACCGCGAGGCACACACAGCACGGAGGAAGCTGAGGAATCTATTGCGGACCAGGACTTGCCACCTCCACAATTCCCAGGTACCTCCTCTCCACCCTGGGACTGGGCTGCTTCTCCTGCCTCGACGGAGTCACTGCTAAACAGAATGAATGACGGTCTCCCCTCCACACCCATGCTAGATCCACACACAGGCATGCTCCTGTCAGTGAGTGAGGAAATGGCCGCCACCCCCACTCCTAATGACTTCCCCTCCATGATGACAGCTTTCTCCCAACTACTTTCTAAAAGCCTGGCAGCAAACGCAGCCCAAATTACTTTGTCAAGCCATGCTGACCTGCAGCAAATAGGGCTGAGAATGGATACCATAGAAAAGAAAGCAGATCAATCAGTGGCGAGGATTAACCAGAACTCAGCCAGAATTCAGGATGTTCAGGACCAGCTAGAAGCTGCATTTGCAAAGATCGATGACCTCGAGAACAGGTCTAGGCGTTATAACTTTAGAATCAGGGGGCTCCCTGAGTCTGAAAAGGATGTGAATGCTGCTGTAAAATCTCTGCTCAAGGGTCTCATCCCAGGCACTCCTGGTCACCGTTTGGAATTGGATAGGGCCCACAGAGCCCTGCAACTCCCCCCCGCTCATATGGCCTCCCTCGGGATATAATTGTGAAACCACACTTCTATTCGGTGAAGGAGGAGGTCATGAAAAAGTCCAGGGTCTCCGAAGATCTAAAGCTCATGGGCTATAAAATCCAGGTGTTTGCGGACTTATCACCGTTCACAGTGCAGAAGAGACGTGCGCTTAAACCGCTCCTGCAGATTGTGATGGAAAATGAAATTACATACAGGTGGTCCTTCCCCCTCTGTTTGAATTTCTCCTACAGAAATAAGAACTATGCATTCTCATCATTTGCCGAAGGGGAACACCTGTTTCTGCACTTGGGCCTAATTGGGCAGGAACCCCCCAAAACTAAGCCCGCCAGGGGCTCCACACCGTCCTCTAAAAGACCTCCACCAGCTAGCCCACTGCAACCCACCTGGCTCCAACCAAACCACAAGTGATCCAAGGAGAACGTTCCGCCATGAATTACAAGCCGTGTGCAGGGCCTTAGGCCCTAACCGGGGACTTTCCGGTCTTTCTGTTCCCAGATGACTTTTAGGACTTCTGTACATCACCCCTTACTAGCTTTTGAGATTCTCTCTTCACCAGCTATGTTCAGGAGGGGGATCTGGTCCCAATTCATACCGTACTGGAAGTTACCTAAACCCGGCGGTGTGGATCATTGCCGTGGAGGAGGGGAGGGGGTAGTACACTCATACAGACTTCTGTAGAGTACTTTCCTGATTAGTTTAATAGATTATACATTTGTTGTTATCTTACTCGCCTTGATCCTTAAGGGCAGGTTTTGAAGTCTCACACCTTGTGGGACTCCTAAATAGGTTACAAGAGTTCTAAGTTGCTTTATTTTTATTATTTTCTTCTTCTCTGCATGCTTGTGGCTCTCGCTTGCCCCTCCACGCGGCTGGCGATGGTCACATCACGGGTGGCGTGAGGGGTGAGACTCACGGGACCCAGGGGGTCTCCTCTGGCTTTGTACTCAGAGCCCAGGAACTCCCCCTGATTGATGCCTGTCAGCTCTCCTAGGCTCCCAGCCTCATTGACTGGGGTACTGGGCGTTGGACGGGCAAAGTTTGGTACAAGCGGCGGCATATAAGGTTTATAGTTGTAATTGTTTTTTTTTGGCTCGTTCTGCTTAATACTCATCATAGGCTCAGGGATAGCCTTAGTTATAATTCTTCTCTAGGCGTCGGGGCTGTGGTGGATCCAGCACGCCTCTAGTGGAAACCAGGATCACAGTAGGTACACCTGGTTTCCTTCCTGGATCTCCCCTAGCTGGGGTTTCAGGTCCTCTCAGGTTTATAGGTTTGAAGTGGCGAGTTCACTTCAACCCGGGGGTGGGAAGGGGGTCGGAGACCCCAAGGTTTACTGTTATCAGGGAATATATCTGTTTGATATGCATTTATTTCAGATTAATGTAACGTATTTGTTTCTCTTCTTCTCTTGTTTCCTTCCTTCCTTCTCTCCCCTTTTCGATGCTCACCTGAGTATTCCCAGGTTCTGGGCGTGTTCGTGACCTCCCACCGCAGGTCCACATTATTTGGTTCAATGGTTCACCAGACTGCCCGACTCGATCTCTCTGCTCAATAGTGGTAAGACACAGATTTTTATTATAGGTACACCTCCTCTGGTCCATGGCTGATACTCACGGCTCCCCCCCCTCTCTTAAAATCATATCCCACAACACTCAGGGTCTGAACTCACCCGTAAAACGCAGGAAACTATTCCAATTGTACCACTCCATGAATGCAAATGTTCTACTCATCCAGGAGACCCATTTTCCTTCTACGTATAAGCCCACCTTCCTCCACCAACGGTTCCCCCAATTTTTCTTAGCTTACGCAGACAACAAATCTAAAGGGGTAGCTATCTGCTTTGCCAAACACATCAATATCTCACAATCAGAGGTAATAATTGACCCACAGTGGCCGGTATGTACTGATGTCTGGTCATATAGATGGCGAACTCTACACTTTTGTATCTTACTACTCCCCTAACAAGGGGCAGAAAACCTTTTTTGAATCCCTATTACACAAATTACAACCCCACCTGCGAGGCACGATTTTTGTAGGCGGGGACTCCAACGCGGCTTTTGACTTCTCTCTTGATAAATCTACTGAGGGTAAACCAATACCTAGACGCCCCTCCAGACAGAGCGTCAAAATTGCGAAGTTGCTTCATGAGGCGGGACTGATTGATATCTGGAGAGAGACTAATCCGCATATGTCCCTCCCTTCTAGATTGTAAGCTCTAACGAGCAGGGCCCTCTGATCCCTCCTGTATTGATTTGTATTATAAGTGTACTGTCTGCCCCCATGTTGTAAAGCGCTGCGCAAACTGTTGGCGCTATATAAATCCTGTATAATAATAATAATAATAATATGAAGGATTATACCCACTTTTCTGCACCTCATAATTCCTATGCCAGGATAGACCACAATTTCACGCGTTCGGCTGCGATCCCACTGGTTAGGAGGACCAGGATAGTGGATACTCCCTTATCCGACCATTCGATGGTGACACTGTCCACACAGAGGACTGGGGGCCCCAGAGGCCCACCTCGCTGGCGTTTGCAGGAATCCCTACTGAGTGACCCAGTGCAATGTTCCATACTAAAAGAAGCCATCAAGGAATACTTCCAAATTAACACGACAAGTGAGGTTTCCCCGATAACTGTCTGGGCAGCTCACAAGACCGTAATTAGGGGGAAACTGATACAACTGTCATCCAAACTTAAGGCAGAACACAGAGTAGACACAATCAGACTGACAGAGGACATGGCCGCTTTCCATCAATTTTATTCGGACCTCTACAAACCGAACTTTTCATCCCCCCGATGGTCTCAGCATTCCTTACTGGACTCCCTTACACTACCTACTTTGTCATCCGAATACAGGGACCTCCTGGAGCATCCCTTCTCGAACTCGGAAGTACTAGACACAATCAAAACATTAAAGGTGGGTTCCTCGCCAGGTCCAGATGGCTTCTCAAATGGTTACTATAAAAAGTTTGGCTCCTGTCTAGCCCCCCACCTGACGAGACTCTTTAATGCACTTAGGGAGGGGTCTCTTCTTGGTACAGACCTCAACTCAGCATACATATCGGTTATACCAAAACCGGGCAAAGATACAAGCGAAGTGGGCAATTACCGCGCCATCTCGCTGATAAATAATGACATCAAAATTATGACAGATATTAGCAAATAGAGTCGCGAGTTTCATCCCTTTATATATACATAGGGATCAGGTGGGATTTATACCTGGGAGACAGGGCCCAGACCAGATCCGTCGGACCATCAATATTATTTCCTTCCTAAAGTCCCAGTGGGACGGGGGACCTCCTCAGAAAGGCTTTCTTCTTTTCGATTGACCTAAACAAAGCCTTTGACCCTATAGATTGGGCATACCTGTCTGATATCCTATGGAGATGGGGTTTTGGTGCTCAGTTTTTGAACTTAATCAATTCGCTCTACTCTAACTCCTCAGCACAAGTGCGCTTAATGGGCAGATACTCATCCTCTTTTAATATCAGTAGGGGTACCAGACAGGGATGCCCTCTCTCCCCCCTCCTTTTTGCTATGGCCATCGAAACGCTGGCCATAGTGATTAGATCGAATCCTGACATTAAGGGGGTTATGTGTGGGGACCAGGAACACAAGTGCGCACTCTATGCCGTCGACCTCCTTCTTTACATTACTTCCCCATTAATCTCTACGCCTATGATCTATAGGACGCTGAAGGAGTTCACGGCGATATCCGGCCTAGAGGTCAATATGAATAAATCTTTGGCTTTAAATATAACAGTACCTAGTGATTCACTTACACACCTCTCTAATAATGTTGACTTTTCGTGGACCCCGGTCGCACTCCCTTATCTAGGGATAAAACTAACATCGGACATAAATAATCTTTTTAAAGCTAATTACCCGCCTATGATCATCAAATGTAGAGAAGAGCTGGTCAAGCGGTCTAGATGTGGTCTGTCCTGGCTAGGTAGGGTGCATGCAGTTAAGATGACGCTCCTCCCACGCCTCTTATACCTTTTTCGTTCCCTTCCAGTTCCAATCAGGAAGTGATTTCTCAGTAAATTTCAGTCAGAAATAATATGCTTTGTCTGGGGTAATAAGGGTTATAGGTACCCTTCTCGCACTTTATTACGCCTAAAGTCACGGGGGGAATGGGATTACCAGAGTTGTGGGGTTACTATCAGGCAGCTCAATTATCACAAATTTCGATAGTCTACTCTAGGAACCCCAAACCTGATTGGCTTTCTATGGAAAGGAAAGCTGTCCCTCTTAATACTATTGATTACCTCTTATGGTCAGACCCCAAAAGTAGGCCGGCAATAATGACCCCCACCCTATCCCACTCGATTGCTTTATGCCCCAAACTTTACACAAATTACTCCCTGATTTCCCCGCTGAAACCATTGGCCCATCTTTTTCATAACCCGAATTTCACTCCGGGACTTAATATACAAGCGTTCCGCTGGTGGACAGACAAGGGCCTCTATCGCATAGGTCACTTCCTGTCATCAAAGTGTCCACTTACCATGGCTCAGTGTAAGAAAAATCTGGATATGCCGGATACGGAAAGGTTCAGATTCGCTCAAACTTCTCATTTTTTACACACTATCTGGTCCAACATGAAGGACCCTCCCTCTATAACACCTTATGAGCAGTGGTGCACTAATTTTATGGACCAGAGGGGAGGTATCTCCCTGATTTATGCAGCACTTCAAACAAATTTGGATAATCCATCCTACGCTTGGGCCTGGGAGGAGGGCACGGGCAGCGCCTGGAACGCCTCTGATTGGTTTCGGGTCTCGACACGCTCCTCTAAAGGTATTTGCAATGTATCGCTAATTGAAGCTAGCTTAAAAGTTATGACTAGGTGGTATTATGTTCCTTCTATATTAGCATTAATATACCCAGGAACGTCCCCACTTTGCTTTCGAGGATGTGACCTAGAAGGTTCTATGTTTCATATCTGGTGGTCATGCCCTCGGATCAGATCCTTCTGGAAGAAGATTTTGCGCACCATTAGCTCCTTAACAGGAGAAATGATTACCCCTAATCCTAACATAGCACTACTTAATCAATACATACCTAATCTGACTAAGCACAAGTGCTCTCTTTCTTCATACTAGTGGGAGCTAAAATTACTATAGCAAAAGCATGGAAGAGGCCCTCGGTCTCCTTTCAGGCTTGCAGAAGAAAAGTCTCATGGATTATGGCACAAGAGCGCATAGTAGCAAAACTAAACAATAAAATTGAGAGATTTGATGCCACCTGGCAACCATGGGCCGTGCTTTGTGATATTCCAATTCTCCCTGGTGTGGAGAATACGTCACGGAACCTCTCCCCTCCCCACTGATCTCCTCTTTTTCTAACGCCACCTTCTTTTTCATACGTTTCCTCTGCTCCCTTCTTGGGCACCCTGCCCCTACCCCAATTGACAAGTTGACATTCCTGAAATAGCACTATTGAAGATTTTCTCCTATGCATGGGCTGGACAATCGGGATAGTGCTCTCCCCCTCAGGGATACCAGACTCTTAAAGTCCAGGGAGGCTGTGTTTATATTTTGAGCCCCTGGGAGCTCTCCAGACGTTCCCACAGTAAGAGCCCATAGGGGTGGGGCGTTTGGGAACCTAGGGGGGACAAAGATGTTAACGCCCCGGGAAGTAACAATTTTACTTGCTCAGTAATCGTTTTCCGAGGGGGGCACTCCCTGGTTGTCCTGACCCTCTACTTGAGTGTCATTGTCGAGTGACATGTATTTAATTTTCGAATGTTTACTCTGGCAAGTCGTGTTCATTTAAAGTATATATGTGTTTAGCTCACGGCATAGCAATGACTGTTGAAGGTTACAGATTTTGTTAGTTTCCTCTATGCTTTGGATACTTGTCCTTGATTTGTATGCTACTGCTCTTTAATAAACATTTTAAAAGACAAAAAAAAATGCTAGTGCCTGAGTCAGCCGCTCCCCGCCCCTCCACAGCTCAGTGCTCCACTGGGAGGGGGTGGGGGGCAGAGCGGAGAGCTGCTGATTGATAGTCAGAAGTTCTCTGCTCGGGGAGCTGTGAAAACCGAGCCATTGGCGGTGTTCGTTTGCTCAGTTCTTAGTGCAGAGGCTCCAAGGGACAGATGCAGCATCGGACCGATGCTGCATCCACCTAGGTAAGTATGATTTTGTAAAAAAAAAAAAAAAACATACTTCTCTTTTAAGGCAGGTTCACTGACCATTACTGAAGTCCAGGTGCCAAATCTGAACCCCATTGAAGTCAACAGAAGCTAAATGTTAACCACTTCATTAGCAGGCCATTTTTCAGTTTTTAGTGTCATAATAGTTTGACTAAAAACTACTTTGTCATGCAACACCCAAATTAGTGTTATATTATTTTGTGAGACAGACAGGTAGAGCTTTTTTGGTGGTATTTAATAACCATTTTCTATTTTACTATAAAAAGTTGAAAAAATGCTGTTTCCCTTACTTTTTATTAATATAAAAATGACAGAATATTCATTACCAAAATTACCATTTTTGTAATGTGGACACACCAAGGTGATGTAATTTTTTGACACTTTTTTTGGGATGAAGAAACATGCTGACACCGAGAAGGTTAAACACAGAATTTGACAATTGTGCATTAATATACAGGTAACACACAGAGGAAAGAGGAAATTAAGGGGTTATTGTACTGGTCACATACAGTGGCAGGATGGAGCTGAAGGGTTAAAGCGGTATTAAACCCAAAACCAAAAATGTAACATATTGCAGATTACCAATCCTTAGATGTGGTGGCTGCAATAGTTTTCCCTTTTTAGGCTTTTTCCCCTCTGGTTTGTCCAATAATACACTTCCCGCCTTAGGGTGCCTATGCTCTGGATGAATGAGCAACAGAGACACCTTTGGACATTGCTAATCTGGGTCAGATTATCATATGTCAGAATGTCAGATTTAGATACACAAACAAATTGAAGCCAAACTCCAGCTCATACATTTTAAGCAGTTTCGGCAAACTGTTATTCTTTTGGAATAAAGATTTTACATAAATACATAAAAAAGAAGGGAGAAAATTGGACTTTCAAGATGTTCTTAAGAAATAATAAACAATAAATTCTGATAAAAATGTTGCTTTTATTATATAACAACAAATTAGGATCACAGATATAAAAACACAAATTTCAGCATCCTCATATAGTATTACAAACATGCCAACAGAGCAGCGCTCAGGACCTGTATATGTGCATGGGGCAATATATTGCAGTTCCAGGAGAGATAAATAGCAGGATTCCACTTGAATTAATATAAACAATTTTATTGGTCTACATAAGCTGCTAAAATTTGCAATCAAAGTCTAAAACCAATGGATAAAAAATAGCAATAGCGAGCAGCTCCAATTGATCCTATCTAATGGCAGTGGTGGATGAACAACATCTACACAAGTGCAGAAGTCCTGGACATCAGGGGGCTCTAGAAGCAAACCTAAGGGCACCATGCCTGGATCACCAAAAGGTTGTAGGAGAGGCTGCCCACCAGAGTGGGGCCGAACGTTTCAGTGCCCATTGCTGGGATTGGTTCAGCCATGCACCAGAAGTGTCGTCAGCTGTAGGCTGGAAGGAGCCAAGAGAGGCGGGTGAAATGCAAGCCAGTTCTGGCTGCTGTTACAAGGAAAGGTCCATAAAGACATGGATGAGTTGGTTTGGGGTGGAAGAACTTGGTTGGCCTACACAGAGTCCTGACCTCAACCTGATAGAACACATTTGGGATAAATTAGAGTAGAGACTACAAGCCAGGCCTTCTTGTCCACGTCAGTGAATAGAGGTGAAAAAAATAAATAAAGTGGAGTGGCGCTGCTATTGGAATATCATAAATGTGTAAATGTGCTTAGGTTGTAGGATAAAATATATATATATATATATAAGAAAGCTCTACAAATTAAATTCTTGTGTGTTGCACAATCTGTGTAACAAAGGAGTATAAGACCTATAAAATGTCCTATTGACGTGAGTATGGTTCTGCAAGCTGTTTTTATTATGCTGTTGGCACCTATCACTTTGTTTTCTCCCACGGACTTCATGCTGAATAAAATGTATGATTTTCTCTATAAAACATATATGGGTATGTCTTATTGACATGCCATGTGATTTTACTCATGGCAATTTTTAATTTATACTTCATGCGACACTTCCAAAAACTCCTGAAGAAGCATCTCTGAGCAAAACATGTAGAGTAAGAAGTGGCTGTATATGTTTAAAGAATTAATAAGTGACTCTTGTAACTGCTTACTGCGATTTTAAAGAATTGTTTAAATAAAATGTATATTTTTTCAAATTGATTGTATATTCTACATCTTGGTACCTTAAAAGTCCCGCCTGCCCCTTCTTTCTTTATTCATATACGAATGGGATGTGGTACCGAATTTTGATTTCTTGTCACCCAGTTCTCAAATACACCTTCTGGCACAGTTGTTGAATTTGCACTAGCACTTTGGTTTTTCGAGTATAATACTGTAGCGCTACCCCTCATAGGAGCCACTGGTATGTTGCTCGGGTCTTCCCCACTTTTGCCCTGCATCCAGGCACACACACTTTCGCTCGCTGTCTTCAATGACCAGTCTAGGGGTTTTGTTTTTGTGTTTTGAATAGGGAAGGAGATTTAGTGGGATATTCTAAGAAATAGATCTATTTACAATTGAGAACATCAAACTGATCTCTCGGTTAAGGTCTGGTGAAGTTCTTGCAGATAGCAGACTTCTCCTTGAAAGTAACACAAAGTAGTTTCAGGAGTGAGCCTTCAAATTCCTCAGTAGTAGTAGTAGCAGGGCAAAGCTCCTTGGGTACAAGCCAATTAAAGCAGACTTTTTGGCAGTCTATGGCTTCATGTACACTAGCAGAGTTTAGGAGCTTTTGGAAATTTTTTTGACAAAGTTCCTAAACTCAATTCCATAAAAGCCAATGTGTCAATATACACATAGGCTTTTAGCAGAGTTTAGGAGCAGCTGCGGTTAGGTGAGGTTCAACCTCCCACATTAAGGCGAAACCTTATGTGACCCAGCCAATCACTGATGAGTGTGACTCAATTGCTGGGGAAGTGATAAATATTAGGACCAACCTTTCTACAGGGTTTTGCTCTCATTAGCTTCTTGCCAGAGGGGTGCATGGGGAAGGGTCTCTTCCTTGGGATTTGAAGGTTCTGAAAACAACTCCAGCCTTGAGGAAGCAATTAAGTTGTCCTTCATTTATGAGAAGCTTTGTGTGTATAACTGACTAAAGAAAAAATATACACAAGTTTTAGTTAGCCTTCCTTCCCCCAAGAAAACACTAGAGCTTTGACTAATACAGTAGGTGACCGCGATATTGTGTCAATCTCGCAGCAGTTAACGGCGAGATTTGACACCTGTGAGCCCCGACGCGGGAGAATGCGCCGAAATGGCTCACTCATCGGGAAAAGAAAACTTTTTTCCTTTCGCGATGAGTGACACTCAGTGCTGACAGCTGTCTGGTATGAATCCTGAGGGGGAACGCCGCGCCAAATTTTAAATGAAAAAAAAGGCGTGGGTTCCCCCCCAGTGGCATTCCAGGCCCTTAGGTCTGGTATGGATTGTAAGGGGTACCCCCTACATGTTGTTCTTACTTGTCACTTTATTCATGATGACTGTTTTTTATCATCATCATGCAGTATTTGCTATCCATACCAATATGTATGTTTTTCTGTATGTAATACCGCTTTGCCACCTATATACTATGACTTGTTAATCTCCATTCTCTAAGATTTGTATTCCACCCGTTCTTTTTGTTCCCTGTGTTGGATTTCCTTCTGCTGCGGTCATGGTCAGCGACTGGCGTCTGGCATGTCATCTATATTTGTCTCTTCTGGTCCCGCCCGGGGCAGGTGGGCCCCTCGGGATTTACTATCCCAGGGGGGCCTTTTTCTTGGCGACCCATATAGAGTGGTTACTGTACCGGGAGGCCTTGGTGTCAGCCCGGCCTGTGCCCGCTCACATGGTCGCTTTCCTGCGTCGGTGGGCCCCCACTGCATGATGCTCCCCACGGGGTTATTTATTTGCGCTGTGGTGGGCGCCGTGCAGGGAGGGCTCAGGGCCCCCCTTTTCGTACGTTCATGTTATATCTTCCCTGTCCCCCTCCTTTTGAGGATACAGTACATGATATTGTTCCCTTCCCCCTCCCCTAGGATTTATTAGATATTCCACCGACTTGCTTTTTGTAAGTAAGTCTTTGTTTTTTATTTTTGGTTGTTTATTTTTTACAGCTTTTGTCCTTACTGGCTGCCACCACTCACTTCCGGGTTTGCGTTCGAATCTGACGTATTGTCGTCGGTCTGCGCGTGTCTGGACGGGGTACCTCTGTTCCTAAGCTGCGCCCTTTGTTTTCTTTTCTCCCTACGGGACGGTGTGAGGATGTCGTATGCATAGTGGCGCCGCGTCACAGCTGTCGTGGGCGCGGTGGGGCGATGACGTGATGATGTAATGACACCGCACGGTGGGCGGCGCCGTGTCACATGATGCCGCCTGTAGCCTTTTTAAAGCCAGATGCAATGTGGGAGTTTGTCACTGCACGGGATGGCGCATGACGGGATGGTTTGATGACCCAGACGGACCCCCATTGTTAGTAAGTTACATTCAGATGTTCTGCAGGATTACACTGTCCAGCAAGTTTTTCCTTCTGATTTTTTTATTTACCTCACTTTTGTTCATATAATTCACTCTCTGTGGAAAGAATTGTTGGCAGTGCAGCAGTCAGGACTAGCTTCTGTATATACCCTACATCTGATATCCCGCACCCCTTTTCTGGGTGCCTCTTCCTTTTGTGGCGTCTAACCCCTTTGAGGTAGGAGATTTTGAGGTGCATCTTTTAGGTGTTGTGATTTATATACCTAAACCTTTGGGGCACCAGTCATTTAAATATACAAAGGCTTTGCCTAATCATGTATTATTTTTCTTTCCCTAGATTCATATGTGATTTCATTGGGGGGGTACAGCTGCTATGGGGAGGTTGCCTCCATTGCGGCTTGGGTGGACCAGTGTGGATAAGGGGGGACCAATCATCCACCTCAGTCTCCGTTTGGACATTGGGGTGATGTTTTTCCTGGCGTAACTGTCGCCGCAATCCTGGCAGTGGGACTCTAATTTTGATGTGTTTTGGTATGTGTTCCCTCTATGTGATCACTATGCCATTTACTCTGTGACACAATAACAACTGTACAATATTGTTTATATAGAATTATTGATATACTCATTTTGTTTTTTCTAATTTGTTGTCATTATACAGTGTGATTCTTCTGCGCAAACTGCCCCTGACGAAGGGACGCCTTGTCAAGTCCCAAAATGCGTAGGGCTGTGTTGAAGACTTTACAAGCATCATCACCATTTCATATCATTATTTTTAATGGTGTAACATTTTGTACAATTTTTTCTGGGTTCTACATATACTGTTGTTTTTGTATACTTTTGCTTATATCAATAAGTTTGTTTTTATTAAGTATTAGTGTTGCCGTTAAAGTCCCATTGACCTTTTTGGGGGTATTCTTATTTCCTTCTTCTTTGTGAAGAGTGGTGAACTGAGACCTTGTATTGATTATAGGGGTCTCAATCATTTCACGATTAAGAATGCCTATCCTATTCCGTTGATTACAGAGTTATTTGACCTCCTCAAGGGAGCAACGGTTTTCACAAAGCTTGATTTGAGAGGGGCATACAATCTTGTGAGGATTAAGGAGGGTGACGAGTGGAAAACTGCGTTTAATACCAGAACTGGCCATTATGAGTACCTCGTAATACCTTTTGGCCTTTGTAATTTCCAGGAATTTATTAACAATGTCCTCCGAGATTTGTTGCAGTTATGTTTTGTGGTTTATCTCGATCATATCCTCATATTTTCCAAGTCCCTGGAGAGAAACCACACAGAAGTCTCTCGTGTGCTTCAGAAACTAAGAGAGAACAACCTCTATTGTAAACTGGAGAAGTGCGAGTTCCATCGTGAACAGGTTAATTTCCATGTATTTTCCACTGCTGGTTTTTCGATGGACCCCGAGAAACTTTCGCCCATCCTACAGTGGGCCCGACCCATGGGTTTATGTCCTCTGCAGCATTTCCTGGGCTTTGCCAACTATTATTGGAACTTCTCGTCTCTGGTCAAGAGAGATATGACCAGAAAGAATGTTAACCCACACAGTTGGTCTCCGGAGTCCATTAAGACCTTTGAGAGGCTCAAGGCTGCCTTTGTTTCTGCTCCTGTGTTGGCACATCCTGATCCTACATTACCTTTTATCCTTGAGGTTGATGCTTCTGAGACTGGTGTTGGCGCCCTTCTGTTTCAACATCCTACCTCTGAGAGCACTATGCATCCTTATGGCTACTTTTCCAAGAAATTGTCACCTGCAGAGTGCAATTGCGAGATTGGTGACAGAGAGCTGTTGGCGATCATTTTAGCCCTGAAAGAATGGAGACATCGCCTCGAAGGTACCACTGTGCCAGTTCTCATTCTTACTAACCATAAGTTTATCACATTCTTGTTTGAGGCTAAACGCCTCTCCTCCAGAAGGGTGCGATGGGCTCTTTTCTTGTCAAGTTTCAATTATATTGCCTCATTCTTACCCGGTACGGAATGTAAGGGCTGACGTCTTGTCACGACAATTTTCCTCCACTTCCAAGTTGGAGTCGGTTCCGGTTCCTGTGATTCTGATCATATTCTGGCTATGGTCCCCACCAGTCTCACTTCTCCTTTGGGTGACAACATTTTTGCTGCTCGGGTCCATGCTCCTCCTGAGAAACCTTGTGACTGCTGCTTTGTCCTAGAGAGTCTCCATACTGCCGTGCTCCAGACTTACTATTCTCCCAAGGCAGCTGGTCACCCTGGGAAGAATCAACTCTTTTGGGCCATTTTCCAACAGTTCTGGTGGCCTAGTCTATGTGCTGATGTAACTGCCTTCATAGCTGCCTGTTCCGTGTGTGCTCAGAGTAATGCCCCATACACACGGACATTCCGACAACAAAATCCATTTTTTTTTTCTAACGCATGTTGGCTAAAACTTGTCTTGCATACACACAGTCACACAAATCTTGTCAGAAATTCCGAACACCCAGAACGCGTGATGTACAACACGTACGACGAGCCGAGAAAAATTAAGTTCAATAGCCAGTGCGGCTCTTCTACTTGATTCTGAGCATGCGTGGAACATTGTGCGTCGGAATTGTGTACACACAATCGGAATTTACGACAACGGATTTTGTTGTCAGAAAATTTTAGATCCAGATCTCAAATTTTGTGTGATGGATATTCCGATGGAAAATGTCCGATGGAGCCTACACACGGTCGGAAGCTCCCATTGAACATTTTCCATCAGAAAATCCGACTGCGTATGGGGCATTAGACTCCATGACACCTTCCAGTGGGCCTCCTACAACCCATACCCAATGGAGAGAGGCCCTGGACCCACCTGTCTATGGATTTCATTGTGGAGTTACCCAACTCCCAGGGCAACACAGTTATCCTTATGGTGGTTGACCAGTTCTCAAAGATGTGTCATTGTATTCCACTTAAGAAGTTGCCCACTTCTAAGGAACTGGCTTTTATTTTTGCTCTGGAGATCTTTCACTTACATGGGCTACCCAAGGTGATGGTCTCGGACAGGGGTAGTCAGTTTGTGTCCCGGTTCTAGCGAGCCTTTTGTGCACAGTTGGGAATTCAGCTTGCTTTTTTCTCTGAGTATCACCCGCAGTCTAATGGGGCCGCAGAATGAGCCAACCAGTCCTTGGAGCAATTACTACATTGCTATATTTCTGACCATCATAACAACTGGTCAGACCTATTACCGTGGGCAGAGTTTGCTCACAACAGTGCCTTGAATTCTGCTTCCAGATTGTCCTTGTTTATGGCTAATTATGGCTAAAGTCCAAGAGGCTTTGCGCCATGCTAATGATAGGTACAGACTCCATGCTGACCGCAGACGCCTGCCTGCGCCTTCCTACCAGGTTGGGGACAGGGTCTGGCTGTCATCTGGCAACCTCCGACTTCATGTTCCCTCACTGAAATTTGCACCTCGGTTTGTTGGGCCTTTCCGTATTCTTTGCAGGATTAACCTAGTGGCTTACGCACTAGACCTTCCTTCTAATATGCGTATTTCAAATGTATTTCATGTCTCCTTATTAAAACCTTTGGTCTGCAACCGCTTTACCACCTCAGTGCCATGTCCTCACCCTGTACAGGTTGAGAACCATGAGGAGTATGAAGTACAATCCATTGTTGACTCCTGTAGGAACGCTCTTAGGTCTCATCCTCGGACGTACATGCCACTGTCCTCCTCTGTGATTTCCATAGACGTTTTCCCCTCAAGCCTGGTGGTCCTATGAGGGAAAGGGGTCGTTGAGAAGGGGGTACTGTCAGGGCTGGGCACAGCCCTTCCTTCTCTGAGCTGGCTGCTCAGCTGTCAGCTAATTGCCAGTTCCCATCTCTCTCCACAGTTATTCAGCTGTTGACGATCCTGCTCGTCAGTCCTGCCTACTTAAGCCATCCAGTCTAGAGGAGCTCTGCCTTTGCCTTGGTCACATCACAAGAAACTATCTCCTGTGTTCCTGTTTAACTTGTTGCCACCCGCCCACCGTCAAATGATGGCGAGGCAGTGCGGCTCTTGTTTTGGGATGCCGTCATATGATGGCTTCCCAGAACGTCCGCTCTTGCGTGCCCGGGGGGGGGGGGCGCAGCACGGCGATCGCCGCGCTGTGTTGCTAGGACATGTTGTGACCCCGATCTCTGTAAAGAGCCACGTCCACGGCTCTTTAACCATGTGATCGGCTGTGTCCAATCAGCCAGTCACATGTAAACAAAGAAGTGCCGGTAATCGGCACTCCTCGCCTCACACTGACAGAGTGTGTGGCGAGGAGAGCTGATCAGCGGTATCTCCACACAGGGGGACATGTAGAAATGTATTCAGGGCACTGATCATCAGTGCCCTGTTTACAAAATAGAAATACAGTATCACCCTACAGTGCCCACCAATGCCAGCAAACAGTGCCCACCAGTAGCAGCTAACAGTGCCCACAAGTGCCACCAATCAGTGCCCACTAGCGATGTCAGTCATCAGTGCCACCCATCAATGCCCATCATTGCCCATCAGTACCACCTATCCATGCCGCCTACCAGTGCCCACCAGTGCCGCCTATCAGTGCTCATCAGTGCCCACCAGTGCCGCCTATTAGTGCCCATCAGTGCCACCTAATAGTGCCCATCAGTGCCGCCTATCAGTGCTCATCAGTGCCGCCCATAAGTGTGGCATATTAGTGCCTCCTCATCAGTGCCACCTCATCACTGCCCATGAGTGCCGCCTAATCAGTGCCCATAAGTGCCATCTCATCAATGTCCACCAGTTCAGCCTATCAGTGCCCATCAGTGCTGCCTCATCAGCGCACAAACCACCGGCATCCCTGGACCCATCAGCTGTCTCTTCACCAGTGAGAAGATCGTCTTTCCCACGAGCGGATGAATGACATTATTAATCCCGCATGCGCTGACATCTCATACATCTTGTGAGTTACCAACTGTCTTTTATGGAATAAAATGTCTTAATAATGTTGCACTTAGATGGCGCTCTCTTTTCCTTCTGTTTTTATAAGACTACTATATACTTCTGATGAGAAAAGGTGTTTAGCAATTAATATTTACAAAAATAATTGCATTTCCATGTTCTGTGTACTGTGGGAGACCAGATATAGTCAATGCAGGATCCTGGGTTTAGTAACACTTTAAAGTAGAACTATAGGTATTTTTTTTTATTTTGGAGTACAAAGGGTTGTAAACCTTATTAGGCAATTTTGTGCCCCACTGGGCAGATTTACCTTCACTGTCTGTCCCATAGCCAAGACAGGAAGTGAGAGGAAATTCCTGTAAATGAAGGGGATCTCTCTGGGACCCCCTGGGCCCCCATTGGAAGATTTCCCCTCTATTACTTTTCTGGGGACAACCCAAAATTTGGGATTTTCTTTTACTTTCACTTTCAATGCTAATGATAAACAGGACAAATAGTGAGGATAAATCTCCATAATAAAGGCACACACAGCAATAAAAACTGACAGGCGTTCTAATCCTTTTCCACTTTGCCCAAAACTAAAGAAAAAGGGACTTGGACTTTTAGGCAGCAAAGAATGCATCAAAAATGTTTCCATACTAAACTTCTGCCTGTAGGCAATAACCCTAATGTGTTTCGATATGCAATAATCATAATCTTCCTCAGGGGTATCAGGGGTGTCTAAAATCAAAAAGCACATATCATGAAGTCATTGCATAATACATTATCAAATATATGATGTATTATGTGGTAACCTAATACTATGTGCTTTTTGATTCAGATACCCCTCAACCCCCTGAGGAAGATTATGATTGTTGCATATCGAAAGAGTGTTGTGATTATTCTTTTAGCTATGGGTGCCATCATTGCTCCTGGAATTCACAGCCATTGTCAAACCTTCCTTACACATGTGACCAGACCATAAAGTCACAGATATTTATTTATACAGGGTATGCAGGATAGGTAAGAGGAGGAAGGAGCTACTGTTTATAAGAATAGCAACAGTTAGGCTTTACTACCATTTTTTTAATCGTTGCCTACAAAATTGGCTTACATAGTGTGCACCGAGTCTTCACAATCTTTCTGGCTGTTGCCTCTAAAACAAATGCATTCTTTTACTACACAACAAACTCATTTAAAATTTACGACAAACCTCTCTAAAGTTGTTCTCTACAAAAGCTGGTTACATAATATGCATTAAAGTATAACTAAAGGCAAAACTTGAGGACAAATCACATAGAGAGGAATGTGCTGCTTGTCCTTGGTACACTATACACAGACAAAAATGGAGGGGATTGATTCCTGTATATGCTGCCCCTGCCGCCCCTACTTTCCAAGGATAGAATTGAATATGACAGAGAGGGCACAAAGGACTTCTAGATAATGGGTAGGGTTGCAATTGCAACCCATGCGACCCCTGATGCTATGCCAGTGGCTGTATGCTGTATCAAGTTGATGTAGATACAGATTATACAATACTGACAGCAGCTGCATTTCCTAGTGAAGAAAACTCCACAGTGGCCACACACTCTTTGGGTCTGCCATACAAAATTATGGAAGCCAGGGCACCTAAACCAGGATTCTTTGCACCTACAGGTTCCAGACATGTGTCAGTCAAGGTGTGTGCATTTTTCCTGCTGAAGGGTGGATAGCAGGTTGGTGTTGTTGTCAAACAAGACATATGTCCTGTTTCAGTCTAGCTCCAAAGAGCTGCCACAATATCTAACCCCAATCTTTTCCTCAGACACATCAGCATAAAGATAGCATGTTAGCATTTTGCCTGGGCCATTGCATAGGCTTTGGGTTGCTTCACATGTTCCAAAGAGGCTATTGAGGAAAAGGATGCAGAGGACTGTGCAGTGACCTTCACGAAACTGTCATGGCATGGTACAGCACCAATAAATCCAGTGATATGCCCTTTTCTGAGTCCTTCCCACCCACCAGCAAATTTAGCAAATGGGATATAGAATGAGATTCTACACTCTTATGCCCCGTACACACGGTCGGATTTTCCGATGGACAATGTCCGATCGGAGCGTGTTGTCGGAAATTCCGACCGTGTGTGGGCGCCATCGGACATTTTCCATTGGATTTTCCGACACACAAAGTTGGAGAGCAGGAGATAAAATTTTCCGACAACAAAATCCGATCGCGTCAATTCCGACCATGTGTGGCCTGTTCCGACGCACAAAGTGCCACGCATGCTCAGAAGAAATTCCGACACGGGACAGCTCGTTCTGGTAAACTTAGCGTTTGCAATGGATACAGCACTTTCGTCACGCTGCAATGTTAAAAATGGTTTAATACAGCGCACTCTCTTCTTCTTTATAATGTGACAAGAATTAAGTAGTTTTGCTGCTCATATTCACACACACTTCTCACAAACTTTTATTTGTGTTTTTTTAGTGGGATTCCCTCAATATATTGTTATTAGTTGTCACATCTGACAGTTTTATATTTTTTTATTTTTATTTTTTTTGCATTTTAAGCCTTTTTTTTTCTTTAATGTTTGGACTTTTTCCAAGGCTGATCTTTGTTCAATGTTATTTTTATTTTTACTCCAGAATATTTTTGGGTGTGTTTTGTGTGTCAAGTTACCCCAACATCATTGATATCTTTTATTATTTAATCTCCAGGAGATTGTTTGGTGTTGGTGACCCTTGTTCATTTCACATTGTATATTTGAAATGTACCTGAATCCTCACAAACCAACTGTCCTTTTTGAAGTAAAACACATAGGAGAGTATAATTCAAAACAAAAATTCCTTTATTAAGGGATCAGAACCAAACAAAGAGGAAGGCAACACTGGATCAACATGAGAAATTAGTGAAGCCTGGGACCCCCACGGCAGACAACAATTCTTCAACATCAAAATTGGTGGCCTGAGGAGTCCATATCTAAGGGAGGGCAGTCTGGTCCGGGATTCACAGAGATCCGGATAGCAGCAGATGACATCTGTGTCCCCAGGCTGTGGTACCACAAGAGGCTGCATTTTTTGGCCAAACAGACTGAACCCAGGCAATCACTGTCTGGTCTTCCTTCCACGCTTTCTTCCGGGCTGTGGCTGTGCAGTTGGAGATGTGACAGGAGGAGGAGTAGGACCTGGAGGAAGAGGAGGATTGGGGGGACCTGGAGGAGGACTGGGGGGACCTGGAGGAGAGGCAGGAGGAGGAGGAGGACCTGCAGGAGGAGGAGGAGGACCATCCCAAAGATGTGTGTGAGGTGTAATTTGGCCCCTCATACCTTTCTCCAGAGCCTCCGATATGAGGGCCTCACACATGGCTTTTTGGCCCTCCTCCATCCTCTGCATTTTATAGGCTATGAAGGCAGCAATGTTCTCCTGCATGGTATGGGGTGCTCCCAGGACATCTGTAGCCCTCCAAAAGAATGCTATAGCCGCCTCCTCTAGGGTACTCCTCCTACTGCCACTTTCTGTTTTCAGGGGGGGTGGAGGGACCTTGATATCAGCCAGCCGGCTCGGCCCGGCCACCTCCTGGCTGAGACTTCCCTGTGTATAAAAAAGGGACATGGTTTTAGTTTTTGCATCATCAATCACAATCCTAAATTAGTACTCCCAACTAACATCTAGTTAACATCATTGATTGGACAAGCAGAAATATTTAGAGGAATGCTATACCTGGCTTAATCTGGGCTCCTCCACATATCGCCTGGAAGGCCCAGGTTGGGCGTCAGAAGCCTCAGCCAGGGGGGAAGGAAGCGTGGAAGGAAGACTGGAGAGGGATGGCCTGGGTTCAGTCTGGCCTGCCAGAAAGTGCAGCCTGTCGTAGTACAACATCCTGGGGACATAGATGTCATCTGCTGCTCCGGATCTCTGTGAATCCAGGACTTTCTTGCGCTCCCTCAGATATGTGCTCCTCAGGCCACCAATGAAAATCTTTAAATAAGTGATGTCTGCCGTGGGGATCACCTGCTTCACAATTTCACACAATTGCTCCGGTGCTGCCTTCCTCTTTGCTTGGTTCTTGAAATGGGGGTGGGTAATCTCCCACAGACAGGGCAGCTCACTTAGCATATCAATGAATAGTGACATGAAGTCAGTATCTTTCATTAAGATATCCATGTTCACTGCAAGACACAGCACAAGACAAAGCCTAATGTCAGACAAAACTCTCCTAATCTTGTTACAATATAGGCCTCAATCTAGAAGCAGTATAGGCACAAGTTTGTCTCTTACCTTCGTTCTTACGATTGGCGCGTCCAATGCTCCTTCCTCCGCTCACAGATCGTACGTAATACGCACGCGTGTTACGCTTTATACACACTGCGCATGCGTGTAACTCCGCCCGCCCCTGACGTTCTTTCTAGTCTATTCCCCGCCCCTTTTCGTTCGGCGCAGTGGGGGAAGAGCATGATGGTGGAGTTACAGCAGGTGCGTGCTAATTCTAGCAACGAGGAGGAGGAGGAGGAAAGCCCGGATCCAGGCACGTCCCAATCCAGAAGGAGACGTTTTAAGGGCACAAATATGTCGTTTGGGGAGATGTTGGAGATGGTCGACATCATGAAGAAGTCCAACTATGACGGAAAATATGGGCCTTACCCCAACCCCAATATCCGAAAGGCCAAAATCATGGCGAAAGTGGTCAGGAGCCTTGAGAGGAATTTCGGGGTACGAAGATCTAAAGATCAGCTCAGGAAGTGGTGGTCGGACCTGAAGTTGAGAGAGCCAGAGCAGTACTGAAAGATCCGGAGAGTGCTGCAAAAAAGTAAGTAGTTGTCCTGTGTTCCTATTCTTTCTGTCTTTATTACGTTCGTTCTGCTCCATATGCTTTTATTAATTGTAACGTTTAAAAAGGTCAACTTTAATGTTCATGGGCCCATTATTCGTTCGTATCAAACATTTTTCTTTCGGCCTCTAGAACACCATTGTTTAGGCCATATGCATTTTCACACATTTTTGGGGGCCTACTTGGATGCCAAATATTTGTTTGTGTAGATGGGTTTGTTACTAGAATGAAATGCAAACTAGATTGTGTGTAAGGAGAGGACACTGAGCAGCTGTTTTCACATCTGGACACTGAAGCACTAGTGTGGGACACAAGAACACCATTTTTATTAGGGGGGCACACTGATGCTCCAGTGTATACTATAGGGGGGGCTACATCTGTGAAGCTTGTACCAAACAGGTAAAGTATTGCAGCTTGACAAAGGCCAATAAAAAATCTACATCTTGGAACTCGGCTAAAATAGACAATTGTACCCCACTTCCAAGCAATGTTTCCTATTTCTAGTTCTGCCATCAAATATCTGTGTGCTAATTATACCATTTTTGTTTTACATAGGGGAGAAAAGACTCGGACACCCCTCATCCCAGGAGACCAGAGACCCTCCACCTCTGGAAGAAGGGGAAATACCAACCCAAGAAGCTGAGCAGGAGGAAGAAGAAGATGTGGTGGAGATTGGCACCACAACAGGTGAGTGTCTGCGACCACAGGCTCAGGTAAAAGAGATGGATGGTGGCAGATTTTTGAGACCTTTTTGTTTGTTCTTTATCTCTTTTTAGGTGATCGTGATGTGAGGGAGAGAGAACGTTTCACATCTGAAAGTGCCCAGATACTGATCGGGGAGATCATGGGGTGTAATCTCCAATTGCAAAACATCCAGCAACAAATCAGTGATGTTATTAAAAAAAATAATAACATCATTGATGTTTTGGGGCGAATTTAAACCCCACAAAATCACCTGTTTTATCGTGGTCCAATCTTACCAAAATCTTTTCAATGTTTAGAAAAGCCAAATTTGGAGGATGCACACAGTGTGCCAACATGTGCTATCTGCCATCACGGGAGATCAATGGACGCGTTTTGTGGGTGCAACCCCTTCCTCAATTATAAAGTAGCATTGAGGAAGGGCTTGCTCCCCCAAAACACGTCCCTTGATCCCCCCTGATGGCAGATAGCACATGTTGACATTCGTAAATTGGTGTGCATCTTCCAAATTTGGCTTTTCCAGGGGTGATTTCCCCCTATCTGAACGCTATATCAAACCCAGTTCCTAAATATTGATGTCTGATATAGCCTTCAGGTTTTACCTAATGTGAACTTTGTAAGTTCAAGTTTTTTGGCTTTCTTGTTGGTTTTACACAGGCCTGTTTTATCTGAAATGGATATTTAGATTTTTGATAATGCTACTGCAAACATTGTTATACAACAAACATGTTGGTTTGTTTTAAAAACCTTTGGTAAATGCACATGTGATTGTGCAGGTATAAAAAAGTGCCTTACTCAAGAATGTGTGGATTATTGTCTCAACACTACAACACTTTTGGGGTGATGTAATTGCTGTTTTATGCAAAAATGGGGGTTATTTCCTAAGGGCAAATACACTTTGCACTACAAGTGCAGGTTCAGTGCAGTTGCAAGTGCACTTGTAGTGAAATGTGTTTTTGCATTTAGGAAGTACCAGCCAACACTGTTTTTTATAAGGTTACCCAATCACGACATTTTCTGCACTCAACACATTTCTGTCAGGGTCAGCTAAAACAAACACAAGCAGTAAATGTCCACCAAGAATTTCTTTTGGTTGTTTTTTATTTGAAAAAGGTGTCACAGATTGTCTGGCATATTGATAGCCCCCCTACCCGCAAAGAACTCCAGGTATCGTAACCGGACATCACGGGCATTCAGGGAGGGCAAGCCAGGACGGCCACTTTCAAGCGCCGTCAGTGTTGATGGATTTGGGATTCTGGCCTCAGGCCCAACTGAGCCAGCGTAGTTGGCTGAATGTTTTCTTAAAAAATTATGGAGAACACAGCAGGCAAGTATTATATGGTTCAGTTTATACTCCGCCATATGGATGGGTGTCAGAAATAATCGGAACCGGCTGGCCAGGATTCCAAATGTGTTCTCCACCACTCTTCGGGCTCTGGCCAGCCGGTAATTAAAAACCCTCTGTTCCGGGGTGAGGGTCCTCATCGGGAATGGCCGCATCAGGTGGTCCCCCAGCGCAAATGCTTCATCAGCAACGGACACAAATGGGAGACCTTCAACATTGTCCTCTGGAGGTGGCAAGTCCAAGCTGCCATTCTGGAGACACCTGTAGAACTCCGTCTGGGCGATCACTCCACCATCGGACATCCGGCCATTCTTCCCCACGTCCACATACAAGAACTCGTAATTAGCCGACACCACCGCCAACATCACTATACTATTAAACCCCTTGTAATTATAATAGTACGACCCCGAGTTGGGTGGTGGGATGATGTGGACGTGTTTCCCATCAATTGCCCCTCCGCAGTTAGGAAAGTCCCACCGCTGGGCAAAGTGGGAGGCCACAGTCTGCCATTCCTGTGGCGTTGAAGGAAACTGTTGAGGAAAAAACAATAAACATTACTATTTTTTCAAAGATACATGGCAAGCAGATTTTACACAAACATTATGGGGCAACCTCCAGATAACATCTACTAAGGGGAATTTAACAACAACAAAGTATAAGGTACACCTATCATATTCCCCCTCCCCCCCTCTCATGGGCCATTTCTAACATTATAGGGGGGGGAACTCTTGGACAGGTAACCCTCTTCACTTCATTGAGAGATGAATGCCTAAATACAGGGTATTACTTGGAACAGCCCCTCCTTAGTTACACTATTGGCAGACCACTGGACAGGTAAGAAGTGTCATAATGCAAAGATATAAATACACGCTGTACACATTTGAGGACATTTGGACATTCTGCTATTACCTATCAAGATAATAATAGGATCCAAAAACTTCAAACAGTACCATTGGAAAGTATACAGACAGGCCCTTGCACTACATGCCTTGGGGAATTCATCCATAAATCTGAGCACTAAAGAGATGGGTATAGTGTGTATGGGTTTGGCAAAGTCAGCAGATAGATGATTGAGGATAGAGAATTGGGATCAGCTGACTTAGCAGTTGTGGGAGGGAGGGTTACAAAAAATTTGGGGACACCACAAAAAAAAAGCATCTGGCACTCTGCCTGAATTTAAAGCTAAAATAACATTTCCAAACATTTTAGGGGGTGTTTGGGGTAAAGCACTACTATGGAGCTGATAAAATACATTGTTAAGTGACTACATGAGGTGAATATAGGGCAGGAGACACCATGCTGGGGAGGTTATTGAAGGGCAAATATGTATGAAGGACCTAAAATAATAATTACATTAAAATCCAGCATGCATGAGAACAAAGGGGACATTCACAGCATATTCCAATCATGGTAATTAGGGAATGAGGAAAGAAATACAATATATTAGCAAACATTCAATACAATAAAATGTGATATTAAAGCATAAAAATCCTACCTTCATATACTCCTTCTGCAGGACCTGGATGATGGCAGAACAGGTCTCTGGGATAATGATCCCCAGAGCCTGGGGGGAGATGCCTGTCGAGAACTTTAAGTCCTGCAGACTTCTCCATGTGGCCAAATACCGCAAGGTAGCGACCAACCTCTGCTCCGGAGTGAAGGCTTGCCTCATGCAGGTATCCTGCCTGCTGATATAGGGGGTCAGCGAAGCCAACAGACGGTGAAACACGGGGTCCGTCATCCTGAGAAAGTTCCTGAAATCATCAGGATTATTCTCACGGATCTCACGGAGCAAAGGCATATGACAGAACTGGTCACGCTGAAGCAACCAATTCTTGGTCCATGAACTCCTCCTCACCTTGTTCATGGACTGGACTTGTGTCAAGGTCAGGACCCCAAAACCAAGCCCCCGCACAGCACGAACTCTACGAGGAGTACGCATACGAAACATGGCTAGAAAACGGTCGGCTGCTCAGAACGAAGTAACAGAACGCACTGAAGAACAGCAAGGCCTGTGAAGAGCGACCTGAAAAACAGCAATGAGCAGGCAAGATCACACAGAAAACTCTGATACGAACTGACTGCACGCACTGAAGAGCAGATACAAACCCACAAGCACAAACTGAACAGCAGAAAACGATCTGAAAGCCACGAGTCTGAAAAAGCGCGAATCGTCTCTCACCAAACTTTTACTAACATAAGATTAGCAAAAGGAGCCCAAAGGGTGCTGCGCTTGGTTCTGAACCGGCCTTTTCTAGTCTCGTCGTACGTGGTGTACGTGACCGCGTGGTTGTCGATCGGAAATTCCGACAACTTTGTGTGACCGTGTGTAGGCAAAACAAGTTTGAGCCAACATCCGTCGGAAAAAATCCTAAGATTTTGTTGTCGGAATGTCCGAACAAAGTCCGACCGTGTGTACGGGGCATAAGCCATGCTTGCTGGACCATATGTTTTTGGTCAGGTGGACCTTACTACTGAGGTCAAGGTCCAGAAACATTGCCCTCCAGATGCTGGTGGAGGGCTAGGTACCTGGAACTGTGGTGCAGAACAGGTCAAAAACTTGCAGAAGAGGTCTGGCTCCACTAGCTGAAATGGGAGTAACTGTAAAGCCAGCAGTTTTGTCAGGCATTGAGACCCTAGGCATTGGTGTGATTGAAGGAAAATACTTTCTTATGCTCCAAATCGCTTCTTTCTGCCAGTTGTCCCCTCCCTCTATGCTCCTGGCACTCTCATCCTCAAAATCCGATAAAATAAGAGTTGTTGCACAACCTTCTTAAGCAAATCACTAATACTGTGCTGATATATATCAGATAACTCCTCCATGCCAGTGTGCAGGGCAATTTTGAGATTAGCTGTATAGGAAGAGAGAGTGGTGACTTTGCAGCTGCTGGGGGAAATGTGCTGCTCTGCAAGGATGTTGAAAGAAGATGAAGAAGGCTCAGTGAGCTACTCCACAATCTCCTTTGTTGCTCTAGCTGTATATCATGCCCACTGGTAAAACTATACACTGTCGCCACACTACAATTCTTTGTAAGGTAGTACAATAAAGCACCCTAAATTTTATAGAGACATATAGCACATAGAGACGTATAGAGACATAAAGGACATGAGAAAACACACATTATTTGTCTTTTTAAGCCATCTGACCATAGTTCAAAGACCAGGAAGTTCATTGGTGGTGAATGGTTGCTATAGTGGTAAAGGGACGCTTTAGTTCACTATTTTCCTGGCTCAGCCCAACTTATGCCAAGTGCAAAAGTTAAAATGTCTATTTTCTTAGGAATTACCACAGTGTGGGCCTTGTAAAAAGCCAGTCTAAAGTCATTTGTACTAACATATACACATACGTAAAGTACATGCTGAAGCCACAAATTTTTGACAAAACCTTTGAATGATATCTTTTTTATTGCAAAAGGTTGATTCCATTTTCATTCACCCACTAGTAAACTCATGAGTAGTTTTTTAATTCTCTCTCTCTTGTCTTCATACAAATATAAAACACCATGTTGGGTTTTTAATAATATAATTGATTATCTGGATTAATTTAATTTAGTTTGTGAAAAGAGCATTTACATACTAGCATGCTATCATCACCACACTTTTTTGTCATGTCAAGGATAAACGCATATTTTTATTATGTCTCTTTGAAATGTTAATCATTATTTTTTGTTTTAAATTGCATAATTTGTGAATGAAAGAATGGATAAAGACAGGAGTGATAAGGCACCTTCAAAAAACAGTCAATGTAAATCAGTTACCTGTACATGTTTTTTTCCCATGTCATAACTCAGAATTGTCCACATGCTAAGTACACAGTCAATAAACTTTTGGGATTGATGTTATGAAATCCAGCACAAACAACTATCTGACTGTGTTGTGTCAATAACATGGGCTATGGCAAATGACAGAGGTCAGTTATACCCAACAGTCATGGTCATCCAACAAACTGCAACTAGTGAATATTTTTTTATGTTATTTCAAATACAAACTATTCTAGATTTTTATAACATATTCGTTTTTCTTTTCAATATCATTGCCTTAGGGTTAATGCAGAAGCAAAGTAGCAGAATGACGTCATGATATATAATGTTGAATTTAAAAATTGTAGGCCCTGGGAAAAAGAATACAGTGAGTAAGTTACAGTCATAATATTATTTGCTTATTACATTGAGCAAAATAATTGATCAAAGACATTAATGACAGCGGCTCTGTAAATATTTAATGTGGTGAATATTTCAATAGTACTTAAAATGCTTTGTTTATTTGCAATTAGCGAAACAGTGGTTTATATTTATCCCTGTTCAGAAAATGTCAATGTTTCAAATATTCTACAGTTGCGTAGTGACCTCCCTTGGGACCTTATTATGTACTGAATGTTGGGAAATAACATACACCTGACAACACAGGGAGATAAGAAGAGCTTTCTATAGCCTAAAGAAGATTCTTTGAAAAATAACAAGTTCTCTGTTCATTTCTCTCTCTTTTAACATTATATTGCTGGCTTAGAGTGCATTGCAGTACGCTTTGAAGTAATACATTCCCTTCAACATCCTTAATAGTTTTCAAAAGTATTTATATTGAGGTAAGTGAAGCAGACACACACAATGCAACATACCCTGACATTAAGACAGATAAAGAAAGTGTTAATTTAGGTTTTTCCTGAAGTATTCCTAGAAAATGCAAGGAACCTAATTAGGATGCAATTAAATCAGAAAAGGGGTAATTTAATATTAGCGGTTACATTTATTACTTTGCTATATTTATGACATGGGTATACTAGGGCCATTATGTGGACAATGCACATTTTCTAATCTAAACATGTGTAAAATGAAAACTGTGAAAGTGTTTGGTTAATAGCTTGCATGTATTAAAGTGGTTGTAAACCATTACATATACGCATTGAAGTGACTGGCCTCAGGTGATACACAGAGATGAAACAAACTCTCCTATATAAGATATCCCTGTTTATTTGCAGTCTTCCGTTCTTAACATCCATTCAAAGTGCTGAATTTATAAGCTTGTCTGAGCTGTCAAAAAACAGGGGGTGGACATCTGAAATTAAATACTGCAGAGCTCAGTGAGGGGAGCACTGAGAGCTGTTTGGAGGGAAGGGACACCTCCACCTTCACACAACACACAGAAACAGAGCTGAGGCTGTCAATCACAGGCTGTGTGCTGGAGATCCCTCTCCTGTCACCTTTTTTTTCTTGGTATCAGGAAAACTAAATGCTTGAAAATGCATGTAACACGGTTAGGCCCCTTTCACACTGCTGCGACTTGATTTTGCCACGATTTTTGCGGCCACAATTTTTACGTGATTTTTGCAGCAATTTCAGGGAATTGCTGTGAAAACGTGAGGTCTATGGACCTCAACTCGCATAAAAGTCGGACCAAAGTAGTACAGGGACTACTTTGAAGTCGGTGCGACTTGAAGTCGCACAGATATGAATGGTACTCATTGGAAATCATGGGGTACGACTTGTCATGCAACTTTGCAGTCTCAAGTTGCAGGACAAGTCGCACAAGTGTGAAAGGGGCCTTAGTCTCATTTAGGTGCATTAAGGCATATCAAGCGTTTGGGCATTATTTAATTTCATTAGCCAGAATAATAATTTATTCTGTCCATTGAAATTAATTAACATTCAAGAGCTAAACACCCCTAGCATTAACACGTATTTAGACTCACAATGCCGATGCTCATGGATGTACTGGCTTTGGGGTTTTCTTCTGCTTCTAAATGCCCCTGCCTCTAAACTCCTCTAATCGCCTATGTGTAAATAGTCAAATAGGCTAACATGTGAGGGCATTTAGAGGCAGGAAAAAATGCCCCTAGGAGCAGCAGAAAAAAACATCCAGTTTGCATGAGGCCTTATCATTTATGACTTAGGCTACTTTCACACTGGGGCGGTTTTCAGGTGCTTTAGCACTAGAAATAGCTTCTGCAAAGCACCTGAAAACCGCCTCCCATTCATTCCAGTGTGTCTTTTCACATTGGGGTGGTACACTTGTGGGAAGTCATGCAAGCAGCATCTTTGGGGCAGTTTGGGAGTGCTGTATTTAGCGCTCCCAAAATGCCCTGCCTATTGCAATGATTGGGCAGTGCTTCCAAAGTGCCTAAAAAGCGCTTTGAAAGCGCTGCAAAACTGGAGTTTTAACCCTTTTTTGTGGGTAAAAAACACCCCACTAGCAGCCCAAAAGTGGCACTTTAGCGCTAACGGCTGGGCGGCTCAGTGTGAAAACACTCTAATGCCGTGTACACACAAGCGGACTTTTCAGCATCAAAGGTCCGACGGTCTTTCCGACGGTCTTTCCGACGGACTTTTGACGGAGTTACTACGGACTTTCGAACGACTGGACTTGCCCACACACGAATGGACTAAAGTCAGTTTGAAAGTTTGTTGGTTTGAACGTGATGACATACGAAGGGACTAGAATAAGGATGTTCATAGCCAGTAGCCAATAGCTGCCCTTGCGTCATTTTTTGTCCTTGGGACTAGCATACAGACTAACTGATTTTTCCACCAGACTTGAGTCTTTGGAAAGATTTAAAACATGTTCTAAATCTAAAATCTGTCTGATTTTTTTCGACAGCAAAGGTCCGATGAAGCCCACACACGATCGATTTGCTCCGTCGGACCTTTGCTGTCGAAAAGTCCGCTTGTGTGTACACGGCATAACAGGCACAGAGATCCAAGCTAGAGCAGTAGCCTTTTTCAGCCTATTCTACAGCTGATGTTTGAAACTAAATTAAAGGGCAGGGAAATCAGATGTCAGAGACTGTAGAGTAACTCAAAATGGAAGGATGCATGTTCTCCTTTGCCTCATGCAGAGCAGCCCAAATCAGTTTTTTAAAGAAAGCAGCTAATTACTGGTAAAATGTAAACAAAATCTTGACTGCTATTGTGGTAATGACCTACATGCTTATTTACATGCTGCAACTGTCCATGCTGTAACAATTATTGCAATGGCAGTAAACGTTTTAATTATTTATTTGTAGAATAAAGATTTGATTCATGAACAAATCAATGAAACAAAAATGTTAACTATATATTTAAAAACTTACAAACTTGTAAAATTTGAAACAAAATTACCAAAAAAAATCTTCTCAAGGGTACCTAATTTTAAGGAGCATGTAACACTGATTTTAATTTTTTGGTATGTGGCATTGTGGTTTGACTCTTGGACAGACGAGTAATGTAAGTTAAAGATGTGAATGGTTAAATATCCCTGTACAATGCAGGAGAATATACCAGCACTGCATACTTTTATGAGATAATACATTATTGTGACTACAGTGTCATAATTGACTACCATTCAATTCCAAAACCTTACAATGAGATTTATGATGACATGTTCTTAAATTTTGAAGATATTCAATGTATTTTATAGAACCAACTATCCCCCTGATGATGACCGTACACAGGTCGAAACGCGTCGGGGATTTATACCGTCAACAGCCCGGAAATGTATGACTGTATATAATTTTGTGTAAAGATGTGTCGACTTTATATTGTGGAATATGTATTGTACTACTGGGCCAGCGCTCTATGTTGTAATGCCAATTGAATTATAACATTACAATTGTTCATGGTTAAATAAAAGCACTTACTGGTTATACATTTTTTTATTATTCTGGATTTCAAGATATTGCTGTCTAAAGCCCCACCGGTGAAACTGTCCATTTTTTACCATTATTGTTTTGGGGTGTGCAGCGCATGCGTCTCTCCCACATGTGTTTTTCTCTTTATTACCAAATTTTGGGTGGTTAAACACCCCTTCTCCCCTATGACACATGAGAGACATGGCAGGAGCTTTGTGTTGCTCATACGGCCCTTCTAACCCTCACATGTCTAAAACCTCTTTTGATACGATACACATTTTGGGGGTGACACTTTGTTTGCCTCTTGCGGAGGAAACGCCCCCCAAAATGGGGGAGTAGATCGTAACTGTATCTTTCCCCACCTCATGCATCAGGATAGATCTATTTTAGACTCCTGTATTGCAGTAGATCAGATGTTTAAATAACACCTGCTCTGTAAATATACATGTTAGGATCTAGGGTCAGTGAGCTACCACTCAGCTCCTGCATTAATTCAATGATTACCTCATCATCTACAATTTAGTGCCTACTGCATTTACATATGCACTTTAGATTATGGCCGTCATGGATCATGGTGGACCTCTGCCGCCCCTGTCGGCTTCATGGGGGTGAGTCCTGGTCCAATTGAAGGCTTCCCGGCAGGGTGAGAATGTGGGGGTGATGCAGGATCTGAGCTCTCCCCCCATGCTCTGATTGATGGACGTTTGTATTCATCGTCCGCCGACATGAGCTTCACTCTGCCGGCGGCATCCCTTGATCACCTCCGGATGAGCCGCGGCGAGGTGCGCATGTGCGAGTTACTTTGGCGTGTGCACGGCGCCGCGACATCTCGCGGTTTGCGGCGCAGTTGACGGCTGCTGCCGGGGTTTTTTTTTTGTTTTTTGTTTTGTTTTTTGCCTACAGGGATGCCGGGGGAGCCACATGTGGGCTGCTCACTCTGGGGGGGAGGAGATCAGCACCTGTACCTACTCAATTAATTGCCTACTTTAGGCATATATCCATGATCGGCTGCCTGTGAGTCTTACTATGACTCCATGCAGACCGTAATGGATGGCACTGCACAAATCCTTTTTTGGCTCCAGCTTTTTACCTTTTTTGCTTCATTGCAATTTGGTTCATACAAGTCAAACTTTACCATACTACATCAGCCACACTGTGGCACAAGGTAAATTATTATACTATACATATATTCCTACTCCTCTAATATCACAACACTACACTCATACTCCTATTCCTATAATCAGTTTAGATCTTTCACACATGTTTTTGATTGTTTCATTTGGTTTTATTCATTCACACACTCTCCTTTTGACTTGTTTTTCACTTTTATTCCACCATGTGTTGGCTGACACTACACACTCATTTCATTCACCTGGACATGGCACTGTAGTCAGCATTGTGCTGGCCATCCATCTAATTTTACTTTATCACTCAAAGGGTTTTTCATATTCCTAGTACCACATATCACTTCCCACTCACTTGTGTTTACACACCACACCACTCAAACAACCCTATAACTATACAACCATTTCTTTTATGGTTTTGCCACCTCCTATATAATTAATTATAATCATGAAACCTTAGGACACCAGATCAATATATATTGATCACTAGGATTGCAGTTAGCCCATACACTTCATACTTTTGCCAATGTGCTGAGAATAATTTTGACTTATTGGGTATTTGTCACAGGTGCTGACTTCTCCTTCCCCTGGAGGGCGTCTATGTGGCTCCTTGCAAGCCCCTTGGGCTGGACTCATGCGCTCTGGGGAGACAGGGGTGAATATATGGGGGCCCCCCGGATCCATTTACGGCTTTTACTGGCCAAAGGATTATTCCCTCTACTTTTCAGCGGTAAATATACTACCATTTTTTAACCTTACAATGAGATTAATGATGACATGTTCTTAAATTTTGAAGATATTCAATGTATTTTATAGAACCAACTATCCTCCTGATGATGACCGTACACAGGTCGAAACGCGTCAGGGATTTATACCGTCAACAGCCCGGAAATGTATGACTGTATATAATTTTGTGTAAAGATGTGTCGACTTTATATTGTGGAATATGTATTGTACTACTGGGCCAGCGCTCTATGTTGTAATGCCAATTGAATTATAACATTACAATTGTTCATGGTTAAATAAAAGCACTTACTGGTTATACATTTTTTTATTATTCTGGATTTCAAGATATTGCTGTCTAAAGCCCCACCGGGGAAACTGTCCATTTTTTACCATTATTGTTTTGGGGTGTGCAGCGCATGCGTCTCTCCCACATGTGTTTTTCTCTTTATTACCATTCAATTCTTTTTACCATAACTGTGTTTCCACCATAATAAGCCATGGTGGTCTATGCATTTTTAATGCCCCCTGTTTGAGCTTGTGTTCATGAGATCTAAATATGAGAACTACAGATGCACTTGCTTCTATGTAACACATAAAGATAGGTAGCTAGGAGAAGTTTCCAACGCACTATTCCCAACGCATGCATTCCTGTAAAGATGGCTATGCATATAAGTGGGTGCTGAAGCGACCACCAGCTGGAACCATGTCAAGTCAGAGTAAGAGAATGTCCCCAGCACATCAAGGATCTCCAGAATGGGTCCAAAGCTTTATTCAACGATCACACTGTTACAGCAGATTGTTGTAGCCAGGAGAAGCTCACAGTATTCTCACCAAACCTTCAAGTGTAAACAATACAGTCTGGGTTGCATACAAATAATTAGAGTCATAAAAGGGTCCAATAACAACAGAATTTCTATGTTGTCTGTCTGGTATAAGAGCTCATACTTTTTCTTATAAGTAGTGTAAAATACACTATGGTTGCTTAAAACAATATATTGCTTCATTTTATTTATGTCCCTCAATACAGCACTACATTTTCAGTTTTAGGAGCTATAATCTAAATAGTTACTTACATACAAAAAAATGACATTGGTAATTTGAATGACTCAAGTGAAGGATACAGCCCATTTCTCTCTTATACCAACATCCCACCTAGGTTTTTCTACAAGAACAGACAACATGAGTGATTTACTAAAAGAGTAGATACTCAAAGCTCCAAAACACCTTGTCCCCATGTTGATGGGGACAAGGGCCTCATCCCCACAACCCTTGCCCAGTGGTTGTGGGGGTCTGCCGGCGGGGGGCTTTTAACAAGGGGACCCTGAGATCCCGCCCATCCCCAAATGAATTGGTAATGGTACATTGTATCCCTACCATTTCACAAAAAAGATGAGAAGAATAGTAAAAATAACAGGAGACACTTTGGGACAAGTCCTTTATTAAAAGATAAAAAAATAAAAATGTCCCACGATGTAAATCCATCTCACGCCACTGACGAGCCGAAAAAAGAAAAAAAAAGCTTGCAACACCACATGATATCAGAGGAAGGTGGGGTCGTCCGTTTACGTCACCTGAAGGGTCTGGTGTGGATTTTGGGGGTGACCCCTACGCCATTTTTTTTTATTTGGCACAGGGTTCCCCTTAATATCCATAACAGACCTGAAGGGCCTGGTATGGATTTTGGGGGGACCCCCACTTATTTTTTTTAATTTTTGCCTCGGGGTTCCCCTTAATATTCATACCAGACCCAAAGGGCCTGGTAATGGACTGGGGGGGAACCCATGCCATTTTTTTCAATGATTTTCATCTATTTTGCCGGGACCCGACAATTCATTACAGCCATTATGACTTTTTTTCCTATAGAAATGTCATTTTGCTGTGGTACTGTTCTAAACACGGGAAAACTGCGCCACTTTACAGGCATACTTTACACACACCCCCAGGCACAATATTTAAAGGAATATTTCATTTTTATTGTTTCACTTTAAGCATTATTAAAATCACTGCTCCCGAAAAAATGGCAGTTTTAAAAAAAATTTTTTGCATTGATACATGTCCCCTGGGGCAGGACCCAGGCCCCCAAACACTTTTTATGGCAATACATTGCATATAAGCCTTTAGAATGAGCATTTTTTTGTCTTTTCATGGTAATGTCCCATAGACTTTAACGGTGCTCTGCGGCTTTCGAATTTGCTGCGAACAACGCATAATGTTCGCTGTTCAGCAAACAGGCAAACACCCGCTGTTCGAGTCGAACGTAACATCGGGCTCATCCCTAGTATCCAGTTATGTTATGTACATTTCGGAAAGAATCCAGGCCTTTCTTAAAACAATCTACTGAGCCTTACCAGAACCAGGTTTTGAGGGAGTCTATTCCACATTTTCACAGCTCTTACTGTGAAGAAGCCTTTCCATATTTGGAGATGCAATCTCTTTTCCTCCAGATGTAAAGAGTGCTCCTTTGTCCTCTGTGATGACCTTAAAGTGAATAACTCACCACCAAGTTCACCACATGAACCACTTTCAGTATGTATTTATACATGTTGATCATATCCCCCTTGGAAACCACAGCTTGGCATTACATGTAATTATTAAGCTTATGATCTACCAGAACCCCCAGATCCTTCTTCACCATTGACTACCCCAGCTGTTCTCCCCATAGTATGTATGATGTATGCATGTTTTTAACCCCCAAGGGCATACTTTTAAATTTATCACCATTAACTATGTCAATACTGGGCACTTTCACACCTTTCCTTCCCAGACTAGTTTTCAGCTTTCTGTGCTCTCGCACTTTGAATTACAATTACCCAGTCATGCTACACTTTACCCAAATTAATTTTTTAGAATTTTGTTCACACAAATAGTGCTTTCTTTTTGTGGTATTTATTTACCACTGTTTTTTTTATTTTTTGTGATATAAGCAAAAAAAGAGTCAACATTTAAAAAAAAAACTATATTTTCTACTTTCTGTTTTAAAAGAAATCCAATCAAATCAAATTTCGTCATAAATGTATGCCAGAATGTATTCTGCTACATGTTTTTTGGTAAAAAATCCTAATGTTTGATAATTGGTTTATGTGAAAGATTGTATTTTTAAAAGCATGTGACAATATATATGCCCTTTAAATTTCCATTCAGGAGACCCCCAGTGGCTCGGGTGTGTGCAAACCCAGAAGGAAGCTCACCATTAGCCCAAAACCCCCTCCTCCGCCGTGGGAGGGATGACCAAGCAGAGGTGCAGGAGAGGCCTGAGGACACACTGGGGTTGGGAAAAAGGGGAAGCCCTGTAAAGTATGGACAAAAAAGTCTATAAGAGTATATATCTAGTGTATTTATTATGGATGTAATAATAATTATTCAGTGATGTTTGGTACCGGTTGATGGTAAAACTGTTCTTACACAAAGCAGATGAGGTAGCGTAGGATCGCAGCTCTAAAATACATTCATATCAATAATAAGTATGAGTGTTCCTCTGTAACCCATACGTTGTAAAAATAATACCAATAAAAAAGGAGGAGCTTCATTGCAATGTATATATGAAATGTGAACCTGCGTCAGGCATGCTCACATCTACATAAATGTAGAGTGTTACCATGCCTCAAGCATTGGAAAACATACCACTACAAAAAACAGCCAATGAAAAGTTTGTCTATATGAAATTTTTAATATTTAATAGATATAAAATATCATGGTTCAAATTTAAGAGATATTAAGCTATGCTACATATCACTGAAAATTAAAATATCACTGATGTACTGACTCATTTCTTGAGACCTTAAAATGTCAGGACAGTATAAATATTCCCCAAATTACCCCTTTTGTAAAGATAACAGTCAAATGTATTTAGTAAGAGGCACAGTGAGTTTTTTTTTTTAAGTTGCAATTTTTGCCCACAATTGTTTGGAAAATTAAGCATTTTTTTCTCCACAAAATTGTCATATTAACAAGTTATTTCTCACACATTGCATTTATAAACTTGCAATTACATCCCAAAATATATTCTGCTACTCCTCCTGAGTTTGGTGATACCAGATGTGTGAGACTTTTCCACAGCCTGGCCGCATACAGAGACCCAACATGCAGGGAGCACCATCAGGTGTTCTAGGAGCATAAATTACACATTTAGTACCTATCACATTTTTGAAGGCCCTGGAGCACCAGGACAATAGAAACGCCCAGAAAATGACACAATTTTGGAAAGCAAATACCCCAGCATATATTCTACGAGGCATAATGAGTCTTTTGAACATGTCATTTTTTTCCACAAGTTTTTGGAAAGAATATGAAAACATATTTTTTTTTACATAAAGTTGTAACATATTTCTAACACATAGCATGTACATAGCAAAAATTATGCCCCAAAATACATTCTGCTACTCCTCCTGAGTATGGCAATACCACATGTGTACCACATGTGTGAGACTTTTCCATAGCCAACCGTCAGGCTAAAGGCATAAATTACACATTTCCTTTACGGAGTACCTATAATTATTATTATTATTATTATTATTATTATTATTATATGAGATTTATATAGCGCCAACAGTTTACGCAGCGCTTTACAATGTATAAGGGGGACAACACAATTACAGTACAGTTCAATACAAAAGGTACAGGAGGGCCCTGCTCGTAGAGCTTACATTCTAAAGGGAGGGGGTGGTGGTACAAAAGGTAATAGCTGCAAAGAATGATTTGATGGGGGTGGCATATTTAAAGCCTCCTGAGCCTCTTTGTTAGGATTCTGTCCTCCTTAGTTTCCATTTCAGAGCCACTGCTTTCGACTGGCTCATACTCGCTATCCGAGTCTGATGGAGAGAGTTCCCTGCTGCTCTCGTCTGACACACTCTGGAGTATGGGACAGCTGGGACAGCTGTTGATCACTGGGACAAATGTGGCAGATGATCATGGACAGATGTGTGCAGGTGTGCACTAGGACAGATGTGACTGACAGATGATCATTGACAGATGTGTGCAGGTGTGCACTGGGACAGATGTGGAAGAGTATCGCAGACAGATGTGTGCAGATGTGCACTGGGACAGATGTGGCAGATGATCATGGACAGATGTGTGCAGATGATCACGGACAGATGTGGCAGATGATTATGGACAGATGTGGCAGATAATCATGGACAGATGTGTACCAGATGTGCACAGATGATCACGGACAGATGTGTGACAGATGATCACTGAGCCAGATGTACACTGAACAGATGTTCACTGAGACAGATGGTTTTACTGGGACAGACGTGGGACAGGTATTTTTTACTGTGTGGGGACACTGTAACATCCGCTCTCCTGATCCGCTCTCCTTCTCTCCACTGACAGCCAGGCTCTGTGTGAGGAGAAGGAGAGCTGATCGCCTGTCAACAGCTCTCTGTTTAAATTACATGATGGCTGTGATTGAACACATCTTGAGGGATGTTCAGGAACGTTCCCTCAGAAGAACAAAAAGCCACCCGGCCGTTTATTTGCAGTGGCCAGGTGGGAGGAGGTTAAACCTCATTTGCCACACAGTTGCCAAATGAAACAGTGCATTGAGGTTGGCTTGTATGTTGGAGACATCCTGTAAGGATGTTATTCCACTGCATAGCTTGGTGTCATCAGCAAACACTGAAATGGTACTTTTAATACCAGACCCTATATGATTTATAAATATATTAAAAAGTAAGGGTCCCAACACTGAACCTTGGGGTACACCACTGATAACCTTAGAAAATTCAGAGTATGAATTATTAACCACTACACGCTGAATTCTGTCTTTTAGCCAGTTTTCTATCCATTTACAAAGTGATCTTTCCAAGACTTTACACATTAGCTGTGTGTGGGGAACTGTGTTAAACACTTTGGTTTTACTTACCGCCTCAAAAAAGGAATCAGATTTGTCTGACAACTTCTGCCTTTCATGAATCCATTCTGTCTGTTACTTAGAATTACAGATGGGCCCGATGTTCAAGTCGAACATTCGTAGAACAAACAAACATATGGGGCGCTCGTAGGATGTTTGCCCACCAGAGTGCCTCATAATGCACTGCGAGGCTCCTGATAGGCCAAAGCATGCACCTGACCTGTATGCTTTGGCCAATCACAGTGCAATGTACAGTGAGAGCCACGATTAGCCAAAGGGATGGTGCATTTGGCCAATCATGGCTCAGGGGATAAATTCACGCCCCACACTATATAGGCTGCTTACCCGGCGGCCGTGTATAGCGTGCATTATTTGAGAGAGATTAGGTAGGGTAATTAGTGGATTGTGCGTGCAGTCATTGTAGTGTATATAACCCAGTGCAGAGCATATAGTGCGGTCAGTGTAGTGTATATAACACAGTGCAGAGTATATAGTGCAGTCAGTGTAGTGTATATAACGCAGTGCAGAGTCAATAGTGCAGTCAGTGTAGTGTAATGCCGCGTACACACGATCACACATTCCGACAACAAAATCTATGTTTTTTTTTTTCTGACGGATGTTGGCTCAAACTTGTCTTGCATACACACGGTCACACAAATCTTGTCGGAAATTCCAAACGTCAAGAACGTGGTGAAGTTCAACACATACGACGACACTATAAAAGGGAAGTTCAAACCCTTTGGGCTCCTTCTGCTAATCTCGTGTTTATCTCATGTTAGTAGAAGTTTGGTGAGAGACAATTTGCGCTTTTCAACCTCGTGCTTTTCAGATCGTTACTGCTCTTCAGTTTGTGCTTGTGGGTTCGTATCTGGTTTTCAGTGCGTGTAGTCAGTTCGCATTTGTTTTTCAGTGCGTATTATTATAGTACCTATTTGATTTTCAGTGCGTTCTTGTCCGCTCGTTTCTGATTTTCAGCTCGCTCTTCTCAGGCCTTTCTGATTTTCAGTGCGTTCTGTTATTTCGTTCTGACCAGCCGACCGTTTTGAAGCCATGTTGCTGGTACGTACTCATCGTAGAGTTTGTGCTGTGCAGGGGCTTGGTGTTCCTACTTTGACCCAAGCCCAGTCCATGAACAGGGTGGGGAGGAGTTAATGGACAAAGAATTGGTTATTCCAGTATGACCAATTCTCTCATATGCCTTTTGTTGAGGGAGATCCGTGAGAATAATCCTGATGATTTCTGAAGTTATCTCCGGATGACGGACCCCGGTTTTCACCGTTTGTTGGCTTTGCTGTCCCCTTATATTACAAAGCAGGACACCTGCATTCGGCAAGCCATCATTCCAGAGCAGAGGCTAGTCGCTACGTTGCGGTACATGGCAACAGGGAGAAGTCTGCAGGACATCAAGTTCTCGACAGGCATCTCTCCCCAGGCTCTGGGGATCATTATTCCAGAGACCTGTTCTGCCATCATTCAGGTCCTGCAGAAGGACTATATTAGGGTCAGTTTTCTCCTTTAACATTATATGTCTTTAATGTTTGCTAATGTATTCTATTTCTTCATTCCCTAATTACCATGATTGTAATATGCTGTGAATGTCCCCTGCATGCTTGAAGTTTTTAAACTTCCTTTTTTGTCCATCATGCATAGTTGCCTTCACTAACCTCCCCAGCATGCTATCCTGGGCCAATACACATCTAGCCTAGTCACTTAACAATGTATTTTGTCAGCTCCATAGTAGTGCTTTACCCTAAACATCCCCTAAAATGTGTACAAATGTTATTTGTGTCCTTAAATTCATGCAGAGTGCCAGAGGCTTTTTTTGGGGGTCCCAAAATCATTTTGAACCCTCCCTCCCCCCAACCGATACCAATCCTCTATCTGCTGACTTTGCCAAACCCATACACACTATACCTACTTCTTTTGTGGTCAGATTTCTGTATGAATTCCCCAAAGCATGTAGTGAAAGGACCTGCCAGAATACTTTCAAATGGTACTGTTTAAAGTTTTGTTCTCCTATTATCTTGATAGGTAATTGCAGAATGCAAAAAAGTGCTTCAATTTGTACAGTGTGTATTTATTTCAAATATATGGAGTACTTTGTGGGTAGGGGGACCATTGATATGCCAGAAAATCTTTCATAAACATTTTAAAAATACATTTTAAAGTTAAACAGAAATACGATTTCCTTTGATTTACTGCTTGTATTTCTTTTAGCTGTCTCCTAGGTTATCCAATGGGCTTTTCTTTTTGGCCATTTTCTTCAACAGTGCAAACGTAATTTATTTGATGCATGAGGTGACAATCTCTTCTTCAGCGAACTATTATGTTGTGTGTCTGCTACACACACCTTGTTTTTGTTGTTAATGTATGTAATGCATTAATGATAAAAATATTCATAATTTTCACCACCATTAATTAATTTTTGTGAGTCACGAAAATGGCCTGATTGTGGCAAATTTTAAAGCACTGTGTGAGTTATTTACTAAAGGCAAATCCACTTTGCACTACAAGTGCACTGCAAAAGTGCACTTGAAACTTGAAACTGCACTGAAAGTGCACTTGTAGTGCAAAGTGGATTTGCCTTTGGTAAATAACTCCCATTGCCACTGTAAACACCAACTAACTTAAAAAATGCTATTTAGCATTGAAAGAAGAAGCCACACATTGTTGATTAGAAAAATGTTTACTCTGTGCACATTCACATGTGCGTTAGAAAATGGTTTTTGAACAAACCAACATATTTTTAAAATAACATTTTGGCGTTTGACATTACAAAATAGCCTTTTTAGTGGTAAACATGCATGCTTAAAACCATAAACAATACACAACTCAGGAACTTACAAAGTTCAGCTTTGATAATTTGAAGGCAATATCAGACATTAGTATGTCCAAACTGTGTTGATATTGCCTTCATCAGTAATGTTGTTGAGTCTTTTTTCAACATTGATGTCTTCCTTGATCTTCTGTAAATCCCGATTGCACACCATGATCTCCCCGATGAGGATGTGTGTACTTGCACTTGTGAAATTAGTTTCTTCTTCCACAACATCCACATCACCTAAAATAAAAAAACACACCTGGGGGGTTATTTACTAAAGGAAAAGCCACTTTGCACTGCAAGTGCACTTGAAAGTGCACTTGGAAGTAAAGTGGCTGTAGATCCAAGGGGGACGTGCAAGGAAAATAAAAAACAGCATTTTAGCTTGCACATGATTGGATGATAAAATCATCAGAGCTTCCACTCATTTCAGATCTACACCTTTGATTTACAGCGACTGCACTTCCAAGTGCACTTGCAGTGCAAAGTGGATTTATCTTTCATAAATAACCCCCCATGTATTATAAATCAACATGCATACATCTATTACCTTAAGCTGTGGTCTCAGACACTCACCTGTTGTGGTCACTATTTCACCCACTTCATAAACCTCTCCTTCCTCCACATCCTCTGGTTGTGGTGTTGGTATTTCCCACTCTTTAGGAGGTTGGGAGTCCCTGGTGTCCTCTGATGTCCTGAGTCTTTTCTCCCCTATGTGAATAAAAAAAAGGTATACTTCGCAACATTGCTTGGAAGTGACGTACAATTGTCTTTTTGTGCAGAGTTCCAAGCTGAAGACATTTTTGTTTCCCTTTCTAAAGCTGGAATACTTACCTTTTTTGTACAATTTTTACACCCCTAGTATCCACTGGAGCACCTGTGTGGGACACCCTAAAAAGTTTGTTTTGGTGTCCCACACTAGTGCTCCTGCTTCCAGATGTGTAAACAGCTGCTGAGTGTCCTCTCCTTGCACTGAATCAAGTTTACATTTTCATTCTAGTTACAAACCCATCTAGACAACAGTGTTTAAAATTGTTCTAAACATAATACAAATAAGCCTGAACAAATGTAGTTAACCTGGATCTGCCAAAAACATCGTATTTGTGGGCGAACGAACAATGTTTACTACGAACGATTAATGAGCCCACAAACCTGAAAGTTGCCATTTTAAACTGTACAACAGTAAAGAAAAACACATGGAGCAGCGCGAACGTAATAAGAATAATAGAAACACAGGACAAATACTTTTTAGAAGCAGTTTCCTGATCTTTCTATACTGATCCTGCTCCCTCAATTTCAGGTCTGACCATCGTTTCCTCAGTTGATCCTTGGATCGCCATACCCCAAAATTCTTCTGCAGACTTTTCACAACATTAGCCATGATCTTGGCCTTTCTCACATTTGGGTTTGGGTAAGGTCCATGATTCCCATCATAGTAGGCCCTCTTCAAGATGTCCACCATCTCCACCATCTCGACAAAGGACATATTTGAGGCCTTAAATCTCCTCTGAGATCGGGGCGTTCGTGGCTCCGGGATTTCATCGTTGCTGCTTTCCTCTGCATGCTCTTTCTCCGCCATGTGCTCTCCCACTGTGCCGAAAGAGAAGGGGCGGGGAATATACTAGATAGAAGGTCAGGAGCGGGTGGAGTTTCACACATGTGCAGTGTATATAAAGCGTAACACACTTGCGTCATACGTATGATCTGTGAGCGGAGGAAGGCGTATTGGAAGCGGCGATCGTTAGAACGAAGGTACAATTTTAACTTGGTGCATCAGTGGCCTATACTGCTTATAGATTGAGGCCTATATTGGGACAAGATTAGGAGAGTTTAGCCTGACATAAGGGTTTGTCTTCCGTTGTGTCTTGCAGAGAAAATGGATCTATTCAATGATGAGGACTTTATCCCCATATTCATTGATATGTACAGGGAGCTGCCCTGTCTGTGGCAGGTAAACCACCCCTTTTATAACAATAAAACAAAGAGGAAGGCAGCGCTGGATCAATTGCTGGAATGTGTGAAGTCGGTGGTCCCCACGGCAGACATCCCCTATTTGAAGGCCCTAATTGGTGGCATGAGGAGCACTTATAATAGGGAGTGCAAGAAGGTCCAGGATTCCCAGAGATCAGGAGCTGCAGCAGTTGACATTTATGTACCCAGGCTGTGGTACTACAACAGACTGCATTTTCTGGCACACCAGACTAAACCCAGGCCAGCACTCCCCAGTCTTCCTTCAAGGCTTCCTTCCACCTCAGCTGAGGCTTCTGATGTCCAACCTGGGCCTTCCAGCCAGGAAGAAGTGGAGGAGCCCAGCTTGAGCAAGGTATAGCATTGTTCAACATATTTCTAGTCAAATCATTAATGATGTTAACTAGGTATTATTATTGATCAGAATTTTTTGATTTTACAAAGTGTTTTACATATCAATAGACAGTAGTGGCCACAAATGGGACAAGAATGAAAAATGATGAGAGTTCGGAGATGTCTAGGGGTCCCGTCCGGCAAGTCTGCAAATAGCGCCATCTTGGGTTTTTTAGGTAGATTTTGTCCTGTCACTGAGTAGGCCAAGGTGAATACTCTGATCCAGAAGCGCTGGACCTTGGGACAGGACCACCAAACATGTAACATGGTACCCTCCTGCCCGCATCCTCTAAAGCAAAGGGGTGAAGTTTCAGGGTACATCTTCGCCAGCCTCGCCGGGACAAGGTACCACCTGGACAACACCTTGTAGTTTCCCTCCACCAGGGAAGTATTGAGTATTCCCTTATGCACCATGGTCGACCATTTCCCCATAACTCCTCCTCTATATTCTCACCTAAATCAGATTCCCATGCTATTTGGTATGAAGGTTTGGTCTGTTGGGTATTGAAGAGGGCATAGAGCTTAGAGATCCCTCCCCGTGACTCAGTTCTGCATAAGCATTTATTTTCAAACAAGGTCCTAGTAGTTATGTCTATCAGATCAGTAGCTAGGGATTTAATGAAGTGAGTGATTTGATGTAGACGGAAAGATTCCGTCTGTGGCATCTGTAATGTCTCTCGAAAGTAAGCCTGTTGACTGATCCCTTTGTGATCTATGAAGTGTGCTATCCTATAAAGGCCTTTGTTAACCCCCCATGTGAATTGTTGGGGATTTTGTCCTGGAGGAAAGTGTGGGTTATTGAATATAGGGGCTACAGGAGAATTAGGAGATTTCAGCGGGTGTATTTTGTTCACCGTGTCCCACAGACGCAGGGAGTGGGATAAAGAAGGGCACAATATGGCCCGACGTTCTCTTGTCAGAAGCCACAGCAGGAGGTCTATTGGTAATGAGGTACTGGCCTGCGCTTCCAACCGAACCCAGTCTGGTTGGTATGTTGTAGAAAAAATTTGGTAACCAACTTTTACCAGTTGAGCCGCCCTATAATATTTCACGAAGTGGGGAACTCCCAGTCCTCCCTTCCCTTTGGAAATATAGAGAGTGGAGTGAGCCACTCTGCATCCCCTACCACCCCAAATGTATTTGTATATTAGCGACTGAAGTTTTTTAAGGAATGTGAATGGTATTGGAATCGGTAATGATGGGAAATAGTAAAGGATTCGGGGGAGTACCGTCATCTTTATGGCTGCTATTCTACCCATCCAGGAAAGATCATGTGACTGCCAGTTCTTTAGCTCTTGTTCAATGGACTTAAAAAGCGGGGTATAATTAACCTGAAACAGTGTAGAGACATCCCGAGTGAGTTTAATTCCCTGATAAGGGAGTGCCTGTGTGCACCATTTAAAGGAAAACGACTGCTGTATTGCATCCCATACCGGGGCAGGAAGGTTTATGTCCAACGCTTCAGATTTAGATTGGTTAACTCGTAGACCAGAGACAGTTTCAAATCTAGAGAGTGTAGCAAATAGATTGGGTAGAGTTGTGATCGGATCTGTTACAAATAATAACAAGTCGACGGTGAAAAAAGCACATTTATGTGTCCTGCCGCTGCTAGGTACACCATGAATGTTGGGGTTAGCACGGATAGCCGCTGCCAGTGATTCGATCGCCAGGATAAAAAGGAGAGGCGAGAGAGGGCATCCCTGCCTGGTTCCTTTCCTTATCTGTATAAGATTCGACTTGTGTCCATATGCAAGAATGTTGACCGAAGGATTAGAATATAATGTGCGAATAAGGCTCATAAATTTAGGTCTGCAGTTCCACTGTTTCAATGTATGGAAGAGGAAGGGCCAGGAAATGGAGTCAAAGGCCTTGTGAAGGTCCAATGACAGAAGCATTCCTCGCCTAGCGCCCATCCCATCCCAATTAGAGCGTAAAATAGAAATCAGATCAGTGGCCCGTCGGATCTGGTCAGCAGCTTGCCGCCCCGTAACAAATCCCACTTGGTCTATATGGATATATTGCGCCAGAAACATATTAAACCACTTCACTATGATCCTTGTCTGGTTTGGGGATCAGACTGATGTGGGCTCTATTAGAATCTGTATCAAGTGGCTCCCAGTCACGAAGGGCATTAAAGAATTTTAGTAGATGAGGTGCCAATAGTGGAGCAAATTTCTTATAAGAGGCTGAGAAGCCATCCGAGTCCTGGACGCGTTAGCCTGTTTTATTGCAGCCAATATTTCTGTTACGGTGATGTCTCCTTCCAAGACCTCATGGTGAGAATCTGAGAAAGATGGTAGGGCCACGTCTTTAAAAAAGTCGTCCAGGGCTCCGGGAGGGGGGGCCTCCTGTGTAGAGTATAAGGAAGTATAGTAGGAGTGGAACAATTTTGTGATGATTTGCGGGTTCTGTGTCAAGTTTCCATTAGGATGTCTGAGTTTTGGGGGTACTGTCCGACGGCTCCTAGGCGTAAGTCTGTGAGCCAGCATAGTACCAGGTTTATCCTTCAATGTATAGAAGGAAGCCTGGGTCCACCTAAGGCTTTTTTCTGCTTTAGTTGTCAAGCAAAGGTTTAATTCCAACCGAGTGGAATCTATTTTGTCTCTCAAGTCTAGGTCAGGGCGCTGTTTGTGCTGAGTCAATAGATCATTTAATTCCCCTTCTTTTTCCTGTATTAATGAGTTAGAGTGTTTCTTAATTCGGGACACTATTTGTATGAGATAGCCTCTAATTGTGGGCTTGTGAGCGGCCCAGTTGGTCACAGGGGAAGTATCTTCCGGATCGTTCAATGAGAAATATTCCTTGAGGTGCTGCTCCATGTCGAAACAGATGGATGGGTTGCTCAGAAGAGAATCATTTATTCTCCAGGGAGCTGGACCTCTAGTGTCTCGTAAAGAGTCACACGTGGTCCAAAGCACTTCCCCTATTTTACTGGCCCGAAAAAGAGGAACACTTGTGGGGTTTGTGAAAAAGTGGTCTATTCTGTAATAGGTATTTTGGACATGGGAAAAGAATGTGTAATCTTTCCTGGATGGGTTTAACTCTCTCCAGACATCGATCAAGTTGTGATAATATAACATTTTGGCTAATTTAGATCCAACTTTAGGGAAGTGTCATGGAGCCGATGAGGGCCTCCTGGTTTTGTCAAAAATAGAGTCTAGGGCCACATTGGAGTCTCCTCCAAAGAGAACAACTCCTCCTAGGTCAGGGGACATGGCGTGCAGTAGTTTACAAAAAAAAGGTAGTTGGTCTGTGTTGGGTGCATAGTAAGAAATTAAGGTAACGCGGGAGGCCTCTAGGTGTCCTATTAGTGCTAAGTATCTGCCCTCTGGTTCACTAATTTTTTTCTCCAGTGAAAAAGAGACCCGCTTGGAAAAACATATTGCCACCCCCCCAGTCTTACTAGGGCCGTTCGCTAGATAAAAGTGGGGGTAGTAGTGGTGTAGAAATTTAGGATTGTAATTCGGAGGAAAGCGCGTTTCTTGAAGGAAAAGCACGTCTGTGTGTAGGGATTTGTAGTGTTGAAAAGCCATTCTGCATTTAACTGGAGAATTAAATCCCTGAACATTATGTGTAACAATTTTAAAGGGGAGGTCTGTAGTCTGGTTCACCATGGTGCACTCAAGAAGCAATAAACTCACTCACCTATACCCCAGAGGACGGTTGTAGGATTGTCCAACTGGCGAAGTTCACTTAGTGGTCAGGACCCAGGACCGAGGGACTCAGGGAAAGATTTGAGAAAAGGAAGAGAGGAAGGAAAAGAAAGAGAGGTAGACAGTAGGGATGGAGTTTACAACCTGAATAGGTACTGTCCTACAAAATGGAGAGAACAATATTAGAACAAGTCACTTAGATTATTAATGATAACTAAATTGTAATACCAAGGGAAAAAAAAGGGGGGGTATAAGCCCCTTGTCGTCAGTAACAGCCTTGGGTTAGACCCAAGGCCAGGTTTGATCCCAGTCCCCTCAACAAGGAGGGGGAACAAAATCAAACAGGGCAGATGACAACCGCCACCGGCCATTAGAACACCCTTGAATCGTTAACTGTAGAACCATACTTTTAACAAGGAATGGAAGTCCCATTGTTGTTGTACACAATTATAAAAGATAGTATTTGTTTGGAAGGGAGGGTTTCCCTCTTTCTGTAACATAATGGTAAACTTAGGAACCATCAGTGGTTCTAACTGTGATTCTAACTGTGATCCCACCCTAGGATCAATTAGGGAAATTAGCAAAACAAAAAATTTTTTTCCATCATCCCAAAAGGGACCCCGACAGCCGTCGTCATCAGGGAGGTCGAGCCTTGAGCTTGGCCTTGCTTCTTGTTGAGCGCTGCACCTGGGATAGGGGGCTCTGCAGTGGCATGCTGGTTGGAGGTTTGGATTGTGGGGTATGGAGGGAGCCTCTAGGTTCAGTGGAGATCAGGCCCAGACTTCTCAGCAATGTTTCGCCATCAGGAAAGGTCGAGAAGGCGTGTTTTTTGTTACGGTAGGTGAAGTTCAGTCGTAATGGGAAGGTCCAGTGATACTTTATGTTGTTAGCAATGAGTGGTTGTAGCAGTGGTTTCAATGCTCTGTGTTTTTGTACGGTGACAGGCGAGATGTCGGCAAAAATCTGAATAGAGTGCTCTCTCAGGTGTAAGTCCGCGATCTCCCTTGCTTTAGCCATCACTCTTTCTTTCACCTCGTAGTAGTGAGGTTTTACAATGATATCTCTTGGTAGAGCATCGGGCCGGGGTGCAGTCAGGGCCCTGTGGACTCGATCTAGTTCCATTCTGTGGGGAGGTATATCTGGAATAAGGTATGAAATCAGTTCCTTGACAATAGCCTCAGAGTCTGTGAAACTTTCAGGGATGCCACGGACCTTAAAGTTGTAGCGGTGAGAACAGTTCTCCAGGTCATCAATCTTGTTTAAGGCGTCATCGAGCCTCTTGTGGATATTCTCTATACAGTCAGTATTTTGGTTGGTCCTCGTAATAGTATCATCCAGCGTGTTTTCTAATATTCCTATGCGGGTACCCAATTCTTGGAATTCACGTTTGAGGTCGGAGGTTATGCGCGTAGTGGCTTTTTCCAGGCCTTTATCAACCCACCATATTTTTTATGAATACAGCACCCACAGACCCACTCCATCCCTCAGGGCATTCGACATGCCAAATACCTAGCAGGATTCATCATTTAACCCCTTACATGCTCTCCCTAGCTGCTGCTGACCAGCGGCTGCTCCCATCTGAGATGACTCCCTCACAGGCTCACACATACTCACCTTCTTTTTTTATTCTCCTTCGACCACTCACTGTATGCTGCTACACTGCTGACAGGGAATGATTCCCAGTCCCAGATGAAATCCCACTGCACTTCCAGATCCAGCGCGGTCAGGAGAAAGGGCGGAGGAGAAGATGGAGGTGGCTTACAATAGCACAGGCGGGACTCCAGGAGCAGCCTTCACGCAAGCGCCGCCCGCGTTCAAGGACTGGCCAGCCCCGCCGCAGCACATGACCACATTCGCCCAATCACAGGGCGCCAGCTGGCGCAACATGGCGGCCGGATCGCAGGGGACACAGTGACACAAACTGGTGCAGAATTAGTTTGGGGGGCAAAGAGATAGGGATTATGACGGTGCCAAGAGAAACAGGATACAGTACTTAAGAGTAAAAAATTCTATTTATTTATTTAACATTATCCAATAAAATTTAGACATAACAATCACATAAATGAGGTGTGCAAGAAAATTCTAAAATCAAAACTGTAGCAGAAATTTCACGTCCCTTGGCCTGATGTTTGTAGCGGCCAGTTCTGTGAATGGGTATTCAGATGTCCGACATGTTTCGCCGGTTTTGGCTTCTTCAAGGACAGTTGTTTGATACCTATGTTTGCGAGCCGTCTAGGGGAAATATGTCCCATCACCCAAATATGGCCTCTAGAAGCCCTCCCACACACCATAGGTGCCACAAATGCCCCAAAACCGACTATCTAAAGATTGTATTACCTGCAAATCGCCAGGGATAAATACTACGTGCCTCCGAAGCAAAAGCTCCAAAACTAGAGATCAAAATAGGTAGCTGCAGGGGACAATAAGAGAGACCTGACGGAGAATATGCCTAAAGAAATATATACAGGCAAAGTTAATGCAAGTGGGGCCCAAAGGGCACATCTCGGTTGAAGTAAACGATTTAAGAATGGACTAACATAGTCTCTAATTTTACTTACATGTAAGATAGTCAGGTTGGAAAACAGGACATCGGAAAAACAACCAATATTGGGAATAGTTCCACAAAAAAAGGGAGGGGGGTTTTTCGTCACTATAATACTAAGTAGGAGAAAGGAAAGAGAAATGCAGCGGGTATTTAATATACCAGATACTACTATTAAAAAGTGTGTAGGTAAGCAACAATGATTGCAATACAAGTGGATGGCAGGTCCAAATATAAATAGATTACACTCACCAAATAGTGCTAGCTAGAATGGAAAGCTATGGCTGAGGAAACCAAACTGGGGCCAATAGAGACGCCGATCAGAACACACTGGGGGATAGAAATATATGTACCATCAGCTCAATAAAGTCCAAAAGAAGGAGAGTGAAGGAAAGCGATCATCAAAGCAAAGGGGTACTTACTCAATGGTGCTGCATAATGTGTGACCGAGTCCTGTAATTCCCTGGCGTGTCTAATGGCCTGGGATGCCGGCGCTCTTATGTCCCCCCCGGCAAGTACCCAACATAGATAGCCCAGACAGCTCGCAAATTAACATACCTGTAAATAACGCAGAGATATCGGCAGCATTGGGAACAACTTATAATATAACAGCATGGATCAAATATGTACACAGGTGCAATAGTGAGGGTATTCAAATAGGTAAATCTGTTTGTTTGGGTACAAATGGGTAACATCAAGGGAAACAATGTAGATGGGTAAGGGGATAAGGGATGCCATAACTTGATCCGTCAAGACCCATCTGTAAAAGGGAAGGAACTAACCAGGGAGGAACCTGTAACATACCATAGCAGATAATATAAATAGAAATAGATATAAGTAAATAGGTGACACAAATGCCCCAAAACCGACTATCTAAAGATTGTATTACCTGCAAATCGCCAGGGATAAATACTACGTGCCTCTAATTTTCCTAATCTCTCTGCAAATCCCAATATTTGGGCTTTTGTGGAACAGATTAGCAGAACCATAAAGGATATGGATTTTCCTGCCTTACATTCCTCCAATTTATCTGGTGCCGAAAAACAGGCCCTGAAATCCTTGCAGGACCATGGCGGCTTGGTTATAAAACCCGCTGATAAAGGCGGCAATGTGGTTGTCATGGATGTTGCGGCATATGAGGTCATGTGCCGCAACATCCTTGACAACCAAGACTGGTATAGACCTATCTCACGTACACTTGTTGAAAACTATGCCTCTGAATATTATGAGCTCATTTTCTCTGCCTACCAAAAGGGAACCATAGACATTAACACCTGGAAGTTTCTTAATGTCCATAATCCAAGAATACCTACTTTCTACGCTCTGCCCAAGTTGCATAAGTCGCTAAAAAACCCCCCTGGACGTCCGATTGTGTCAGGGTGCCAAAGTTTGACAGAAAATGCTAGCGCCCTTGTGGACAAGTATTTAAATCCACATGTACATGCCCTTCCTTCTTATGTTCAGGACACGGTGCACCTCCTGCGTATTCTCGGGGACTTGCAAGTTCCACAGGATACGTGGCTGGTTGCACTGGACGTTGAGAGCCTTTACAATACAATACCCCATAATCTTGGCATTGAGGTTATTTCCAAATTGTTGGAGGACAGAGGCCCCAAATTCAAGGCATACAATGACTTTGTGATTGACCTTTTACGTTTTATCCTAACACGGAACCATTTTTTATTTGGTACTTCCCACTTCCTCCAGGTGCAAGGCGTGGCCATGGGCACGAAATGTGCGCCATCCTACGCCAATTTGTACCTGGGGGGGTGGGAAAAAGACCTGTTTTCCAATCATCACCTGGCTGATTTCCTGTGCCACGTGATTTCGTGGCACAGGTATATCGACGATATCATCTTCTTCTGGTCTGGTACTCGCGAAGATCTTAGGAGATTCGTAGAGACAATGGCGGTCAACTCATATAATCTCGAGTTTACTATGGAGTGTAGCCAGACAAGAATCACCTTCCTTGATTTGGAAATACGAGTGGATTCCCATGGAAACATCTCTTCGTCCCTGTACCGTAAAAAAACGTCTGGGAATACTATCTTGCATGCTAACAGTGCTCATCCCAAACCATTGCATCCCCTATAGTCAATATTTGGGGATTAAACGGAACTGTACGGACGAGGAAGATTTTTTCGCGGCCGCACAGGACTTGTATGAAAGATTAAAAAGAAGAGGTTACAGCCAGAAATTGTTGAAACAATCTTTCAACAAAGTAAAAAAATTAGATCGGAAAAAATTGTTGTATAATACCAAAAAGAAGGATACCTCTCAGCCGGTTCGACTTATTACTCAATTTTCCCAGCATCATAATGAGGTGAGGAGTATTCTTCAACAATATTGGCCCCTTCTCACAGCAGATCACACTATTAAAAAATACATTCAACCTCAACCCCAAATTACGTACCGTCGCTCCCCCTCGTTACGTGACAAAGTTATAACGAGCCACCATGCACCCAAACCAGAATTTTCTTCATCTGTGACTGGCACTTTTCCATGCGGTCACTGTGATATATGCGAGTTCATTTACGACGTACGTGAAAAACTGCTTCCGAATGGCCAAAGATACAAAATCAAACACAAAGTTACCTGCCAAACCACGGGCATAGTCTATCTGGCTACCTGTACTTGTGGTAGTTACTATGTGGGTAAAACTAAACGTCAGTTCTGTGTCAGGATTCGTGATCACATCAAACCTCTATATAAAGGTAAAATTTCTACATCTATTAACCGACATATAGCAGTACATCATGAGTTTAATCCCCATGTTGTGGGATTTACAGCATTGGAACACATCCCTACACATGTTAGGGGTGGAGACATCGATCAAAAATTATTACAATTGGAAACGAAGTGGATACATACCCTGGATGCCACTAGACACCCAGGACTTAACGAAGGCATCAGCTTTAAGCCATTTTTATAGGTGGGCTGCTTCCCTCCCATTATCTATCCCCTTCTTACTCCCCCCCCTTATAAACAACCCCCCTCTCCCTCTACCTTTTTTCCCCCATTCCTGTACCCCTCCCCTCTCCCTCTCCTTCCCTAGTGGGAGAGACACAGCCCACCTTGAAATCATGACCTTTTTCACTATTTACTTATATCTATTTCTATTTATATTATCTGCTATGGTATGTTACAGGTTCCTCCCTGGTTAGTTCCTTCCCTTTTACAGATGGGTCTTGACGGATCAAGTTATGGCATCCCTTATTCCCTTACCCATCTACATTGTTTCCCTTGATGTTACCCATTTGTACCCAAACAAACAGATTTACCTACTATTTGAATACCCTCACTATTGCACCTGTGTACATATTTGATCCATGCTGTTATATTATAAGTTGTTCCCAATGCTGCCGATATCTCTGCGTTATTTACAGGTATGTTAATTTGCGAGCTGTCTGGGCTATCTATGTTGGGTACTTGCCGGGGACTAAGTGTTTCTCCTATCCCTTCATTCCCTTCAGCCTTGTGTGCGGGCGCCTTTTCCTATTTGTCCCTTGGTCCCCGGTCTGTCCCTATTAACCTCTATCCCATTGTGTCCCAGTTGCACCCCGCCCTTGTGGTTGCCTCTCTGTCCCTTTCCAGACTGTCACCCGCTGCGGCCATTTGTCCACGGGTCCCTGTATCCCAGGAGGATATTGGCGTTGCCTCTGTTATCATTAGCCCCTTATTTGAGATACATCCCAGCTGTATGGACACCCAAGGGCACTGGTGCTTCCTGTGCCCGTCTCCGCCATTGCGTACTGGCCCAATTTCCTCCTCCAGGTATCCTTGCTGCCTATTGTGGCATTGTATACTGCGCGGTGCCCGTGATGTGTGTTTACACATCACCATGGACACCACCGCTGTGCTTTCTGGACCTTGTAGGACCGGATCAACAGCGAGCGGCGCATGCGCAGTGGCCGCTTTCGTCCGCTCACGCGCGCGGTGACGTCAGACGCCGCTCGTGTGAGGGGGACATAAGAGCGCCGGCATCCCAGGCCATTAGACACGCCAGGGAATTACAGGACTCGGTCACACATTATGCAGCACCATTGAGTAAGTACCCCTTTGCTTTGATGATCGCTTTCCTTCACTCTCCTTCTTTTGGACTTTATTGAGCTGATGGTACATATATTTCTATCCCCCAGTGTGTTCTGATCGGCGTCTCTATTGGCCCCAGTTTGGTTTCCTCAGCCATAGCTTTCCATTCTAGCTAGCACTATTTGGTGAGTGTAATCTATTTATATTTGGACCTGCCATCCACTTGTATTGCAATCATTGTTGCTTACCTACACACTTTTTAATAGTAGTATCTGGTATATTAAATACCCGCTGCATTTCTCTTTCCTTTCTCCTACTTAGTATTATAGTGACGAAAAACCCCCCTCCCTTTTTTTGTGGAACTATTCCCAATATTGGTTGTTTTTCCGATGTCCTGTTTTCCAACCTGACTATCTTACATGTAAGTAAAATTAGAGACTATGTTAGTCCATTCTTAAATCGTTTACTTCAACTGAGATGTGCCCTTTGGGCCCCACTTGCATTAACTTTGCCTGTATATATTTCTTTAGGCATATTCTCTGTCAGGTCTCTCTTATTGTCCCCTGCAGCTACCTATTTTGATCTCTAGTTTTGGAGCTTTTGCTTCGGAGGCACGTAGTATTTATCCCTGGCGATTTGCAGGTAATACAATCTTTAGAGAGTCGGTTTTGGGGCATTTGTGGCACCTATGGTGTGTGGGAGGGCTTCTAGAGGCCATATTTGGGTGATGGGACATATTTCCCCTAGACGGCTCGCAAACATATGGTGATATCTGTACATTCATATCAATTTATTTCTCAAACGCATCAACTGTGCATAAACATCCATTGACTGCTGTATTCTTCTTTATAGAAAACACTGTAGCCTTTTTAGGTATCAAACAACTGTCCTTGAAGAAGCCAAAACCGGCGAAACATGTCGGACATCTGAATACCCATTCACAGAACTGGCCGCTACAAACATCAGGCCAAGGGACGTGAAATTTCTGCTACAGTTTTGATTTTAGAAATTTCTTGCACACCTCATTTATGTGATTGTTATGTCTAAATTTTATTGGATAATGTTAAATAAATAAATAGAATTTTTTACTCTTAAGTACTGTATCCTGTTTCTCTTGGCACCTTCATAATCCCTATCTCTTTGCCCCCCAAACTAATTTTCAAACTACCGGGATGAGGTGTCGTATTACATCAAGGGTCGCTCAGCCAAACCCTTAATTACAAACTGGTGCAGGATTTCGCCCCCCAATGTTGCGCCCGGTGGCACAGCCTGCCAATTTGCACCCCCCCTCGGCCTGCACCCCTGGCTGGCACCGGTCTCGCCAACCTGTTGGTACACCCCTGGGCCTGGGTTCAGTCTGGTCTGACAAAAGGTGCAAGCTGTTGTAAGACCACAGCTTGGGGACAGATATGTCATCTTCTGCTGTTCCTTATCTCTTGTAGTCCTGGACCGGATTTTGCTCACTATTATAAGGACTTCTCAGGCCACCAATTTTGACTGTAAAATAATTGATGTCTACCCTGGGGTACAAAGTCTTCGCAAATTTCACCAGTTTCTCCAGCGTTGCCCTCCTCTTTATTTTGTTACGACCCATAATAAATGGCTATTTCTTTTTCACAAATACTTGCCTATGTGTTTTACATCAAAAAGGACAGTTTGTGCGTAGACAGGTACATTTCAAAAATAGTTACATAGTAGGTGAGGTTGAAAAAAGACACAAGTCCATCAAGTCCAACCTATGTGTGTGATTATGTGTCAGTATTACATTATATATCATTGTATGTTGCGGTCATTCAGGTGATTATCTAATAGTTTCCTGAAGCTATCAATGCTCCCCGCTGAGACCACCGCCTGTGGAAGGGAATTCCACATCCTTGCCGCTCTTACAGTAAAGAATCCTCTACGTAGTTTAAGGTTAAACCTCTTTTCTTCTAATTGTAATGAGTGGCCACGAGTCTTATTAAACTCTCTTCTGCGAAAACGTTTTATCCCTATTGTGGGGTCACCAGTACAGTATTTGTAAATTGAAATCATATCCCCTCTCAAGCGTCTCTTCTCCAGAGAGAATAAGTTCAGTGCTTGCAACCTTTCCTCATAACTAAGATCCTCCAGACCCTTTATTAGCTTTGTTGCCCTTCTTTGTACTCGCTCCATTTCCAGTACATCCTTCCTGAGGACTGGTGCCCAGAACTGGACAGCATACTCCAGGTGCGGCTGGACCAGAGCCTTGTAGAGCAGGAGAATTATCGTTTTATCTCTTGCGTTGATCCCCCTTTTAATGCATGCCAATATTCTGTTTGCTTTATTAGCAGCAGCTTGGCATTGCATGCCATTGCTGAGCCTATCATCTTCTAGGACCCCCAGGTCCTTTTCATCCTAGATTACCCCAGAGGTTCTCCCCCCAGTGTATAGATTGCATTCATATTTTTGCCACCCAAATGCATTATTTTACATTTTTCTACATTGAACCTCATTTGCCATGTAGTCGCCCACCCCATTAATTTGTTCAGGTCTTTTTGCAAGGTTTCCACATCCTGCGGAAAAGTTATTGCCCTGCTTAGCTTAGTATCGTCTGCAACTACAATGTCAAATTAACAAGGGACACCAACACCAACCTCTTTGAGGTTAAAAAATACAAGATAATAATGGTGTTGTGGTAACTTGACACAAAACGAAAGAAAAAATTATGGAGATTGCTATAAAAAAAAAATAGGAGATCTGGATAAAAAAAAAAAAAAACACTATAAACTAAAATTCTAAACATTATTATGGAGATTTGTCAAAAAAAAAACAAAAACAAAAATATTCATGAGATCACGACAAATAATAAAGAAATCTTTTTTTTCAGAACTCTGTGTGAATATCAGCAGCAAAACAACTTTATTATTCTAGTATTCTAAAGAAGAAGATAATGGGTTGCATTTAAAAGATTAAAAATTTTGCAGCGTGATGAATGTGCTATCTCCATTACGAATGCTAGTTTTACCAGACCGAACGCTTCCATCTCATAATTGATTCAGAGCAAGCGTGGAATTTTGTGCGTCGGAATTGTGTACACACGATCAGAATTTACGAGAGCAGATTTTGTTGTCTGAAACTTTGAGATCCAGACTCCAAATTTTGTCTGTTGGAAATTCCGACAGAAAATGTCCAATAAAGCCTACACGCGGTCGGAAGTTCCAACAAGCTCCCATCGAACATTTGTTGTGTGTACGCGGCATTAATAATGCAGTGCAGAGTATATAGTGTAGTGCAGAGTATATAACACAGTGCAGTGCAGAGTATATAGTGCAGTGCAAAGCATATAGTGCAGTGCAGAGTATATAGTGCAGTGTAGTGCAGAGTATATAACAGATTGCAGTGCAGAGTATATAATACCATGTATTGCAGAGTATATAGAGAAGTGCAGAGTATATAATACAGTGCAGTGCAGAGTATATAATGGAGAGTATACAATACAGTGTATTGAAGTGGTTAAGGGGAACCCTATGCCAAAATTAAGAAAAAAAAAGGCATGCTCCCCCCCCAAAAAAAAAAATCCATGGTGATTGAGAAATGGAGGCTTACTGGACAGCCTGCGACCACCCTTATTCAGGGGGGTCAAGACAGGCTCAGTAGAAGTGTGTAGACCACAGGGGATATCCCGCAGGGAGCTCTGTATGCGTTCCTCCACCCCCCTTCCTGAACGGCTAGTCAGCGACACCAAGGAATGATACGAAGGATGCGGTCATTGGGGTGCTTCTTATGTGGCAAACAATATGAACTTCCGATGGGTTCCAGCAGGGGCAAACCAATAGTGCCAAAAAGAAAAAATAGACTCCAATAGTGTAGATATGCTGCAGCAGGTTTATTAAAATAAAGTAATGCGAACAATATAAAACATAGGCAGGGGCAACAAAGAAAAAACTCCACTGCCGATTTAAAATGAGATCGCGCATGCACGATGCATGCTTGCGTTGTGACCCTACGGCCGTTTCGTCACAACTGACATTATCAGGGGTACTCAATTGCGCACGCGCATGCGCCTTATATGCCCAAACGGCGCGCCGAGAAGCGCAACCATTTTTTATTTTTGTGTTTACTTTTGGTATATAGTTTTGCAGCTGGTGTTTTTTTCCTTAAATGGATATTTTTGAGTACAGATCCCAGGTAGTCACTGACACCACGGGAGTTTTTCATGGTAAAGACGACCCCAGGGATTATTTAGCTGGATGCTTCCTTAGATTGAAAAATCTCACCATCACTGAGGTGCACTTGAGGTGGGACATTGCATATCTAGAGGAATATGTCAAAGAAAACATTATCCCTAGAAGTTTAAGATGGGAAGTCAATCCACAAAAAGAAGATAACGAACTAGCTGAGTGGTTTAAATATTTTAACGAGGCGGGGGTTCGTTCTTTACAATTTCTGATAGCTAAGAAGAAGCGTAGATTAACAATGATGGATTTAGTAATGAATAATATTATATCTAAGCTCACCCCCTTCAAAGAGGATCAAGACTACAACTGTAGATCTGAGGCCTTAAAAACCATACTTATTAAGGAGGAAATGGAGCAAAAGCAAAAGAAAAGGAGGAAATACAATAGGGATGCAAAAGATTATAAAGATAATCTGGTTTTTAAGTGGCAGGTTCCCATTCCCATTGATCCTCCTTCTAGTTCTACCACGCACAGCTCTCAACCCATGCCTGTAATCCAAGACATGCGGGGGAGCAATAGGCCTGAGGCACCCCATAGACACTATACCTCTCCCCACTCCTCCAGGGGTAGGGGACCCCAATGACACTCAAATCAACCAAGAGGGAGGGGAGGTAGTAGAAACTCTTTTTCTCAACCAAACTATTACTCACCTCCACCTTGGAGACAACAGGATGGTCGAGAAACCTACCCAGGCCACAATGGTGGATACCACTATAGTGACCCACAGGATCATAGAATTGGGCGTGACCATCGCCCAATTCAACAATAACGATAGGGGCATAGTGCTCACCTATGAAGCCAGCCCGACCCAAGTTCACTTTTTGGATCTAATCATCACAATCATTAATAGCATGATTACTACTTCTACTTTTTTCAAAACAACTGACAGAAATAGCTTCATTCCGCTAGACGCCTGTCATCATCGCTCTTGGTTATCTGCTGTCCCTAAGGGCCAATTTTTGCGCTTAAGGCGAAACTGTTCTGATCTTAATGAATTTTATAGGGAGGCCTCAACACTGAAATCTAGATTCCTCAGTAAAGGCTATGATAATGCTACCCTGGAGTCCTTGATTATAGAGGTAGGTAGCAGGAATCGTAGGGACCTACTGGGTGAAAAACCTCCCCAGGCTGAAAACAGAGAGGATTTTGGATTAGCCTTTCTGATAACCTACTCCAGTCAGCATTGGGCTATAAAAAGAATTATTAAAAAACATTGGCCTGTCATCAAAAAGGATCGGATACTTGGACCCTTATTGTCTGACAAACCTTGTGTTCTCTTCAGGGGAGCCACTAACTTCAGACATATACTGGCACCCAATGTCCCAGATCCACCTACACAGTTAACTTTTTTTGGTGACCTAAAAGGCTTTTCTCCTTGTAGGAGGTGCGGGGTCTGTAACGTGAACTCGTTACAAGACAGAAGATTGACAAAGTTTACATCCAGTGGTACAGGTATTACATATTCCATCAGTCCCTTATCACATTTACCACAAAATGTGTCGTGTACCTCCTTAGGTGCCCTTGTGGGTTGGAATATGTTGGACGTACCATTAGGAAGCTGCATATTAGGTTGGGTGAGCATATCACCAATATAAAACAAGGCTTTGACAAGCACAGTGTTTCTAGACACTATGATCTTGTGCACAACAGGGACCCCAAGGGAACCATTTTCATAGGTATAGAAAAATATGTTCCCCACTGGTGTGGTAGTAATGGCAAGAGAACTATTTTTAGATCCGAAATGAACTGGATCCACAAACTTGGTTCCCATGACCCCCATGGTATGAATATAGAGTGGGACATCAACTGTTTTATTAATAACAGTTGATGTCCCCCTCGGTTAATATGTGTATGGTTCACTTAACTAAACAACAATGATTTCCGGGTAATGGTTTTTGTATACCAGTCATGGCAACTCCATGTATTTATATTATATATTTTTTTTATAATATTTTTTTTTATCTTTCTTTTTGTAGTTTGCTCACATTGGGGTCTTTTTTACCCATAATTTGTTATAGTCCAACACACCTGGATATATATGCATAATAGTTCCCCTCCTTTTTTGGCAGAAAAGCTTTTAGTTAATGTTTTCTTTTGTTTTTACCAGAGCATTCTATATATTTAATGTAACATTATCCCAATAAGAAGCTTTCATGTACTTTCAGCATATGTATTTATTTAATATCTTATATTTGTGGTATTTTAACAAATAACCACTAGATGGCACTGGTCTTAGTATTATCCTTTTAATTCCCATTCATATATTGCCCTGGATGTCTTCTATTTCTCAGGATGAACACACTTTATGTTAATCAGACCAACCTCTTATCATCTGTATCAGTAGTAAAGCAACATGTTCAGTGTCACCTATCAGGTTTTAGATCCAATTTCAACCAACCAATGGTTGCGCTTCTCGGCGCGCCGTTTGGGCATATAAGGCGTATGCGCGATTGCGTACCCCTGATGACGTCAGTTGTGATGAAACAGCCGTAGGGTCACAACGCAAGCACGCATCGCGCATGCGGGATCTCATTTTAAATCGGCAGTGGAGTTTTTTCTTTGTTGCCCCTGCCCATGTTTTATATTGTTTGCATTACTTTAATTTAATAAACCTGTTGTAGCATATCTACACTATTGGAGTCTATTTTTTCTTTTTGGCACTATTGGTTTGCCCCTGCTGGAACCCATCGGAAGTTCATATTGTTTGCCACATAAGAAGCACCCCAATGACCGCATCCTTCGTATCATTCCTTGGTGTCGCTGACTAGCCGCTCAGGAAGGAGGGTGAAGGAACGTCTACAGAGCTCCCTGCGGGATATCCCCTGTGGTCTACACACTTCTACTGAGCCTGTCTTGACCCCCCTGAATAAGGGTGGTCGCAGGCTGTCCGGTAAGCCTCCATTTCTCTATCACAAGGTGGTGGGCAGCACCAGCGGTGGAGCATTGATCAAGAATATACATCTGATTACCAATGTTTTTGGACTTTTTTTCATTTTTTTTCACTTCATTTTATTAATTGTTGCCCACTTATTTTTCACCTTACTATGCTAGGTTATGAGCACCTTATTGATTGACTAATATTTACACCGTTTGCTACAATTTAATGATTGTTACTCACCTCAGTTGAATTTTTTACTCATTTAATACATTTCACTCATGTGATATTCGTCCAGCGCTGCACTGTTCTATCTATATCCACTTTTGTGCCCTCATATCGGGGTTATAGTGTTCAGCTGCAGGACTCTTCTCACATATTCTAATATTTAATATTTACTTTAATCCTTTATATTTTACTGTTTATGCACTGAGCGCAATTCTTTCCTTTTTTTATTATTGGTACATGTCCCCTAGGGCAGTACCCAGACCCCCATACATTTTTATTGCAATAACTTGCATATAAGCCTTAAAAATTAGGACTTTTGATTTTTCATGTTCGTGTCCCATAGACTTTAATAGAATTTGCATGTTCGCTAGAACTTTTTGCCTGTGCGAGATGTTCTGGTGCGAACCAAACCGGGGGGGGGGGGGGTGTTCGGCCCATACCTACTTAGAATATATTTTTTCCAGCAAGAACTCATCTATGTAGTCTTTTATTAAACTCTCCAGTATCTTCCCAACCATAGAAGTTAAACTAACAGGTGTATAGTTACTTGGTAAAGCCTGATGTTCGAGTCGAATGTAAGTTTGATGCCTACAAGTACTGTCAGCCATTGAGGTTCTTAATGAGCTGTGAGGGTGATGGTGAGCGCTTTCCTAGTTCATTGATATTTGCACTCTCAGATAACTGCCTACTTATACAAGGTATGAGCAGACAGCTATGCTGAGAATCTGCAGGAGCCTGAGATTACAACCACAATCTTCTAATCTCAAATGCAATGCTTGGCAGGCTCCTTACCCATCATGCCATACCATCAGGGATGTGTGTGATTAGTCCCAAATTTATTCTTCAGCAGGACAACAACCCCAAACATGCAGCTAATGTCATTAAGAGCTATCTTCAGTGTAAAGTACAAGGAGTCCTGGAAGTGATGGTTTGTCCCCCACAGAGCCCTGATCTCAACATCATCAAGTCTGTCTGTGATTACATAAAGAGGCAGAAGGATTTGAAGCAGCCTACATCCACAGAAGATCTGTGGTTATTTCTCAAGATGTTTGGAATAACCTACCTGCCAAGTTCCTTCAAAAACTGTGCAAGTGTACCTAGAAGAATTGAAGATTTGATGCTGTTTTGAAGGCAAAGGGTGGTCACACCAAATATTGATTTGATTTGTATTTCTCTTCTGTTCATTTACTTTCCATTTTGTTAACTTATAAAATAAATTATTAACACTTCTATTTTTGAAAGCATTCTTAATTTACAGAATGTTTCACATCTGCCTACTGTACTTTGTACAGTAGTGTGTGTATGTGTAAAACAGAAAGTTGATCTATCAAAGAATATACTGTAACATTTGAACACAAACTCGCTAGGGCTAGAATGTTTGCTGTTATATTAATGTTGTACAAGAAAAAATGTTAATTTCCAGTAACAGTTTAAATATTATGTCCCTTGAAAGCAATACATTAAATATCATACCCCTATTGGTGATTGTTTTCTTTTATTATGATTTTGCAAATATCAACAGTAATTTCACTACACTAGATTGCAGCACAGGTCCATGCCATAGTTTAGCCTATAAAAATTACTTATAGGTGAAATAAAGACATTAGCTTCCCTTTGACATCTTAATATGTCTCCTACTCATCCTGGTTTCTTTATACATATCTGAGGCGCTGTTGCCCTGGATACCATTGTTAACCCACATTACTCTCCCATAATCCCAGTGAAAGGATACATTTCTTTTCCTCAGCTTCTCAGGAATTATTTTTGCTTTTGTAAAAAAATAGCAATCATTTTTATCATCTGCCTCTCTTTATTTCATCCTTTTATGTTAGCTGTGCTTTGCTGATCGCTAAATTATTATAAGAAAGCCTGTACATTCAGTCAGAAATGATTTGCTGCAATAGACATTCTAGATATCTCAGCATGGCATGCAGAAAGTAAGTCATATTGTAGAAGACCAATATTCCTTATAAATTGGGTTAATAAATAGTTTATCTTTATTATGGAACAGTATCAATATGTATATTTTTTAGATTTATACATATTTTTCATCTTAATATTGCATAACTTTGTTACATAAGTCCAATATTGTTGCCAATTTTACTGGCTGCAAAACCGGCAAAAATAACTTACAGTAAGTTATTTCTAGGGATAATACTTGTGCTCAAATTCTTCAATATCACATCATAACCTTTCTGTGCATTGCTCTATCCAGAATTGCATCGAAAGCTGGTTTTGCTCAGCCTTCTAAGGATTATATGACAACCCCAACAGAATGTGCATCCATGTTCTCAAATCACAATGCTTCAACAATCATCATTCTGTGTGTGCCTGACTTCATGATTCCAGTTGTGGAACTGCTCCATGCACTCTGAACCAAATTTTGCAGGGGCTGTATTACAACAGGAAGACATTGTCATTCCATGTAACAAAATCAATATTTTGGATAAGATGAAAATAACCAGAATATGTCTGGAAAAAAAAATCCCATTTTCAACTGTAGCATAAACATAACTAATTCCATGGACCTGTTGTGTTGCTCTCAAGTTTCACGGGAAATGGCTGGTTAAACCCAAGAACAAATATAATATATTGCAGTTTACCACTCCTTATATGTGGTAGCTGCATTTGCTTTCACTTTTCATGCTAAGAACATTTTTTAGCATTTTACATTACAGAAAATACTTGTTGATCTTGCCAGAAATGCAGTGATCTTGTCAATTCCTGTTAACTGATTTGAGCTGAACTGAATGTACAAACAATGTAATCTTTCTTCTGTAAACTAGTAAATCTTCACCTATTTTGTACTGGAGAGGAAGAGATAAGGGCATGTTTAACTACTTGGCAACTGGCCCATAGCCGAATGACACCTACAGGGTGGTTGCATAACTCTGGGAGGGCGTACAGTGATGTCCTCCCAGAATCCCGATCGCACCTGAGAACATCCGTGACCGCCGGGTCCAGAGGATCCGGCGCATCACAGATCACGGTAAATGGGCGCTGATAGCGGCCGTTTACCACGTGATCGCTCCGTCAAATGACGTCGTGTTCCTCTCTCCCCTCTGTGTATGGATCGGTACAGTGTGAGAGGAGAGGGGGAGAGATCGGATGGCAGCAGCACTGTGGGCTGGATCTGTAGTGCCCACAGCGCTGCTCTGTGATCTGTGCTCATGCTCAGCCATCCCTCCATGCTCAGCCATAGTCTGTAATACCCTACAATACTCTGCAATACCCTGCAATACCCTGCAATACTCTGCAATACCCTGCAATACCCCACAATACCCCGCAATACCCTGCAATACCCCGCAATACCCCGCAATACCCTGCAATACTCTGCAATATCCAGCAATACCCCGCAATACTCTGCAATACCCCACAATACCCTGCAATACCCTGCAATACTCTGCAATACCCTGCAATACTCTGCCATACTCTTCCATACCCAGCCATACTCTTCCATACCCAGCCATACTCTGCAATACCCAACCATACTCTGCAATACTCGGTGATACCCAGCCAAACTCTGCCATACCCAGCCATACCCAGTCATACTCAGCGAAACCCTGCAATACCCTGTCATACTCAGCCATACCCAGCCATGCTCAGCCATACTCGGCCATGCTTGGCCATACTCTGCCATCAGCCATACTCGGCTGTACTCTGCCTCTGTATGTGGCCAGGCTGTGGAAGTCTCACACATGTGGTATCACCATACTCAGGAGGAATAGGAGAATCTATTTTGGGGTGTCATTTTTGGTAGTACATGCTATGTGTTAGAAATATTGTATAAATGGACAACTTTTTGTTAAAAAAAAAATGCGTTTTAACCACTTCTCGCCTGTCGTCATATGACGTACTTGAATTTGTGTGGGGATATCTGAATGATGCCTGCAGCTAAAATGAACAATAAAAAAAAAAAAAACTTTTTTAAAGCGCCCCTGTCCCCATGTGCTCACATGCAGAAGCGAACGCATACATAAGTCCCGCCCACATATGAAAACGGTGTTAAACCACATATGTGAGGTATCGCTGCAAACGTTAGAGTGAGAGCAATCATTTTGGCCCTAGACCTCCTTTGTAACTCAAAACATGTAACTGCTCCATGCACTCTGAACCAAATTTTGCAGGGGCTGTATTACAACAGGAAAACATTGTTGTTCCATGTAACAAAATCAATATTTTGGATAAGATGAAAATAATCAGAATATGTCTGGAAAAAAAATTTCCATTTTCAACTGTAGCATGAGCATAACTAATTCCATGGACCTGTTGTGGTGTTCTCAAGTTTCACGGGAAAATTGAATGGCTGGTTAAACCCAAGAACAAATATAATATATTGCAGTTTACCACTCCTTACATGTGGTATCCAAGTAGAGAGAGTATCACCGCTCCAGGTGGGTCAGGTCAAGGTAAAAGGCATCTCCTTCAGTTTAGAAGTCCAAGTGCAGGCACTGCTATGGCAGTTAGAAATCAAAGAAGTTCTGGACAGCCGCACTCCAAAGATATTTGCCTTTATTCAATAAGTTGTCATCCAAAATACAGGTCACAGCAAAGTGGAACAAAGCTTTCGCGTTTCGCACTACAAAGGAGTGCTTAGTCATAGCTCAGCTATGACTAAGCACTCCTTGTGCGAAACGCGTACGCTTTGTTCCACTTTGCTGTGACCTGTATTTTGGATGACAACTTATTGAATAAAGGCAAATATCTTTGGAGTTTGACTGTCCAGAATTTTTTTGATGTCTAACTCCTTACATGTGGTAGCTGCATTCGCTTTCACTTTCATGCAAAGAACATTTTTAGCATTTTACAGAAAATACTTGTTGATCTTGCCAGAAATGCAATGAACTTGTCACTTCCTGTTAACTGATTTGAGCTGAACTGAATGTACAATGTACAAACAATGTAATCTTTCTTCCGTAAACTAGTAAATCTTCACCTACTTTGTACTGGAGAGGAAGAGATGAGGGCATGTTTAACTACTTGCTAACCGGCCCATAGCTGAATGACGGCTACAGGGTGGTTGCATAACCCACTTGCACCTGAGAACATCCGTGACAGCGGGGTCCAGAGGATCCGGCGCATCATGGATCACGGTAAATGGCCACTGATAGCAGCCATTTACCATGTGATCGCTCTGTCAAATGACGCCGTTGTCTGATGTCATGACGCCGGTTCCTCTCTCCCCTCTGTGTATGGGTCGGTACAGTGTGAGAGTAGAGGGGGAGAGATCGGATGGCAGCAGCGCTGTGGGCTGGATCTGTAGTGCCCACAGCGTTGCTCTGTGACAATTGCAGTCACATCCAGCCATCCATCCATCCATACTCAGCCATCCCTCCATGCTCAGCCATAGTCTATAATATCCTGCAATACCCTGCAATACCCTGCAATACCCTGCAATACCCTGCAATATTTTGCAATGCCCAGCAATACCCCGGAATACTCTGCAATACCCTGCAATACCCCGCAATACTCTGCCATACTCTGCCATACCCTGCAATACTCTGCAATACCCTGCAATACCCCACCATTCTCTGCAATACCCAGCCATACTCTGCAATACTCAGTGATACACAGCCAAACTCTGCCATACACAGCCATACCCAGTCATACTTGGCGATACCCTGCCATACTCAGCCATACCCAGCTATGCTCAACCATGCTCAGCCATACTTAGCCATGCTCAGTCATACTCTGCCATCAGCCCTACTCGGCTGTACTCGGCCTCTGTATGTGGCCAGGCTGTGGAAGTCTCACACATGTGATATAACCATACTCAGGAGGAGTAGGAAAATCTTGGGGTGTCATTTTGGTATGTACATGCTATCTGTTAGAAATATTGTATAAGTGGACAACTTTTTGTTACAAAAAAAATGCGTTTTAACCACTTCCCGCCCGCCGTCATATGACGTCCTTGACTTTGTGTGGGGATATCTGAATGATGCCTGCAGCTTTTTCAGCCAGTAATTACCTACACCATAAGAACAATCATAGCGGCTGTTCCACTGCTTGATCATTCTTACGGGAGGCGAGAGGGGACCCTCCCCCTCCTGCCGCCCTCCGGTGCTTCTACAGATTCACCGCTACGATTAAAGCCAGAATCGTTTTTTTATTTTTTTTTATTTCAGGCTTTCCAGCCTAGAGGTGAAATGTGGGGTCTTATTGACCCCATACCTCACTGTAAAGAGAACCTGTCATGCCATATTCCTATTACAAGGGATGTTTACATTCCTTGTAATAGGAATAAAAGTGATAAAAAAAAGAAATTTTTGGAAAAAAGTGTCAAACTAAAATAAAATAAAATTAACAATAAAAAAAAAAACTTTTTTAAGGCGCCCCTGTCCCCGTGTGCTCGCATGCAGAAGAGAACACATATGTAAGTCCCGCCCACATATGAAAAAGGTGTTCAAACCACACATGTGAGGTATCGCTGAAAACGTTAGAGTGAGAGCAATGATGTTGGCCCTAGACCTCCTCTGTAACTCAAAACATGTAACCAGTAAAAATGTTAAAGCGTCGCCTATGGGGATTTTTAAATAGCGAAGTTTGGCCCCATTCCATGAGCGTGTGCAATTTTTAAGGGGGACATGTTAGGTATCTTTTTACTCTGCTTAAATTCATCTTTCACATTATGCAAAAACATTGGGCTAACTTTACTGTTTTGTTTTTTTTAAAGCACAAAATTGTTTTTTTTTCTAAAAAAACACGTTCAAAAAATTGCTGTGCATATACCGTGCGAGAGAAAAAGTTGCAATGACCGCCATTGTATTTTCTAGGGTCTTTGCTAAAAAAACATATATAATGTTTTGGGGTTCTATGTAATTATTCTAGCAAATAAATTATGATTTTTACATGTAGGAGAGAAATGTCAGAATTGGCCTGGGTGCTTCAGAATGCCTGAAGGTGATCCCTGCATGTTGGGCCTCTGTATGTGGCCACGCTGTATAAAAGTCTCACACGTGGTATCACCATATTCAGGAGTAATAGCAGTATGTGTTTTGGGTTTTAATTTGTGGTATGCATATGCTGTGTGTGAGAAATAACCTGCTAATATGACAATTTAGTGAAAAAAAAAAGAAAAAAAAATCTTGATTTTGCAAAGAATTGTGGGAAGAAATGACAACTTCAAAAAACTCACCATGCATCTTTCTAAATACCTTGGAATGTCTTCTTTCCAAAAAGGGGTCATTTGGGGGGTATTTGTACCTTTATGGCATGTTAGGGTCTCAAGAAATTAGAAAGGCAGTCAGTACTTCAGGCGCGATCAATTTTCAGATATTGGCACCATAGCTTGTGGACTCTATAACTTTTACAAAGACCAAATAATATACACCAATTTGTACTTACCGTATTTATCGGCGTATAACACGCACCGGCGTATAACACGCACCCCAATTTAGGAGGGAATTTTAAGGAAAAAAAACTTTTAGGAGGGAAGTTGAAGGGAAAAAAACTTACATTTAAATGCCCTTCATTGCAGCCTTGTCAGTGCAGCCTTGTCAGTGCAGCCATGTCAGTGCAGCCATGTCAGTGCAGCCTTGTCAGTGCAGCCTTCCCCAGTGCAGCCTTGTCAGTGCAGCCATGTCAGTGCAGCCTTGTCAGTGCAGCCTTCCCCAGTGCAGCCTTGTCAGTGCAGCCATGTCAGTGCAGCCTTGTCAGTGCAGCCTTCCCCAGTGCAGCCTTGTCAGTGCAGCCTTCCCCAGTGCAGCCTTGTCAGTGCAGCCTTCCCCAGTGCAGCCTTCCCCAGTGCAACCTTGTCAGTGCAGCCTTCCCCAGTGCAGCCTTCCCCAGTGCAGCCTTGCCCCAGTGCAGCCTTGCCCCAGTGCAGCCTTGCCCCAGTGCAGCCTTGCCCCTGGGATCCCCTGTCCCTGCTGTCACATCTTCAAAATCGCGGACCGCGATTTGAAAATGGCGCCGCCGGCGCCGAAGTACACAGAGCCGGTCCTCGGCTCTTTCCGGCGGCTCTCGTTTACTTTCGGTTTCACTCGTAGCCCCGAGCGGAGCTATCCGAGTAGGTTCGGATAGCTCCGCTCGGGACTACGAGTGGAGCCGAAAGTAAACGAGAGCCGCCGGAAAGAGCCGAGGACCGGCTCTGTGTACTTCGGCGCCGGCGGCGCCATTTTCAAATCGCGGTCCGCGATTTTAAAGATGTGACAGCTCGGGATCGGCAGGGATCGGCGTATAACACGCACCTGCGACTTTCCCCTGATTTTAAGGGGAAAAAAGTGCGTGTTATACGCCGATAAATACGGTATTTTTACCAAAGATATGTAGCAGTATAAATGTTGGCCAAAATTTATGAAGAAAAATTACTAATTTGCTAAATTTTATAACAGAATCAAAGAAAAATTCATTTTTTTACAGAATTTTCAGTCTTTTTTCTTTTATAGCGCAAAAAATAAAAAACCCAATGGTGATTAAATACCACCAAAAGAAAGCTCTATTTGTTTGAAAAAAAAGGACAAAAATGTCATATGGGTACAGTTTTGTATCACTGAGTAATTGTCATTCAGAATGTGAGAGCACCGAAAGCTGAAAATTGGTCTGGTTAGGAAGAGGGTTTAAGTGCCCAGTGGTCAAGTGGTTAAAGACTAGTCTGGGTGACAGCCATGGCTGCTTCCATAGACACAGTGGAGCCATTGTTGCCACCTAGTTACACAAAATGTGTTATTTGCAGGAATACCAGGAGACATTAACCACTTCCCGCCCGCCCTATAGCGGATTGACGTCCGGGAAGTGGTTCTGTTATCCTGACTGGACGTCATATGATGTCCAGCATGATAACATGCTGCAGCGCGCCCCCGGGGGCGCGCATCGCGGCGATCGGTGGAGCGGTGTGTCAGTCTGACACACCGCTACACTGATCTTGGTAAAAATCCTCCGGCGGAGGCTCTTTACTATGTGATCAGCCGTGTCCAATCACGGCTGATCGCGCTGTCAATAGGAAGTGCCGTTGATCGGCTCTTCCTCACTCACGTCTGACAGACGCAAGTAGAGGAGAGCCGATCGGCGGCTCTCCTGGCAGGGGGGGTCTGCGCTGATTGTTTATCAGCGCAGCCCCCCCTCAGATCACCCCACTGGACTACCAGGGATGCCACTAGGACCACCAGGGAAGGGGCAACGTGGATGGCCAGGTATGTACCCCATGGCCATCCATATGTGCCCAATCTGTGCCAATCAGTGCCCACAAATGGGCACTGATTGGCACTATTATGTCCATGATCTGCCCAGCAATGCCCAGATCTGCCCAGCAATGCTTTTTTCAGTGCCACCTGTCATTGCCCATCTGTGCCAACTGTCATTGCCCATCGGTGCCGCCTGTCAGTGCCCATCTGTGCCCATCTGTGCCCATCAGTGCCCACCTATTAGTGCCCATCAGTGCCACACATCAGTGCCACACATAAGTACCCATCAGTGCCACCCATATATACCAATCAATGCCACCTACGAGTGCCCATCAGTGCCGCCTATCAGTGCCCATCATCAGTGCCCGTTAGTGCCACCTCATCAGTGCCACCTCATTGGTGCCACCTCATCGGTGCCCATCAGTGCCGCCGTATCAGTGCCCATCAGTGCAGCCATATCAGTGCCCATTATTGAAGGAGAAAGCGTACTTATTTACAAAAAAATTTAACAGAAACAAAGAAAAACTTGTTTTTTTTCGAAATTTTCGGTCTTTTTTTATTTGTTGCGCAAAAAATAAAAACCGCAGAGGTGATCAAATACCACCAAAAGAAAGCTCTATTTGTGGGAACAAAATGATAAAAAATTTGTTTGGGTACAGTGTAGCATGTTCGCGCAATTGTCATTCAAATTGCAACAGTGCTGAAAGGTGAAAATTGGGCTGGGTGGGAAGGTGTCTAAGTGCCTGGTATTGAAGTGGTTAAAGAAAAATAGCCCTTTTTTTTGGGGGGGGTGATACACTTTAACTGCATGGATAGAGGTTTATTCAGCCATGATTATCTTCTACCCTCATTGTGAATCAATAAGATCACTGGTCATTTTGGTGCCTTAGGGAAACTGTTTCAAGAAATTAGTCATTATGACTATTGCTTTATGCTATATAACAATATCAATGGTTCTTTATTCTCATGAATAGAAGAATAGACTTAATTGGTTGTAAAGTCAGAAGGTTTTTTATCTTAATGCATTCTGTGCAGCTCTTTGTCTGAATAGACACTGGGAGCTGTGACTCAGATTGGGTGCCCCATAGCAAGCTGCTTGCTATGGGGGCACTCACCAGGAGGGAGGAGCCAGGAGAGCCAGTGAGGGACCAGAGAAGAGGAGGATAGGGGTTGGTCTGTGCAAAACCAACTGCACAGAGCAGGTAAGTATAACATGTTTGTTATTTTTATTGTATGTTTAACATGTTTATATGTTTTTTTAAATGAGACTTTGCAATCACTTTAATCGTATAAATAAAAAAAGGTGCAAAAAGTAAAGTATTAAGAACTACTAAAAAGCCATCAGAGTACATACAACATGGTTAATACTTGACTAATGTGACTTGTAAAATAATCGGTTGATTGATTTATTGATTAATTGATTGATTTCTTGTAATATTGATTGATTATTCCTGAACAAACTCCCTCCCTAAATTTTTCTCTTTATTGCAGGGGTCTCAAACTGGTGGCCCTCCAGCTGTGGCAAAACTACAAGTCCCATCATGCCTCTGCCTGTGGGAGTCATGCTTGTAATTGTCAGGCTTGCAATGCCTCATGGGATTTGTAGTTTCGCAACAGCTGGAGGGCCGCCAGTTTGAGACCCCTGCTTTATTGCATAAGTTCATTAACCACTTCCCGCCCGGCCTATAACAGAATGACAGCCAGGAAGTAGTTCTGTTATGCTCACTGGGTGTCATACGACGTCCAGCAGGATAACATGCTGGCACACGCCCGCGGGGGTGCACAGCGTGGCCATCGCGAGCGTGTCAGTCTGACACGCCGCATCTCTGATCATGATAAGAAGCCTCTGACAGAGGCTTCTTACCACATGATCAGCTGTGGCCAATCACAGTTGAAGTGCCAGTAAACGGCATTCCTTGGTTTGTGCTGACAAGGAAAGCTGACCGGCGGCTCTCCCTGTCAGAGAGGGGGGTCTATGCTGATAATCAGCACATTGATTATCAGCACAGCCCCATCAGATGTGCCAATCAGCTGCCAATCAGTGCCCAGCAGTGCCCCAATAATAAAGTCAGCCAGTGCCCACCACAGTGCCAATCAGTGCCCACCACAGTGCCAATCAGAGCCCAGCATTAATACCTGTCAGTACCTGCCCAATCAGTGCTGCCCATCAGTGCCATCTATTAGTGTCCGTCAATGCCACCTGTCAGTGCCCATCAGTGTCACTTGCCAGTGCCCATCAGTGCTGCATATCAGTGCCACATATCAGTGCCACCTATTGGTGCCCATTAGTGCTGCATATCAGTGCCCCCTGTCAGTGCCCATCAATTCTACATATCAGTGCCTCCTCATCAGTGCCCATCAGTACCACCTTATCAGTGCCCATCAGTGCAGCCTCATCAGTGCTGACTCATCAGTGCCCATCAGTGAAGGAGAAAACAAAATTCTATAACAGAAATGAAGGAAAACTTTTTTTTAGCAAATAAAAAAAAACCGCAGAGCTGATCAAATACCACCAAAAGAAAGCTCTATTTGTGGGAAGAAAATGATAAAAATTTAGTTTGGGTACAGTGTTGTATGACCGCGCAATTGTCATTCAAAGTGCGACAGCACTGAAAGCTCAAAATTTTCCTGGGCAGGAAGGGGCGAAAGTGCCTGGTATTAAAGTGGTTATGGTGTTATTAGTTTTCAAGGGTTAACTCAATAGTTGCTGCATGATACATTTTCATTAGCAGATACAAATGTTATCTTTTGGCCAATTTAAAGTTTTGACCTAACCACTTTCCGCCCGGCCTATAGCCGAATGAAGCCCGGGCGGTGGTTCAGTTATCCTAACTGGGCGTCATATGACATCCTTCAGGACAACAGCCACCACGTGCCCGTGGGGCGGGCATCGCGGCGATCGGTGGTGCGATGTGTCAGTCACACCGATACACCGATCTCGGTAAAGAGCCTCCAATGGAGGCTCTTTACCACGTGATCAGCCGTTACCAATCACGGCTGATCACAGTGTTAACAGGAAGAGTCGGTGATCGGATTTTCCTCACTCGCGTTTGACAGACACAGGTAGAGGAGAGCCGATCGTCGGCTCTCCTGACAGGGGTGGTCTGCGCTGATTGTTTACCTTGAAAACTAATAACACCATAACCACTTTAATACCAGGCACTTTCGCCCCTTCCTGCCCCACCACGGATGCCCACCCAGGACCACCAGGGAAAGGGGCAACATGTGGATGGCCAGGTATGTACACATGGCCATCCACATATGAAAAAAATTGCACAATACATGCCAATCAGTGCCCACAAATGGGCACTGACTGGCAACATTATGGTCAGGCTAAAATAAAGTGATGCCCAGCAATGCTACCCATCAGTATCATCGGTGCCACCCATCAGTGTCATCAGTGCCACCTCTCAGTGCCCATCCATGTCCATCAGTACCCACCTATCAGTGACCATCAGTGCCCATCTGTGCCACCTATCAGTGCCACCCATAAGTATCCATCAGTGCCGCCTATCAGTGCCCATCAGTGCCGCCTATCAGTGCCCATCAGTGCCCATAGGTGCCCATCGGTACCTTATGGGTGCCCATCAGTGCAGCCATATCAGTGCCCGTCATTGAAGAAGAAAACTTACTTATTTACAAAAAAATTTAACAGAAACAAAGAAAAACGTAATTTTTTTCTAGATTTTCGGTCTTTTTTTATTTGTTGCGCAAAAAGTAAAAATCACAGAAGTGATCAAATACCGTCAAAAGAAAGCTCTATTTGTGGGAACAAAATGATAAAAAATTTGTTTGGGTACAGTGTAGCATGACCGCACAATTGTTATTCAATTTGCGACAGTGCTGAAAGCTGAAAATTGGCTTGGGCAGGAAGGTGCGTAAGTGCCTGGTATTGAAGTGGTTAAAGTCACACTGACCTAACTTGAAACAGTTTCCTATAATGTATTAAAACATGCGCAGAAGAAAAGACAAGTTTCTGTTGAGGTTAAGATGGCATAGTATAAGCATGTACTGGGGCTTGTATGTTATTCATTATTACATTCATTATTCATTAGCATTTCATAACACTAGACTAGCTTAAAAGCAGCAATATAGTATGTGATACTGTGTAATGTGTGCTTACTGCTCCTGTTATTTTAGATTTCAGAGAAATTAGTCAGTACCTTTTTCTTTAGTAACGTTGCAGTGATCTGAAATGCACAATCAAAACCCAAGGCCTTTACTGTAAATCGTAAAAAAGGCAGCCAAGATTACATTGGTTCATTTGAAACAAATCAATAAAGAACATAAACACACACTGTTTTATTATGGCTATTTGCTATCCAAAGGTACACAGTGCTTTTTTGAAGCAAGCTGCTGCTGAAGGATATGCCTAAGCCTTGTCTGTCTTCAACTTGAAGTTAAACACATACACTCTCATGGATACATGAAAGCATTTGATTTATCCTTATATATTAAAAACTCAGCGGATAGTCTGTGAGAAAAGCCATATGAGGGGAGTTTAAAAATGTGAAGAAGCAACAAGGCGTTAGCTAAATACCAGAACATGAAATAAATAGGTTATCTAGCTAAACAAGGGATGAATTGTCATGTGTATGGGCTAAACTATTTGATAGCAAGGAGCTGCAATTAAATGCACAAAAATATTTTGAGATCTCAGAGTGCATGTACACTTGAGCTGTTTTGCATAACACAATTGACAACCTTTTTGCAAAGTAACATAGCAAAAAATTGTTAGTGTAGCAAAAACATTAAAATAAAAATTAGCAATTCAAATGCAACATCTTTAATTGCTGTTTTAAAATGTATTGGCTTCTAGTTTGTGAAGTCATATTTTTTCCTCAGTAAATACAATGCGAAAAATATTTAAAAGTCTCCAATTCTTGTACTGGTGATCAACCTGAGACTCATTTAAAACTAATTTTACATGCCAGGCATATGTCCTATCAAAAGTGTAAGTACCATTTCTGGCAATTGTTAGGTTTTACACATTACTATGGTAGCAATAACTCTCGGGGGAGCTGATGATTTAAGCGGGCTTGTTACCTTCACTCTCGATACCTCTGTTTCACCGGCACCGGGTCTAGGGTTCCGTTGAGTTTACCTCTGGACGATATAAGCACCAAACACTTGAGTAGGTTTTCCAATGCTTTAATAAATTAACAAGGTAAATAGCAGGAAAAAAGTAGAAGGAAAGCTGCAGGGAAGCTCAAATACTCTTCTTAGTACTCTTTAGAACATTTCTCTGAATATTGATCACTTGTAGTTGAAAACGCTCCCCCTGTGAGATTCAATCCTTGCCCGCCTGGATAGACCTCTCTCACTTGTCTAGCAGCCAGTACGTAGCACGAACTAAAGTCTCTGCCACAGACTTGTTTGGAATAAAACCCGTAAGATCCTCTGCCACAGGATGTATTGGTTTGTGATGAAAGTCAGACACAGTACTTGAACCTTTAAGCCCACCCGGCAGTACTATACTGTAAGATTACTTCGGAATGCGTCCTCCAACCGAGTCACCAGGCCCCTCTCCAAACCAGCACTCTGCGTGATCCTTCCATGATGGGTCCTCCCCTGGGATCTCCTTGGTTGTCCAGCTTCTTCACTCAGGATAGACAGCTCAGGACCATTCATCTGCTGCTGTGGTAGGCCCCAGTCAGGCCTCTGGGCCCACCCACACGCCGCAGTGACGCGGGCCTCCGGAACAGAGGACCATGAGGTGGTATTCCTAGAGCATACCTGTCAGCAAGGAGGGCCAGCAGGTGGCTGAAAAAAACCCTAAAACATGGCGTCTGTCCCATAAATACCCTCTCCCAGAATGCAACTCGGAGGACCACCTCCACCGAGTTATCTCCGGGACAGAGGAGCACTCATCCGCTTCAACACGTTGCTCTTCCAGCACCAGCCGATGGTGACAACGACACCCACCGGCACAATGTGGAACTACTCGCAACGTCAGCCAAGCTGGAACAGAGGCAAATCTAACTCCCTCTAATAAGCGACCCACTAAATTTACCTATCAGCGGTAGATTAAAATCTACCAGTGCTACACTATTAATGAAAAAGCATACAATAATAAGCCTACAGATACCAAGTAGTTATACTTTTGGAAGACATGTCAGGAGCAGTCATTGGAGTATTGGCAGTTACTATAGAATTTAGTCATCCTGTTGTCTAATTATGCCTGCAATTGGACAAGATTGGCCATCCACTGGGGACTACATTTGAGATTTCAACAAGAACTACTGGCATAACTCTGTTGGAAAAAGATTAGTTTTCCTGTTTGTTCAGTGTTCAATAGCTTTCTTGACCCAGAAGGGTACTAAAACGTAGTACACGCTATCAGTTTTATTTTTTCGTTCAACTTGTAAGGCTAAACAGAAAAAAAAACTGAAGAGGTTGGGAGGAGATCATGTACTAACAATCCAATGTTAATACAGCGATCTCCTCATTGAGCTATTGTATTCTGACAGGGGGCTGCCCCTACCAGAACACACCGATCAGCACTCTCAGCCATTGGCTGGGAGCGCTGATTGGATGCCGATCAGCAGACTTTTTTTGGTCATGCCCCTTCAACAGAAGGCAGACTTTTGGCTGGCTTCTGTCAGACCAGCTGCTGTACACATGCCCACTATACAGCCTGTGTGCATGTGGCTTAAGGTGCTTAGTACAGCGATCTCCTCACTGAGCTATTGTATTCTGACAGGGGGATGCCCCCCCCGCCGAACACACCAATCAGCACTCTCAGCCATTGGCTGAGAGCACTGATTGAATGCCGATCGGCAGACTTTTTTGGTCATGCCCCTTCAACAGAAGCCAGACTTTTGGCTGGCTTCTGTCAGACCAGCTGCTGTACACACGCCCGCTATACAGCCTGTGTGTATGTGGCTTAAGGTGCTTGTGATACAGTAATACATGCAGACTTGTTGAAGTTTATTTACTTAGAGCAAACAGGCTGTTGATTTTACAAGATAATAAGGTTCAAATTCCAATCAAGCAAAAACAGTTTTTTTTTTTCCTTGCACATGATTGGGTATTTTTTGAAAACTGAAATTTTCCGCACATTCACTAAATTAATCGAAAATTATCTTGCAAAATAGAACCATCTTCTGACATATGCTTACCCACTGCCAGTTCTGACCTTGCAACAGTTTACTGGGTCACATTTGCCCACAATTTGCATGACCTTGGGCTGTTACTTGGATTCTCACCAGTGGTGTCACATGCCTTTCCCGATCTCCCTCAAAGACTAAAGTTTCTCTCTTCCTGTTATCCTTGCCCAGTGTCATATGGCCAACAACTATAGTATGGTGTACTAAGACCTTGGGGCAACCAAGTGGATGGGGGCTGCTAAAGACAGAAGAAACACTAGCCACATTTCCTGACCTAGGCATCAGGCTGTGCATTACAGAGATATTTACAAATGAGAGACATTTTACTAGGACATCAATGCAATTGATTTGGTAATCACTAAAGAACAGAATAGAAGCAGAGCATCCTAAATCACATTTTCTCTAGTTTATCTTAAATGGTCTCAAGGCAGGGTTATCAGCAAATAACAGAATTTCATAACATGTGACTAAAGCTCTATTATTCTCTTTGTCTTAGTAAATCATGTTCTGTCTGTAGCTTCCTGATAAAACAAGTATAAGTGGAAAAGGTCCGGTTCTGATTTGTGATGAATACAGCAAGCCATTTTGGCTCAAGGGTTTGTGGAAAACGAATGTGAATAGCATATTCCAATCAGATATAATACTGGAATTGACCCTGGAGTTAGCAGCAAGGTACTGTAACGACTTCCACATGGTCATGGTGCCTAACATGCATAAGTTATGTTGATAGCACCCCACAAACTTTTTTAAAAAGGCAAAGTTTCTTCTATTGAATGATCGCATAAATTTGCAATGTTTCGGGGCCATGCTGGGACCCTTCACCAGACATGTAATTAATCAAATTATGTATGTCATATTCTAATAGCTAACATTCAATTTTAACTACTGCCTGGGATGGTCTCAAGGGGTGATGATGAGGGAAACCAACATAATATGTAGCATATTTCCATCACACATCAATCTGGAATTGACCCTGCAATTAATAGGGAGCGGTAAAAATTTATGACTGGTCATAGTGCATAACATGTATTAAATATGTCATCAGTGCACCCACAAGCTTGGGTGTGCTCATGATGTGCTTGATGAAGAGTCCCTACATGATCCTGAAAAGTTTCTGCAACTATTCAATAAAAGAAGATTTGCAGATTATGATAAGCTTGTGGGTGTGCTGCTTACATATCTTATTCATGCTAAATACATGTAACACCTTACACATCTGTGGCAATATTTCATTATTGTACAGTTGTAATGCACTCAATAGATTTTGATACAAAAAACATAAACCTATATGAAGAGAATTATGGAGTCTGCTAGTGCTAGAAACTCATTCTGAAATTATTAATTGTCTGGCTGTTGTGCTGACCCTCTTGTTTATGTTTCCATAGTATTTTATTGAAAGAAATTTTTTTCAAGGATAAACGAATATGTATAACAGTAGTTACATGGACCCAACGGTCTAAGGACATACAAGGGTTTTGTAACAATCACTCAAGAGGGTACACGTATACCAATTGCAGAAGTATAATGGTATATAACAGTGACTATTTGATGTCGGGTAGCTGAATCATTTGTAATTAGGGTGAAAGTTTTGTTTCTCTAAAATCGGGGTTTGCCGGATTTCTGAGGGGGCAAGTTCACCTTAGGTTTTATTGTTGGGTCGGTTGTATTTTGGGTCGGTTTCTTGGAGTAGGTTGTAGGTGGCCCTTAGTGTTTCTGTAGAATGATATGTTGGGTATGCTTTCGGTGTAGAATTTGTCAGGTAGTGTAAGTTACTTGTGTTTTGTAAGTGGATCAGGGCTGACAGTCCTGCTGGCAGCCTTGGTTGGTTCCATGGGTTGTGTGTGGGAGAGCGTGGGGGGTTTGGGGGGAATATTGTTATAGGTAAGGTAGGGGTTATGGGGGAGTGTGTTTTGGGGAGGGGGTACAGAGGTGGGGAGAGGGTATGGTTGGGATATGGAAGGGTGAAATAAGCCGAGACGGGGGGGCAAGGACCTCCTATCTGACCCTGAATTTCGGCCCATACATCCTTGGTCCTTCCATACACCTGGTAATTAGCGCAGTGTTATGGGGTCGATGGAAGGACGAGATAGAGGATCATTTCAGTTATTGCATGGGTTCATAATTTGGGTGTATCTGAAGTGGTCTGGAAATGGGACCAGCAGGCCCATCGGGTGTTGTGTTTGGGGATGTTTTCATGGGAGATGGCTATAAGTTCTTCCATTTTAGCAATTTTATTGAGCCTCAGGAACCAATCTTTAGTAGAAGGGGCATTGGATTTGCCCCAAAGGACCGGGATACATAGCTTAGCTGCATTCAGCACGTGCATCGATAAGGATTTAAAATAAGAGCGTCTGGGTAGTGTGGTGTGGTGCAGCAAGAGTTGCTCGGGGGAAAAAATCTAAGGTAAGGGTAACCTTTGATGTAATGTTGTGGACTTCATTCCAGATTTTTTGGATGATGGGACAGGACCACCAGATGTGAACAAGAGAGCCAGGTCCAGAGTTGCATCTCCAGCATAAGTTTGATGTCGATGGCGCAAATTTATTAATGAGGGTTGGGACTTTGTACCATCGGTTGAGGACTTTGTAGCCATTTTCTTGGATGGACATGTTTATTGAGCCCTTGAGAGTATTTTTGAATATTTTCCCCCACTGGTCCTCTGTAAGATCTAAGGAGAGTTCTTTCTCCCAGAGGTGGCAAGTTTTGTGTTTCATAGGATGGTTAGCAAAAAGTAGGGAGTAAATGGTGGACAATAAGTGTCTTTGCGGTGTGGATGCAGAACATAATGATTCTATGGAAGTGGGTTGTCTGGTCCAGTGTAGCCTGCGTATGGGGTGTTGTATTTGTAGGTACGTCCATAGAGGAAATATCCGGTCTTTCATTTGTGAGGCTAGTTTTTCACAGGTTAGGAAGGTACCTCCTTGGAAAAAATGTTTAGCTAGTATATGTTTGTGTGGCCAGAGGGAAGATAAAAATTGCATGGACATTCCTGGAGGGAAGTCAGGATTGGATCGGAGTGGGGTCATGGGGCCCGGTAGAGTTGAAAGAAGTTGTTTGTTGTTTGTTTCATGGAAGCAGCGTAGAGTGGGACCTATAAGTATGTGGTTAGTGGCTTTACTTGGGATGTGTTTGGGGGTTAGCCAGGGTGTTATTCTTCCAAGTTGAAGCATTGTTTTGTGGATGATTGGATATTCCAATCTACTATTCTAGTGAGGAGGCATGCTCTGTAGTATCTATGAAGGTCGGGGAGCCCTATGCCCCCTTTAGATTTGGGGAGGACCATGTGTTCATATTTTATGCGTGGATGTTTATTGTGCCATAAAAAATGTTGTGCACAGGGAGAGAAGAAGGCGGGTGGTAGGTGGATAGGTATGGTCTGCATTACATATAAGAGCCTCGGCAGGATATTCATTTTTAAAATTGCGGCTCTTCTGAACCAGGAAAAAGAGGGGTTGTCCCATTTTTGTAGATCTTGTTTGATGGAGGCCAGAATTGGGGAAAAATTCAGAGCGTATAGATCAAAGAGACAGGTTGGAAGTTGAATTCCTAAATAGGGGATTGCTTTAGTTTTTCAGGTGAAAGGAAAATTGTTTTGGCAATGGGACACTGTTTCTGTGGGTAGGGAGACGTTTAGGGCGTATGATTTGTTGAAATTGATTTTGAGATTGGAAATGTTATGGAAATGTGTAAAATCTTTCAGTAGGTTTGAGAGTGTGATATGGGGTTCTGAGAGGGAAAGTAGGATGTCGTCTGCAAAAGCCGTAACTTTGAATTCATGACTAGAGGTTGAAATTCCTTTGATGTTTGGGTTATTTCGGAGACAGTTGAGAAATGGATCCAGGGTGAGCACATAAAGAAGTGATGAAAGGGGGCAACCCTAGAGAGTTCAGTTTCTGACGGGGAAGGCATTCGACAGGTGGCCATTGACTTTCACTTGTGCTGTAAGGCTTGTATAGAGCGTCAGAATCAGGTTGAGTATATTGTCCCTGAGACCAATAGACCATAGGGTTTCAGTCATGTAGTCTGGAAGAAGCCCTTCTGCTTAGTTGAGTTTAGATAGGAATGAATGTTGATGACTTTGATAGTATTATCTCTGGCTTCTCGGCCAGGGGTGAAGCCAACTTGATCTGTAGATATTAATGGTGGGAGGAGTTGATTGGATATGATTTTTGCAAGGAGTTTGGTGTCCATGTTGAGAAGAGAAATGGGGCAGAAGTTGGAGACTAAAGTGTGATCTTTCCCTTCTTTTGGTAGCTCAGTTATGTGGGCTTCTAGAAGATGGTGTGAGGGGTTTTTTGTTGTGTTGAGAGAATTGAAGGCAGATAAAAGGGGGTGGTAAGGGTGTTTTGGAATGTTTTGTAGTGTACAGCAGAGAAGCCATCCAGCCCGGGCTTTTTCCTGTTTTCATTTGATTGCTTGTGAAAGCTCCTCTCCCATAATAGGGTTTTCGAGGGATTGGGCCATATCCTGAGGTATTGGTTTGGGGGCATACTGCTTCAGGAAGTCTCTGATGAGTGTGGTCCTAGGGCTCTGGGAATTTTGGGGTAGTTTTGTATGTGGGAGATTGTATAGATTGTGGTAGTATTGCTGAAAGCACAAGGCTTTATCTGTGTTAATTGTGGCATGCGAGCCGTCAGGCTTCTTGATTTGTTTTATCACATGGCCTGCTTTTTTAGCTTGTAAGGCTCTGGCCAAAAGTGCTCCACTTTTGTCACCATGTTCGTAAAATAATTTATGCGTCAGGGCGAATTTTCGTCTTACTTTTTGGTTTAGTTCGTTCAGTAAAAGAGACCTCACTCATGTAAGTTCCTGTAGGGCTTGTACAGCTTGTGTCTTTTTATGTGTGGCTTCTACATTTTTAATTTGGGTTATTAATCTTTGAATATAGTCTTGTCTCTGTTGTTTGCGTTTGCCGTTGAGTGCTAGGATTTCCCCTCTAATTGTGCATTCGTGTGCTTCCCATTGGGAAAAGGGGTGCGTGTCAGGTGTGTTATTTTTTTTGGAAGAAAGATTTGGTGCATGAGTGTAGATGATCTAAGTTAGCTTGATCTGAAAGTAGTGTGGCATCTAGATGCCAGATTTTCGATCTTTCAATAGTTTCAGGGAAGGTGAGTGAGATGGAGATGGGGTGGTGGTCTGAGAGAAACATGGGTTCAATCGAGGCTTTAGTTAAAAAGTGTAAGTCCTATTGAGTTATGAAAAAGTAGTCAATTCTGGAATATCTGTCGTGGGGGGCAGAGAAAAAAGAGTAGTCCTTTTTCTTTTGGGTTTAGTGTGTGCCATGTATCATGCAGGAGTAAGTCGTGAATTTGAGAATGGATCTGGGGTAGTGCCCGGTAGGGGATGGATGAGACGCCTATGGATGAGTCTAGAATGGGGTTGAGGGGGACATTGAAGTCGCCCCCTAATATCACTATTTCCAATTGAAATGAGGATTGAAGGGAGGCGATTTTACAAAAAAAGGGAACTTGCTTCACATTCGGAGCGTAGATGTTGGCCAGGGTGATTGGTCTATTCCATAGGAAACCTTTGATAAAGAGATAACGACCTTCCAGGTCTGCCAGAGATTCCGTTTTCCTAATAGGACAATGTTTCGCAATTAAGAGGATGAAATAGGCCAGCTACTCTTCCTGGGTCCACAAGGGATTTCCGGATGCAGTCAGCAGAAATTCTAAGAATCTGCTGTGTGGGGAGGTGGAAGGTTCAGTCGAGACTTGTCTAGTCCCGTCTTGGAGGACTAAGGGTCATAAGTTAGAGGATAGGTGTGATGCATTGTGGAGAGAAGTGAAGATATAGACATATATGAGGAGAATGGTGTTAATATTGGTATTGCAGCGCAATGTATATAATTGAAAGCCATTACTAGGTTTGTCATTTAGTGAGGGACAACAGGATATAAACCAAGATAAAACGTCACTTTTTAAGAGAAAACAAGGAACAAACCATAGTAGTGCTTTAACAGTTAATTTGTGAGGCATCATATAAAGTACCATTCTGTATCACATGGTGTTGGAGGAACGTTAATGAGTTAATGTGTTGATGTTGAGACATCTAACAAACCCTGTGTGCATAGATTAGATACCTGGGGTTTTAGCTTAGTGTTTTGTTATAGTAAAGTGAGAGTAGATAGGTTGGGAGTGTTGTTGTGAAGGTTCCTGAAGAGTTATGGGTGGATGTGTAGAATACAGCAGCAGCTCCTACAACAGTATGTTATTCCATGATAAGAAGGAGGCTAGTGAGGTCAAGTATAATTGTACTTTGGAGATTATGATAGAGAGTATAGTGGTGAGGCATTATTTTGTGATTCAAACTATCCCACAGTATGTATAAATATGTACATAACATACCTATATCTATATAAGCACCCCCCCCTTTGAGGTGTACGATATGTAATTTGAGATTCTTTATCAATTTCTTCCCTCTTATCCTGGGTGGTTGATAATAGAAAAACATCAGAAACATAAGTGTAAGCATTTGTATGAAATTGGTATGGTAGTGCTCATATTAAAGCTTCAAGCTTAAATTGGAAGCAATGTTTTCCTTGAGATCAGTAGGATCAGTAACAGTGATAGTGACCCGCCTGCTTTTTCTGTCTGCTTCATCCTTAGGCTAGGCGGGATTATCACTTCAGGTAATAACCACGTTAGGATGAGGGTCTCTGGTGTTTCTATGTTTCCTGTGGTATAGGTGCAGTCATTGTTATAGATACGAGGTTGGTGCATATAGGAATATGGCCTAGCGGCAGTTTAGGTTATTATGAGAGGGTGACTAATATATGTACAAAAGTAATCCTGCGCTGCTCGCATATAAAAGAAAAGCAGCTAACACAACCATCAAAGTTAAAGTATAGAAAACAGAAAAAATGTGTAGCGCTGGGACCTATTCTACTTTGGGTGAGCAGTAAAAAAGAATCACCGATAAAGAAACCCATTCAAGATTAAAACAACCCCATAGTACATGTTGGGGGTCTGACCATGCAATGACAGTGTTGCAGTCTTATATATGACAGTATTTCAGTCTTATGGTAAATAACAGTGTTTCAGTCCTGTATATAACAGTGAAAACAATGTAATAATCCAGTATCCCAAAACTTGCAGACAAGTTGGCTACCACCAGAAGAGATGAAGGCTTACCAGATGTGGTGGACCAAGTAGGGCATACGCCAAACAGGGTCAGATAAGGCTTAGGTGGTAGAGAACTGCGGATGTCTGTGGAATCATAGGCCGCCTGACTCCTCCTGCTGGTATTCAGGTTCTGGGAGATGTATGGAACTCCACGGATGTGGGTAATTGTATGAATCCCCGAAGGGGGGGGGTGAAGTATTCCGTGTGTGGTTCCCTCGCAGCGATCATTCATGAAGTATAGGTGGATAGGAAAAGAAAAAAGGGCCACATAGTGTGAATCCGTATAAAAGGTTTATTAAAATTATATAAAAGGAAATACACTCACGTATAAGTCCACAAGAAAAAGCAGCGCTGAGAAAAAGTGGCGACAATGGGGACCCCATTGTCGCCACTTTTTCTCAGCGCTGCTTTTTCTTGTGGACTTATACGTGAGTGTATTTCCTTTTATATAATTTTAATAAACCTTTTATACGGATTCACACTATGTGGCCCTTTTTTCTTTTCCTATCCACCTATACTTCATGAATGATCGCTGCGAGGGAACCACACACGGAATACTTCACCCCCCCCCTTCGGGGATTCATACAATTACCCACATCCGTGGAGTTCCATACATCTCCCAGAACCTGAATACCAGCAGGAGGAGTCAGGCGGCCTATGATTCCACAGACATCCGCAGTTCTCTACCACCTAAGCCTTATCCGACCCTGTTTGGCGTATGCCCTACTTGGTCCACCACATCTGGTAAGCCTTCATCTCTTCTGGTGGTAGCCAACTTGTCTGCAAGTTTTGGGATACTGGATTATTACATTGTTTTCACTGTTATATACATGACTGAAACACTGTTATTTACCATAAGACTGAAATACTGTCATATATAAGACTGCAACACTGTCATTGCATGGTCAAACCCCCAACATGTACTATGGGGTTGTTTTAATCTTGAATGGGTTTCTTTATCGGTGATTCTTTTTTACTGCTCACCCAAAGTAGAATAGGTCCCAGCGCTACACATTTTTTCTGTTTTCTATTATGAGAGGGTGATATGATTGTCTGCCGTAGATGTAGATCGCACCATCATGTGGTTTTCCGTAGGGTGTGTCGGTTGGCAGGATGAGGGACCGCTGTTGCAGGTCCATTAGTCTGACTTAGTGATCAGTGACGGTGTTATGCTCCAGAGGATGAGAGATTTGCCTTTGAACGGTACCCAGTAGTCTTTGGTGATGGGTCAGTTTGTCCATTGAGAGTATAGAGGGGTGCGTGTAAGGTTCTTATAGGGAATTGTGGGTTGTTCCAGTAGGAAAGACAAGGTGGGGATAGGAGTGGGTTGTTATGAGTCTATCCATTAACTCTTCAGGAGTTGGAGGTAGGTATGTTGCCCCATTGGGCTGTAAAACTTGTAGTGTTTTGATGGGGGCATCACATACAAGGTGAAGTAACATTGTGAGGGCAGAGACTTTAAGCTTTCAGAGGTGGAGAATACCAGGGTTTGGGTATATGACATGTCTGTCAAACAAAGTAGTCTGGGGTGCTGAGTTTTTGGAACAGTATTGCCTAAGAATAAACAACCTATGTGTAACAGTTAGAGAACTGAAAACATATAACTTACAACTTATTGGACCTCGGGGTGTGTAGGTAGACAGAGTGTTCCGAGGAGTGAACAATGAATGTGTGACTTCCAAGTAAGGCCTCTTGGTGGTATCGCCTGTGTGCCAGTGAGGCTGAGGGGCTTCCGTTTGCAGGATGATGGCGTGTTTGAGGTGGGGGGGTTGTTGGAGGTGATCTCTATCAATGTGGTCTTTGTGCGTTCCATTCCATGGGATCTTCTCCGTGATCTGCATTCCAAGAGGCTGATATGCAATGCTCCCTGTACCAGTCAGACAGGTGCAGAATTAGTATGTTTAAAGCATTGCAGAATTGTTGCACATCCTCCGGGACCCGTAGCAGGGTGGTGCGACCCGTTGCCGAGGCTGAAGGGTAAAAGGGAAATTTCCATCAGTATGAAATGTTTCTTGATCGAAGCATGTCCAGGAGAGGATGGAGATCCTTCTGGTGTTGAAGTGTAATAGGCGAAAGATCCTGGAAGAGTTTAATTGCTGAGCCCTCATGTAAGGTCTGGCACCTTTCTCTGGCCCGTTTAAGAATTTCCTCTTTCAGAGGAAAGTTCTCCAGGCAACAGATGACATTGCATGGGGGATCCGAGTCCCTACCCCTGGGACGTAGGGTCCTGTGTATGCATTCTAATTCAATTGGTGAATTATGGGGTCTATCTAGTAAGCCATTGAAATGGATTGCACACATTGTTGGAGATTTCTAGGATCGACAGTTTCAGTGAGGTCCCTCATTATTATATTGTGCCTGCGTCCCCTATTGTCAAGATCTTCCAAGTGTCTGTTCATCTCCCTGAGCTGGAAAGAGTGATGGTCAGACACTTGCTGGACCTGTGCTATGGCATTCTCCTGCCTGATTGTAGTAGCTTCCACTCTTTCTAATCGTACTGCCACTGCTTGTATGTCCAGCCAGAGTTCTCTTATGGCAGCTGATAAGGTACTTTTAATGTCTGATGCAATGTTTGTAGATCATGCAGACATAGAGGCTGTGCTGTGCTGGCTGTTGGAGATGCTATGTTTGCTTGGCTGTGATTAACACAGTCTGGGCTGAAGCTGGCAGACTGAGTGGAGCGGGAGGAAGCCTGTGAGGAGGATAGCGGGTCCCGCTGCAGTGTCCTGAACAGCGCAGGTATGCTGCCGCTCAGATGAGTTTTTCCATCCCGAGGGGATCGGGATCTCATGGCGGGTGAGCTCTGGTCTCCCTTACCCATCTTGGTCGGGTTATGATCCTCTTTTAGGCTGATATTTGTCCACATCGAGCAGGAGCCAGAGGATTAGGCGGCCATTCTCTTCCGGCACCAAGCCACGCCCCCTCAACCCCCTTGTTTAATACATTCAACCACGGACCTAAGAATACGCATCTTCAGTACTTTCTTCAGCCTTTCTAAAGTTTTCCTAGATTGTTTAGTTACTAGGGATAAGCTGCCAGTTTGATCCAATTTTTGTGCTGTTCAGAGGGTCTACAAGCAGCGGGAAGTGATACATTTAGCAGTAATATCACTAGCACTGCTAAAAAGTGTGAGATCTTCCTGTCCACAGCTCCTGGTTGTTAGGGAGTCTGACAACCAGTGACCCTTTCCATCCCAGCCCATTAAGGGAATGCTCAGCTGACAGGTGAATGTAAACAAAAAGGCAGGTATTGTGTAAAAAATGGCATGGGTTCCCCCAAAATTTATATCAGGCCCTTCAGGTCTAAAATGAATTTTAAGGGGTTCCCACGAAAAGGCAAGGGGTCTGTTATGGTTCATGGGGAAAACACAACTCTCCTTTTCTGGCATACCGGCATGCATGCTTACATAAAGGACTGGTATGGGGTATTTTAAGGGAAAACTCAATAAAAAACAATAAAAAAAGTGTGGGGCCTTCCCACAATTCATAACAGACCCTTATCTGAGTATGCAGCCTAGCAGGTCACGAAAAGGGGTGGATGAATGTGTTCCCCCAAACCATACAAGACCAAATTACCTCAAAATGAGGAGGGTACCTTGTCCCCATGTTGATGAGGACAAGGGCCTCTTCCCCACAACACTGGCCCAGTGGTTGTGGGAGTCTATGTATTGGGAGCTTATCAAAATTTGGAATCCTACTTTAAAAATAAAGCCCCCCCCCCAGATACCCTTACTCATTCTCAGAAAAAAATGTAAGTAGTTAACAAATACATAACATTTTTGAAATGTGCGCTAAATAGGGATGAGCCGAACACTCCCAATTCGGTTCACATCCAGAACATGCAAACAGGCAAAAAATGTGTTCGAACACGGGAACACCGTTAAAGTCTATGGGACACAAACATGAATAATCAAAAGTGCTAATTGTAAAGGCTTATATGCATGTTATTGTCATAAAAAGTGTTTGGGGACCTGGGTCCTGTCTCAGGGGACATGTATCAATGCAAAAAAAGGTTTAAAAATTGACGTTTTTCGGGAGCAGTGATTTTAATGATGCTTAAAGTGAAACAATAAAAGTGTAATATTCCTTTAAACTTCGTACCTGGGGGGTGTCTATAGTATGCCTGTAAAGTAGCACATTTGTCCTGTATTTAGAACAGTCTGAGAGCAAAATGACATTTCTAAAGGAAAAAAAGTAATTTAAAACTACTCGCGACCAGAACAAATTGTCGGTCCTGGCAATACACATAAAAGTTATTGAAAAAAACGATATGGGATTCCCCCACAGGGGAACCCCGGAACAAAATTTAAAAAAAAATGAGTGGGGGTCCCTCCTAATTCCATACCAGGCCCTTCAGGTCTGGTATGGATATTAAGGGGAACCCCGTGCCAAAGTTTAAAAAAAAATGGCGTGGGGGTCCCCCTCAAAATCCATACCAGACCCTTTAGGTCTGGTATGGGTTTTAAGGGGAACCCCAAACCAAAAATTTTCCAAGCATGCAACCTGGCAGGCTGCAGGAAAAGGGGGGGATGAGAGAGCGCCCCCCTCCTGAACCATACCAGGCCACATGTCCTCAACATTAGGAGGGTGCTTTGGGGTAGCCCCCCAAAGCACCTTGTCCCCATGTTGATGGGGAGAAGGGCCTCATCCCCACAACCCTTGACCGGTGATTGTGGGGGTCTGTGGTTAGGGGGCTTATCGGAATCTGGAAGCCCCCTTTAACAAGGGGACCCCCAGATCCCGGCCCCCCTGTGTGAATTGGTAATGGGGTACAAATGTACCCCTACCATTTCACAAAAAAAGTGTCAAAAGTGTTAAAAAAAGAACTGTCCCTAAGTTATAAAAGAACTGTCACAAGAACAGAAGCGTCAAACAGCGGGAGACTCCCATTGAGGCGGATCGTCCGGAGGAAGAAGCGGGGAAGAAGAAGCGGAAGGAAGATGCCGGACGAGAAGACCGGAGGAAGAAGCAGAGCAGGATGGAGGAAGAAGTGGGGGAAGAACAAGATGGGGGAAGAAGAAGAAAACCGAAGGAAGACCAGAAGAAGATGGAAGAAGAAGCGGGGAAAGAAGATGACATTAATAAAGGAATTGTCAAAAAACGGCTATTGTCTCTTCTAACATTTTTTACGCTTTTTTTGCGAAATGGTAGGGGTACATTTGTACCCCATTAACAATTCACACAGGGGGGGCCGGAATCTGGGGGTCCCCTTATTAAAGGGGGCTTCCAGATTCCGATAAGCCCCCCTGCCCGCACACCCCCACAATCACCAGGCAAGGGTTGTGGGGATGAGGCCCTTGTCCCCAGTAGGGATGAGCTTCGAGTTCAAGTTGAACCCATGTTCGACTCGAACATCGCCTGTTTGACCATTCGTTGAATTGCGAACGTTATGGGCCGTTCGCGCCAAATTCAAGTGGTGCGTAATGGACCATAATTCACTGCGGCATCGCAGTGCATTGCTGGCTGATGATTGGCCAAGCATGCACTATGACCCGCATGCTTGGCCAATCACAGCGCCGTCTGTACAGAGAGCCGTAATTGGCCAAAGCCAGGGTGGCTTTGGCCAATTATGGCTCAGGGGGTTTAGTACACGCCCCACACTATATAAGGCCGCCTGGCGGCCTTGTGTAGTGTGTTGTGGCGGCAGAGAAATAGACAGAGAGAGAGTGTCATTTGATTTAAGTTAGATAGAGTAGGCAGGCGAGTCAGTTAGCTGCACTTACAGTGTATTGTGTATATATATGCATCCTAGGTGTTGTGTGTGTGTGTGTGTGTATATATATGTGTGTGTATATATATATATATATATATGTGTGTGTGTGTGTGTGTGTGTATGTATATATATATATATATATATATATATATATATACACTGTATTCAGTTTAGCTAGATCCGTTCCTGTTATTCTCTTCCTATTGACAGGCAGGCAGGTGTTTTTACAGTATTTACAGCTACCTGAAGAAAATTGCTGGTGTTCTTCTGATCCTAATAGTACCACAGGCAGGCAGCTGCAGTATTCACAGTTAGTGTAGTGCGTCCTCTGCACAGTGTGCACCTAAAGCTACCTGAAGACAATTGCTGTTGTTCTGATCCTATTAATACCACAGGCAGGCAGCTACAGTATTTACAGTAATGCCCCGTACACACAGTCGGACTTTGTTCGGACATTCTGACAACAAAATCCTAGGATTTTTTCCGACGGATGTTGGCTCAAACTTGTCTTGCATATACACGGTCACACAAAGTTGTCGGAAAATCCAATCATTCTGAACACGGTGACGTAAAACACGTACGTTGGGACTATAAACGGGGCAGTGGCCAATAGTTTTCATCTCTTTATTTATTCTGAGCATGCGTGGCACTTTGTCCGTCGGATTTGTGTACACATGATCGGAATTTCCGACAACGGATTTTGTTGTCGGAAAATTTTATATCCTGCTCTCAAACTTTGTGTGTCGGAAAATCAGATGGAAAAGGTGTGATGGAGCCCACACACGGTCGGAATTTCCGACAACAAGGTCCTATTACACATTTTCCGTTGGAAAACCCGACCGTGTGTACGGGGCATTAGTGTACTGTGTCCTCTGCACAGTGTGCACCTAAAGCTACCTGAAGACAATTGCTGTTGTTCTGATCCTATTAATATCACAGTCAGCTGCAGTATTTACAGTTATGCCCCGTACACACGGTCGGATTTTCCGATGGAAAATGTCCGATCGGAGCGTGTTGTCGGAAATTCCGACCGTGTGTGGGCTCCATCCGACATTTTCCATCGGATTTTCCAACACACAAAGTTGGAGAGCAGGAGATAAAATTTTCCGACAACAAAATCCGTTGTCGGAAATTCTGATCGTGTGTACACAAATCCGACGAACAAAGTGCCACGCATGCTCAGAATAAATAAAGAGATGAAAGCTATTGGCCACTGCCCCGTTTATAGTCCCGACGTACGTGTTTTACGTCACCGCGTTTAGAACGATCGGATTTTCCGATACCTTCGTGCGACCGTGTGTAGACAAAATAAGTTTGAGCCAACATCCGTTGGAAAAAATTCTAGGATTTTGTTGTCGGAATGTCCGAACAAAGTCCGACCGTGTGTACGCCCTATTAGTGTACTGTGTCCTCTGCACAGTTTGCACCTACAGCTACCTGAAGACAATTGCTGTTGTTCTGATCCAATTAATACCACAGGCAGGCAGCTGCAGTATTTACAGTTAGTGTACTGTGTCCTCTGCACAGTGTGCACCTAAAGCTACCTGAAGACAATTGCTGGTGTTCTCATACTAATAATACTACAGGCAGGCAGTTGATTCTGCTAGCTGCAGTATCAGTATCAGTATATATACAGTAGGTGACCGCGATATTGTGTCAATCTCAACGCATTTCTCGGCGAGATTTGACACCTGCGAGCCCCATCACAGGAGCCATATATATGTATATATATATACACTGTATTTATTGGCATATAACACTCATATATATCCTAGTTTTGTGCAGCTACATCTCACTGCAGACCATTAGGCCAACAAGGAGAGGCAGACAGTCACAAGCCAATAAAAGAGGGCAAGTAGGCTCTGTGTCTAGAGGCATCAGTGCTGGTCGTGGAGACGGTGCATCCTAATCAGCACGTGGCCGTGGGACACGCTTGTCCTTTTTTTCAGCAGCTGGCCATGTTGAGCCGCAACATGTGGAAGACTTGATAGAGTGGATGACCAAGCCGCCCTTATCCTCCTCATCCTCTCTCACCCAGGCTCAGGGTACTTTGTCTGGCAAAGCAGCTGCCAACGTGGCCTCTTCCCTCGGCTCAATTGCATGAGTCACTCCTTCCCTAGCCCCACCCTGTCCTCCTGAGGAGTCCCTCGAACTGTTTGACCACAGTGTTGGGTACATGCTCCAGGAGGATGCCCAGTGTTTTGAAGGCTCTGTTTATGGTACCCAGCTAGAGGAATGCAGTAACGTGAGCCCAGAGAGAGGGGGTGCCCAAGAAGGACAGAAATCTGCCAGTCATGTTCCCCCAGCTGCAGCATACTGCCGGGTTTATAAAGTGATGAGGAGGGAAGGGATGTTGAGGTCACTGACTCCCCATGGGTGCCTGATAGGAGAGAGTAGGAGGAGGCACATCTCCAACGAGGCAGGATGCCCTCCAGGGCCAGCTTAAGGGCAGCACACCGACTGCATCACACCGCAGAGCTCCGCATGTGCAGGGCGCTGCTGTCTCTGTGTGTTATTCCACAAGTTATTTGGTGTGGGCCTTTTTTGAGACGAGTGCATCAGATCCCACCACTGCTATTTGCAACATACATCTCAAGCGTATCTCGTGTGGCCAAAACATCACCCACTTGGGCACCACATGCTTGACCAGACATATGTCATGCAGTTCATTGGCAAGCGTACCTAAAAGACCCACACCAAAGAACAAAGTGGACCTCTCCTTGCTCCTCATCAGCTGGGATCTCCAACCCCACTACACCTTCAGTCCTCTCTGAAACCTACACTGAGAGGAATGAAGGTGTAGAATCAGGTGTGTCACAGCCAAGTACTTGTGGGCAATCTGCTATCGGTACACCGACATCAGATTGTACCAGGCAAATTTCCCTGCTCCAGCTGCTGCACTGCCAAAAGAAGTTCGCTCCCAGCCATCCACATGCTCAGTGGTTGAATGCTAGCTTGGCTAAATTGCTAGCACTTCAACTGCTGCCTTTTCAGTTGGTAGACTCTGCCCCCTACCGTGAGTTTGTGGAATGTGCGGTTCCTCAGTGGAAGGTTTCCAAACGCCATTTTTTCTCACGGAAGGCAATTCCGGCTCTCTACTGGCATGTGGAAGGCAATGTCTTGGCCTCACTGGACAGGGCGGTCAGCGGTAAGGTGCATATTACCGCTGACTCATGGGTGACTCTTCTGGCAACTGGGAAGGATGTAGGACAAGGTGCAGTAGTGTTGGTGGTTGTTCCGCCACCACGCCTCCAAAATTCTGCTAGTGGTGATTCTGCCACACCTCTCTCCTCCACCCATGTGCCCTGTTTGTCTCACGTCCTTAACTTGGTGGTGCAGTGGTTCTTGGGCAGGTACCTGGGCTTACAGGATGTCCTGAGGCAGGCCAGGAAAGTCTGTGTGCATTTCCGCAGGTTATATAATGCCAGTGCTCAGCTGGCTGACCTCCAAAAGGAATTTAACCTGCCCAAGAACCGCCTAATCTGTGACATGCCCACCAGGTGTAACTCAACGTTGGCAATGCTGCAGCATCTGCACATGGAAGAAAACCACCAGGCCTTCAGGAAAAAACTAAAGACCTTCCTTTTCTAGAAGCTGGCTACAGAGAATACATCTAGCGCCTTGAGGCGATTCAGTTCGCAATTGCAGCGCTTTACAAATCATTCATTCATTCATTCATTCATTCATTCAAAAATCATTCATTCATTTACATGCAGCAGAGGGCCATCAATGAGTACCTATGTGACTATGGCACCAGGACAGGTTCAGGGGACCTTGGTTTTTTCCCCACGCCAGTGGGCTATGATCAGGGATGTATGCACTGTCCTGTCACCATTTGAGGTGGCCACGAGGATGGTGAGCAGTGACAAGGCATGCATCAGTGACACTGTCCCTTTTGTCCACCTGTTGGAGCACACACTGCATTGAATAATGGACAGGGCACTTGAGGCAGAACAGAGGAAGGAAGAGGAGGGCTTCCTTACCTCTCAAGGCCCCCTTTATCCAGACAATGTTCCTGTGTGCCCGCCGATCACACAGAAAGAAGATGAGGAGCAGGAGGAGGAGGAGGGTTGTGTCAGCATGGAGGTGGAGCCTGGCACTCAGCATCAGCAACAGTCTTCAAGGGATCATTTACAGTTTGAAGAAACCCATGGACTTGTACGTGGCTGGGAGGAGGTGGCTGCGGATCATGTTGTCCTTAGTGACCCAGATAACTCTGGAGCGAATGCCTCAGCAAACCTATGCTGCATGGCCTCCCTGATCCTGAAAAGCCTGCGGAAGGATCCTTGTGTTCATGGTATCAAGGGGAGGGATGATTACTGGCTGGCAACCCTCCTTAATCCACATTACAAGGGTAAGGTTGCGGACCTTATCTTGCCACCGCAGAGGGAGCAGAGGATGAAAAATCTTTGGGAGGCCTTGCAAAAAGGTTTGTGTAATGCGTTTCCAGAGCCTGGGAGGTTACAATTTCCTGGTTCTCCTGGACAACATGTTGCTGAGGCTTCAGTCAGTCACAGAAGGAGCAGTGGAGAAGGTGGCATCTGACTGATGCGTTCAGACAATTTTTTAGTCCACAGCCCCAAGGTCTGATCAGTTCCAGCAACCATCGCCAGCTTCTGATTCACATGGTGCAGGATTACCTAGGGGCAAGATCAGACTTGGACTCCTTTCCCAATGAAAATCTGTCTTGAGGATGGATCACTGGCCAGAGCTTGCACAGTATGCAATTGAGCTACTGGCCTGTCCTGCATCCAGTGTTCTTTTGGAACGCCCGTTCAGTGCTGCTTCGGGCTTTGTAACCGATCACAGGGTGCGCCCACCAAATTGGTCGATCGGCTGACCTTCATAAAAATTAATCAGTCTTGGATCACCAGCTACCAAGCACCTGATGCTGATGCAACTGATTTTTTTTTTAATGTGAGATCCCTTCAAGACTGCCTATGCTGATGCTGAGTGACTATCCTGTTATGCTGAGTGACAATCCTCTTCCTCCTCAATTTTAATGCTGATAGCCTATAAGAACATTTTTGGTTCTGGGCACCAGTGCCCAAGGCCCAATTTTTCAGCTCTGTTTAACAGGGGCGTATAATTACAATTTTTAATGCAATACTTTGCAGCAGGGTTCATTCCTGTGCTCCAACTATAGCATCAGTGAGGGGTTGCAGTGTTGTGGCACCAGTGCCTAAGGCCCAACATTTCTGCCCCTGTTTAACAGGGACATGTAATTACAATTTGTGATCTAATATTTCACAGCAGGGCCCATTCCTGCGCCCACCAAGAGTAACTGTGAGAGCTTACAGTGTTGTGGCACCAGCACTACCACCACCAACGGCCCAATTTTTCTACCACTGTTCAACAATGGCATGTAATTACAATTCTTGATCCAATATTTCACAGCACGTCCCGTTTCTGCGCCCGCCAAGAGAAACTGTGAGGGCTTACAGTGTTGTGGCAACACCAACACCTAAGGCCCCAATTTCTGCAGAGTATAAAGGGCAGGCCCCTACTTTCAAACATCCAACTTACAAATGACTCATGCTTGCAAATGGAAGGAGACAACAGGAAATGAGATGAAATCTACCCCTAGGAAGGGAAATTCTCTCCTTTAAGAGTTAATATGGGAAAAATGTGTCTCCTCTTCACTGATGCTTTATCACCAATCCTTGTTTCACTAAAAACCCCAAATTTTCAAAAAACATTTGTCATTGGGAAAGAAAGTGAGGTGAAATCTTCCCTAACCCTTCCCTATGTTTTCCAAAAAGCTTAAAAATAGATTTTTTGGCTGGCGCTACACTTTAAAAATGTACCAGTTCAAAATTACAAACAGATTCTACTTAACAACAAACCTACAGTCCCTGTCTTGTTTGCAACGCATGTATACTGCTGTTCAGAGTATATAAGGCCTGGGGGCCCCCACGCTTTTCCTTTTTTTAATTTGGGTGTTGGGTTCCCCTTAATATCCATACAAGACCCAAAGGGCCTGATAATGGACTGGGGGGGTACCCATGCCGTTTGTCTAACTGATTTTCATTCATATTGCCGGGACCTGACATTACATTAAAGCCACAAGCAGTTTTAAATGACTTTTATTCCTTTAAAAATGTAATTTTGTGCAGGGACTGTTCTAAGCACGGGAAACACGTGCCCCTTTACAGGCATACTATAGACATCCCCCAGGTACGATATTTAAATGAATATTTCACTTTTTTTCACTTTAAGCATCATTAAAATCACTGCTCCCGAAAAAACGTTCCTTTTTGAAACTTTTTTTGCATTGATACATGTCCCCCAGGGCAGGACCCAAGTCCTCAAACCCTTTTTAGGACAATAACTTGCATATTATCCTTTAAAATTAGCACTTTTGATTTCAAACGTTCGAGTGTCATATACTTTAATGGGGTTCTAAAGTTTGCGTGAATTTTCAGTCCCTTCGCAGGTTCTGGTGCGATCCGAACCGGGGGGTGTTCGGCTCATCCCTAGTCCCCATCAACATGGGGACAAGGTGCTTTGGGGGGCCACCCCAAAGCACACTCCCTATGTTGAGGGCATGTGGCCTGGTACGGTTCAGGAGGGGGGGCGCTTTCTCGTCCCCCCACTTTTCCTGTGGCCTGCCAGGTTGCGTGCTTGGATAAGGAAGGGTCTGGCATGGATTTTTGGGGGGACCCCCACGCCATTTTTTTTTAAGTTTTGGCACGGGGTTCCCCTTAATATCCATACCAGACCTGAAGGGCCTGGTATGGAATTTGGGGGGACCCCCAAACATTTTTTTTTAACTTTGGCTCGGGGTTCCCCTTAATATTCATACTGTGTGGGGGAATCCCATGTTGTTTTTATCAATTAACTTTTATGTGTATTGTCAGGACCGACAATTTATTATAGCCGCGAGTAGTTTTAAATTACTTTTTTTCCTTTTCCTTTTCATTTTGCTCTCGGACTATTCTAAACACGGGAAACTTGCGCCACTTTACAGGCATACTATAGATACCCCCAGGTACGAAATTTAAAGGAATATTACATTTTTATTGTTTCACTTTAAGCATAAAATCACTGCTCCCGTAAAAACGCCCGTTTTTAAAACTTCTTTTTGCATTGATGCATGTCCCCTGGGGCAGGACCCAGGTCCCCAAACACTTTTTATGACAATAACTTGCATATAAGCCTTTAAAATTAGAACTTTTGATTTTTCATGATCGTGTCCCATAGACTTTAATGGTGTTTGCGTGTTCGAACCGAAACCGGGGGTGTTTGGCTCATCCCTAGTGCCCGGTATTGATGTGGTTAAGGACTGTCGCAGACTGGTCCACAGTCTGCTCAGAGACTACAACTTGATGGACTTTAAGAAGGAAGAGGAGGTCTGAAGATTTCCCCTCCCCCATGTATCCTTGGCAGGTCAATAAAGCTTCAGGCCTGTGAACTCTTTTTTCCCCTCCCCTATCCCCCCCTTTCTACCCCCATCACACCCGTTGCCTGTTGAAATGCAATTTGACTGAAACCTTTTATGCCTTGCTATCTAGTAACATTTTTTTTTTAGTTAATGCTTTCTGGGAAATGCGGCGTCAGGCATGACGTGAGGTTTCAGTGTATTAGTACTCTGCACAACACGTTAGGCCTCATACCGCAGGATGAATGTAATTTATTTGTATGCTTGGAACTGTATTGTTATGTGGTGCATTTATGTGCTGCGTTGCAGTACAGGATGGAATGTACCCCGTTGTAGTATTTGTTTTTTCAATCAAAAATCGAATGATTGGTAAGCTACAATATATTACATTTTTTTAGTTTAGGTTAATACTGCTTTAATGTTTTGTGGACTTCATGCAGAAGTTGTCAAACATCCCCGTGAATTGAACCTAGACAGATTCATTCACCCCAAAACCAAAAATGTTATATATTGCAGGCAGGTTGCATTAGCTTTCTCTTTTAGGCTTTTTAACCTCTGTTTTGACCTGGTGATCTGGTGACCTGGTGATCTGGTCAGTAACACACCTCCTGTATTAGAGTGCCTGCCTACCTTTGGACAGCAGCATTGCTAATCTGGGAGAGGATAGTGTTGGATGCACTAGCAAATTTAAATACGGTAACAAATTGAAGCCAAACTCTAGCTTTTTATACAGTTACAGCAACAGTTTTTTGTTTCGGGATAAAGGTTTTACATAATAAATAAAAGTTGATCATTTTAGGTGCCCATGTCAATGTAAAATGCTTTGCCTCGACTGTCTTACTGCTTCATCTGTAGGACAGCTTGTTCTGTTGAAAAACAACACACTTACTGGCTAAAGCACATAGGGAAATTCAAAGAAAGGAGACCTAAAAAAGAAAATGAACACAGTCATCACATCTAAGAATTAGTAATCTGCAATATTGTAAATGGTTGCTTTTGGGTTTAATATAGATATACTCTATTGTCATTGTATTAACCACTTATGGACCATCCGCTGTCATTATACGGTGACACTTTGAAGAGGATTACCCTTGTTATAGCAGCAGCTAGCTGCCATAACCCCAGTATCCTTTTCTTCAGCGGGTGGACCTCTTTAAGATAAAAGTAGTCTCTGCCGTGGATTCAGCGCAAAATCAATTTTATCGGTGGCGGAAGAGGGCCCCTCCCACCGTGCTCCCATGGTCTTCACCGCTTACCGGAGCTGCCGGTAGTGGCAGAGAAGATCAGGTCCTTTCCCTTGCTTGGCTGGCTGCCGGGTGAGGGGAAGATTGCCCCCATTTGGCTCCATAGCATTGACTGGCGGAAGCGATGTCAAATGTCACTTCCGCCCATGCTCTTAAAGGAGAATTTTTATTTTTTTTATTGCATTTTAGTGTAAATATGAGATCTGAGGTATTTTTGACCCCAGATCCCATATTTAAGAGGTCCTGTCATGCTTTTTTTCTATTACTAGAGATGTTTACATTACTTGTAATATGAATAAAAGTGACACTTTTTTTTCTAAAGGACAGTGTCAAAATAAAAGTAAAATAAATAAGAAAAAAAAATTTAAATCGCCCCATCCCGACGAGCTCGTGCGCAGAAGCACATGAGAGTAGCGCCCGCATATGAAAACAGTGTTTAAACCACACATGTGAGGTATTGTCGTGATTGTCAGAGCAAGAGCAATAATTCTAGCCCTAGATCTCCTCTGTAACTCAAAACTGTTAACCTGTAGAAACTTTTAAACGTCACCTATGGAGATTTTTAAGGGTAAAAGTTTGTCACCATTCCACGAGTGAGTGCAATTTTGAAGCGTGACATGTTGGGTATCAATTTACTCATACAATATAAAAAAATGGGCTAACTTTACTGGTATCTTATTTTTTAATTAAAAAAAGTGTATATTTTTTTTAAAAAGTGCGCTTGTAAGAACGCTGCACAAATACGGTGTGACAGTAATGCCCTGTACACACGGTCAGATTTTCCAATGGAAAATATGTGATAGGACCTTGTTGTCAGAAATTCCAACCGTGTGTGGATTCCATCACACATTTTCCATCCGAATTTCCGACACACAAAGTTTGAGAGCTTGCTATAAAATTTTACGACAACAAAATCTGTTGTCGGAAATTCCGATCGTGTGTACACAAATCCGACGCACAAAGTGCCACGCATGCTCAGAATGAATTAAGAGATGAAAGTTATTGACTACTGCCCCATTTATAGTCCCGATGTACGTGTTTTACGTCACCGCGTTCAGAACGATCTGATTTTCCGACAACTTTGTGTGACCGTGTGTATGAAAGACAAGTTTGAGCCAACATCCGTTGGGAAAAATCCATGGATTTTGTTGTCGGATTGTCCGATCAATGTCCGACCATGTGTACAGGGCATTAGTATTACAACAACCGTCATTTTATTCTCTAGGGTATTAGAAAATATATATATAATGTTTGGGGGTTCTAAGTCATTTTCTAGCAAAAAAAAAAGGTTTTAACTTGTAAACACTGTGTCTGAAAAATAGGCCAGGTCCTTAAGTGGTTAATACCACTTTAACAACATTTTGTTGCTTACAGAGCAGTCAGGCATCTACAGAGTTTATTTCGGTATGTTAGAACATCTATGGTCAGCAAGTAGATATTACGAAAAAATGTAGGACAATAGATGGGATTTTAAAAATGTGTGACCACTCTCTCAAAAAAAAAAATCACAAATCAAAGATAAAAACAATATAGTTTATTGTACATGATAAAAACACATTAGTGTACTAATGTTATACAACTGTTCTTACCCTGGTCCCCTGAAAAAGCTGTTCACGTAACATGTTGGGACATGTCTCTTACCTTGTACTCACCTCATCATTGGAAAATAATTATGAGCAGCAACTATCTTCTCCTTCGTCTACATACGTTGATTTATATGTTAATGCAGTGTTCATTGTTGTATTATATATGGAGTTCAAGTGGTGAGAATTACATTTGGGGCACCTTGTTTCATCTATTCAACCCTGAGATCTTGTATTTTCATATGAATTGCGCTAATGTGTTGTAATCATATACAGTAAAGTAAATAGTTTTTATCTGCGATTTGTGATTTTTTTTTTTTTTTTTTAGAAATGCTTCCACCATTCCATCTTTTGTTCTACCTTTCTACCTCTTTTTCTGATATATACTTATAGTGCATCTTATACTTGCCAACACCAACTTCTCTGATATGGTAAGCCAGTGGAAACAGAAGCTGTTCTGTCTTTGAAAATCCACTAGATGACTAATATGTGTTTAATGTGTTTAGTGCTTAATATGTGTTTAAAATAGCATAAACTGCCAGGGCTATGCCCAATGTCTTTTCTAACCCTAAATTTGTTTATTAGAATGTTTGACATGATTTACATAAGACATGAGCCATGCTAAAAGCTTGTATCAGTTTCCACAAACTTTGTGTCCTTTATGTTCTTATTGACCACATTGCCCAATTAAAAAAAGCAGGCAGAAAATGCAAAATGCATATTGGCATGCACATGATCTGTGCATGCCAAAATCTTGTTCACAGTTTGGTTTTTCTGCTTTAGACTTAATACGTGTAGCACAGTTTAGCAACACTTCACTTGTTAGGTTTTGGTTCACACTATAATGACTTGGGATCCGACTTGTCAGACCACAAGTTGCCCCAAGTCGCGGGACATAAGAAATTCCATTGAAGTGAATGAGAGCCGTCTTAATGTACACTACTGAAGTTGCTCCTACTTCAGAAAAGGTTCCTGTACTACTTCAAGGCGACTTCTAGGCAACTGGTACCCATAGATTTCAATAGAAGTTGCCTCCAAGTCGGATCTCCATCTATATTGAAGCGACTTCACAGGAAAAGAAATGAGTTTACCCAAGAAAACCCTCCCTCCCAGAGAGCTGATTATTCTGTGATTGGCCACAGCGAAAGTCGCCTGTCCTGGAGGCAACTTTAAGTTGCATTGTAAGTTGCTTAAAGTCGCGCTGAAGTCGCCTCCAAATCACCTTGCAAAGTCGCACTGTAAGTCGGGTTGCCCCTGTGTGAACCGAGCCTTAGTGGTAGTAGTCAGTTGTATTACTTCTACATAGCTACATAGTAAGGCTGGGTGCACACCTATGCAAATTGGATTTGGGTTTCAAATTTGCATAGCAGGAGAATGTGACAGCTCTCTGTGGAGCCAGTTCACATATCTCTGGGGCGGCTGCAGAGTGCACTGCACAGTCTTTGCCTCCATTTCAGGGCCGAATTCAGGCATAGATTCTGCCCTGATTCGTCCCTGAAACAGAGAACAGGGACGGACAGCGTTGCTGTGTGATCTGAGGCCGGTTTAGGTGTGAACCGAGCGTTACATAGTTGGGTTGAAAAAAGACCATCTAGTTCAACCACTAATTTTAGGGATAGGAATTAATACTACAGGGAGAACCTGAAAAAGTAAAATGTGCATCTAGTCTTGGTGTTTAACATTGTTGACAACATTCCCAGTTTTATTTCCTAATGTCATTGATTCAATGAGCCAAGAAAGACAAATAGGGGGATATTTACTAAAACTGGTGCACACAGAATCAGGTGCAACTGTGCATAATAACCAATAGACATGTGCACACTGAAATATTTTGTTTCGGAATTTTGTTTTCGTCCGAAAAATACATTTATTTAGTTACTCCCGAAATTCGTTTTTTATCTATTTAGTTTTTCGTTAAAAATTGCATTCGTCCGAAAATACAAATTAATTAAGGTCGAATCTGTCATTGAAGGCTTATGGTGTCTGTCGAATGTTCAAAGAAGATTCGACAGAGCAGCTAAACTGTACGTGTACATTTCCGGTTGAATTTTCCGCCTACAAGCTAGCTGTAGTAGAATTCTAATGTTGTATGACTGGTAATAATTATATTTATTAATTATTTTTCTAGTCAACCAACATTAGAATTTTTCTATAGCCTATGGGTGGATGCATTTGACTGGAAATGTACGATTGCAGCATCGTACAGTTTAGCTGCTCCATCGAATCTTCTTAGAACTTTTGACAGACACCATAAGCCAGGGATATGCAATTAGCGGACCTCCAGCTGTTGCAGAACTACAAGTCCAATGAGGCATTGCAAGACTCTGACAGTTGCAAGCATGACACCCAGAGGCAGAGGCGTGATGGGACTTGTAGTTTTGCAACAGATGGAGGTCCGCTAATTGCATATCCCTGCCATAAGCCAAAGATTCAACGTTTGTATGTTTTTCGTTACTTTGTCGAATCTTCGTCGTTCATGTTGAATGGTCTACTCTACCCCAACAGTCAGCCAACTTTCACATTCGTTTCTCAAACTCCAAGTGCAATGGTGGGCGCGGCATCCAACGTTGTGCCAGATATTGATATGGTATTATAATATAGAATCTATAATAATAAATCCCCCCTACAACACGGGCAGCCTCTGAGGTTATCACAACACTAGCAACACTAGTATCACTATCAAGTTCACAACACTAACACGATAGCAGCAGATTATTATGAAAAAGTTAAGTTGAACTGTAGCTTGCTTCACTATTGTTCTGCTACTGTGCTTATGCTTAATTGCTAAATAATTCAGGTTCTCTGACAAATGAACCAGCTAAGATTGACTGTCTTCTGAAATGATTCAGTGTGTGTGTCTCTCTCTCTGCTAGCAAATCGTAAGTGAAAGTAAGTTGGCTGTACGTGTGTACTTAGTTCTAGCTATTTTACTGCCCCTCCTCTTTGGTTACAATTGGCCAATAACATTCATCATCATCATTATTTTTATTTGAATTCCCCACCCAATTCCAGCAGCGATCTTTTCTCTATGTCGAATCTTTTCTCTCTATGTCGAATCTTTTCTCTCTATGTCAAATCTTTTCTCTCTATGTAGAATAATCTTGGACTAATAGAGTTAAGGTTAGGCACATTCAACCACAGGTACGACACAGATTGTTATTGTCAGCCTCATGTCGAATCTCCTATCTATATCGAACTGTTGTCGCAACAAAAATGAAAATAAAGCATTTGTTTATGTCGGAACTTTCAGTTTTTATACTCTGCACTTTCGTTATCGTTTGTTAAAATGATAACGAAAATACCTGAAATTCGGACGAAAAATGCATTCGGACGAAAACGAATGCACATGTCTAGTAACCAATCGGCTTCTAGGTTTTATTGTCAAAGCCTAACTGAACAAGCTGAAGTTAGAAGCCGATTAGTTACTATGCACAGCTGCACCAGATTCTGAGTGCACCAGTTTTAGTAAATCTCCCTCATATTGTCTGAATGACAGGTCTGGTGGATGACAGTTGATATAAAGAAAGGGGCGAGTTCACCTGGGCAACATCATTGACCATATGTGGACATCACCTGAAGGGCCTGATATGAATTGGGGCGACCTCATACCATTTTTTTTTTTGGAGGGGCCCCCTATTAACATCTATATCAGACCCTCACCTAGAATAGAGGATGGGTAGAGATGAAGGGAACCCCCAGATGCTTTGTTTACAAACAGAATGAAGCATCTGGAAATTGTCATTTTGCTGGTCATTTTTCTTCATAAATGTTAATTTTGCTGTCAGTTTTGTTGTATACATCATACAGATACCTAATTTCACAGGCAGGGTCATGGCATCCCCCAGTCATGTTATTTATTTGAAAAACTCTTGCCTATTTGCCTAGAAAATGGCCCTTACCATTTTTTTTAAGATTAAACCCCCACTGACTTCAATTGACTTTAATTACTGTATTTATTGGCGTATAACACTCACTTTTTCACCATGAAAATTGGGTGCAAATAGCGCATGCGTGTTATACGTCAATACTTTAATGTTAGCTGCTTCGGAGGGGACAGGGAGGGGGGCGAGATGAGCGCCATCAGATTATATTCAGTGAGAATCTCCTGTTTACTTGGCGGCTTCTGTAATAGGAAGTCCCGTCTCCTGGGCCGCCATTGGACCACTGTTCTGTCTATCAAAGGAGATTCTCACTATATGTAATCTGTTGGCGCTTGTTCCGCCCCCCCTCCCTGTCCCCTCTAGGCTGCAGATGGGCATCGATCAGGCTGCACTGATGGCAAAGCTGAGGCTGCTGCATTGATGGCAATGGTGAGGTTGTTTCATTGATGGCAATGGTAAGGCTGCATTGATGTGGACTGATGAGGCTGCATTGATGGCACTTGTGAGGCTGCAGATGGGCATTGATCAGGCTGCATTGATGGCAATGGTGAGGCTGCAGATGGACACTGACCCTTATTTTGCTTCAAAGTTCCTTATTTATACGTTTTTTCCTGAAACTTCCCTGTTAAAATGAATGTGCGTGTTATACGCCTGTGCGTGTTATACGCCTGTGCATGTTATACGCCGATAAATACGGTATGTTTGGATTTAGCACCCTAAATTTAGTAATGTTTGCCAAACTTGCCTCATCACTACTCTTGTTGTTAATTATGGCTAAACAAATGCGTTAATAATTTATATATATATATATATATATATATATATATATATATATATATATATATATATATACATATACACAGTGGGGACGGAAAGTATTCAGACCCCCTTTAATTTTTCACTCTTTGCTTTTTATATTGCAGCCATTTGCTAAAATCATTTAAGTTCATTTTTTTCCTCATTAATGTACACACAGCACCCCATATTGACAGAAAAACACAGAATTGTTGACATTTTTGCAGATTTATTAAAAAAGAAAAACTGAAATATCACATGGTCCTAAGTATTGAGACCCTTTGCTGTGACACTCATATATTTAACTCAGGTGCTGTTTATTTCTTCTGATCATCCTTGAGATGGTTCTACACCTTCATTTGAGTCCAGCTGTGTTTGATTATACTGACTGGACTCGTTTAGGAAAGCCACACATCTGTCTATATAAGACCTTACAGCTCACAGTGCATGTCAGGACAAATGAGTATCTTGAGGTCAAAGGAACTGCCTGAAGAGCTCAGAGACAGAATTGTGGCAAGGCACAGATCTGGCCAAGGTTATAAAAAATTGTGCTGCACTTAAGGTTCCTAAGAGCACAGTGGCCTCCATAATGATTCAATGAAAGACGTTTGGGACAACCAGAACCCTTCCTAGAGCTGGCCGTCTGGCCAAACTGAGCTATCGGGGGAGAAGAGCCTTGGTGAGAGAGGTAAAGAAGAACCCAAAGGTCACTGTGGCTGAGCTCCAGAGATGCAGTCGGGAGATGGGAGAAAGTTGTAGAAAGTCAACCATCACTGCAGCCCTCCACCAGTCGGGGCTTTATGGCAGAGTGGCCCGACAGATGCCTCTCCTTAGTGCAAGACACATGAAAGCCAGTATGGAGTTTGCTAAAAAAACACCTAAAGGACTCCAAGATGGTGAGAAATAAGATTCTCTGGTCTGATGAGACCAAAATAGAACTTTTTGGCCTTAATTCTAAGCGGTATGTGTGGAGAAAACCAGACACCGCTCATCACCTGTCCAATACAGTCCCAACAGTGAAGCATGGTGGTGGCAGCGTCATGCTGTGGGGTGTTTTTCAGCTGCAGGGACAGGAAGATTGGTTACAATAAAGGGAAAGATAAATGAGGCCAAGTACAGGGATATCCTGGACGAAAACCTTCCCCAGAGTGCTCAGGACCTCAGACTGGGCCGAAGGCTTACCTTCCAACAAGACAATTTCCCTAAGCACACAGCTAAAATAACAAAGGAGTGGCTTCACAACAACTCCGTGACTGTTCTTAAATGGCCCAGCCAGAGCCCTGACTTAAACCCAATTGAGCATCTCTGGAGAGACCTAAAAATGGCTGTCCACCAATGTTTACCATCCAACCTGACAGAACTGGAGAGTATCTGCAAGAAGGAATGGCAGAGGATCCCCAAATCCAGGTGTGAAAAACTTGTTGCATATTTCCCAAAAAGACTCATGGCTGTATTAGATCAAAAGGGTGCTTCTACTAAATACCGAGCAAAGGGTCTGAATACTTAGGACCATGTGATATTTCAGTTTTTCTTTTTTTAATAAATCTGCAAAAATATCAACAATTCTGTGTTTTTCTGTCAATATGGGGTGCTGTGTGTACATTAATGAGGAAAAAAAAGAACTTAAATGATTTTAGCAAATGGCTGCAATATAACAAAGAGTGAAAAATTTAAGGGGGTCTGAATACTTTCCGTCCCCACTGTGTATATATATATATATATATATATATATATATATATATATATATATATATATATATATATATATGTGTGTATATATATATATATGTATATTGCAGATTACCAGTCCTTAGGATGTGGTACTGCACTCGTTTTCTTTTTTCAGGCTTTTTTCTTTTCACCTGGCGGTGATGCAGTTAATATACCTACTGTCTGTATTAGACTTTAAGCATGTCTGCCTTTGTTCATCTTCATTGCATAAAGGGTGATGGGGTTCGTAGTTTACAAAACAAAAAGTAAGATTGTTTTACTTTCAGTGCAGCTCACGGGAAGTGATAAGCACATTAAGTATCTGGTGAGATCAACAAGTGCTTTAAACTATGAACAAATTGACATTTTCAGTAGTTGGTATTACTAATTATTCTGTTTTGTTTGCTACCCTATTTAGGAACCACATGGTTTTAATGCATACTTTAGTGAATAGTCCAAGAATTTTTGAAACCTTCAACCTCCAACCAACTGTTGCTTCAGGAAATATTATCAGTTGTTGTTTTTAATGGCTCATTATCCTTAGGGACAGAAGCAAACAATTATAACCACATTTAACACATTTTTAACTATGTTTTAATACAGAATTTAAAAGTAATGCTGAGACTTTTTTTTTTTAATTATATGTCCACATAAATAGAATTAAGCTCACCCCATGCTAATCAAACTGCTTTATAGCTTGGTATAAGCAATCAAGATCTTTGGAAAACTTTTACAAAACATTTTTTGCCAGTGACCCTTAACCCCAGGCTGTCTATGTGATAAAGTTTGATTAATCCTTTAATTTCTTGCTAATGTCCTTTTTTTTTTACAGTCATCAATTTGGTGATCAGAACAAATGCTATGCCCATTTATTTAAAAGTTATATAAAGAATTTGTCATAGAAATAAAATATTCTACATTAACTAAGCTAGTCGTGTTTAAAAATCTAATTAAGATCTAATGACCTCAAACTCACATTTTTTATATTTTTCTCCTTTTTGATCTTTTACTTATCTTTCATGAGTTGCAATTTACTGGTTACCATTGTTCTCAGTGTGCTGCCATTAAAAAAAAAGAAGTGGCTTCCTTTCATAAATGAGATTGTGATAATTTTTAATTATGTAAGTGGATCTACAAAAATAATAATGATAATGAAACTAGTTTTCTAGCAGTGTTTTCTGGATTCTTCCATCTGTTTTGTGGTGGTTGACTCAGTCATTTTTATATCATTAACTGCATGAGAGGATTATTAGAATGCTGCACTTCTGAACACCCTTTGCTACAGCTCTGCAGAAATCAAGCCTTTGTATCAATATTTGTTATAGAACTGTATACTTTATTGTATGTTAAAACTATTTACTCCACATCCACCTGGTGATGTCTGATTCTATTCTGTACGATCATCTTATAGGTAGAAACATTTACATCTTTCTTAATTACCAATACCAACATAACTATACCAACAATTTAAAATTAAAAAGGCTCCTGGTTCTTTTGGCTCATTTTGCAGAAAACTAACAAAGAAAGAAAGAAAAATTAATATCAGTGGAGGAAAAGCTGTGTCGAGTATAATGCAGCAAAAAGGGATTTTAGCATGTTTAGAGGTATACATTTTTAAAACAATTATCCATGCAGAGGCATGCTGTTCTATAATGGCTATGTTTTTTTCTTAAGATGTTATTATATAAAAGTATATGTACACCCAATAACTAAAGCCTTATTCAGGCTTTGTTAATGTAATTTCAAAACTTGTTTTCCAACTCTATAAAGCTTTCATTAAAATAATCCCTGTAGAGGTGCCTGAAATGATGAAGGTGGCCTCATGCACAAATTCCAGCTTGTAGATTTTTAAATATAATAAGTGATATAAAAACACAAACCAATTTAAGAAAAACACTAAAAAGCCAGCATTGCAACAAAAAAAATCTAAATAAAAACAGCTGCTTGCAATATAGGTCAATATACAAACCCTTAAAATGAACAATAAATAATAATTGCAGCACTGAAAATAATTTCTCCAAACATTATATCATAAAGAACAAAATCAAGCAACACAGATCCACTGAACAAGTTGGAGTCCTTAGATGAATTCTAAGTCCTCCAAAGTGGAATAAGTCCACAGGTGACTCTAAATCTTCCCTCTGTAAATTAGGTAAATTTCAAACTCACCAGAGGTAGAGGCTGCCTTATTCAAATGCAGCATAAACACATAAGAGAGTGATTTGTGCAATAGCATTTAGGTTGTTTAGTGAGGACCATTCTCAGAAGTTTTATGAAAGGAAGGTTGTGTCCACTGGAAGTTGGAAGATTGGAAAGCTATTGCACAGATCACTGCCTTATGCTTTCATGCTGTGGGACTGTTTTGCTTGATTTTGTTCTTTATGATTTAATGCTCGGAAAATGTATTTTTTAAGCGCTGCAATTATTATTTATTGTACAAACCAATATAAAACAGCACTTAGTGCACTAAATTAAAAGAACAATTACAAAATAATACAATAATTGTGCAGGGAGAACATCTAAGCTTAGTAAAAGTGATTGATATGGAGAAAGCCACAAATTATAATGCGTCTGAATACTCAAACACTTGATGTTCTAACTCCCCCAAACAATAAATGAATGAATTATTCATTTATTGTTTGGTGTAGTTCGTGCATCTTTTTTATTTTTAATACAATGATTGTGCAAATATTATGTGCAAGATTTTAACTTAAAATATTTGCAAATATATATATCAAGTTCAAATACAAACCTTGTATTATTCAAATCCTTTCATAATGCAATTTAGTCTCCAAATGATTCACTCCCTAGAGTGCACCAATTAGGATAAGTGTCAAAACACAGATTCTCAGCAGTATGAATTAATGTACAGAATGCAAAGGCATTTATTTCCATAAAACAGATAGAAATCTGTTCCACCATCAAAGATATAACTCCAGTGGAAACAGGCTCACCAAATGGAGATGACCAGTTAACTGAATAAGCTGGTCATATAAGCACTGTTATTAAATCCGGTACTGATCTACTTCTACTACAGGCTAGAATAGAAAAAAATAAACATGAAGTAAAATCACTCACAAACGCAGTGCTTCACCCAGGACTAAGGATAAAAGACTCAACATTGTACATGGGCAGTGTACCACTTATAGAATGTATGTGCCAGCCCCACCCCATCTGATGATATCACTGTGCATCGACCCCTCCCTATGTGTTTTGTCACAGGATTTGCACAATATAAGGATTGTGTTTGCACTTATTTTATACTACAGATGATTGCATTGATTGATATTTGCACAATTATTGTTTTTTATTTATCTAATTTGTTTAATGCACTTAGCAGTATTTTGTATTGGTTTGCAGGTTTGGTAGCAAATGAGTAGCGGAGACCCAAATAGTCAGCAGAATCAAAGTCAGAAGTCAGCAACATTCAGCCAGCAAGGTGTAGAATATTGGTCGGGAGTCCAGCCTGAGGTTGTTAATGAAGATAATCAGCAAACATGAGCAAAAAAGAGAAATCTAAGGGCAGGTCAAATACTGTGTCAGTACTAGGGATGAGCCGAACACCCCCCCTGTTCGGTTCGCACCAGAACATGCGAACAGGAAAAAAGTTAGTTCGAACACGCCAACACCGTTAAAGTCTATGGGACACGAACATGAATAATCAAAAGTGCTAATTTTAAAGGCTTATAAGCAAGTTATTGTCATAAAAAGTGTTTGGGGACCTGGGTCCTGCCCCAGTGGACATGGATCAATGCAAAAAAAAGTGTTAAAAACGTCCGTTTTTTCAGGAGCAGTGATTTTAATAATGCTTAAAGTCAAACGATAAAAGTGTAATATCCCTTTAAATTTTGTAGCAGGTCGGTGTCTATAGTATGCCTGTAAAGGGGCGCATGTTTCCCATGTTTAGAACAGTCTGACAGCAAAATTACATTTCAAAGAAAAAAAGTCATTTAAAACTACTCGCGGCTATTGCATTGCCGGTCTGACAATACACATAAAAGTTCATTGATAAAAACGGCATGGGAATTCCCCACAGGGGAACCCCAAACCAAAATTTAAAAAAAAAATGACGTGGGGGTCCCCCTAAATTCCATATCAGGCCCTTCAGGTCTGGTATGAATATTAAGGGGAACCCCCGGCCAAAATTTTAAAAAAAAATGACGTGGGGGTCCCCCTAAATTCCATACCTGACCCTTCAGGTCTGGTATGGATTTTAAGGGGAACCCCGCGCCTAACTTAAAAAAAAAAAACGGCGTGGGGTCCCCCCAGAAATCCATACCAGACCCCTATCTGAGCACGCAACCTGGCATGCCGCAGGAAAAGAGGGGGGACAAGAGAGCGCCCCCCCTGAACCGTACCAGGCCACATGCCCTCAACATTGGGAGGGTGCTTTGGGGTAGCCCCCCAAAACACCTTGTCCCCATGTTGATGAGGACAAGGGCCTCATCCCCACAACCCTGGCCGGTGGTTGTGGGGGTCTGCGGGTGGGGGGCTTATCAGAATCTGGAAGCCCCCTTTAACAAGGGGACCCCCAGATCCCGCCCCCCCCCGTTTTTTTTTTTTTTAATTTTGGCCGGGGTTCCCCTTAATATCCATACCAGACCTGAAGGGCCTGGTATGGAATTTAGGGGGACCCCCACATCATTTTTTTTTTTACATTTTGGTTCAGGGTTCCCCTGTGGGGAATTCCCATGCCTTTTTTTATCAATGAACTTTTATGTGTATTGTCGGACCGGCAATGCAATAGCCGCGAGTAGTTTTAAATGACTTTTTTTCCTTTGAAATGTCATTTTGCTGTCAGACTGTTCTAAACACGGGAAACATGCGCCCCTTTACAGGCATACTATAGACACCCCCAGCTACGAAATTTAAAGGGATATTACACTTTTATCGTTTGACTTTAAGCATTATTAAAATCACTGCTCCTGAAAAAAGAAGCGTTTTTAAAACTTTTTTTGCATTGATCCATGTCCCCTGGGGCAGGACCCAGGTCCCCAAACACTTTTTATGACAATAACTTGCATATAAGCCTTTAAAATCAGCACTTTTGATTTCTCCCATAGACTTTTAAAGGGTGTTCCGCGGCATTCAAATTTTCCACGAACACCCCAAATTGTTCACTGTTCGGCGAACTTGCAAACATCCGATGTTCTAGTCGAACATGAGTTCGACTCGAACTCGAAGCTCATCACTAGTCAGTAACATAGGTACGACACAAATTCAAAATCACTGATCACAGAAGCTAAAAGACCATTCACCTTTGAGGCTCTGTACCTCAACAGAAATGAACTTTAAATAACCTGTTTGGAGCCACTCTCAGCGGTGGATGTATTACATGTCCTCCTACCCAAGGACATGCACCCATCTAGGCTTCAATACACATGCACACAGATCAGACCCCTTTAACTCCATTTTCCACAACTCCCAGGGTTGCTGGACATGCCCAGGAAAGATTCCTCAGCTTCCCTCCCTCAGCTCGTAGAGGCCACACTTAATGAGGCCGAGGCAGCTGGGAAAGTGATCTGTAGCCAAGTAAGAGGTCCTCTACTGTCCAGAACTAGTGTGCGGGAAGCTGGGTAGGATCCTAATAGACTGTGACTTTTCTGGAAGACCAAGCTACTGTGTGAAATCCCTCCCTAATTGCTATCAGACTACTGCAGTTCCTCAGGATTTGGCCCCCTACAGCTTCTCATCTTTGTTATCAGAGCTACTCTGGACTTCACTGTGAGGTTTGCTGTTTATAAGAATAAAAGCATGTAGCTGGCTGTGTTCTGAATGTTTTACTTAAGTAGTGATTTTCAGCTTGTCTCTCTGTTGTTACAGGGTACTATAGAGACTATGCTATGCATTCCACATGTTACCCTTACTGAGCGACAGAGGCATTGCTGTGAAGAGTCCATGCATTTGCAGCTTTTACTATCTGTATTGTATTATTCTGCAGTGCATGCATCTCTTTGCCATCCTAAACCAGTTATACAGGTGTAGCACTGCCCCCTTGGGGGTTGCTTAGAATTTTATGTTCATCTGTACCACTCTGACCCTGTAAACTTTCCAGTCCTCCTGACACTCTAGGTTCAGACATGTTGTATGTACCTTTAAATACTACACTGACACAATGCAGATTGATTAGCTCTCTCTGATTTTACTTGTTCAAAGGGAGAGTCATGGAACAGGGTATTAGTCAGCTAAGTCCTGGGTAAAGAGCCAAAACTCAGTTGAAAAGGTCCCCTGAGGCTGTAAAATAACAGCTTGCAATCACAGATATAAAATAGCAATGTACATAGAAACAGACAATAAATGAATGAATATCTAATGGAAAGCTACTAATGGCCATATGCACTATCACTGTCAAAAGAAGACCCCTTGGTGGCCTATTATACCTTTAATCCTAATGAGAGACTGGGTATTATAGATATTAGGAGTATGTCCCTTTTAAATAGCAATAAGATAACAGTGTCCAGGATGGAAGGCCTTACAATGATCTTCACCGGCAAGTTGGAGCGCACAGAACAAGTATCCTGAATGTGGCACAGTGAGGTATAATCAAAGCAAGGAGTTGTGACTGTCACGTTGTAATCCTTAGGGTAATTGCAGGTGTAAGATGTCTGTATACAGTGTTCTGTGAGATAAGGTAAAGCAATTCTAGGTGTAAGGTGTCTATATACAGTGTTCTGTGAACTAGGATAAAGTAGAGATTGTATTGGCAGGCGGATGCCCTCTCCCCAAAGGGAGAACAGCATAGGAACCTCCTGAAGAGCAATCCAAGTAGGTGCATCCTTCTGCAGTACGAGCAGGGATGCCAGACCAGATACTGGGACCGTGAGTCATCTGATCTGGCTGGTTACAGCGATGATGCGGTGATACCACTTGTCTAGCAAGCTACGCTGGTTGCTCTTTGGCTGGGATTGCCGTTTTGCCGCATGGTAGGCCGCAGTCCTCTTGCACAGCAGCAGAGGGGTGTTTACTTGATGGAACCCGGGAAGCTTATGTTTACCAGGCACCCCCTAAGTTGTGTAATAGCACCCGATCTCCTGGTTGTAAGTCTTGGACCCTCACCTTGAGATCAAAGTTCCTTTTTTTCTCTGCTCCCTAGCGGTGGGTGCTTCTTTGGCTTTCTCATAGGCAATCTTCAAACTTCTCTGAAGTCCATAAACATATCCCCAATAAGAGGCTTGAGAAGTGTGATCCAAAGATGTCCCAAAAGCCAGATCTACAGGTAAATGAGCTTCTCTCCCCAACATCAACCGATAAGGAGAGTACCCAGTGGAGTCACTCACCATACCATTGTAAGCGTGAACTACAGCAGCAATGTAATCACCCCAATGTTGCTTCTTTTCCAAAGGCAGGGTTCCTAACATATTCAATAGAGTATGGTTGAAACATTCTGGTTGTGGCTCTCCTTGGGGATGATAAGGTGTGGTTCTAGATTTTTGAATACTCAAGAACTCACTCTTTTTATCAACTTGCTCTTGAAATCCAGACCTTTATCCGAATGTAAATGGACTCAGGTCAGGTTCGAGACACTAGAAATAAATGCACACCAGCTCCATCGGCCCCGACTCTGTAGATGGCCCATTGGGGCAGCCCTACTAGGCAAAGTCTTTGGATACACCCAGTAACTTTCAACTTCGGCCCTCAAAGATGGCCAATAAAAGGATCCCTAACTAGCTCAAGGGTTCTGTCTGGCCCCAAATGTCCATGGTTGTCATGAAGAGCGGTCAGTACTACCAGTCTGTGCTTTTCAGGAAGAAACATTTGGCGAAAACCTTCGGGCTCCTCAGATGGGCCTTTCCTGTATGTGACTCCGTCTTCCGAATGCATCCATTCCCATTTTTTATTAACCACTCTTGAACCTGAGTTCAGAGGGCGTGATTAAATGGAGCATACTCAGAATGGTCAGGGGTGGAAAGTGGGGTCCCCCGGGGTTCTGTGCTTGGACCAATCCTATTTAAATTGTTCATAAATGACCTGGAGGATGGGGTAAACAGTTCAATCTCTGTATTTGCGGACGATACTAAGCTAAGCAGGGCTATCACTTCTCCGCAGGATGTGGAAACCTTGCAAGAAGATCTGAACAGATTAATGGGGTGGGCAACTACATGGCAAATGAGGTTTTATGTGGAAAAATGTAAAATAATGCATTTGGGTGGCAAAAATATGAATGCAATCTACTCACTGGGGGGAGAACCTCTGGGGAAATCAATAATGGAAAAGGACCTGGGGGTCCTAGTAGATGATAGACTCAGCAATGGCTGCTGCTAACAAAGCAAACAGAATATTGGCATGCATTAAAAAGGGGATTAACTGAAGAGATAAAGCGATAATTCTCCCACTCTACAAGACTCTGATCCAGCCTCACCTGGAGTATGCTGTCCAGTTCTGGGCACCAGTCCTCAGAAAGGATGTACTGGAAATGGAGCGAGTACAGAGTAGAGCAACAAAGCTAATAAAGGGACTGGAGGATATTACAGGTAGTTATGAAGAAAGGTTGCAAGAACTTATTCTCTCTGGAGAAGAGATGCTTAAGAGGGGATATGATTTCAATTTACAAATACCATACTGGTGACCCCACAATAGGGATAAAACTTTTTTGTGGAAGGGAATTTAATAAGACATGTGGCCACTCATTCTAAAAACTATTAGATAAGCACCTGAATGACCACAACATACAATGTAATACTGACATATAATCAAACACATAGGTTGGACTTGATGGACTTGTGTATTTTTTCAAATTCACCTACTATGTAACTATGTAACCATCAATAGAACTGTTTAGTAGCATTTGAGGGTCTCTAGCCAACAAGGCCTTTTTAACGAGGTTAAATAAACATAAGGAGCTGCACTCTCAAAATGACGTGTGACCTAATAATAGGTGCAAACAAACTTAGGCAGAGAGCATAGAGTTAACCATTGCTTGAAACACACTCTTGATGAGAAATCTTCCTCTGAAATCTGCTGAAAAGCAAACTTTTGAGAATGTTGATCTCCCAAGCCTATGCTAAGCTCAGTGGTTCTTACTGCTGACCTTTACTTCACAACAAAGAACAGCAGCTTAACACACCTTTTTTTTAGGGCTGGTATGACCATTAACATCGAGTGTGGATTTGAATGTTGGGCTCCTGACCACCTTCACAATCAACAGTCCATAGTGCCATATGGTTCGATTGGTCACCTGAGGTACCTGGAGGAGAAGGCCCTGGCTGGGTGTTAGCCACAAGCTTTAAAGCTCATGCAGCTGATAAGTGTGCACTCTCTGCGGTGGTGGATTCACTTTTGTCCGTCCTAAAGTCACAGGATGAAGTCACCATATTTTGTTGTTTGTTTTATTCACCTATTCTTCCACTGGAGGATTTTTCAAGATTTCCCCATTCATTGGAGGTCTTTTTATATGTCAGATGATTTGGACTTGTTTACATTTTATATAAGTTCCCGAACAGACTCCCGTGGCTTTCTGGGTCCCAACAGTTTGGACCCCCTTGAATTCGGCTTTAGCGAATCTTCACTTGCCTGCCTCTGCAACAGCTCATTGAGAGGTTTCACAATTTGTGAAAAGTTCTTAACAAACCTCCTGTAATAGGAACAGAATCCTAGAAATGACCTTAGGTCAGTGACAGTACTTGGTCAAGGCCAAGAGGTGACAGCTTCCAGCTTTTGTGGATCCTGTGGCTACTCCTCCAGCTGAGACTACGTGGCCCAAATAGGTAACTAAAGTCTGGTAAAATTGACACTTCTCCAATGACAGCTTCAGTCCCTCAGCATGGAGCCTCTGGAAGACTTTCTTGAGTCTCGCTTCGTGCTCCTCTAAGGTCTTGTCAAAAACAATGATGTCATCCAAGTACACAAGTACCTCTATCAAATTCATGTCGCCCACCGTATTCTCCATCAACCTCTGAAAGGTGGCTGGGGCCCCTGTCATCCCCTGTGGCATGCGATCAAACTCAAAGAACCCTAATGGACTGGTGAACATCGTCTTCTCTCAGTCATCGGGATGCATAGGTATCTGGTAGTATCCACTCATCAGATCCAACACTCTGAACTACTTGGCTCCAGACAGACACTGTATCCTCTATACGAGGGATGGTATACTGATCAGGAATTGTTCAGAGTTTTATAGTCAATACACATCTGAATGGACCCATTTTTCTTGCATGCTACCACAATGGGGGGAGGCATAAGGACTCCTGGACTCTTTGATGACTCCAGACTTTTTCAACTGCTCGCGCAGATCTTCAAGATCACTCAAAGGGATTTACCAAGCTCTATCTTGAAAAGGCCTGTCTTCACTCAGTCAAATTTGGTGTTGGGCACTTTTGGCACAGCCCACATCAAAATCATTCTTAGAGAACATCTTTTTACACCTGGCTAGCTGAGCTCTAACCCTTTCTTCCCACTGGGGAGACAAAGTGGGACACTGGACAAAAGGCTCTCTCCCAGGGTCCCTTGTGACCAGGTCATCCGCTGCCACTAGGGTGGCCACACTCACTCTCCCAATCACCATATGAGGTTTCATGCTCACCAGCTGACTGGTAACATTTTGAATACTGACAGGGATTCTTCCCCCACTTCCAATACCAGGGACCCGGCTTATCCCAGGACAGTTTGTCGGTGGCCTTCATGCATGTCCTTTCTCCAGGCTGCAATACTCTCTCTTGAGTATCAAGTCGCCACAGTCTTCCCACTCCTTAGGAGGGTGCCTTCTGTTCCTGCACTACACATTGGAAAGCATGCCTCAGCTGGAGGGTGCTCTTCACAGTGGCAATGGGGTGAGCAATCTTCTCATAAAGTTTGTATTAGTTCCTATCAACAAGGAATTTATTTCGTCCTGCACCGGGGGCCAAGGGCAAACAACGACCAATGTATCAAATGTTTCTGTTTCTGGCTTCTCGGCCAATGAAGGATCAAATGTTATCTTGATAGGAATATATCCATCATAAGAGAACTTTTGAGTGCCTATTACCCAAATCTCCAGCTCCTCTAGTTTGCACAAGGGGATATGCTTGTCATAAAAATCCCTATATAAAAGCGTCACCTGAGCTCCAGTATCTAGTAGCACTTGATTCCTTCCACTTGGAGCGAAACTATTGGGGAAGGCCCCACTATGTTCTTTGGCAGATTCCTTGTTTGTGATTCTATAGTCTGAGCCCTAACCAGCTTCTCAAAAGACTGAGGAATCTCTTTAACTGTTCAACTGGAAGGGTGTGCATTAATCTCCCGTGCCTGTCTTCCTTTCCCTTGGGACTCACTTTTTAGAAGCAGGCAAAGGAGGAGAGGGATGAGTGTAGGACTTTGGTTTCCGCTTCTTCTTTGCCTCCCTCTTGGGCTTGGAGCTCTGATTTACCCTGGGATGCTAAATTGGCTCCTTCACTGAGGTCCCCGTAAGTTTCCCCCTGGCTTCAAGAAGAGTATCTTCTGTAATGCTTTTAATACTTCTGTAAGCAACTGCAGGCTAAATACTGCTTTAGGACAATTAGCCTTGAAATGTCCAGCTTCCCCACATCCAAAACATCTCTTTCCCTTAGTTTGGGAAGGCTTTGACCCTCCTGGGTGAACTTCTTGCTCTTACATTTTCCCTTGAGTATCCGTTAATCACATCAAAGCATGATGCATCTGGGTTTGAGCCTGGGCAACTTGGATCACCAATGCTACTGGCCCTGATTCGCCAACTGGCTTCCTGTTGTCCGGACTGACAGTTCCTTCTTGTTCTGGTTCTATTTCACTGTCTTCATCCGAGAAACCAGCTTCAACCTGGACAACACGAGCAGACATTTTCTCTCTCTTTCCTCCACCAGCACTCAACTCTCTCATTCCCTGACTCTTCTCCAGCAAAGCCTCTTCCTCACGTACTACTCTAATCAATTCAGGGTAAGTTGGAACTGCCTGTCCTCTCTTCAGTAATAGTTTTAAAACGATGGGATGGTTGGGACGGGCCCCTTGGAAGACCCGATCGAGATGAGTTTGATCAGCATCTTTCGGGTCAATACCCTTCTTAAAGTAGATGTAAACCCACTCTCATCAATTATAAAGTAATGGCTTAGTGCTGAACTATAACGACATATATGCCACCTGCATGTATCCTTACCTTTCAAATATCTCCCCCTTCTCTATTTGGAGCCCCGAAAAACTTCAGATTCAGGGGGTGTTGTGCGGTGCTCAGTGGGTGGAGTCATGACATCAGCAGACTCCCCGTCCACCTCTACATTCCCCTTGGCTAGAGCGCGCACAGGAGAGGCGGAGCACGTTCTGGGCAAAAGCAGAGCACGCTTACGGCCCCCTGTCAGTCTTGCACACATACACATGGATGTTCAGTTACATCCAGTGTAAGCTCCCTGCATGGTTTTTCAGCTGACAGCCGCGAGAGGGAGAGAAGGAGAAGCAGCTGATGAAAACTCATGCAGGGAGATCAGTGCTCATAGCTGTCCCCCACTGCACTGATCATCCCGACTGTCTCCCTGTCTTCCTCCTCCTCCAGCGTCCGTGTTCTCCTCCAACACCCCCTTCATCTCTGGCCCTTTCCATGTCCTCCTCATCTGCCTGCTGTGTCTCCTTGTCCTTTTTCTCCACCCCCCTCATCCCCTGCAACCAGCTTCTCTCCTCTCCTCTCTTGCAGGCTGCGCAGGGGGGGAATCTGTCAGGATGGAGAGCGGAGGAAGGTCCCTTACTTTTCTGAATGGGACATAGAGAGCGCTCGTTACCACTCGCTATGTCATGTGATAACTGAGCAGAATAAACTGTGTGTTACTTTGCTTCAGTTTATGAATGGAGAGGAGCCGCTGAGCTTCATCTTCAGTGGTGAGAAAAGGACTGGGGAATCTGTGTCCCCTCTCCCTTTCTCTGTCTCAATGGGGAGATGTCAGGGGTCCAGAGCCCAAAGCCTCGCCCCCAGTTCCCGTCTCCAAAAAGGATTGTGAAAAAAATTAAGAACAAATTGAAATATTAAAAAAAAATACATACAAAAAAAAATTACTGATACCATCCACTGCCCCACTGACACCATCCACTGCCCCACTGACATCGTCCTCTGCCCTGCTGACATCGTCCACTGCCCCTCTGACATCATCCACTGCCTCACTGACACAGTCCACTGCCCCACTGACACCGTCCTCTGCCCCACTGACACCGTCCACTGCCCTACTGACACCGTCCTCTGCCCTACTGACACCATCCACTGCCCTACTGACACCATCCACTGCCCTACTGACACCATCCTCTGCCCCACTGACACCGTCCTCTGCCCACTGAACACCGTTCACTGCCCTACTGACACCGACCACTGACACCGACCACTGCCCCACTGACACCGACCACTGCCCCACTGACACCGTACACTGCCCCATACCCCCACCCCCTTCCCCAAAAGCACTGGGAAAAAATATATTTATAAAATAAAACCCAACCCCCAATCTTTGTGAAAAAAGTACAAAAATAAATTGTAAAAAAAAATTTAAAAAGTAAAATTGTAAAAAATAATAAAAATAAAAAAAATCTGACACTGTCCATTGCTCTACTGACACCATCCATTGGTCCCCAAAAAAGCATTTTGAAAAAAATAATTCTAAAAAATTTTATTGTAAAAAAAAAAAAATAAAAAATAAAGAACTAGTGACACTGTCCACTGTCCTACTGACACCATCCTGCACATAATACCCACCACTGTGCACTCTGCATTCCTCATCTGCCCATTATACCCACCTACATACACTCCATACTCCTCTCCTGCACATACTACCCACCTCCATACACTCCTCAACTGCACGAACTACCCACCACTGTACACTCTGCATTCCTCTCCTGCACATACTACCCACCTCCATACACTTCGCACTCCTCTCCTGCACATACTACCCAGCTCCATACACTCCGCACTCCTCTCCTGCACATACTACTCACCTCCATACACTCTGCACTCCTCTCCTTGCACATACTACCCACCTCCATACACTCTGCACTCCTCTCCTGCACATACTACCCACATCCATATGCTCCACACCCCTCTCCTGCATTTACTACCCACCGCTGTCCACTCTGCACTGTACATTCTCTATTTAACATTACACATCACACATTAACAATACCACGAAAGAGAGGAAGCGATGTACAGGAAGAGTATGGAGCAATACTCAGAAGATAGGAAGCGATGTGCAGGAGGAGTATGGAGTGATACTTAGAAGAGAGGAAGCAATGTGCAGGAGGTGTATGAAGTGATATTCAGAAGAGAGGAAGCAATGTGCAGGAGGAGTATGGAGCGATACTCAGAAGAGAGGAAGCGATGTACAGGAGGAGAAATGTAGTGTATACAGGATATATATATAGAGTCCCATGTTCCAATGTTTGGCCACCTGGACATCTCATGATTCCCCATCCCTATCCAAGTTTAATATCCCCTCAATAAAACAAAATTCATTTATTGTCTCTGAGGAGTGAAAAAGTATGTGCCTGGCTGGGCAGGATGACAGACGGACCATTATATTCAGCTACACAATTTAAGCCATGCCCACATTTCGCAGCTGCTGTATCATTTCCACACACTATCTGACCAACTCCCGAATCATGTCCGAACACTTTCTGACCAACTCCCGCATCATGTCCGCACACTCTCTGATCAATTCCCGTATCATGTCTGCACACTCTCTGATCAACTCCTGTATCATGTCCACACACTCTCTGACCAACTCCTGTGTCATGTAGATGGGTATGGGATATGACAGGATGGAGATGTTTGGGTCAAGACAGCGATGATTTGGGTAAAAGGTGGGGATGGAAAATACTTTGTGGTGCAGGCTGAAGAGGATGACTTCTTTATTCAGTGTGATGTTTGTACAAGAAAATATAGACTTGGTGTGAGCAGTCAGGTGACTCGGGTAGGGGCTTGGTGGGAGCAGTCAGGTGACATGGGTAGGGACTTGGTGGGAGCAGTCAGGTGACACGAGTAGGCTGTAAGCTTTGAGCTCATGCAGCCTTACTGGGTGTAATTATGAAAAGTGAGACATCTACCGCTCCCCCACATAACACATCCTGGTGATCAAAAAGAATGTTGCAACTGTGATCAGGTGACCTCAGACACATACTGCACCATAACAATAATCAGATCACTGGATATTCTCCTCTGCCCAGCTCTGAGTAGATACATCTCCTCTAAATCAAATCACTTGTCTATATAACTTCTACTGGCCGTCATGTGAGTTCACTGGACTTCCTTCCTCCTACCTGTCACTCACAGCACAGGGGAAAAACTGACTGGTATTTCTCTGTCTGTCCATTTTTATCTCACTGAAAAAATATAAGAGGATTGGTCAGAGCTGGATTAACTCTTCGTGGCAAGACTGGGCACAGATGACATGAAATCCAATACTGTAAAAGTTACAAGCCTTAATTAAAAAATGTATTTTGGGTTTACATCCACTTCAAGGATAATCTGGTGGAGCATTCTGTCTACTCGAGAAATATACTCTGAGAGTCTCTCCCCTCTTTGTTAGTGAGTAAGATTGAACTTGTACGAAAGATCCAAGATCGTCTCAACCCTAAATACAGCATACAAAGCTTCTATATAGTCCCTAGCGACACAAGCTTTCTTTCCCATTCTCAGATTATGGCCTACTTAGACTGCAGGGCCTTGAAGGCTCTCACTAAGTCACTGTCACTTCAAAGCTTCCTGAACACTACATCCCTCTACTGCCAGGATGGCCTGACTCATCAAGGTCTCAAACTCCTCCTCTCCAACTGGAGTTGACAAGAGTAGAAGAACCAGAGTCTCCAATACCCTTGGTTTACATTGCCGGAGCCATTCTTCACCAAGCTCTCAACTAGCAGGCTCAAATCTGTTAAGAACGAGGCAGGAGGAGCATTAGCCACATAGGAATCTACGCCAACCGATCCTGGGCTCCCCACACTGGCCTTTGGTGGCTGTGGCCCCTCAGTGGTCTCTTTTCTCACTTGCAGTGGTATCACCCAACAACTACCCCTTCTGCTAGGGGCACCTCTTCTTCCCAAAAACAGGCAGGTATCATTCCTGTCCATGTGTTTTCAAAATGGCATTTGTGTAATGCCTTCAAATGGGGAAAAGTGCAGGGATACTTCCTCATGCAATTCCTCCACCTTGTGATTACACCATAGATAAGAATGTACTCTTACCAGAGAGTATTGACCACCTATTACGGGGGTTAAATAGGGCTGATGTATCTCATATACTCCATCCACGGTCACTCTCCACACCGAAGGCAAGGGGGATCATTCTACTGTCACATGAAAAATTATACTCCTCTGTTCTCGGATTATGGTGTCTAGTGGTATGTGTCAGCAAAAAGATAAACGCCAATAGTGTAAAATCCTTTAAAAATGGGCTTTATTCCAGTAATGCATCAACATGCCATTACATATATAAAATCTTCCTCAGCCAGAATAATTGTTGGCTCAATATTAGTGCAAAGACAGGAATATTTGTCTAAAACCCGACGGGTTTCGTCGCAAAAGGACTTCTTCCGGTGTATAGGCATCTCTTCCTGTCCTCGCTATAAATATTTACAGTTGCTGTCCAAGCCTCACTCTCATCTTCTTTGCTCTGTGGCTCTCTGTTTTTACCACACCTCACTCTGATTAACCATAACGTCATCCAGAGAAAAGCCTCTTTCTGCCTGTGTGTGTCACTCACATACCAAACGGAGCACTCTCAGTTGGTTGATATTAACCAGTGGTGGAAATAGGAAGCCTGTGTCTTCCATCTTAAATTTATAACACTTCCGAGGAAAAAATATATATTAAGCTATCCAAGGTATGATTGTAGATAGAAGTGGACTTAGACAGTATCTTACCCAACATGCAAATGTAAACACTTGGCACAAATATTTACAAATACTAATACAATAATAAGAATTAAATATATAAAAATTCCAAAATTGGATGCAAAAGATTCTTAATATGTACAATTGCTCTAAAATAGCAGGTTTCATGATTTTTCCAAAAAAAAGTTCACATCCCAGTCTATGTGTAACCCAAAGGGAATTTAACTTTTTAAAAGAAAAATCCATTTGGTTTCAATTTAAGACAGTTCACTGACTTTTAGACTGCCTCTTCAGTGAGAGGTAAAACTTTCTATGCCTATAAAAAGCATTTCAGTTGGATCCCTATTATGTACCAAATCATAGTGTCTGGAGACACTATGGGGGTCATTTACTATAACTCCAGGAAGTACTGGGCACTATGGCAAATAATAGAGCCAATTTTAGCCAAATGGAAACAAAACGGCGAATTTGCGCATGAAAATCAGCGATAGAAGTGGAGAACAAACGTTTGAAAGTTCTAAATTGCCGCTAATTAGCGCTTCCGCGTATATACAAATGCTAATTCTTATCAAGTTGTTATATAGCAGTGTACTGTAGCCATGATCCATGTATGTGAAAGAAACATTTTTATGTGAGATGTGCTCTACCTCGTGTGCATCTATTGATGTATGTTGCAAGTAGTATTCCTATTTCTTTCCTTCTTTTGCTAACTAATGCAGTTATGAATGATTATTACATAGTAATGTCTGCTATTCTGTAAAGTTACATGTATTAAACATTTAGGTTACCTATTTGTTGTATGTTGTTTTTTATTTTTTAATTTAGGTGACTATAAAGCGGTAATTATTTATATTCATTCTTTAATCATACTACACTATTATGCAGGTCTCATACTTAGCACAATGGCTTAGTAGTCTGCTCAGATGTCTCCACAGCACTCACGGTACAAGTTCAAATACCAGCCAACCTACCATCCCCCAGCTGTGTTTATTTTTTCAGTGCACAAGCGAATTAAAATGAACAAACAAAAAAATGTAATCTGCCCATTAGTTAGTGAGTGGTGTTTGGAATTTCACACCATAATAGTATTGAATACTTACATATCATTGCATGCATTTGAAGAGTTAATATAATCAGCCAAATTTAAAGTGCATTGGCTAATTGGCATTCACCTATTTGCAGCATATGCTGCTTTGGCTAATTGGCTAATAGTCATTTGCTTTTTTTTCACCAATTCAATCTTTTAGTATTTCTCTGTGGGATTTGAACCCATGAGTTCTTCAAGGTAGAAGTGCTGACTGCTAGCCTATTGGGTGTAGCACAGTCATACATAGAAAATACATTCACTAGTGTTTGATGTTTCTTCTCCCCAAGCTGTCTCTCCTGCTGCCACCATCTTCCCCCGCTGATGTGTTCTTCAGCGCAGCCGGTTACCCACTAATAAAAAAAAAAGCCGCTCTTCTTGTGGCGGTCTTCTGTGGCCATCCGATAATGTCACCCGGAGAGTCCGCTCCATGGCTATGTAAGAGACGCCACACAGCGGGTGACAACACAGCAGAGGAAGACCACCATGGAAAAAGAGCAGCTTTTTTTTTATTAGCGGGTAACCAGCGGTGCGGAAGAAGACAGCAGATGGAGAACATGGCAGCGGCAGGAGAGACGGCTCTGGGAGAATACAGCTCGGGGAGAAGATGGAGGAGGGAGAGACAGCGTCTGGAGAAGATGGCCAAGGGAAGAAGACAGCTCGGAGCTATTTTACAATAAAGGACTTGTCAAAAACCGGCTATTGATTTTTTTTACATTTCACTGCTTTTTTTGGTGAATGGGTAGGGGTAAAATGTACCCTATACCTATTCACATAGGGGGCAGGATCTGGGAGCCGACTTTTTAAAGGGGGCTTCCAGATTCTGATAAACCCCCTGCCTGCAGACTGACAACCACCGACCAGGGTTGTCGGGAAGAGGCCCTTGTCCCCATCAACATGGGGAAAAGGTGCTTTGGGGCATGTGGCCTGGTAAGGTTCAGAAGGGGAGGGTGCTCACTCGTCCCCCCCTATCCTGACCTCCAGGCTGCATGCTCAGATAAGGGTCTGGTATGGATTTTGGGGGGCCCCACATCAAATTTATTTTACAATTTGGTGTGGGGTTCCCCTTAAAGTCCATACCGAAGGGCCTGGTATGTACTGGGGGGACCCTACGACATTTTTTTCCTTGAATTTTGGAATTCCATACCATAATATTATTGAATAAGTACATACCATTGCATGCATTTGAAGAGTTAAAATATGGAATAAAGCAAGCTGATGTGCTTTGGCTAATTATGCTTCTGAGTACAATGCACACTTCTAGGAGGTAATGCTGTCAGTGGGATTTGAATTCCCACTGGCTTGAACTTTTGGGGGCAGCAGGGTATACCGCTATGCTACAGAGCTGAGCACTTACCTACAGAGAAAATACATTTACTAATGTTTGATTCAATACAATAATGTTTTGCATTTCAGGCATTAATATTATAGTAACAACCATGCTCGTGCCGATGTGCCGATGTGGCATTGGCTAATAGGCGTTCGCCTCTTTTCAGCATACGCTGCTGAGTACAATGCAAGCTTTTAGTAGGTGATACCATCTGTGTGATTTTCAGCCATTTGAGCACAATTATATTGAGAACATATGTTTACTAGTGTTTGATGGTGGGACTACTTTATATTCTAGGTATAAAATAGTACTCAGCACAGTGACTTAGGCACCTTTCATACTTGTGCGACCTGAAAGTTGCGAGATTTTAATGCGACTTTAAGCAATGCCTGTGTAATCTTGAGGTCTATGGACGCAGGAGTCGCAGGGAAAGACACGCAACTTTCCCACGATTTTGCATCAGCAATTTTGCCGCAATTCCAGGGAATGCCTGTGTAAACTTGAGGTCTATGGACCTCAACTCGCATCAAAGTCAGACCAAAGTAGTACAGGGACTACGTTGAAGTCAGTGTTACTTGAAGTCGCACAGATATGAATGGTACACATTGAAAATCATGGGGTATGACTTGTCATACGACTCTGATGTCCAAAGTTGCACAAGTGTGACTCAGCCCGACCTTGTCAGCGATTTCAGAGACATCAGTGCACTTTCCTGCACAAATGTCTAGTGAAATCACATAGGTCCCAACTGTTCTCCTTTAAGAAGGTGTCCTATGCCTACCTACTTTTGCTAATAGGTGTCCCTTATACCCATCTCAAAAAGTTGGGAGGTAAGAAATCGCCCCCTGAAGTCGCCCAAAGTAGTGCAGGAACTACTTTTGGGAATTGTTGTGGCGTCGCACCAATTTGGACAGTTCCATTACCATCAATAGGCGCCGATTTTGCCTACAATTTGACATGTCAATTCAGACCTATGTGAACATGGGTGAAGTTGCATAGATATTAGAGCTGCACGGTTCTGGCCAAAATGAGAATCACAATTTTTTTGCTTAGAATAAAAAGATCACGATTCTCGTGACATAAAATCTTTCACATTATCCCACAAGAAATTGGGCTAACTTTTCTTTTTTTTTTTTAAATCATTAAAGTAATTTTTTCCAAAAAAAATTGCATTTGAAAGGCGCAAATACAGTGTGACATAAAATATTGTAACAACCACCATTTTATTCTCTAGGGTCTCTACTAAAAATATATATATAATGTTGGGGGGTTTTAAGTAATTTTCTAGCAAAAAAAAAATGATTTTAACCTGAAACCAACAAATGTCAGAAAAATGTTTAGTGTTTAAGTGGTTAAACTTTCCTCACTTACACAGAATTCTATTTAATTGACAAATTGTTACAAGGTTTCTAGTCAAGTTCACTGATAAAGAATGTTCTAATTCTTGGCAGACTTCCTGGTTTTTCGGCTGTGGCTTCAGAAGAGCAGAGAGAGTTCTTTGCAATAGCAAGAATCGTGAAACGCTTTTTTCAAGATCGTAAAGGGGAAAAAAATTACGATGACGATTAATCGTGCAGCTCTAATAAATATTAATGGAAATCAAGGGGGACAACTTTTCATGTGACTCTGAGGTCCAAAGCTCCATGAAAAGTCACCCAAGTGTGAAAGTAACCTAATGTGATTAATTGATAACACCTTTGAATAAGGCCCCATTTGCACTTGTGCGACCTTAAAATTGCACAGCTTTGTCATGACTTGAAGCAATGTCTGTGTAATCTTGTGGTGTATGGACCTCAAATTGCATCAGTCAAACCAAGGTAGTGCAGGGACGAATTTGCTACACTTTCAGGATGCACAAGTGACAATAGGGCCAAATTCAAAGGTGATATCCTTGAATCTCATTCACACTGCTGCGACCTGAAAGTCACACTATTTTGCTGCCACTTTGCCGCTGCAACTTGGCCCCAACTTCTGGGAATGCCTGTGTAATATTGTACCCGATATACCTCAAGTCACACCAAAGTAGTACAGGGACTACTTTGAAGTTGGTGCGACTTAGTAGCACAGATATGAATGGTTGTCATTGAGAATCATGGGGTACAACTTGCCATGCAACTCAGAGGTCCAAATTTGCTGGAAAATTCGCCCAGCTGTGAAACAAGTCATATATATTTTAATAAAAGGATCTCTCATTTATACTTGCATAGTCCTTACTGATTTACATCAGCAGAACAAATGCAGGAATTGATGTGTGCACATGGGACGGAAGCAAATGTGTGGTGATGCCAAACAAATCAATGAACCCCACCCACACCAAATCTAACTATGACATCCACCCCTGCATTGATTAAGTACAAGTACATATCCTACACTTACCCGGCCAATGAGCAGCGCCTCCTCTCTGCTAAAGAGACCTCGCCATGTCCACCTAGATTGAGATCCTGACCAGCACAAGAACTTCCGGGTGCATACAATGACTAATTTCCAGGTCAGAAGGTGAAACCACACTTTTGATTGCAGCTGCGAATATTTGATCTCAACCATGATTAGTATTTTTTTATTTTCAGATATACAAATCTGTATTTCTACATATATTTGAAGGTAAACTTAAGGGAGTTTGCTAAGAAATGGTGTCCCTAGGTTAGCAGCAGGTGAATTACAAAGGCAAAAGGCCCAGTTTGAGCCCTGGTTCACACTGACAGCAGGAGGAAAGCGTTCAGCTGAACTCCCACAATTTCATTCCTGCATGTCAGTCCCGACTGTGGGGGCAACATCAGAGACATCGTTGCAGGTTTCTGCACCAATATCAATACAAATCGCACTAATTAGAACAGTGCAATTGCCACAGATTTGACATGTCAAATCACACCAATGTGCACCAGAGCTGACACATTCAAACACTGCCTATTCACCAGCTGAATTCATTACCTGCAATTCTCCACAGCTGTTAATGATAAAGGTGGAATCTTTATATATAACTTGCAGTTGTGCAGAAGCCTAGGTTTACATTGGAGCGATTGGTCATGCGATTTCAGAGATCAAATCGCGTGACTCTTGGCAATGGCACTGGCACTGTTCCAATTGATGCAACATTTTTTTTGTGGCACCGCATCAATTTGCTAAAGTAGTTCCTGCACTACTTTTGCCGATTTCAGGTGCGACTTCAATAGACATTTGTGTATGAAGCCACCTGAAATCACGCTGACCTTGCTACTTTGAAATCATGCTACTTCAAGTGAAGTAGCACAATTTCAAAGTAGCATGTGAACCAGGGCAAAGAGATTAGTTTTTTGGTGCACAAATACATATTGAAATAAAATATAAAAGAGATATTGCACTTTCCCAAAACCACCACCCACAAAAACTAAAGAAAGAAAAGTAGAAGGAAAAAAAAAAACCCAACACACCACAACAAGAGCTCAATGTACTTTATTTTACCAGCAGAAAAAAAATAAATTTACATTTACTAGCTTCAAAAAAATTTGGACAGGATATATGGTACTACATTTAGCAACGGAATTTTAAGGGCCCTGCTCATAGGAGCTTACAATCTAAAATTAGACAAAACCTTAGAGTGGACACAGCTTTAATTTCAGTGTATAACGGGCAACACATCACATTATTATCTGAAAGATTATAGAAACATACTTAACAGTCATTCTTACAAAGCATTCCAACATAATATTGCAAAAGACTTATTCAAAACACCCACCACCAGCCCACAATCCACACATACATACATTGGTGACCATGTTCTGCTGGAAGCTGCATTTCGGTGTACACAATTAAACGAGATCAAAAACAGTAGGTCAGCAGATGCTTCCAAACGATGTTTGCATGATCAGACAGGAACAATACACACACAACATTGACAGCATGGCCACATAAACCCACTTTTGATTGAAAAAATGCACAAGAATTTCATCAAATCTCCCAATATCATTCCTTCTCCATCACAACAAAAAACCTGACCTTCTCAGGCCAAACGAACCCCCCTACTGCAGGCCTTTATATAAGAGAGGTTGTATTGTTAGCACACTGACACACCCAATAGAAGTACACGCCCACCAGTATCTTTCAATCTGTCTCTTCATGTATGTCTAAAGTGATTGCACCTGATGAGCAGGAACACATAATAGGATTTGCAATTGTGTTAGCCTTGGCTATGTGCATCAAATCTCCAACTACAGGACAAAGATCAAAGTCCATTTGCATCCACATAAACAAAGCAACAGTTTTCTAAGCATATGTACCTGTGCAGTGTAAACCCTAAAATTTGAAATGTCCAAGTCCCTGGGCATGATTAGTGCTAATAAACATTAACATCAGTCCCTGGCTGCAATGAGCTTCCAATATAAAGTCCAAAATTAACTTTCTTACATTAGAACCTATTTCGACAGGAGACAAATAAGATGCCAGCATGTCTTTAGATTGTGGTGAGAAACCCACACAGGGAGAACATATAAACTTCAACACAAGCATTAGCATGTTGGTGGAGGTGAACCAACATCCCAGGTGCTGCTAGACAGAACTGCTACCCACTTAGCCACCAGGTCAGACCCACACATGTTCTCTGCATCTCTGTGGTGTGAACTAGCCCTAAGTCCATAGCCATGCTCAGTGTCACAAGCAATATACAGTATATTGGCCTAAGTATTGGGATGCCTGCCTTTAAACACACATGAACTGTAATGGCATCCCAGTATTAGTATTGGGTTCAAAACTTATTTGGCCCACCCTTTGCAGCTATAACAGCTTCAACTCTTCTTGTCCACAAGGTTTAGGAGTGTGTCTATGGGAATGTTTGACCATTCTTCCAAGTGCATTTGTGAGGTCAGGCACTGAAGTTGGACAAGAAGGCCTGACCTACAGTCTCCTCTCTAATTTATCCCCAAGGTGTTCTGTTGTGTTGATGTCAGGACTCTGTGCAGGCCAGTCAAGTTCCTCCACCCCAAAATCACTCATCCATGTCTTTATGGACCTTGCTTTGTGCACTGGTCCAAATGATTTGGTGGAGGGGGATTATGGTGCGGGGTTGTTTTTCAGGGGTTGGGCTTGGCCTCTTAGTTTCAGATAAGGGAACTCTTAAGGCGTCAGCATACCAAGACAATTTGGACAATTTCATGCTCCCATCTTTGTGGGGACAGTTTGGGGAAAGCCCCTTCCTGTTCCAACATGACTGCACACCAGTACACAAAGCAAGGTCCATAAAGACATGGATAAGCAAGTTTGGGGTGGAGAAACTTGACTGGCCTGCACAGAGTCCTGGCCTCAACCCGATAGAACACCCTTTGGCTGAATTAGAGTAGAGACTGCAAGCCAGGCCTTCTCATCCAACATCAGTGCCTGGCCTCACAAATGCACTTCTGGAAGAATGATCAAACATTCCCATAGGCAGACTAAACCTTGTGGACAGCCTTCCCAGAAGCTGTTCTAGCTGCAAAGGGTGGGCCAAATCAAATTTTAACCCTACGGACTAAGACTGGGCTGCCATTAAAGTTCATGTGTGTGTAAAGGCAGGCGTCCCAATACTTTTGGCTATATAGTGTATCTGGAAAAGACTTACAATGGTGGTGGAACCCTCCTACAATTAGACATAGTTATAGGACCTGGGAAATGAGACAACTTCTCTACATGAAGTAACATGGTTGGGATTTGAACCCAGACCCTCAGAGATACTAAGCAGAAGTTCTAACCTCTAAGCCACAGAGCTGCCACGTGTGAGACCCTCCTACACATAAATACACATAAAAACACATAAATACTGCATTTCTATGGACATACAGGTGATGGAATTACATTACTCAAGAGTTATTCTACTTGATTTATTCTGTGATATTTGGTGTTTTTTTGTGGGTGAGAGTAGAATATTACCCTCAAATTTTTGGGAATTACATTTTGATTTCTGATGTTTGTACACATATCACATTTTTGGGCTCAAATTATGAATATTTGCAAATAATACAAAGCACAAAAAATTGTGATTCATTTTAAATTTTCATCAGCAATGGTATTGTTTGTGGATTGTAAAGACACCTGTGTGAGTTTGGGGTAAAGATGGTTGTGAGATGAAGAAAAACAAGTGAAAGTGACAGAGAAAAATATATTTTACCAAAACATCAAAACATTCCACATTGTAGCATTATTAAAATCAAAATATTTTAAGTAGAAGCAACAATGTTGCAAAGGAAAATGTATTTCACAGAAAGATACATTTCATCTCAACATTAAAAGGGTTTTTTTGTGAAAGTTAGAATTGTTCCATTAGAATCAGTGACTGAAACTTCATTTGGACTAAATTAGAGCAGATTTTAACTCCCAAAAAATGCTCTCTAATTAGCTCTCATTTTGGTATTTACTATACCTCCAGGTAAAAAAGACACTTGAGTTAAAATGAGAGTTATTTTCAGGTCTGAGCATGCTCAGTTGTGTTGGCACCTAGTTGTCCAAAACGGGGAATTTTTCACTTTTCAGACTTTTAAAGATATTTCAGTGTAGAAATCACTTTTTCACACAGTTTAAAAGCAGATAATCTTTAAATAATATACCGCATATTTCAGTACCATTTAGGCAATTATATCATGCTCTAAACATTATTTCCATGTGCAATTCTCTAGGTTTTAGCAGAGTAAGGGTTTGGGCTCTATTTAGTTTCAGGGAGCTATAGTAAATTCGATTTTGGGAGAATTTTCTCACCAGCGCTATAGTGAATACCGTTTTCACACGAATTACCGCTATTAGCGCTAATTCGCGCTAAATTGCCGCGAATTAGCGCTAAATTGCCGTGAATTCGCGCTAATTCGCGGCAATTTGCGCGAATTAGCGCCATAGCGCTATAGTAAATGACCCCCTATGATTTTTGTAGCCCTTACAAATATTGGCATATATGCTCATTGAGTCTAACGTTCAATACTGGGGTGGTGCGCCCAACATATTGTAACCCACACAAGCATTGAAGCATATATGCTACGTGTGTAGTCCTACAGGTGATGAATGATTTAATGGTGTAAGTTTTTGAAGTGACTTTAGAAGAAAAATCTGTCACCTTTCTTTTTTTGCAACCATTAAGGTTGCAAACTTGACAACCCCTACACTTGTAATATCCAGTAAGGTTATGGAATAGGGGATACCTAGAGGGGGGTCTAAAATATTGTGTGGGATCTTATCTTTCAGTGATGAACACCTCTAAAAATAACCTGCTGTTTAGGCGGAAGGAGGGGCACTAAAATTCTGTCATTCTGTAAGATATGCCAGTATTTCCCCAAAATGCGTTTGACAACCATAGGCTGAGTGGAAAAAGAGGTGATTAGGGAGAAGCTAGCCAAGTTATTTTCTCTTGCATTGTTATTCACCCTATCCCTCAGTCGTGGTTCTCTATCCATGGTCCTAACCTGGTCAAGTGTGGTCTCTAATGCAACAGGGTCATAATTCTTTTCAAGGCATCTGTTTTTTATTATCCCTGCTTCTTTATCAAAGTCATCAAGGATAGTACAGTGAATACAAAATGTATTTGCTTTAAAAAAATTTTAAAAAAAGAAAGAAAAATTTGTTGAAGTGCAGAATCTGGTTTAGGCCTAAAGAAAGGGATGTTCTCTGACCCTAAAACATGTTGGCCTTGTGCTAGTCTTTTATCTTACCGTGGAAAAAAAAAAACTATATCTGGACAATTAAGTGTAGTGCTTCAATCTCAGCTTTTTTTCAGTCACATGCCTATTTGTGTGAGCTAAAAAATGGCTACCTTCACGTGTTCAGCCTAATGAGATCTAAACCGTAAAATATACTGTTTTTCTTTGTTTATTTTTGTTTTTACAAACCTGCCTGTGTCATGAGCTGACCTAAAGTAATACATCAATAGACAATCCAAATAGAATGTTTAAAGTGTTCACCCATTAAACTGCAATCAAATGCCCCTTACCTTTCCTGTATATTTTATTTGCCACCCCCCCATTTTTTTTTTATTTTTTTTTTATAATTGTTAAACCTCTGCCTATAATGGTATAATGGAGAGACCTGTTCCAGTAAAACAGTACTTCAGCCATTAGTGGCCCTTGTGAAGTCGTTGTGTTATTGTATGTTTTGTTCATGTAAATAAAGCTCTTTCAATTGTCATGTTCAAGGCCCGAAGCAAGGCTCTAGGAAGGACATTTCAATAGGAATAGACTATTTTGATATTATTCTTTAAAAGGTTGATATATGTGTACATATCTATATTGTATATATGCTATGAAAATAGATTTTTGTTTTGTTTTTTTGTTTTTTCCTTTTTTTTGTGCAACACTACCTTTCTCCCTGTACTCCTGTTTTACAGTCAGTGTTTTAATGTTTATACTTTCTTGTTATTGCACATTTTAATACACTTTGCTGAATAAGACACAGCACAAATGCTTGTTAAACTGCAGTGCTGTCAGATTATTAAACGTGTCAGTGGGATGGTTGCTAACAGACCTGATATGCATGAAGGGCACCTTAAAAAAAATAATAATAAGGGTAGTACAGTTCCACCTCAAGCGAAGGAACTGTCCTTTGGGGACTCCTTCCAACCAGGGTCGATGGTGACAACTGAAATATACATATTCCGGTCCGTTGTTTTGAAAAACGAAGACGTTATTAAACTACCTTAATGGTCAGATCTAGAAAGTGATTCTCCCTTTGGCTCATCTCGTAGCTTAATTTAATGCCTCTATTATTCTGGTTCAAAGTGTTCATAAATTTTGGCAAGGAGGCAGAGTCACCCTTCCTTAGGAGGAGCGTGTCATCTATGCACAATGTAGGACAGAACTGTTCCTGTGGGCCAGATATATAGATGACATCCTCCTCCCATCTCGCCATGAACAAATTTGCCACACTAGGGGTGTGTTTAGCCCCTATAGCAACACCTCTACTTTGGAGGAAAAATCCTCCTCCAAACCAAAAGTAGTTGTGCGTAGCTGCATATTTCAATAAATCCATAATAAACTCTTTCTGAATCAAACGTAATGGTGAATCCTTATTAAGATAAGACATGCCAAGTTCGTGGGGGATATTGTTATATAGTGACACAACATCAGCTGTCAACAACCACCATCCCTCCTGAAAAGTACATTCCCCTATCAGGTTAATGGCAGATGTTGTGTCCTTAACATATGAGGGCATTTTTTTCACCAACGACTGCAAAACGTATCAATATATTTGCCCACCCGGGAAGTCACAGAGTCAATGCCACTGACTATAGGGCGTCCCGGGGGGCAAATGGAATTTTTTGAACCTTAGGAGGATAGTATATAATCGGTGTCCTTGGAGGTGAAGGAACAAAAAATGAAAATTCCTTTTTGTTTAAAATGCCCTGTGCATGACCTCTATTGACTAACTTCACCAACTCATTTTTATAAGAACATACAGGATCCCTCCTCAATGGGACATATGTTTCATGATCACTAATTATATTATTCATTTCTGTCACATAATTTTTTTTGTCCAACACAACGATGCTACCTCCTTTGTCCGCCGGCCTAACTATCAAATCCTTACGATCACACAGTTGTTGCAGTCCCCTTTCCAACTGATCCTGCATTTTAATGTTTCTCACTTTAACCTTATCCAGGTCTCTGAGAACCATGTCTTCAAACACCCTCACCGAGGAAGCCATTCCTCCTTACAAAAATGAGGCATTAGAAAGACAGGAAGATTGAATATCAGAAGATAAGTTGGACAAAAAGTATCTTTTAATGATGTTCATTTTTTAATGTACTTTTGTACATCCATAAATGTCTGGAATTTTTCCAGATGTTTAGTAGTAGCAAATTTTAAACCTTTGTCTAATATGGCTTTTTCTTCTTTCGAGAGAACCTGGGTGCCTAAAATATATATACTTTCACCTGTTACTTTCTTTTTCTTTTTCGCTTGTATTCACCTCCCCCCTCTGGTCCCTCTCCTTGTCCCCTTATTTCTTTGTAACCTTGTCCTTGTTGGGGAAAAACCCCATACTGGGAATGTCCAGCGTGTGAGCCTTGGAAGTATGAATTTCCTGGAAACCTTGGACCTGGTCCCTGATAATCGGGGTGGTTGTTTGGTCTCCCCGATGGGTGAGGGCGATATTGGTTCCCATATGTCTGGGGTCCTGGTCCCCCTAATGGCTTTGATTGATATTGGTTGTCATATGTCTGAGGCCCAGGTTCCCTCTGATGATAACCACACTGTTACCATATGCAAAAGTTACATGGCCCGTATGTTGTTGTTTGCGGGGACCTTCTCCACGTCCATGGTGATTGCCTCCTTGAGATTGATTATATCCATAATCATCTCTGCCTAGAGGGGCAAATCTATTATTAACTGGGACGCTGTAACTAGATGACTGGGTGGGCTCCCCTCTGTACTGAAAGGACTGTTCCTCTCCACTATCCCATGGTATGAAGGGGGGGAGAGTTTTTTAGATGGTAACCTATCACTTCTCGGAAGGTGATTTTTGAATTTGGCGTTAAATCTATTTCCAACCCCCAGTGTTCTTAAATTAGAGGTGTTTTCTTGAATATAAGGAGTCCAATTGGTCAAATGTGGAAATATATACAAAACAATTCAGCGCTGCCCTAAAAAAGGAAGACCAAGCAGCTAACACAACCAACAAGTTATAACAAGAGAAAAAAAGAAAAACAAGTGTAGCGCTGATAAATAAATGTCCAATATGAAAAACATATGGAAAAAATAGTTCAAATGTATAAAAAGTCATCCGTATGTATACAAATATGGAGTCTCCAACAGACTGAACACTTCAAGGAGATATACACGGCATCTGAGATAAAAGCAAACACACTACCACCTAGAGATGAAGAGGCTTACCGGATGGGATGGACCCAAAGGGCATACGCCGAATTAGGTCAGATAGGCTTGGGTGGTGAGTGGTTAGGAAACGATGCTTGTGGATTGACCCGCTTGATGCTGTATCCCTCTGAACGGTGGGAGCCGAAACCAGGGGAAGCAATATGGATGAAACAAACCAAGCGTTGTCGTGTCCCTCTGAGAACGGTGGTCCTTTACCTAACCGACAGTAGAGGGTCTTATCTCAGTGGATGGCTCATGGTAGGAGAGGAGCAGAATCTCAGTGCAGAACTGTATCTTTCCATTTGCATGTGAATCAAGCTTTGACTGTCATTTTGGCTGGTTAGCCTTTAGAAATGTTTAGTAATTGCAATCTACCAGCAGATACATATACGGTAGAGAAGTGCAAGCTTTTTCCATCCCATTCTTCTCACAGTCATGCCATTTTCTACTGATGGCATGGCATGACTGTGAGAAGAATGGGATGGAAAAAGCTTGCACTTCTCTACCGTATATGTATCTGCTGGTAGATTGCAATTACTAAACATTTCTAAAGGCTAACCAGCCAAAATGACAGTCAAAGCTTGATTCACATGCAAATGGAAAGATACAGTTCTGCACTGAGATTCTGCTCCTCTCCTACCATGAGCCACCCACTGAGATAAGACCCTCTACTGTCGGTTAGGTAAAGGACCACCGTTCTCAGAGGGACACGACAACGCTTGGTTTGTTTCATCCATGTTGCTTCCCCTGGTTTCGGCTCCCACTGTTCAGAGGGATACAGCATCAAGCGGGTCAATCCACAAGCATCGTTTCCTAACCACTCACCACCCAAGCCTATCTGACCTAATTCGGCGTATGCCCTTTGGGTCCATCCCATCCGGTAAGCCTCTTCATCTCTAGGTGGTAGTGTGTTTGCTTTTATCTCAGATGCCGTGTATATCTCGAAGTGTTCAGTCTGTTGGAGACTCCATATTTGTATACATACGGATGACTTTTTATACATTTGAACTATTTTTTCCATATGTTTTTCATATTGGACATTTATTTATCAGCGCTACACTTGTTTTTCTTTTTTTCAATTGGTCAAATGGCTCCTATGGTTGTTATCCACCCCTGGTGTGGGATTATCCGTACCTGCTTTTTTAAGTGCAATTTTGTTTTGACATTCAAAGACAATCCCTGTTTGGTAGTCTCCTTTATCCCAATTAAATTTTTTTTTCTTCTTAATTTTTTGTTCACTTTCTTCCTTTTCAAGGACTTTCTTAAGGTTGGTGGAACGCTCCTTGTATTCCTCACTATCTTTAAATGGGAGTAGCTTATATTTCATTTCTTTAATCTGGGTATCTAAATTGTACACTTTTTGTATAGCTTTATCTTTCAAAAATGTAAAAACCTAAACCTGCTTTGTTAAAATACTTAAACCTCCCATCGGAGGCTCCTGGGTACCATATTATCAGAAATGTACTGTTCAAAGAACGTTATGTCCCATTGGGCATGTATTTCATAGACCAAAAGATATTTCAATCTAACAAATAGACCCCCTATATCACTGTCATCTCCTTGAGAGATGACAAAGACCCCATCTGTGATCACTTTGTGAGAAGCTCTGTAGTCAAAGACATCCATCTTAAACAAATGTTAATACAACTTTAACACAGCTACAGTAAGGTAATCTCAAAATGATAAGTGAAAAATAGAAAAAAAAAGAAAAAACTGCGCTTGTGAAATACACCTAATAATAATATATATATGTAGCTGCACCACTGACGTGAGATATAATCACATAAACATAAATGAAAAACAAAAGTGTTGCGCTTAATACATAAGTAATGAAATAAACACAATCAGTCCATGTGTCTTCTAAATGGCATCAGTGTAATGCCTTCAAATGGTGAAACGTGCATACTTCTTCATTCAATACCTCCACCTTGTGATACGTACGATACTTCTTCATTCAATACCTCCACCTTGTGATTACACCACCACCATAGATAAGGATGTACTCTTACCAGAGAGTATTGACCACCTATTAAGGGGGTTAAATAGGGCTGATGTATCTCATATACTCCATCCTCGGTCACTCTCCACACCGAAGGCAAGGGGGATCATTCCATTGTCACATGAAAAACGATACTCCTCTGTCCTTGGATCATGGTGTCCTGTGGGATGTGTCAGCAAAAAGATAAACACAAATAGTGTAAAATCCCTTAAAAATGGGCTTTATTCCGGTAATGCATCAACATGTCATTACATATATAAAATCTTCCTCAGCCAGAACAATCATTGGCTCAATCTTAGTGTAAAGATAGGAATATTTGGCTAAAACCCAACCGGTTTCATTGCAAAAGGACTTCTTCCGGGCATAGGCAAGGAAGTACACATAAGAATTGAATGAGGATGTATCCCTGCACTTTTCACCATTTGAAGGCATTACACTGATTCAGTTTTTTTTTATTGTATTTTTATTAAATTTTTCAATGAAAAGATTACAGAACGTTTGAGTACAGGAATGAATCGAAGATTTAAAACACACAAAAAAAAAATGTCCACAAAGGCAGGACACAGAAGTGTACTGCACATCTTAATATAAAGAATGTACATCAACTTATAAGCATAGCAAAAACATATACAGAGGTCATACATGTAAGGCAAAGCGGATTTAGGGTATGTAAGTATGGTCAGGAAACTCCAAAGCATATCAATTTACTATATACCTGGGAAGAATGGGAGGCAGGGGAGTCTCTGTACGTAGAGTCAGTGAATGAAGCATAAAGATTGCAGGACTCGATGGACGGAAGTTGCGCCCCATATTCTGAACTATACCAAGACTACCAGGTTTTGTCAAACTGGGGTATAGTATCATGCACAATGGCCGTCATATATTCCATTCTGCGAGTCTCTGCAATAAGCTGAAGAAGTCTAGACCAGTGTTTCTCAACTCCAGTCCTCAAGGCGCACCAACAGGTCATGTTTTCAGGATTTCCCTCAGATGAAACGGCTGTGATAATTACTAAGGCAGTGAAACTGATCAAATCACCTGGGGAAAATAGTGGAAATCCTGAAAACATGACCTGTTGGTGCGCCTTGAGGACTGGAGTTGAGAAACACTGGTCTAGACCATGGTGGGGGGTCTCTTGACAGCAAGGAGGATGTAGGAAATTAGCCTATTGCTTTTTTTAGTAATACCTGAAAAAGGAAGGCCCAGAAAGTAATGTAGTGGGTCAAGCGGTAGAGATACCTCCACAACTTTCTGTATCAGCAACATCACTTCATGCCAAAAGGGCTGTATCAGAGCACATTGCCAAAAGATATGAAATATAGATCCCACCGCTTGCCCACATCATCAACAGTTAGCTGAGCTTGAAGGTTCATATTTATGGATGACTTCTGGGGTCTTATACAGTGCATGAGGATCTTATTGGATGTCTCCCTCTGTAGGACACATTAAGAGGACTTGAAAGTAGAGGACCAGATCCTATCCCACATCTGAGAGCTGATGGGCAGACATATCAGGCGGGCCCATCTTCTCATATACAAATGGGTGTCTTCGGTGAGGGGGGTTGACTCCTGGAGGATTTGGTATATGGAAGAGACTAAATGTAGTTGGCAAGGGCCCTGTGCATATATATATTCAAAGAGGGTGGGTTTTTCAAAAGTCAGAAGCGGAGCCTAAGAGTGAAAGAAGTGCCTAATTTGCAGATAAAAATTAAACTGGTGTAGAGGTATGTCAAACTTTTCGCGGAGAGATTCAAAAGTATGAAACCTGGATGAATTAAATAACACATTCGTAAGAGGAGAACACGGGGAAGAAAGAGAGAAGTTCTTGAGGCATTTACGCCATATGGTTATTGTGAAATTCATTGGTGCCGTACATTGAAGTCTAAAAATGGGGTCTATATAGGGCGAATGAGACCAAACTAAGGAGCATGGATGGACCGGATACAACACCCCCTTCTCAATGTCAGCCCAGTGACTAAAAGCCTATAAGCTGGACCAGGAGGCAATGGCCCTTAGGTGTGAGGCATAAAAGTATTTAGCAATATCCGGTGCCCCCAGGCCCCCATAGATCTCAAAGCAAGGACAACTGAACTTGCAATGCGATGTGCCTTACCATTCCAAATACATTTCTGAAAACTTCTCTGGATAGCCTTAAGTTGGGAAAGGGGGGATAGCAACCGGTAAGGTTTCAAAGTAGTATAAGAGCCTCGGCAGGATGGACATTTTCAGTACAATAATCCTGCCAAGGAGGGAGAGAGGATACCTAGTCCAGCTTTGTAGAGACTTATTGATATGTAGAAAGAGGAATAGGTGGAAGTAATAAGAATTCCCAGGTATTTAAAAGAGGTGGAGCACCACCTATAGGGGTAGGATTCCTTGAGTTGAGATAGAAGAGCCGGTGGTATGTGCATAGGAAGGGCTTCAGTTTTTGTAGTGTTTACCTTATAACTAGAAATGGCACCGAATGTGGACAGAAGTTTGTGTAGTGAGGGTAGGGACAACAACGGATTTGTGATAGTTAGCAGAATGTCATCCGCAAACAATGATAGCTTATACTCCCTTTGTCGTATCACCACCCCACGTATATCAGGATGAGTACGAATGGACTCGGCAAGAGGTTCCAAACACAGAATAAAAAGTAGTGGGGATAGGGGACACCCCTACCGAGTGCCATTAGTCATGGGAAGGCTAGGCGACAAAAAGGATGACATCTTGAGTCGTGACTTGTGAGTATAGGGCCTCTAAAGCTTTGAAAAAAGGGCCTTTTAATCTGTACACTCGCAGGGTGGAGAACATACAAGGCCAGCTTAACCTATCAAAGGCCTTTTGTGCATCCAGGCTCAGAATAAGAGCCTGGCCGGGGGATCTGTTCAATAGATCGTTCAAATTTATAGTGCGGCGAGTGTTGTCACCAGCGTGTCTATTTGAAACAAAACCCACTTGATCCCTGTTAATTTATGAATATGTTTGGAGAGTCTAGACGCTAGAATATTTGTGAATATTTTGTAATCTGAGTTTAGGAGAGCTATAGGTCTATAGTTATCTGGGACGGAAGGGTCTTTACCCAGTTTGTGGATAACTAAGATATATGAATGTGAAAACTGGGGATGCAGGGATTGTCCTTTGAGCAGAGTGCCATATAAAGTTAGCATGTGGGGAGATAAGATATCCAGGAAGGTCTTATAATAAAAGTAGGGCAGTCCATCTGGGCCTGGTGATTTATGAAGTGGGAGTTTCTTAATTGTATTTTGGAGTTCTTCTGCAGTTATAGCTGTGTTTAGATCGGTCAGGTCAGAGGTAGACAATTTTGGAAGTTTAAGAGCAGAAAAGAATTTATCAAATTTCGCTTGGGTAAAGTTAAAATGGTTATCAGGGGTAAGGCAGTTATACAACTGGCTATAGAAGCTGCCAAAAATTGGACATCTCCATGGGGCAATGTGTTCTAGACCCATCCGCCCCCAGGAGATAATCAGGAAAAGAGTTAAAGGGGCGTGGACACAGTTTATTAACCAGCATCCTGTGTGGCTTATTAGAGAATTCATAGAATTTTTGTTTCATCCAGAGTATGGATTTGGCCACCTTACCAAGGTGCAAGGACTTTATCTGTTCCCTGAGGGAGGTGAACCTACGCAATCTCAACACTGTGGGTTCGCGCAGCAGCCAGCACTCAGCTTTCTGCAGGGCATCCTTCAAGGACCGTAAAAGGACCGTAAAAGTCTGTTTCTGTCTTTTTTTATGCGGGAGCCGTCTGTGATACAGGCACCATGGAAGACCACCTTGTGCGCCTCCCACAGTGTGGAGAAATCTGAGACAGGCCCCAGATTGAATTGAAAAAAAAACTCCTTTAGGTCTGTGGCCAATTTTGTGCATAAAATCTCAGATTGTAAAAGATGGTCATTAAGGCGCCAGTGACATGTCTTGGTGGGGGTCTGAGATAACATAACATCCAATACAATAGGGGCATGGTCTGACCATGTGATGAAAAGTATGTCAGAATCTACAATGCAAGGTATGAGTGGGGCGGTGTTGGATAGCAACATGGTTTAATATCTTACTTCTGGTATTTCACTTCCTGTTTGACACAGCCAGGTAGGAATGAAACACATCAAAGCTTTGTGATCAGAAGAACAATGCCTTGGCTCAAGCCCACCTGCTGTGACATGTGCGAGTACAAGCTTCAAAGAGACCACTGCTGCAAAGATGTCTATTGAGATTTGACACAGGGCTGATAGAGACGCTGGCCCTGGGGGACAATAAAGCATGCCTCCTGGAGAATGGGCAGACATTTGAAATGATACCTCTATAAAAGGCAAATGGGGGTGGCTATGAGTGGGCGTGTATCTTTGAATGTAAGGGACATACAGGCTTTTGTTCCTTCTCTTGGTTGCTGAGAAGCCTGCTGTAAGGTCATCCCCTTTGCTATCTTGGGACCTTGCGCTGACCGAGGGCTTGGGCCTATATTCCATGAGGCCCAGACCCCTTTTACATCCAGAACCCTCAGAGGAAACCATGTGTGATAAGTATCTTTGATATTTCATTGTTGTTATATGTTGTAGAGATGTGCTGTTAGTATAGTGTGTTCTGATTGTAAGCTATGTAACATTGTAATACCTTTTTAGTACTTTTATGATAGTTTCCTAACTCCTTGGGAAATAAAATAAGATATTGTTTTACTAGCAGCACCGTGTGTTTGGTTTCTTAGCTAACCTGGTATTATTGTGATATTAACAATAGCATGTGCTCAGAGTTTAATAGGCCAACTAATGATAGGGACTAGACAAAATAATACGCAGATATAATATTAATAATTATATCGATTATTACATTTGGCACACCGGACTGTGAATTCTATTTTTACACAGGATCCACAAAAACCTAATGTATTTTTGTCTTGAGTCCCTGTACAAGATTGGCGCTGGCTTGCGAATTCTGAAAGTATATGTTAAACGTTTGTATCATTAATATGCTTTAGGCCTGTAACCAGCCAAAGGTGCTGGCGAGTAAAAGGGCTGATCACCCTTGGTTAGAGATTGACAGGAATTACCATACATCTTTGAGAAAAAAGTGGGAGAAATATAGATTATTTTAAATTTTAAATTTTTTACATTTTTTTTTTTTTTTACCCACGTGAGAGTGAAATAGCTTTGTTCCAATAGGAGATCAATGTGGCCTGCAACCTAACGGGAAGGCATTGATTGACAGTATGCCTTGTGTCTTAGAATGTGCCTTGCGTCTGGTAGGCTGTAGAACTACAAGTCACTGTTAGGTTTAAATGGCTTTGTAGCAGTTTTTTTTGTTTGTTTATCTTTGCATGGTAAGCAACTCTGGTAAAAGCAGGTTAGACCAGCTTTAGTGGGGGTAGGCTAATTAGCATATCAATGGATATTCCCCAGTAAGCATGTGGTAATCCTAAAAGCCACATAGAACCTACAGGACAGAAGTGCTCATATACAAGGCAGCCGATAATGCCACAGTAAGTGTGGTGGGTCTTTTCTATGGATATGCAAAAGTTTAATGATTTTGAATGATATCAGGTAAAAGTGGTAATGAATGAAAAATATTGAAGGCTAGAAGAGCTATTCAGTTTTTTTTTTCATGAGTTGTAAGAGATAATGATAATTACGTTTGGTGTGTTACTCAGTGCACTGTTGGAACGTTAGTACAAATAGAATTGTGTATTGTGTGGATTGTATGGTTGTGAAATGGAACTGGTGTATACATATGTTAAAAAGTACGCTTCTGCCAATTATCATTCATGTGCAGATGAACCTCTTAAAAGCCAGTGTAAGGTTCTATTGTCACAGTGTCAACAACATAATAGCAGATTGGATAAACAGTTAAAAAAGAAAGTTAAAAAAGAAAGGTTGGCAAATGAAATTGCAGTGTTACTCAGAATTAAATTTATATCTGAGCAAATGGAGGGGAAGTGGGAAGCAGAGAGGAGACGTCTCGGGGAGGACCTAGAGAAAATCAGTGAAAGCCTTATAAAGATTGCAACAGACTCCAGTAGTGAGATGGATGAATTGCGGACAAAAGCAGGCAATTTGTCAGGAACAAATATTGAACTACAAGAACAGCTTCAGAGGTGCAGCATGGACTGTGATATGAAGAGCAAACTTTTAGAGTCATTGCGAATAAAGTTGTCAGAGGTGGAAGAGTTGGCTATGTCTTTAGAAAGAAAGTTAGCAAATGCACACTCCCAGCTTCTTACTAAAGAGTAATGTATAGTATCGCTCAATGAGCACAAAGGAACATGCCAATTGGCCAATATCTGCACAGTCAATGAGGAGAGGGGCTGTGATGAAACACATTCTGCTATTGCACCCATAGCTTCGAAGCAGAATAACAGTTTGATTACAATCCAAGAGAGACTTATTTTGTGCCAGATTCTGGGTGAATTTAATGCCCTGGAATCACCAGTGAGTCTGTCCAATAAATTTGAGGCTCTAGTCCTTAAATTTCATTTGAGTAATGAGGATGCATGTTCTCTTCTGAGAGCATGGCTACCAGGACCTTTGGCAGGCCAGTTATTTGCACAGGTTAATGATAACTTAGCAGATGCAGAGGTACGGAGAAAAGAGTTGCAGCGTATTGTGGACAGTCATGATAATGGTATGAGTGATTTACAACGAATGAGATTTAGGAGAGGAGATGACCCAATTTTGTTCTGCAGTGAGTATCTTGCATTGTATACGAAAATGTTCAACTGTCCTGACTTATTGGAGGGTGATACAAGTTTCATATACTCAATGGCCAATAAGTGTTATGTAAGCTATCCCACTAGAATGGCTCTGAGGAATGCTAGATCCTACCAAAATTTTGTCAATATCCTGCGAGACTTCTGTCAAGAGTCCAGTGGTAGGGAATATGGGTCAAAGGCAGGTGTATCCGTAATAAGTAGAGGTACAGGAAGGCAGAGAGAGTTCAGACGTTCTAAATGGAATAGGCATGGGCATAGATTTTGCAAAGCCCTTAATATAGCTAGCATGGAGCAGGAAACCCCAGAATTACAGGGTGCACAGGCAGCCATAATGGGGTTATCATCCAAACATGCAAAAGCTGAATGTGCAATGGTGAAGGTACCCTCTGCACATGTGCAGTGCTCAGCAAAAATAGAAGTGGAGCATGCAGAAAAAACAGACGCTCTTATTGCTGCAAGTGATGTTGCTATAACAGAAATCAATGATGGAGATGTAAATAAAAATGCGATAACTGTGCTTGAAAGTGATTCAGGAGTTGAAACTTCTGATGACTCCTCAGATGATGAAAATATAAAGTATGGATATTCCAAGCATAGTAATCATAGTAATAATGTCCAGCAATGTGAGTTTCCAATGCCGTATGCTCAAGAAAGGGCCGATACAGAGGGACCAGCCCTCAAATGTTTTTTGTGTAAAAGGGGGGGTCACATCGCTAAGTATTGTTGCGCAGTGAATAATGATATCAAAAGAAGGTCGCAGTACCCCAAAACGACCCCAAGGCATTATGAAGTGTATTCTGCCCGATGGGGTAGCAACCCAAAGCATGGAGGCCATAGTAATCAAACCTATTTCCCTTTAAAGACCCAAATGCGGAGACTACAGACTGAAGATCGCCAATATGGGGAACAGTTACGTAGAGTCAAAATGGAGGTAGCTGCATGGTTATTCAAATGTAGCACTGGGGAAAACAATGTTAGCAGCACTTAGTGAGCTGCATGGATGCTCCTTGCCATATTTTATTTATATACGACCCTCACATCTAAACCTTATACATAGCAAATGTTCCCCTACATTACAATTAATGGGAAAAGGCTTGGGAGACTTAAAAAGTCAATTGTCATGATAATTATGTGTAATCACCGTCTTTGTGTTCCTTTTTCAGAGACCTTGGAAGAAGATAAAACTGGTTTGGATACTAATGTCTGTGTTTGTTTGCAAGTTCTTCAAAGAGAGAACAACAGTGGGCACATTTAGCAAAACGGGGGTTAGGTTATGGTACAGGCATAATCGATTATCAAATGGTACCATGAGCTCATTAATTAGTAATTGTTTGCAAACAATGAAAAAAATAAGATAAACAATGGTCAGGCATTAAGGGTTTCAAGTGTTACAAGTGAAGTTACAAATGTTGTGATGAGGTACAGATATTTTGTTTTTTGTTTTTCCCATTAACTAATTGTCTTTCAGATGGAAATGAGCACTTACTCTTCTCAGGAGGAAAATCCATGGATGTCTTTAGTTAAAAGATGAGTGTTTGTCATTGTCTTATGGTGGTTGTCTTGTCATGTTGTTTTTGTGTAATAATGGCCAGAATTTAAATTTTTTTTGTTAAGTTTTTTAATTTTTTATAATATTTTTGGTATTTGTTTAGTCATCCAGTTTATTTTTGTTTGTTCAGGTGGAGAAATTATTGTTTAGTCCACCTGAAAGGGGGGTAATTGGCCATTCCGTCAATTAGCAGCTGAATAGATGGTCCTGCAGCTGAATACATTTTGTTGATTTAAGACAAGAGTTGTTGGTAGAAGGCCATTCTAGCTTCTAGAGTTCGTTTTTTTTTTCCTCTTTGTTCTATGTTTATTCAGGTGGGAAAAGTTATAAGGTGTACGCTTTGTCCACCTGAAAGGGGGGTTGGTGCATAGGTCTGAAAGTACAGATAATGCATTGTCTTTTTAATGCTTAAAATTTTGAATTTTTGAGAGTCAACATTGACGTTCGTTTTGTTTTTAAATTGTTGATCATACCATGGGGATCCATTTTACAGTGGGTTTAGCCTAAAGAGGTCATGGTTGTTTTGATAGGTTGGTCAGAGTTGCAGAAACCAGGAACACTAAGTTCCTGGGTTCCAAGGAAGGAAATATAAGTAAACGTAGTAAGCGAGCAGGTATTATGGATAAGAATTTGATTCTGCTCTTGTGTTTCAATTCCAGAGTCCTGGTGGAGCGAGATTGGAGGGGTCTCTGGAACATGGATGACAGATGTTCATCTGGTTGGCAGTTTGATTGTGCTGTACCACACTGCAAATTTGTTCTGATAAGCATCAGGAGAGAAGGGACAAACAAAAAGATTCAGTTTAATACTTGTTTTTGCTTATGGACAATTTAGGGCTAATGCTGGATCTGAAGGACTTTGCCCATCAACGAGACTTGTGAAATTTGAAATTTTTACCGGAGTCTCTCCTGAGGAATGCAAACATGCTATTAATACATGTGCGATGGGTTGGAGGTTGGGGAAGGAATATACACATCCAATCTGTCAGAACCTGAAATGTAAAATATGTTTTTTTTTTTATTGAAGGAAGGAATTGAAAGAAGAAAAGGTTTTTAATGTATGACATGTATTGACGTAACAGAAGTAATATGGTGCAGGTACCCAGGAGACTGGCGCTTATACATAAAAAGGTGTCGGTTGGCCAGACTAGAGGTTGGCCAGGTGACACATCAATGGGGTGAAAATTTCCTTGTATGGGGGAGATACGCCTGGCTGATGTCTCACCTGAGAGGTTGAAACCCGGCACAGGGAAGGCCAGTGAATACACACAGGAGCATGCTCCGTTAGATAAAGGGAACAAACGCTGGCTACCAGGGTACATGCCTTCACCACATGGCGCTGCAACATCTCACAGTGGTTGATAAAAACCTATTACCCTATATGTGTTGAGTATACACTGAATCAAGTGCAATCATTGTACCAGTGACTTGCTCCCAGAGATGTGCGGACAAAGAATAAGGTTCATGCAGGGTGCGTATGTCTGAGGAGTAACCGGAAGAGGAGGGATGTATTCAGCACTATATTGGGGGAATAGGAGCTGGGATGGGTGTTGTTAATGGGGTGGACATCGGCCTCCTGAGGAACAAACTCGCAGCCATAGCTTCAGAGAATAAGCGGGGCTTTGTTACTCAGAGATTGGTGGCATCCTTAATAACATTCAACAAAGTCACATATATACCCAGGTTAAAGTGGCTCAAGATTTTGTCAACCATGTTGAGAGGTTGGTAGAGAATGTGATGGTATAGGACGGGAATCTGTCATTGGCTCTTGCGTGCACGAAGTGGCAGGTGGAAGTGTCAACCAGCATTGAGCTGATGGTACAGTCTCCATATGAGGGACAGAGGCCTTATGAGTTAGCATCACCGCTCAGTAAGACTTTGCCAAACACGTCGCTTACACTGATCCAAAGGGGTGGTCGAATGCCTGGATGGGCCATACCAGTTTGGATTGTGAAAGGTGTTATGCTGTATGATCTCAAGTACAGAAGTGCAGACTCGGTCTGTATATTTGGTGGCATTAATGGGCTTACTGACTGGGGATTCTATCTTCTTGCGTTTGAGGCTAATTGCCCACATATGACCAAAGAAGCTGGAGGATGGAGGCAGGTTGATACTTCCCTTGGTCAGAAGCATGACCATGATGTCCTTTGTATGCCAGGTCAATACATGGTGGTGAACAAAAAAAATGTTGGGAAGATATTTCATTCTGTATTCGGGATGGAAGGATCATTGCTGGGAAGGAAGCACCTGGGTATTATTTGGGACATAGACGAGTTTGTTTCCTTGTCCTAAAGAATGCCGATGTAACGTTAGTCATGGAACTAGATGGTTCTTTGAACCTAACCATAGGTAGAGGTGCATGGTATACCCTGGGCATGGTCTTTGAAACTCAGGCACAGGGATGGAATTGTGTGGGTTTTGTCATTGTTACAGATTTATATGTGTTGTTAAACTTGATATTTAAATAGAAGGGTCGCAAAGTTATCTATGCAAGCTGGGGAACGAAGTGACGGTAGGGTCTCTGCGTACAAGTTAGAGACTTTGCTGCCAAGTCAGAGCCCTGCAATACCGCTGACATGCCCGAAATCTGATGGGTCATAGGTATATATGTATATATTATGGTAATGGGTTGATTTATGTCATGGTATAGTGTGATAAAGGTATATTTTAAGCTAGTAATATGGGCAAAAGGCCCTCCTCGAGACTCTATATCTGAAAGCTGGTTAAGATGCTGCTCTGGATGTGTGCTGGTGAATGATGAGTGTATGGACACCCCTTGCCTGTTTTATACCCCTTCATGAAGATGTTAGAAAGAAGAAGATACAGAATGGTGACATGGGAGCTGTCACAGAAGAATGATGTTGGTGTGTCACCCAGTAGCAAAGCGGCACGTGTTGGGAAACATAGCACGTTGGGACCGTTATGGACTGTTCCACAGGAGCTGGTTCTGAGGCCTATGTTGAGAGTCGCAACATGCGTTAAGACATTTATGGACTGTTCCATAGGGGCTGTTTCTGCACATGTTGAAAACACAACACGTTAAGACAGTTAAAGACTGTTCTATAGGTACTGGCTTGGAAACACATGTTGGGGAGGAAACAGTTATGGACTGTTCAATAGGAGCCGTGTCTGAAGAAGGGTGGTATGCGCCCTTTAGGCGCAAAGCGGCATATGTTGGATAGCAACATGGTTTAATATCTTACTTCTGGTATTTCACTTCCTGTTTGACACAGCCAGGTAGGAATGAAACACATCAAAGCTTTGTGATCAGAAGAACAATGCCTTGGCTCAAGCCCACCTGCTGTGACATGTGCGAGTACAAGCTTCAAAGAGACCACTGCTGCAAAGATGTCTATTGAGATTTGACACAGGGCTGGTAGAGACGCTGGCCCTGGGGGACAATAAAGCATGCCTCCTGGAGAATGGGCAGACATTTGAAATGATACCTCTATAAAAGGCAAATGGGGGTGGCTACGAGTGGGCGTGTATCTTTGAATGTAAGGGACATACAGGCTTTTGTTCCTTCTCTTGGTTGCTGAGAAGCCTGCTGTAAGGTCATCCCCTTTGCTATCTTGGGACCTTGCTCTGACCGAGGGCTTGGGCCTATATTCCATGAGGCCCAGACCCCTTTTACATCCAGAACCCTCAGAGGAAACCATGTGTGATAAGTATCTTTGATATTTCATTGTTGTTATATGTTGTAGAGATGTGCTGTTAGTATAGTGTGTTCTGATTGTAAGCTATGTAACATTGTAATACCCTTTTAGTACTTTTATGATAGTTTCCTAACTCCTTGGGAAATAAAATAAGATATTGTTTTACTAGCAGCACCGTGTGTTTGGTTTCATAGCTAACCTGGTATTATTGTGATATTAACAATAGCATGTGCTCAGAGTTTAATAGGCCAACTAATGATAGGGACTAGACAAATTAATACGCAGATATAATATTAATAATTATATTGATTATTACAGGCGGAAATAAGAAAATGATCAAGGCAAGAGTACATTTTGGCTTGGGAGGTGATCCTCCGTGAGGGAACATCTCTAAATATGGCTTGTCTGTCTCTAGAGGGGGACATGATCAAGTTGAAGTCTCCTTTAACAATCATAAAGGGTTGAGAATGATAGTGAGGTGAGTCAAAAACCTTGTTGAGAAAATCAACTTGTCCAGTATTGAGAGCATATAAATTAACTAGGGTGAAAGAAGAGGTCATGTAGCCGCACTCCAGGATAAGTAAAAAGAAGGCTGTGGAACTTTGAGGTCCATGACCAAAAAGTCAAGGTTACCTCCATCCCTGCTTCTGGTAGGAAACTAAATGAAGGGTTGGGACTTTGAATGAAGCATGCACTATGAAAATAAATAATTATTTTTATCAAGTTTATTCCATATAATAATTAATAATAAAAACCAAACCAAACCTTCCTGAAGATCCCGAAGGCTGTATTGGACTCCATCTCTGGACACGATGAGACGAAAGGGGAATGCCCAGTAATACTGGACAATTGCATCCCTGGGCCTAGCTCCAGCCGATAGCTTTGGACCCAGAGAACGATGAGCCCTGTCCAGGCGCCAGTCCACGTACACCACCGAGGAAGCCAAGGTGTTGAAGAGCCCCAGGAGGTAGGGACGTAAGGCGGAGTCATCCACCTTTTCAGGGACAGCACGGAAATGTAGATTTTGTCTTCTTTCCCTGTTCTCTAAGTCCTCCTGCTGTAGCTGTAGCTGAGAGAGTGTTTATGGTTAGAGTTCTCATCTTCTATGGCCTGCACATAATTCACCATTTCATCAAATTTATGCTCCACCATGTCTGTACGTTCCCCAATTTGGGTAATTTCCCCCCTCAGTTCTGCAGATATTTTTCTCACAGCAGCCGAGATGGATTGGGTGATTTGCTGAAGAAGAAGCTGCATTTTAGCATCTAATTTGGCATCTAGGACAGCTGGGGTTAGAACTGCTGGTGTAGGAGAGGGTATGAGGCCTGGAGCCTGTATTGCAGCCTGTATTGCAAGGGGAGGGGCATTCCCGGCTTTCTCCGTCCCCAGATAAGGATCCATCCTTGCAAACGGATCAGTGGGGGAACCCGAGGCCGAGGATTAAGGCCTAGTAACATATCGATTCATGTTGGATCCCTGGCATTGCCCAAATAAAGGATTATAGCAGTGTCATTGCTGGCCAATCTTTCCCATGGGGTGCCTAAGGAAGAGTGCGAATGGTCAGGCTTACCCTCGATGCTTCTGGTCTCTAATTGCGCTCTGTGGAGGTCACGGAGAGCAGACGGAGCCTGGAGCTCACTCAGAAGACATCCGCCATGATCGAGAGCCGCGCATGTGCCCCACACTGATGCCATTTTAAAGACACATGGACTGATTGTGTTTATTTCATTACTTATGTATTAAGCGCAACAATTTTGTTTTTCCTTTATTTTTATGTGATTATATCTCACATCAGTGGTGCAGCTATATATACATTATTCAAATGTATTTCACAAGCACAGTTTTTTTATTTATTTCAGGTAACTCTTCCTGCCACTCCAACATCCCAAACATAATCCAGAGCGACATCCCCCTCCACATCCAAAATGTAGGCCCTCTGCCCTGGAACTAATTCTCTTACCCACTGTCGGATCTCCTTCTCAGTGCATTCACTTCCCGAGATCTCCATAACAGTGCTTCTCTCCACTTCAGCTCCTTATGCTCTCCCCCAGACAACTGCAGCAGCTGAGTCCATCTCTCTCTCATGTAGCGGCTATTGTCTGGACTGGCTAGGGCAGGCAGCAGAGAACATCCCAGACGAGCCCCCAAATGTAGCACTTCCCCCTTGGGGGGTTGCTTAGAATTTCATGTTCATCTGCACCACTCTGACCCTGTAAACTTTCCAGCCCTCCTGACACTCTAGGTTCAGACATGTATGAACCTTTAAAAATGCAGATACAATGCAGATTGATTAGCTCTCTCTGATTTTACTTGTTCAAAGGGAGAGTCATGGAACAGGGTATTAGTCAGAACTAGGAAAAAGTAGAGATTGTATTGGCTGGCGGATGCCCGCTCACCAACCTGAAGAACAGCATAGGAACTTCCTGAAGAGCGTTCCAAGTTGGTGCATCCTTCTGCAGTACGAGCGGAGATGACGGACCAGCTGCTGGGACCATGAGTTGTTTGATCTGGCTGGTTACAGCAATGCTGCGGTTATGCCCCTTGTGTAGAAAGCTACGCTGGAGCCGCCTAGGCCATAGCTGGGATAGCCATTTTGCCGCATGGTAGGCCGCAGTCCTCTCGCACAGCAGCAGAGGGGTGTTTACTTGATGGCTTCCTTGGTGAAGGTGTTTAAAGATGTGGTTCTCAAAGACCTGGATAAGGTTAAAGTGATAAATATTAAAAGGTAGGATCAGTTGGAAAGGGAACTGCAACAACTGTGTAATCATAAGGAATTGATAGTTAGGCCGGCGGACAAAGGAGGTGACATCGTTGTGTTGGACAAAAAAGATTATGTGACCAAAATGAATAATATACTTGGTGATCATGAAACATATGTCCCATTGAGGAGGGATCCTGTATGTTCTTATAAAAATGAGTTGGTGAAGCTAGTCAATATAGGTCATGCACAGGGCATTTTAAACAAAAATGAATTTTCATTTTTGGTTCCTTCATCTCCAAGGACAACGATTATCTACTATCTGCCTAAGGTTCATAAAAATCCCATTTGTCCCCTGGGGCACCTATAGTCAGTGGTATTGACTCTTTGAAGTCCTGGGTGAGCAAAAATATTGATAGGTTTTTGCAGCCGTTGGTGAAAAAAATGCCCTCATATGTTAAGGACACCAAATCTGTCATTAACCTGATAGGGGATTGTGCTTTTCAGGAGGGATGGTGGTTGTTGACAGCTGATGTTGCATCACTATATACCATTATCCCCCAGGAACTTGGCATATCTGCAGTGTCATATTATCTTGATAAGGATTCGCTATTAAGTTTGATTCAGAAAGAGTCTATTATGGATTTATTGAAATACGCAGCTACGCACAACTACTTTTGGTTTGGAGGAGGGTTCTTCCTCCAAAATAGGGGTGTTGCAATGGGGACTAAACACCCGCCCAGTGTGGCAAATTTTTTCATGGTGAGATGGGAGGAGGATGTCATATATGTCATCCTGTGGGCCAGATATATAGATGACATCCTCCTCCTATGGAGGTGTGACTCTACATCCTTGACAGAATTTATGAACACTTTGAACCAGAATAATAGAGTCATTAAATTAAGCTACGAGATGAGCCAAAGGGAGATTCACTTCTAGATCTGACCATTAAGGTAGATAAAGACCGTCTAATAACATCTTCATTTTTCAAAACAATGGGCCGCTTCATGGAAAAAACACTATACTCTTGTGCTAATAAGCGTCCTTTCCACCTTATGGTATAATGCATCATTAAACAACCCGCGCCTCCCGCATTTCCCCATATAAACAGACATTGTCACCATCCTGATGTTCTTAGCGCCATCGCTCGAACCAACTGACCTGAACCTCAGAGCAATCTTTATTCATATAACAAATAGAGCCTCATGGTTTCACAATCGACCAAGCACAGGCATTCTTTTCCACCCCCTGTCTCTGTATGGCTTCAAATCATGAACGCTGTCCCCGACCATAACAATTCAAAGACTCCCGTTTTCACCGTTGGCGTGAATCCTTATTCTGCATTGTTCAGAGAACAACGCATACCCAGATTATACTACCGATAGGGTGGATGGGAGATTATCTGCAGGTGCACGCCACGGCCCCCCCAAATGTGTTGATCAGGCACACAGGGGTGACACAAGCGTACACCCGCTAAACCGATAATGTCTTTGCAGAGCAAACACACCCAGACGATCGTTCTGTGCATCGCACAGGGCCCTTCACTGGCGGACATATCCCCACTCTGCAAACACAGCTGTGCAAAATGTAAGCACATTGTTTCCCTGGAAGCCCAGGTTCTGAATCTGGTGAAGCAACTGTCAGCACTGAGAAGTCCCTCCATACTAAAGGAGAGCCAGGAACGTACACGGCAGGTGCCGGCAGGGGCCAGCACAGAGGCGGGTGGAGACAAAGAGGTGCTGGCACTAGCAAAGAGTAGATGGGTGACAGTCAGGAGGGGTAGAGGGGGAAGTGCCAGGGAGGCCGATCCAGGACTGGAGCATCCCAATAAGTACGCTACTTTGAGTGACATTTGTGAAACCAGTCAGGGACCAGCACTGCTGGAGCTGAGGGACTCTCCTAGCTGCCAGGGGAAGAACTCCTCCAGTGAGAGTGGGGGGGCAGCAAAGGTTAAGGAAAGACAGATTTTGGTGGTAGGGGACTCAATTCTTAGAAGGACAGAGAGAGCAATCTGTAACCAAGACCTGAAGCGCCGAACAGTATGTTGTCTACCGGGCGCTCGGGTTCGGCACATCACGGATCTTGTGGATAGATTACTGGGAGGGGCTGGGGAAGACCCGGTTGTCATGGTGCACGTTGGCACCAATGACAAAATCAGAGGCAGATGGAGTGTCCTAAAGAACGATTTTAGGGACTTAGGAGCTAAATTGAGGAAAAGGACCTCCAAGGTAGTATTCTCAGGAATACTACTGGTACATCGAGCCACACCAGAAAGGAAGAGGGAGATTAGGGAAGTAAAAAAGTGGCTGAAGAGCTGGTGTAGTAAGGAGGGGTTTGGTTCCTGGAGGACTGGGCCGACTTCTCAGCCGGTAACCGGTACTATAGAAGGGACGGTCTGCACCTAAATGAGGAGGGTGCAGATCTGCTGGGAAGGAAGATGGCCAAAAAGTTAGAGGGGTTTTTAAACTAGGCGATGGGGGGGAGGGTCCAGAGGCAGAGATAGCCAGCGCGGAAGATATTCCAGAGGGTAGTATTGGGGGCATTAGTGGTAGGTTAACCAAAGCACAAAAACACAAGGTGAGTATAGTAGCAAGTCCTAGTTGCAATCTCAAAACACCCAATACGAAGACAATATGCGACCGGTCTAAACTATGTGGCATGTTCACCAATGCCAGGAGCATGGCGGACAAGATGGGTGAACTATAGATACTGTTGTACGAGGAGGATTTGGATTTTGTACGAATTTCAGAGACCTGGTTCAACAGCTCTCATGATTGGCTGGCAAACATTCAAGGGTATACCCTATACCGCAAGGATAGAGAGGGTAAAAAAGGGGGAGGGGTATGCCTATATATCAAGAATAATGTACAAGTGAATGTGAGAGATGACATCACTGAGGGAGCTAGAGAGGAGGTGGAATCCTTATGGGTAGAGCTCCAAAGGGATAAAGCTAAGGGGAAAATAATACTGGGAGTATGCTATAGGCCCCCTAACCTGAGGGAGGAAGCGGAGACGGATCTCCTATCACAAATTGGAGTAGCAGCAAGGATGGGAAGTGTTATCATAATGGGGGATTTTAATTATCCAGACATAGACTGGGCAGAGGGAACCGTGCATTCATTTAAGGCTCGCCAGTTCCTTAATGCCTTGCAGGACAATTTTATGGGTCAGATGGTAGATGCACCAACTAGAAAAAAAACCTTACTGGATCTACTGATTACCAACAATACAGACCTGATCGCGGATGTGGAAATGTGGGGCAATTTAGGTAACAGCGATCACAGGTCAATTAGTTTCAGTATAAATCACACAAATAGGAAACATAAAGGGAATACAAAGACACTGAATTTCAAAAGAGCCAACTTCCCTAAACTACAAACCTTGCTAAAAGGCATAAACTGGGATAAAATATTAGGAACAAAGAATACGGAGGATAGATGGGTTTGCTTTAAGAGCATATTAAATAAGGGCATTAGCCAATGTATCCCATTGGGTAATAAATTTAAAAGAGCAAACAAAAGTCCTGGATGGCTTAACTCCAATGTAAAAATGCATATAAAAGCAAAGGAGAAGGCCTTCAAAAAATACTCAGCATTCAGACTTTATAAAGAATGCAACAGGAAATGTAAAGGTGCAATTAGGACAGCTAAGATAGAACATGAAAGACACATAGCGGAGGAGAGCAAAAAAATCCCAAGAATTTCTTTAAGTATGTAAACAGTAAAAAAGGGAGGACAGACCATATTGGCCCCATAAAGAATGAGGAAGGACATCTGGTTACAAAGGATGGGGAGATGGCGAAGGTATTGAATTTATTCTTCTCCTCAGTCTTCACGAGTGAATCGGGGGGCTTCAGTAACCAAAACTGCAGTGTTTTTCCTCATGACACAACAAAGGAAACACCTCCATGGTTAACAGAGGACGGAATTAAAATTAGACTTGAGAAACTTAACATTAATAAATCACCGGGACCAGATGGCTTGCATCCGAGGGTACTTAGGGAACTCAGTCAAGTGATTGCCAGACCGTTGTTCCTAATTTTTATAGATAGTCTACTGACTGGAATGGTACCAGCTGATTGGAGAAAAGCCAATGTAGCACCTATATTTAAAAAGGGCCCAAAATACATCCCTGGGAATTACAGACCAGTTAGCCTAAAAACGATAGTATGTAAACTCTTGGAGGGGATGATAAGGGACTATATACAGGATTTTAGTAATACGAACGATATCATTAGCGGTAATCAGCATGGATTCATGAAGAATCGTTCTTGCCAAACCAATCTATTAACCTTCTATGAGGAGGTGAGTTGCCATCTAGATAAAGGAAGGCCTATAGACGTGGTGTATCTGGATTTTGCAAAAGCATTTGACACAGTTCCCCATAAACGTTTACTGTACAAAATATGGTGCGTTGACATGGATTGAAAACTGGCTACAAGGGCGAGTTCGGAGGGTGGTGATAAATGGGGAGTACTCAGAATGGTCAGGGGTGGGTAGTGGGGTTCCCCAGGGTTCTGTGCTGGGACCAATCCTATTTAATTTGTTCATAAACGATCTGGAGGATGGGATAAACAGTTCAATCTCTGTATTTGCAGATGATACTAAGCTTAGCAGAGCAATAACTTCTCCGCAGGATGTGGAAACCTTGCAAAAAGACCTGAACAAATTAATGGGGTGGGCGACTACATGGCAAATGAGGTTCAATGTAGAAAAATGTAAAATAATGCATTTAGGTGGCAAAAATATGAATGCAATCTATACACTGGGGGGAGAACCTCTGGGGGAATCTAGGATGGAAAAGGACCTGGGGGTCCTTGTAGATGATAGGCTCAGCAATGGCATGCAATGCCAAGCTGCTGCTAATAAAGCAAACAGAATATTGGCATGCATTAAAAGGGGGATCAACTCCAGAGATAAAACGATAATTCTCCTGCTCTACAAGACTCTGGTCTGGCCGCACCTAGAGTATGCGGTCCAGTTCTGGGCACCAGTCCTCAGGAAGGATGTACTGGAAATGGAGCGAGTACAAAGAAGGGCAACAAAGCTAATAAAGGGTCTGGAGGATCTTAGTTATGAGGAAAGGTTGCGAGCACTGAACTTATTCTCTCTGGAGAAGAGACGCTTGAGAGTGGATATGATTTCAATTTACAAATACCAGACTGGTGACCCCACAGTAGGGATAAAACTTTTTCGCAGAAGAGAGTTTACCAAGACTCGTGGCCACTCATTAAAATTAGAAGAAAAGAGGTTTAACCTTAAACTACGTAGAGGGTTCTTTACTGTAAGAGCGGCAAGGATGTGGAATTCCCTTCCACAGGCGGTGGTCTCAGCGGGGAGCATTGATAGCTTCAAGAAACTATTAGATAAGCACCTGAATGACCACAACATACAGGGATATACAATGCAATACTGACACATAATCACACACATAGGTTGGACTTGATGGACTTGTGTCTTTTTTCAACCTCACCTACTATGTAACACTTCTCTACATCCCCAAGGAGCTTTTCACCACCAGACGGATCTCAACCAGTGTCAGTCTGCCCCAGTCAGCTCTTTAGGGCTGCAGGAGAACTAACACTGGGAGACACTATGACAATACATATTAAATACATCTTCATAAAATTTCCACAACAACCAGAATGCGTATATTGCAAGGGACAGTTGTCACCATCGTCCCTGGTTGGAAAGAGTCCCCCCAGTCTATATACAGTGTTCTGTGAACTAGGATAAAGTAGAGATTGTATTGGCGGGCGGAAGAACAGCAGAGGAATCTCCTGAAGAGTGAACCAAGTCGGCAGTATGAGCGGAGATGCAGGACCAGCTGCTGGGACCATGAGTCATCTGATCTGGCTGGCTACAGCGATGCTTCAGCGATGCTACACTGGACCCACCTGAGCCGGAGCTGGGATCGCCATTTTGCCACATGGTAGGCCACAGTCCTCTCGCGCAGCAGCAGAGGGGTGTTAACGTGATGGAACCCGGGAAGCAAGAGGGCTTGGGCCTAGTCGGCTGACTCTTTTAAAGCCTCTCCCAGAGTTCCTTCTCTGGAGTAGATGGCATGCTGGGATGTGTAGTGCAGGGATACTTCTGCAGATCCAGGATGGCTGTTCAGGAGACTACAGCCCCCACACTGCTCTCTGCTGGGCTCAGAAAGATGATGTAAGTATTTCTGAACCCAACACTAGAGGAACACAGAGACAGTCCAAGAAACTAAGAAAGGAAAGGGAAGTCTGCAATGCCAGATAATTGTAGTCCACTGTCATCTACACAGGTCCTTTTTTTTCTTTTTTTTTCAAACAAACCTTATTTGAAGTGCACAAAAGTGACACTTCACTCATCTCACAGTATAGCAGCATGGTGTGCTGTGTTGCTGTACATTGACATGCAATCCTAACCAATGCACTGTGATAAAAAGCAGCATGTCTGAATTTTATTGCAGGTCCTTGCAGTGCAGCTATGGGCTGTATTTCAGGGTAAATAGGACAAATAGAAAACAATTGTGTGTTTCCTAGTGGTGAATGGTGTTGTTCCAGTGCAGAAAAATGCACTAGTGTGAAATGGCTCTCAAGAAGTTGGTCAAGAGCAATGATCTGCAGTTGATACTGGAGTGCATGTGGACAGAAAGTGGAAGAAAAGGGACCAAAGAATTTACCAGCATTAGATTGCAAAAAAGGATGAAAAAAAAACTGGTAAAATTAGTATATTATGAAAAAATATAATGGCAGAGATTTGGCAAATTTAAGGGAGTTGTAAAGGCAGAAGTTTTTTTTTTATCTTAATGCATATGCATTAAGATAAAGAACCTTCTGTGTGTAACAGCCTCCCCAGCACCCCCTAATTACTTACCTGTTCCACTTACCCATATCTCTCCAGTGATGTCCACGAGTGTCTTAGCCCTCCGGGACCCTCCTCCTGATTGGCTGAGACACTGCAGTGGCACCATTGGCTCCCAAGGCTGTCAATCAAAGTCAGTTAGCCAATCAGGGGAGAGAGGGGTCGGGGCTCCGTGTATGAATGGACACATGGAGCTGTTACTCAGCTTGGGTGCCCCCATAACAAGCTGCTGGCTGTGAGGGCACTAGACAGAGGGACCAGAGAAGAGGAGGATCCGGGTTGGTCTGTGCAAAAACAACGGCACAGAAGAGGTAGGTATAACATGTTTGTTTTTTTGGGTTTTTTTAAAACCAGATATTACAATCACTTCATTGCCATCCACTTAGGATTTAGCACTACTTTACCCATCCATGGCTAAGTGAGAGTGTCTGCACATAGTGCAACCCCCTAAGGCATTTAGAATTACTCAGGTACATTCCCTTCCAGCATTTCCATCTTTCTAAGCTCCGGTGTTAGATTTTTGTGACGATTATGTCAAGATAGTGGGCTCCATTTATGAAGCGGTATCAAGCACCTTAAGAAATGCAGTAAAATACCACTCAGTGTTTTTTGGCATTCACTAAAAAAACACTACTAAAATATCGCTGTTTATTTGATGAACTCATGTGGTATTTTAGTAGTGAAAGCCTGAGGTAATTTACCACTGGCAGTAGCCGGTGTCCTTAACAAGCACTGTAAATAGCTGGCTGTTAAGAAGTGGATGGCCGCCGACATCATTAACAACCATTAACTGTCATGGTTGTTAAGGATCGGGTCACCATTAAGTCCTTAACAACCGATGAGTCATCAGCTGTTAGGGTACCCCACTGACAGCTGAATGCAAAAAAAGAATTGCTGGCAACAAAAAATGAAGAAAATAAATGGTGTGGGGTCCCCTCCCAATCCATATCAGGCCCTTTGGGTCTGGTGAGAATTTTGAGAGGAATCCCATGCCCAAATTCTTTTAAAAAACGGTTCCGGGGTCCCTCCCAAAAGCCTTACTAGACCCTTATCTGAGCATGCAGCCCGGCAGGTCAGGAAAGGGAGAAGACAAGCGAGTTCCCCCCTCCTGAACCATACCAGGCCACATGCCTTCAACATGGGGGGGTGATTTGGGGCAGGAGGGCTCTGCCCCCCCAAGCACCTTGTGTATATGGTGATAGGAACAAGGGCCTCTTTCCCACAACCCTGACCAGTGGTTGTGGGGGTCTGCGGGCAGCTTATCAGAATCTAGACTCCCCTTTTAACAAGGGGGCCCCAAGATCCTGCCCCCCCCATGTGAATGAGCATGCAGTACATACAGGGCCATCTTTAATATTGATTGGACCCTGGGCAAACATTTTCTTAGCACCCCCCGATTCTGAGATATACATTAAATAGCAGGTAGACTCAAAATCAGTTTTCTGCAGCAGATCAGGCAACAATTGCGATTGGTTGCCAGAGCTTGCAGCATATTATTGCCACTCACTGACTGGTTTCTAGAAGCTAGAACACATTATTTCTGCTTGCTGATTGGTTGCTAGAGGTTACTGGAAATCCTTACCGCTCACTGCTTGGTTGCTAGAGGTTACTGCACATCATTACCACTCACTGATTGACTACTATAGGTTACTGCACATTATTACTGCTAACTGATTGGTTGCTAGAGGTTACTGCACATCATCATTGCTCACTGACTGGTTGCTAGAGATTATAGCAGATTATTACTGCTCACTGATTGGTTGCTAGAGGTTATGGCATATCATTACCCCTGCATCAAATTGTGAGTGTGGCTAAACTGCACTAACAGTGAAGCATTGTTATAAACCAGGATTTCAGGAGTGCCCCATATACAGACTGCAGGGTTCTGGAGAGCACTACATAGAGTACAGGGTTGAAGAGTGCGCTATGTACAAAGTGCATGGTTGAGGAGTGAGCTACATACAGAGTGCCGGGTTGAGCTACGTACAGAGTGCTCCTCGCTCTCCTCCCTCTCCCTCCTCTGCTCCCATATAGAGATGAGTAGAGCGGAGAGGGATCGGAGCGGCCGCCGACAGACAGAGGTGCGCTGTCACTTGTAAATACAGAAGCAGCGCTGACAGTAGTGACTAGTGAGTGACTACACTGACAGTAGTGACTAGTGAGCAGCTAACAAGTGGCAGAACTCTGGCAGGCAGCAATGTGGGCTCAATTGGCAGCTGCTTTAGCCCCCCCAACAGTGACTATGCCCTGGGCAGCTGCCCTATTTGCCCTGTGCTAAAGATGGCCCTGGGTACATAGTCCCCCTACGCATTCCAAAAAAAAAAGTATAGTGTAAAAAAAAGGCAGGAGGCAGTTTTTTTTTACAAGGCCTTATATATATATATATATATATATATATATATATATATATAAATATATATCAACTAACTGCAATGGTTTATTTGCATACATTTCAATAATTAATCTAAAGTAAAACTAAAAGCAAAACATTTTTTAATTTTGGATGGAGTGGGAGGAATTAGAATCTCTGTCAGGTTTTTATTGCTCTGCCCCTATCTGTTTGTCCAGGTTCTCATTGAAAGTGAAAGTCAAATAAAATTCCAAATTTGGGGTTGTCCCCTAAACAGTAACAAAGGGAAAATCTTCACTGGGAACACTAGCTATTGTGACCCTGGTGACAAACAAGGATGCCCTCATTTTGAAGACATTTCCACTCAATTCCTATTTTGGCTATGAGTCAGGAAGTGAAGGGAAATCTCTCTAATGGGATAAACATGTCAACAAAAACTATCAGGGGTTTTAACTCTCCCTTACTCTATCCATAAACAAAAAAATGCCTTTAGTTCTACTTTAAAGTGAATTTTTACAATTTTTAAAGTGCAACTGAAGTCTTGCTTTTTATACTTGTTTTGCAATCAGGCAGCATAACAAGAACAGATTGTGGCAATTCTTTATTTATTTTTTATGTGTTCATAATAAAAACTGTAAAAAGCTGGTCTATGTTGGCATGCTCAAGAGCTGGCTAGACTCCAGTGGTTTGTGTCTCTACTGGTCTAAACTAAACCTTCTAACAGTGATCCTGCTAAAAATGCTGACCGAGAACAATAAACATTGTTGATTGGAGTAATGTCCAGGGAATGTGTCTGACCACTGGAGGCTCACAGCAATGTGCTCTGTGTGAGAGTAGCAGTTCAGGTCCCCAGCATGCTGCTAACCCTAGGAAGCTTCTTACAGTTTATTCAGAAACGTATAATAAAAGCTATATATTTTTGCTTGTTTTACAGCCTCACTGCATCATATGCTATAGTTAATAGTCAGCCCCCAGCTACATCACTAACCTTGTGTCAAAATACCAACTAAATTTTTTGCTTTGTTTCTCCCAAGACCTCCTGCTCTCGAGCTCTCTTGTGACCTTCTCCCATGCTCGCCTCCAGGGTTTTTCCTAAGCCTATGCCATCCTATGGAACTCCCTACCCCAGTCTGTCCAGCTTTCTCCTACTCTGTCAACTTCTCTTCAGAGAAACCTATCCCGCCTCCTTAACAACTGTATTTCCACTATCTCCATCAGCCCATCCTCCACAGTTATTGCATTTTAGATTATAAACTCTAACAAGCAGGGTCATCTGATTCCTCCTGTATTGAATTGTATTGTAACTATACTGACTGCTCTCAGGTAGTAAAGTGCTGCACAAACTGTTGGCACTATATAAAACCTGAATAAAAAAAATAATAATGGGGGGAGGGGCGCATTCGTGGAGCCAGTGGAGACGGACATGTCCTGCTGAAGCTCCGTCTCTCTCAGGACTTAACAGCCAAATAACTATACAAATGCATACCGAAAGCCTTCTCAGGGACCCTTTTCACTCCCACTATGGAGTTAGGTGCCTCCCGTGCTAAAAATAAGGCAAAAATCATCAAAGAAGTTTAGCCCAGATCTGCCTCTAAAATGGTCCTCACACACAGGCTTATCTCATGCTGCTAAGCAGATGCAGCCACCTCAAGAAGATTATGATGAGTCTGACTGTGAATAGAGTGCCATTTCACAAGGGAAACAAATAGAATCCTTACATCCTAACATAATTAGACAAATTGAAAAAATGCTACAGAAAGCTTTGAGGCAGACATCTGACAATATAACAGTAAGTCTCACTAGAGAAATCCGTGAGCTGGGTCAGCGCACTTCTGACCTATAAATCAGAGTGGATGACATGGAAACACATGTACAATCCAATGTTAGTGAATTAGAGAATCTTAAGGGAGGGAAATATTATTCTGCAAACATGTTTAGGGGACTTTGAAAATAGAGCATGTCACTCTAATCTCCATATTTGTGAGATACCGGAAGCTATTGATGATCTTCAGTCTTCTCTAACTGCCCTTTTCCAAGAACTGCAACCGTCAATTCCAGTTGAGCGTTTAAAGATGGATAGGATGCACAGAGCTCTAGCACCGCGTAAATCCGAAGGTCCACCTCACGATACTATTGCAAAATATTTATTGCGAAAGAGCAACTCTTGGCCGCAGCTTGGGGAAAAGACTCTCTCATGTTTTAAGGACATTCCTATCAGCTTTTTGCTGATCTATCCCCAATTACAGTGGCTAAACAGCATGCATTGAAACCTTTTCTTTAAAATTTTACAGCAGCATCAGATCCCTTATCAATGGGGATTTCCGTTTTCTGTGTGCTTTACCTATCAGGGTACCAAATATGCCTGTCGATCCTCCAATGAACTAAAAAACACTTTACAAGACTTACATCTGATGGAAAGATCTTCAACAGGCCCAAAGCTGACGTACTGCATTCAATTCTCCACAAGCATCCTCCAACACCAAAACGACAGCGGTCGTCAAGGTTCTTCTAAGCGAGGTAATTTCAATTTCCCTGACAAAGATATTACAGATTCTATGGACTTGTCTTTCCCTCCTCTACTTGAAGTTTCTACTCCATAAAGGCTTTGCTTTTTTTCTTTTGACCACTTAGAAACAGCCATTTACATTATACTGTTCATACCTATTCGGTCTCCCGCTGATTGACAAGTTTTGATTTTTCCCTTTCAACCCAAGATATGTATACTGTGTTTTATCTATACACCTCCCTCTCCCTCTTTTCCCCCCCTTTTTTTGTCTACCAAGCCCACGTAGTCTTATACAACAATATTCTAAGTCATTTTTTTCTATTGTTACTGTTGGAAGTTTGTACGTATTGCAACTTATTGTGCTAATAAGCTAAATACTTCTTCAATAGTAACCCTATTAACTTAACTATATATATCTTTGAGAATATTCTAGAAATTATTTTAAATATAGAACTTCCAATAATTAGTATGTTTTTAACCTGTTTACCTATAAGACTATCTATCTTTCCAAAAATGGAAAACCTATGTTGAAAAATAATACCTCACTATCCATAGGGGTTATTATTTTTTTTTTTATATAGTTGTCCATTTTAGACTATTTTACTGAGTCATGCTACCCTAGGGTTACCTTCGGAAGTTTGTATTCATTCCATGTTTTCGCTACCAATAAGCTAAATACTCTTTTAATAGTCACCCTAATTACTTAAAGTGGAGTTCCACCAATTTTTTTTTTTAAAAGCCGACCTGTCCCTGGGCTCTCGGGTGGAGGCACCACCATTTTCAGTAAGGGAATCAGGAAGTGAAGCCTTGCGGCATCACAGCCTGGTTCCCTACTGCGCATGCGCAAGTTTCGCTGCATGATCCTACTGGTCTCTGCTGTCTTCTGGGACCTGTGTGTCTCCCAGAAGACAGCGGGAGGGATGGAGGAGGTGCTGGATATGGCATAGATAGCCGCGGATACTGCGGCTATCTATGCCCAGAAGTGGGAGCAAATACCTGGATTATACAGGTATCTGCTCCCACCTCCCCCCTGAAAGGTGCCAAATGTGTCATACCGGAGGGGGATTCCGAAAAGCGCAAGTTCCATTTTTGGGTGGAACTCCGTTTTAACTTGTTTCTATTTATCTTAAGAAACCCATTCTGGAAGTCCCTTCTTATCTCCTTTTTCTTGCTCATTATATTTTATCAGCAACCTTGGGTGTCCAAATTCTTCTCTTATTACATTTATAATTTTTGGTCGTTGTGATTTCCTGAGCTTGTCACTGCTCCCCCCATATTTTCTATCCTCAGATATTCCTCCAATCTGTTTTATATTTCCTTTTTGGAGGACCTCCTCGGATAGATACTAGGCCTCTGAGTTTGTGTTTTTCACGCACACAGTATGCCTCCTTTTAATTGCTATTTGTATAATTTATCTAAAGTTTCTTGTTTACATGACCTTTTTTCTCCGTCTCATAACTTTTTTCTTCTCCTCTACTGGTCCTTGCCTCTCCCTGGGGTATCTGTGATTACACAATCCATGAATTCTAAATAGAACTATATTTTCTTTAAGACCTATCTATGGCCCCCTTAAATATTCTAACATTAATGTACAAGGTCTGAATACCCCACAAAAGCAAACTAAAGGCTGAAGGCACAACATCAAAGTCAGAGGCCTTTCTGAATCTGTTGATCCTTCCCATCTCTTACAAGCTATCCTAGCCATCTTTAACAACTTGCTTGGAAGTCCCCTAGACACACCAATTGATCTGGAGCGCCTTCACCGAGCACTCCGCCCCAGAGGTAGAGATACTGACCCCCCAAGGGACGTTATAGGGTGTCTCGTAAACTTTAGGCTAAAAGATGAGATCCTGAGACAAGCCAGACTTAGGGGGTGAATTCTTTATCATGGCACTGAGATCAAGCTGTACCACGATCTCTCACAAATTACTTTACAAAAATGAAAAGACCTACGGCCGCTCCTAAACATTCTCAGAGAAAGAAAAATTCCATACAGGTGGAAATTTCCTTTCTGTTTTTCAGCAGGATCAGCTGGACGAATAGCACATTTGCGACATCCTGAAGACACACAGTCCTTCTGTGAAACCCTAGATATTCCCACAGTTGAGATACCAGACTGGAATCAAGACACACACTCTTCCATGCAGCAACAAGCCGAACCGATGGATGTCCACCAACCCAGATACCTCTTCATCCACAAAAGGTGCCGATCCTCCACATGATCCTCACCTACACCAGCTAATCTCAGATCTCCAGGAGGAGAAAGTGTCCCAGCCTCTCCAGCACACAGAAAAGCTAGAAGAGATTAGTTGAAGAAACACCTGACATACAGGAATCCACAGTATCCAAAGGTCATGGTTATATACTTTCCCCACACTGTGGCATATATAGTGAGTCTAAATGATCTTTTACAACCTTAATCCCTGTACCCCTATTATTATCTCTCCCACCTAATGACATGTACTGTACTATAATTCGATTCAATCTTACATGGAACTTTCCCCCATGTTTCTCCAATCCAGAACAAGTTTGATCCTTATATATTAATATCATACAAAACCTATAAAACTTTTCAAAGCACTTACAACCGTATACAAGCACCGGTACCTACAGCACCACCTCTAATGGCTATGAGCCACAAGACTCTCTAAGACTCTATGAAATACAAGCATTAACAACCTACATTTTCCAATGTCTGGTCCTACTCTATATTTATTTACAACCCCTCCCCCATCCTTCAGCATTATAGTAAGGTCCTAAGGTTTCAATTCAGATAAAGGTGTGGATCGTTTGTCTCACTCCAAACTTTTAGTCTTATCAAACTTGATCAAAAAGCCCCTTACAACTCTCCCTTACAATTTGGTCATCAGCATCTACCGAACATCACACCGACAGAACTTTGATCTGAATCACTCTAATTGAGCTCATAACCCACAACAGGTAACCACTGTCGTTTGAAGAGGGGAGAGACAGAGGATCCAAGCAAGCATCTACACATGCTCCCACGCATCATTACTTGGGACTATCTGACCGAAACCATCAAAAACAGGATTATTGCCTAGGGGGAAAAACCATAACACAGACTAAGATCTCTACTGTTCAGACACCCTCCATGCCTTACACCTCATGTCCACAGGTACAATCATTACTTCCCTCTTTCAACCCCACCACTATAGAAGAGGTTGCTAAATTACTTGTTAACGTCCATCTTACCACCTGCCCTCTGGATCCTGTTCCCTCTCAAATGCTACAGTCACCCTCTAGCTCTATTCTACACTCTCTAACCCGCATCTTCAATCTCTCCCTCTCTTCTGGCATCTTCCCGAATTCCTTTAAAAAAACATGCACTTGTCCGCCCTATACTTAAAAAGCCCTGGACCCATCCAATCTTAACAACTTACGCCCCATCTCCATGCTCCCCTTTTTATCCAAACTCCTTGAATGACTAGTCTACAACCGACTGAGCGTCCATCTTGCTGATAATAACCTTCTTGACCCCCTTCAGTCTGGATTTCATCCTCAACATTCCACAGAAACTGCTCTCCTAAAACTAACAAACGATCTACTAACGGCCAAAACTAAGGGACACTATTCTGTACTCCTACTTCTGGACCTCTCTGCTGCCTTCGATATGGTTAACCACCCCCTCCTCCTCAAAAAACTCCATGCCTTTGGTCTCTGTGACTGTACTCTTCGCTGGTTTTCTACCTACTTATTTAACCGCACCTTTAGCGTTACCTACAATTCTACTGTCTCCTCTCCTCTTCCTTTCTCTGTTGGGGTTCCCCAAGGTTCTGTTCTTGGACCTCTCTTATTTTCAATCTACACCTCCTCCCTGGGCCAGCTAATAGCCTCCCCCAGTTTCCAATACTATCTCTACGCTGACGACACTCAAATCTATTTCTGCTACCATCGAACCAATGTTCATTTCTGATCATCAGCCAATTACTGCAACATTACCAGTTCCAGAACATATGCAATTCACCAAAACTTGGAGACTAGATTCCTCGCTACTTGCTGACACATCTCGGACCTCCACAATCAATAAACATATCTCCAATTTTTTTGACACTAACAATACCCCTGACACCAATCCTCTGACCCAGTGGGAGGCACATAAATGTTTTATTAGGGGTATCTTCCTGAAAATGGCAGCTACGACTTAACCAAGAGTCCATAAATACCATCTTAGAAAAGATACAAAACCTTGAAAAGACGCACAAACTAACCAGAGCTCGAGGCACCCAAGCGGAACTTGATCAAGCTCGCTCCATCCTAAAGGAGGAATTATGGAAAAAAACAAAAGCTATTCTAGGAACATAGCATTAAAAGCGAAAAGCGTCTAGGCAAAGCCCTCCAAAACAAAAAAGCAAACTCTACAATATGATCTATGCGTGCACCAACAGGACAGTCATTATCCAAAAGCGACGTCATTGCTAACCACTTTACACTATACTATGTCGACCTATACAACCCAGTTTAAAGAATTGTATATAGAACGGCAATCTAATGCATTTTATAGTGCCACATCCAGTATTAAAGCTAAAAAACAAAACCCCTAATGGTGGACTTTTAAGGCACATGAAGAATAAAGTAGTATTTTAATACAAAAGTCGTTTATTAAATATAAAGTATAAAAGAGTATGAATCATACAACATATAACATAAGGAATGCATATATGACGTTTACATCAGTATACATACAACAATACAGAATACTCTTGCACCCAACCGCATTGAGCTGTTGGATGCTAGTTTGGGCTGTCAGGATTACAAAGGCTGCTTGTTGTAAAGTTACCATCAGCTATCTATATACCACAACCATCAATTGCCTGCTGACTCCCTAACGCCTATTTTCAGGACCTGCCATTTGACCCCAGTGAACCTTCAGAGATACTCTGCTCAGGTGTTTTTTTGGGGGGGACTAAGAGAGAGATTTTTTCTGTCTCTCTTTTTTATTATCATTACACTTCTGAACATCTTTTTTCTGTTTGGACATGGATGTAAAACGCCCTCTAAAATAATTACATTAAGAGCTCTTGGAGCCGAGAACTTTTCTGGCAAACCTGTACTGAATCTGTTGTTTTTAACTAGAATAACATGGAATGCTAATTCAGCAACTCACTATAAATACAATAGAAATTTCTCTTGCTATCATTCACCCCTGAGGAAGGAGATACGTGTACTCCGAAACGCGCTGGGTGCAAGAGTATTCTGTATTGTTGTATGTATACTGATGTAAACGTCATACATGCATTCCTTATGTTATATGTTGTATGATTCATACTCTTTTATACTTTATATTTAATAAACTACTTTTGTATTAAAATACTACTTTACTCTTCATGTGCCTTAAAAGTCCACCATTAGGGGGTTTTTTTTCAGCTTAAGGAATGGTTTCTGCCCCTTCCCCATATGCTCTGATGTCAAATTGAATCCTCTTTTACCACAAAAAAATCCCTAGTGGGATGGTTACACTGGCATCAATTAGGATGCCCTACCCCCTCCTATATCTCCCCGACCATGCCAGCATCAATTCAGGCCTGGCGGACATTAAATAACCTAAGCCCCCACTCTGAGGACCTCATAAGAGTGAATATCACAATAATATCCCTAGAGTATCTAATAGACAACTCCTCATTCACTAATTGGCATACAGCAGGCATCCACCACATAGACGATCTATACATAGCTGACACCCCCAAATCTTTTCCATGACTCCAAACTGAGTTTCACATTGCAAATAAAGATTTCTATCTCTACACTCGTACTATCCACTGTATATCTTGTTTACCCAAATCACCGTCTACTATCCCCTGTCGAGCATGGAACTATTACCACTCACCTCTGTCATCTAGGAAAGGTATCTCACTTTTCCTACAACCTACTTCAACAGAAAACTGACTTCATAAAAATTAATGCAATCAATCATTGGGAAACAGATCTGGGACATAACTTTTCAACCGTTCAATGGACACAGGCATGTAGAGCAACATATAAAGCGACATGTTGCTCCAAACTATGGTAACTCTCCCAAAAACTATTACTCAGAGGGTACTTAACACCAGATAGACTTTCCCACTTCAAAGGGAACCCCTCCAATAAATGCTGGAGGAACTGTGATCAAAAGGAAGACATACTCCACATATTCTGGGGATGCCCCAAAATCAAGCCTTTTTGGCATGCCATTGCGACCCTATTATCCACAATATCTCAAACCCAAATTACCATCACTCCGGGTTTAGCACTACTAAATCTAGGCATAGAATCCCTGCCACACACCACACAGCACATAACCATACACCTGCTCTTAGCTGCAAGACTCACCATAGCTAGACATTGAAAAACACCCACACCTCCCGCCTTACTAGAGACCATAGAATTGACTACCATTCACCACTCTTATGAACTTATGATGGCGGCCAGCAATGGGAAACTACAAGAAATTTAAAAAAAATGGTATCTGTGGGAATCCTGGAACCTAGACAACAATTAACCAACCTACAGCCCCGGTTTGTTCAAAAGTTTATTGTTCAAAAGTTTACTGATCTAGAATTTATGGATTTTAGCCGTGAGAATTATGATCCTTCATGAAGTTTAGTTTCCCCTCTACTCCATGTATACTTTTCCTATTGATATCAGATAAGGCAACATGTATAAAATAAAACTAATGTATGATGGGATGTGGCTTCTCCTCCCAAGACACAGCAAGTTCCCTAACGGGGTGTCTGGGAGTGATAACCGACTTCCCCCTTGACTAAAGCTTTACATCAGCTATGACTCCAAAGGTCTGTAAAGGTTATTTTTATCTGTTTATTTAACCAATATATCTTAAATATATATCTACTCCTAACCAATGTATCTTACCTATTGCAGGGGGCTGCACATACAGGTGGTTCTTCCAAAGAAGTGGGGTTCTGAAAATACCGTATATACTCGAGTATAAGTCGTTCCGAGTAAGTCGAGGCCCTAATTTACCACAAAAAAATGGGAAAAACGTATTGACCCGAGTATAAGATGAGGGTGAGAAATGCACAGCTACTGTAAGTGGAAAAGAGGGTCAACAATGCCCATTTGCAGCATCACTGTGCCCATTTGCAGCCATAGGTCCCCTGAACTTCAAACTTGATAGTTAAGGGTTCCTAGATGCCCCCTAGCTGCAGCCAAAATTTGGGGTCTCTGAACCCAAAGGGACCCGAAATGACATTGCTGCGGATGGACACAGTTGACCGAATTTGGGGCCACTTAGTGCTAAGAACCCCAAATTTGGTGTGCAAACCCAGTGGAACTGGCACCATAAAATATCCTAAGCTGGGGTTTCTAACACCAAGTGTCCCCGAGATACAGGGCCCCAAAAATCAGTTCAGAAAATGTCAAGCACTTTTCTGCAGCAGAGAATGACATTTTCCAAACCGGTTTTGGGGCCCCATATCTCAGGGCCACTTGGTGCTAGGAACCCCAGCTTTGGATATGTTATGCTACCAGTTCCACTGGGTTTGCACACCAAATGTAGGGTTCCTAGCACCAAGTGGCCCTGAGATATGGGGCCCCAAAGTCGGTTCAGAAAATGTCAAGCACTTTTCTGCAGCAGAGAATGACATTTTCCGAACTGATTTTGGGGCCCCCTATCTCGGGGCCACTTGGTGCTAGGAACTTCAGCTTTGGATATGTTGTGGTACCAGTTCCACTGGGTTTGAACACCAAATGTGGGGTTCCTAGCACCAAGTGGCCCTGAGATACGGGGCCCCAAATTCGGTTCGGAAAATGAAATTTTTTGCTACAGAAAAGTGCTTGACTCGAGTATAAGTCGAGGGGGGCACTTTTAGCACAAAAAAATGTGCTGAAAAATTCGACTTATACTCGAGTATATACGGTAAGTGACACTTCTGCTCTTGCAGCATCCATCTGAACATTTTCTTCTCTCTTCACAGGTAATCTGCGTTTATATTCCCATGTCCTGCAAACTGAAAATTGACTGACCGCTTATATACATTTTTGGTAATCTGCGTTTATATTCCCATGTCCTGCAAACTGAAAATTGACTGACCGCTTATATACATTTTTGGTAATCTGCGTTTATATTCCCATGTCCTGAAAACTGAAAATTGACTGACCGCTTATATACATTTTTGGTAATCTGCGTTTATATTCCCATGTCCTGCAAACTGAAAATTGACTGACCGCTTATCTACATTTTTGGTAATCTGCGTTTATATTCCCATGTCCTGCAAACTGAAAATTGACTGACCGCTTATATACATTTTTGGTAAATCTGTTTGTCACCGCTGTCTCAACTACATCTGTAGCCATGCTCACATTATTTCAATGTTTATTTAGCCATTAAGTCTTACCTAAATTATGGGTTTCCTTATCTTTACAATTTTGGCCTTTTAGTCCCCTTGCAGTTTGATTGTGGTGTGAAAGTTATGCCCTGCTTGCTGTGTTCCTAATATGCCCTCCTAATTGATTAATTGCCAGATCCCATCCACACCCAACACAGTATATAACAAGGCCTTCTTTACGGGGGAACATACAGGGGGCTGCACATACAGGGGGTTCTTCCAAAGAAGTGGGGTTCTGAAAATAAGTGACACTTCTGCTCTTGCACTTCAGCGATTTGCACAAAGCTAACCATAGCAGATTGCAGGTGATCTCATTTTCATATTATCTCACCTTCTCTGAAACATGCTCTCTTTACCTCTCCTCCTCCTCACAATTGCAGCCTCTCTCCTCAAGCTCTCTTTTCTACATCCCTCTGCTCCACCACACAATCTGTACATATCACCCTCACTTCTCCCCTCCCCCTACTACTGCACTCATCACCTCTTTCTAACTCTAAGCCCACTTGCTAACATACCCCCCAGGATACTAAAGCATGTCCCCTCATACAAATCATATTCTCATATTACCTCCCTCACTCTTCTGCTTCTCCTAATCGCTGGAGACATTTCCCAAAACCCTGGGCATCCCTTATTTAACTGTGCCCAACACACCCATCACCATCACCATCACCCTACACCCTCTGGCAGTAGTCGCAATCTACACAATTTAGTCTCCATTCCTCTTCTTTCCAACGCCAGCCTCCCTCTCTCCTGTGCCCTCTGGAACGCCCGCTCTGTCTGCAACAAACTCACTGCTGTTCATGACCTCTTTGTCACTAATTCCTTTAATCTACCTGCTCTCACCGAAACCTGGCTCCACGAATATGACACCCCTTCTCCTGCTTCCCTCTCCCAGGGTGGCCTTCACTGGACTCACTCCCCTAGGCCTAATGGACGCAAGGGAGGTGGAGTGGGATTCCTCCTATCCCCCCAGAGCACCTTCCAGGTTATTCACCCTCCTCCCTCTTTTTCCCTCTCATCATTCGAAGCCCACTGTATACGTCTATTCTCTCCTACTTCTCTAAGAATTGCTGTGATCTACCGGCCCCCTGGACCATTATCGACTTTCCTTGATGAGTTTTCTGCCTGGCTACCCCACTTTCTCTCTTTGGATATTCCCACAATCCTTCTCGGTGATTTCAACATCCCTGCTAATACAAACACTCCTGCTACTTCTAAACTTCTTAGTCTAACCTCTTCATTTGACCTGAAGCAATGGGTACAGGCTTCTACTCACTCTGATGGCAACACCCTTGACCTTGTATTCTCCTACCTATGCACTCCGTGCAACTTCTCAAACAATCCTTTTCCTCTCTCCGACCACCACCTTATTAGTTTCTCTCTCCCCCTGTCTACCACCTCCTTTCCCTCCAATCGCCTAACCATCACCCGTAGAAGCTTTCGCAACTTCAACTGCTGTCTCCTCTATTCTGCTACTGACCACCTCTATGACAAAATCTCTCCCCTGTCCTGCCCCAACCAAGCCATGTCCATCTACAATAAATCTCTGTCCTCCACCCTGGACAAGCTCGCTCCCCTTACTACACGCATAATCAGGCCTCGACCCCTACAACCCTGGCAAACAGATGACACTAAAACTCTCAAAAAACGTAGTCGCGCTCTTGAGCGTCTGTGGCACAAGACTAAGTCTCTCAAAGACTTCAACCAATACAAATCTGCCCTCCAAATATACTATTCTTTCCTCCACACTGCCAAGCAAACCTATTTTACAACTCTTATTAACACTTTCTCATCCAATCCCCATAAACTCTTCTCTAGCTTCAACTCTCTACTTTGTCCTCCACCACCTCCACCCACTGACTTACTCACTGCCCAGGAAATCGCTAATCACTTCAAAAACAAGATTGATACAATCCGTGATGAAATCTCCATTCTACAGGTATCTCCCCCAGCTAAGACCCCATGTCAACAGGTACAACTGACACTCCCCCTATTCAAATTTACTACTACAGATGAAGTTGCTAAACTCCTTTCTATCGCCCATCTAACCACCTGTCCCCTGGACCCTATTCCCTCTCAAATGCTACGGTCACCCTCTGACCCCATCCTACACTCTGTAACCCACATCTTCAATCTCTCCCTCACCTCTGGCATCTTCCCTGATGCTCTAAAACATGCACTAGTCACCCCCATACTCAAAAAGCCATCCTTGGACCCCACCAATCTTAACAACCTACGCCCAATCTCCTTGCTCCCCTTTTCCTCTAAACTCCTTGAACGCCTGGTTTACAACCAACTGAGTGATCACCTCATTAAAAACAACCTTCTTGATCCCCTTCGATCTGGATTTCGCCCTCAACACTCCACAGAAACTGCTCTTTTAAAACTCACAAATGACCTACTAACTGCAAAAACCAACGGACACTATTCTGTACTCCTACTTCTGGATCTTTCAGCTGCCTTTGACACGGTTGACCACCCCCTCCTCCTCAAAAAACTTTTCTCCCTCGGTCTCCATGACTGTGCTCTTCAGTGGCTCTCATCCTACCTATCCCAACGCACCTTCAGTGTCACTTACAATTCTACTTCCTCCACTCCTCTTCCCTTCTCTGTCGGGGTCCCCCAAGGTTCTGTTCTTGGACCTCTTTTATTTTCAATCTACACCTCTTCCCTGGGTCAGCTGATAGCCTCTCACGGTTTTCAATATCATTTCTATGCTGATGACACACTAATCTATCTCTCCACCCCTCAACTCACTCCATCAGTCTCCTCACGCATCACTAACTTACTAACCGACATATCTGTATGGATGTCACACCACTTCCTCAAACTCAACTTGTCCAAAACCGAGCTTATAATATTTCCTCCCCCACGTTCCTCTTCCCCCGACTTATCTGTCAAGAGCAATGGCAAAACCATCCACCCGTCCCCACATGTCAGGGTACTAGGCGTTATCCTGGATTCTGAACTCTCCTTTCAGCCCCACATCCAATCACTTTCCAAAGCTTGCCGCCTCAACCTCCGCAACATCTCTAAACTACGTCCCTTCCTAACCAATGAAACCACAAAGCTCCTGATTCACTCCCTGGTTATCTCTCGCCTTGACTACTGCAACTCACTCCTCATTGGCTTACCTTTAAATAGACTATCCCCCTTCAGTCCATCATGAATGCTGCTGCCAGACTCATCCACCTTACAAACCGCTCAGTGTCTGCTATCCCTCTCTGCCAATCCCTCCATTGGCTACCACTCGCCCAATAAATTAAATTCAAAATACTAACAATAAGTTACAAAGCCATTCACAACTCTGCCCCCAGCTACATCACTAACCTAGTCTGAAAATACCAACCTAATCGCCCTCTCCGTTCCTCCCAAAATCTCCTGCTCTCTAGCTCCCTCATCACCTCCTCCCATATCCTCCTCCAGGACTTCTCCCGAGCCTCGCCCATCCTCTGGAATTCCCTACCCCAATCTGTCAGACTGTCTCCAACTTTATCCACTTTTAGGCGATCCCTGAAAACATTCCTCTTCAGAGAAGCCTATCCTGCCTCCATCTAACAACTGCACTATTTTCTCCATTAGCTCATCCCCCACAGGTATTACCCTTTGTATAACTTGACCCTCCCTCCTAGATTGTAAGCTCTAACGAGCAGGGCCCTCTGATTCCTCCTGTATTGAATTGAATTGTATTGTACTTGAACTGTCTGCCCTAATGTTGTAAAGCGCTGCGTAAACTGTCGGCGCTATATAAATCCTGTATAATAGTAATAATATTGCAACGTAATGTACGACAAACAATATACGCAATGTTTCTTCATACATTTATAAAACCAATAAAAATTATTAAAAAGAAAAATGGTACCCAGCAAGGTTGCCCTTTATCTCCCCTATTGTTTAACCTCACCCTCGAACCATTTTTACGGCGTCTAAGTGAAAATGCAAATATTAGAGGAATTACTGTGGATTATAAGCAATATAAGTTAGCTGCCTTCGCAGACGATATTCTATTATTCCTCTCAGAACTCCACATAACTTTACCCAATCTTCTAAAATAATTCAAATTGTTCCAATACATAGCACACTTTAAAATCAACTTCACTAAAGCTCACGCTCTCAACATAACACTAACACCATCCCAAATCCTAACATTTAAACAAAACTTCCCATTTACCTGGCAAGTAGGGATGAGCTTCGAGTTCGAGTTGAACTCATGTTCGACTCGAACATTGGCTGTTTGCAAGTTTGCCGAACAGCGAACAATTTGGGGTGTTCGCGGCAAATTTGAATGCCGCGGAACACCCTTTAAAAGTCTATGGGAGAAATCAAAAGTGCTAATTTTAAAGGCTTATATGCAAGTTATTGTCATAAAAAGTGTTTGGGGACCCGGGTCCTGCCCCAGGGGACATGGATCAATACAAAAAAACATTTTAAAAACGGCCGTTTTTTCAGGAGCAGTGATTTTAATAATGCTTAAAGAGAAACAATAAAAGTGTAATATCCCTTTAAATTTCGTACCTGGGGGGTGTCTATAGTATGCCTGTAAAGGGGCGCATGTTTCCTGTGTTTAGAACAGTCTGACAGCAAAATGACATTTCGAAGGAAAAAACCCATTTAAAACTACTCGCGGCTATTGCATTGCCGACAATACACATAGAAGTTCATTGATAAAAACGGCATGGGAATTCCCCACAGGGGAACCCCGAACCAAAATTTTTTTAAAAAAACGACGTGGGAGTCCCCCTAAATTCCATACCAGGCCCTTCAGGTCTGGTATGGATATTAAGGGGAACCCCGGCCAAAATGTAAAAAAAATGATGTGGGGTTCCCCCTAAATTCCATACCAGACCCTTCAGGTCTGGTATGGATTTTAAGGGGAACCCCACGCCAAAAAAAAAAAAACGGTGTGGGGTCCCCCCAAAAATCCATACCAGACCCTTATCCGAGCATTCAACCTGGCAGGCCGCAGGAAAAGAGGGGGGGACGAGAGTGCGGCCCCCCTCCTGAACCGTACCAGGCCACATGCCCTCAACATTGGGAGGGTGCTTTGGGGTAGCCCCCCAAAACACCTTGTCCCCATGTTGATGAGGACAAGGGCCTCATCCCCACAACCCTGGCCGGTGGTTGTGGGGGTCTGCGGGCGGGGGGCTTATCGGAATCTGGGAGCCCCCTTTAACAAGAGGACCCCCAGATCCCGACCCCCCCTGTGTGAAATGGTAAGGGGGTACTTACCCCTACCATTTCACTAAAAAACTGTCAAAAATTTTAAAAATGACAAGAGACAGTTTTTGACAATTCCTTTATTTAAATGCTTCTTCTTTCTTCTATCTTCCTTCATCTTCTTCTTCTTCTGGTTCTTCTGGTTCTTCCTCCGGCATTCTCATCCAGCATCTCCTCAGCGGTGTCTTCTATCTTCTTCTCCTCGGCCGCTCCGCACCCATGGCATGGGGGGAGGCTCCCGCTCTTCTCTTCATCTTCTTCTTCATCTTCTTCTCTTCTTCCTTCTTCTCTTCTTCTCTTCTTCATTTTCTTCTCCGGGCCGCTCCGCATCCATGCTGGCATGGAGGGAGGCTCCCGCTGTGTGACAGCATCTCCTCATCTGACGGTTCTTAAATAATGGGGGGTGGGGTCACCCGGTGACCCTGCCCCCTCTGACGCATGGGACATGACGGGACTTCCCTGTGGCATTCCGCGTGACTTCACAGGGAAGTCCCGTCAAGTCACCGTGCGTCAGAGGGGGCCGGGGTCACTGGGCTGCCCCGCCCCCCGTTATTTAGGAACTGTCAGACGAGGAGATGCCGTCACACAGCGGGAGCCTCCCTCCATGCCAGCATGAGTGTGGAGCAGCCCGGAGAAGAAAATGAAGAAGAGAAGAAGAGAAGAAAAGAAAAAGAGAAGAAGATGAAGAAGATGAAGAGAAGAGCGGGAGCCTCCGCCCATGCCATGGGTGCGGAGCGGCCCGAGGAGAAGAAGATAGAAGATGCCGCGGAGGAGATGCTGGACAAGAATGCCGGAGGAAGAACCAGAAGAAGAAGATGAAGGAAGATAGAAGAAATAAGAAGCATTTAAATAAAGGAATTGTCAAAAACTGTCTCTTGTCATTTTTAACATTTTTGACAGTTTTTTAGTGAAATGGTAGGGGTAAGTACCCCCTTACCATTTCACACAGGGGGGGGCGGGATCAGGGGGTTCCCTTGTTAAAGGGGGCTTCCAGATTCCGATAAGCCCCCCGCCCGCAGACCCCCACAACCACCGGCCAGGGTTGTGGGGATGAGGCCCTTGTCCTCATCAGCATGGGGACAAGGTGTTTTGGGGGGGCTACCCCAAAGCACCCTCCCAATGTTGAGGGCATATGGCCTGGTATGGTTCAGGAGGGGGGGCCGCACTCTCACCCCCCCCCCTCTTTTCCTGCGGCCTGCCAGGTTGCGTGCTCGGATAAGGGTCTCGTATGGATTCTTGGGGGGACCCCACGCCGTTTTTTTGTTTTTTTTTGGCGCGGGGTTCCCCTTAAAATCCATACCAGACCTAAAGGGTCTGGTATGGAATTTAGGGGGAACCCCACGTAATTTTTTTTTTTAATTTTGGCCGGGGTTCCCCTTAATATCCATACCAGACCTGAAGGGCCTGGTATGGAATTTAGGGGGACTCCTACGTCATTTTTTTTTTTTTTTTTGGTTCGGGGTTCCCCTGTGGGGAATTCCCATGCCGTTTTTATCAATGAATTTCTAGGTGTATTATCGGCAATGCAATAGTCGCGAGTAGTTTTAAATGGGTTTTTTCCTTCGAAATGTCATTTTGCTGTCAGACTGTTCTAAACACGGGAAACATGCACCCCTTTACAGGCATACTATAGACACCCCCCAGCTACGAAATTTAAAGGGATATTACACTTTTATTGTTTGACTTTAAGCATTATTAAAATCACTGCTCCTGAAAAAACGGCTGTTTTTAAAACTTTTTTTTGCATTGATCCATGTCCCCTGGGGCAGGACCCAGGTCCCCAAACACTTTTTATGACAATAACTTGCATATAAGCCTTTAAAATTAGCACTTTTGATTATTCATGTTCGTGTCCCATAGACTTTAACGGTGTTCGCGTGTTCGAACAAACTTTTTTCCTGTTCGCATGTTCTGGTGCGAACTGAACAGGGGGGTGTTCGGCTCATCCCTACTGGCAAGCAGACACTATAACTTATTTAGGAATTCAACTACCAACACACCTCTCTGACCTCTATTAAAAGCCATCTATTCAGCCGCTACTCAAAATCATAACAGAAGATCTCAAAAAACGGAACAAATCACATTTTTCTTGGTTCGACAGAGCTGCAATAATTACAATGAATATCCTACCATGCATTCTTTATCTCCTGCAAACGATACACATCAATCTACCGAAAACTTTCACAATCTCCTTCAAAAAAACACTTTAGAATCGTCCTATGGAATCAAAACCATCCAAGAATTAGTCACACCTAACTAATTAAACCCAAATCAAAAGGTGGGATAGGCCTACCTGACATCCAACACTACTATTGGGCCTGTCACCTACAACGTATTATAGAGTGGCACGTCCACCTTCAGGGAAAGGACTGGGTTGGCTTGGAGAATTCTTTCTCCAAGAACCACATAAGCGGTACCCCATGGATCTGCCGCAAATTTATCCCAAAGGATTTTATTAAACACCCAACCATTGGTCCATACCTACAGTGCTTTATCGAAGTTTGCCATAAAATCAAAATATCTTCAATTCCTGGTCCATTAACACCTATCTTATTTGAATCCCGACTTCCCTCCTGGGATGCCACATCCTCCACTATCAACCAATCAACCCGAATATGGATTACATCTCCATCACCTCCTTCATAACAGAAAGATACAATTACAGGAAAACATAAACACACTTGAAGTTGATTCAAATCTAAACATCTTGGGATATATGCAACTTAAATATTACACACAAAACATTCAATGCTCAATAGACTTGTCTAGACCACTAACCCCCCTTGAAAGACTCTGTACAAGTCAGACCCCCCAATGACATTTTATATCATCTGTACATAACATGATGTGGGACAACATACAATCTGATGATGGGAAAGCCTGTAAGGCCTTGGCTCAGGATCTTCACAAAAACTTGACTAATGCAAGTTGGAAAAAAATATACTGGAATATTCATAAGGGCTCCATCAATGTCTCCATCCAAGAAAACAATTTCAAAATTGCATCACGCTGGTACCGAACCCTTGCCATAAACACAAATTTGACCCCTCTGTCCCAAACTTATGCTAGAGATGCCTTCACATAACTGGAAACCTTCTACACATATGGTGGGAATGCCCACTCATCCATTCCTTCTGGACAAAAATCCACAAACAGATAGAACAAATCACTACATGTGCGCTAGAATTCATTCCAGCACAGTTCCTTCTCCACCACCATGTTGCAAATGACATACCATACAACAAATCCCTCGCTCAGATGCTTATAAATTCAGTCAAGATGTGTATACCCAAGTTTTGGGGTACCTCCACAGTCCCTTCTCTACCTGACTGGTATAAGCGCATAACTAAAATCGCTGAAATGGAAGAGCTTATATCAATCTCACAGGACTTCCCCCACAAATGTGCCTTCAAGTGGGCCTGTTGGACTCGCTTCCAGTCTTCAAATGAATACTTACAATGAATATCACCCTTCCATAGTCAGCTCAATTTTGAATACTATCTTTCCCCTGGATATACAAACTCATTCTTTACATACCATTCAATCTGTACTATGTTCTAACCCATTATATAATTAAAGAACCACTCACTCCCCCTTGCACACTAGATGCTACTAAACTCCTCTTACCCATAAAATTATTATTACTATTATTTTAATTTTTTTTTCTCTCTCTCTCCCCCTCTTGCTCATTCCCCTTCCCCTCCTCCAATTTTATACACTTTTACATTCTCAAGCACAAATTTGGATCTAACTGTAGGGCTTGTGCAGGACACAAGCACTCATTCATAACCTTATTCCCTAGCTAGAAAAATAAATCTACTAAACTACTTAAGGCACCAACACATATGCCTGACACACAGTCTTATAGATAATAAATCAAAACAGCACAGCTAGAAACGATCACTATGCTCAATATCAGTGGTGACCTTATTATCTGGTTTATGTTCTCTCGATATGTCTCAACATTGTTATTTTCTTGTTATTGTAACTTACCCGAACTCTGTTCATATATACCTCTATTACAATAAATACAATTTGAAAAAAAAAGAAACTCAGAAAACAGGCACACTTTTAATCTGGGGAGATTCAAACCAAGTCCTTTATCTATTTGTGGATAAATCCCCTACTCCAATCGCCTCTAATTTCAGGAATCGTACATTTCAACAGCTTCTTCAGCAATACTCCTTGTTAGATTATTGGCATTAAATGAACCCTGCGAAACGCAAATTCACTTTTTATTCTTATCCTCACAAATCATTTTCCCAAATTGATCATATATTGATCACAATAGGCATGACTTCTGAACTCCTTTCCTCAACTATTATTCCTTTTACATGTACTGACCAGTGTGCTGTACTCTCCACTTTTACTTCTTTAATTCCAAAAACTCATGACCCCACATAGCATATTAATGACTCTGTTTAATCCCATCTAGACAGATCTAGAAGTAGCTATAAAGATTATCTGGCTAACAACACGTCCCCTGATATTTCCCCACTGACCCTTTGGGAAGCACACAAACCAGTGCTTTGAGGTGTTTGCATTTGTCAAGCCTCTTTCCTCAAAAAAGAAAAAAGTCAGCTACTGCAAAGATTAGAAACAGAATTGAACTCCTCTCACACACTCTTTCAGTCCAACCCTAGCCCTGCGACCAAATTACAACTTGATAAAGCACATCTTGACCTTGATCTTTTTTATCAGAATCTGTGGATAAAATGCTACGTGAATCTAAACATGCATTTACCTCAAGGCCAAAGCCTGACATACTTTTAGCTCAAGCACTTAAAAAGCTAAATCGCCCTTCTAAACCAATTTGACTGAAATTATCTCACTACTCATACACTAGTAATCCCCTTAAGATCCTTCATACCTTCCAAAAACATGTTTCATTCTTATATAAAAAAAGAAGGCCCCTTAGATAAATGCCTTCTTCGCGCAAATCTCACTCGTCTTGAAAATCCCATTACCACTAGTGAAATTACAATAGCTATCAACTCTCTTAAACTAAATAAACTTCCAGGTCTGGATGGTTTTTCAGCCCAATATTATAAGAAATTTGTTCATATCCTTGCTCCAATATTAACAGAAGCACTTAACTCCCTCCTTGACTGACATTCCTTTCGCCCTGAAACTTTAATGGCCATAATTTCAATAATCCCCAAACGCCAGTCTGATGATACATCTTGCTCCAGCTATAGACCTATTTCATTACTTAATCTAGACATTAAACTCCAGGCAAAAGTTTTAGCAACCCGCTTGAACAATATAATAGCTTCCTTAATACATAAGGACCAAGTTGGTTTTATCCCACTATGCCAAGCTGGAGATAATATACATGGGCTTCTTTATTGATACATGCTACTAAATCACGACAAATTCCTTTCTGTCTCTTATCTCTAGCTATAAAAAAAGCATTTGATACCATCTCATGGCCCTACCTACATTATGTCCTAAAAAGCTGGGGATTTGGCCCTCATTTTCTCAACTGGGTTTGTTCACTATATGATAAACCTAGAGCTTATGTGAAATACGCTGGATACAAATCAAAGCTGTTTAATATTTATAGAGGTACACAACAGGGTTGTCCACTCTCCCCGCTCCTATTTGCCCTACTTTTGGAACCACTTGCCTAGTGGATCCGCTCTGACCCTTTTATTAAAGGTTGCGACTTAGCTGGCCACCAACTTAAACTTTGTTTATTCACCGATGACATTTTAATCTTTATGTCCTCCCCGCAACAAGCACAAAAGTCTCATGGTCTTTCATCGTCTTTCTCGTGCTCCAATACACACCTTCCTTATCTAGGCATTAGCCTTACACCCAACCTTTCTGACATTTTCACTGCCAATTTTCCTCCATTCTTAGGTCAAATAACCAACCTATTAACACAATGGTCCACTCTTCCATTATCTTGGATAGGTAAGATTAACGTAATTAAGATGGCTATATTACCTAATGTTCTTTTTCTTTTCTTTTCTCCTTCATATTCCTGTTCCAGTATACTTTCTAAGAATATTACAGAGTAATGTGTCAGCTTTCGTTTGGGACTCCCTAAAAGCCCATCTACCTAAACATTTACCTTCCGAAACCCAAGGGTGGCCTAGGATTATCAAATTTTTTATTTAGCTCAAATACCTAAATATCATGTAACACACAAATCCCACTTTGGGTAGCACTAGAATCTATAGATTGCGACCCATTTTCCTTAACTAACCTCATATGGTTACACTCCTATGATCGTAAAAAACGAATCCAGTTACTAAACATTCTCTTGCTATTTGGGACAAGTTTAAATTAGTAAACAATCTGCAGTCCTTGCATATCCCACACGTATCTTTCTGTAAAAATCCACTTTTTTATCCTGCCTGGATTTCTCCTAATTTTTCCATCCTCTACTTTATTTAAAACTTTCCCTGACTTGTGTAATAATCACAGACTTCCTAATTCTGAACTTTTATCTCCTGATGAAAAACTTTTTCATGCCTTACATCCAAAGGAGAACTAAACAAATTAACACGTTTTGAAGACATATGTAAACTTGACCCATATACGAAAGGACTTCTTTCAACTTTCTACACTCTACTCATTATTAGGCCGAATTCTGATACACCATCATACGTAGCAAAGTCGGAGTCTGATCTTGGGTTTTCGCTGGAAACTAATTGGGATAAGATTTTGAATACAACAAAATCTTCTTTTGCAAAATATAGTTGCTTTGGAGACAAATTATAAAGTGCTCACATGTTGGTACTTGGTCCCTGACAGAATTGCGAAGTATGCCCCCAATTATTCCCCATCCTGTTTTCCGGGCTGTACTGATCTTGGATCACATTTTCATACTTGGTGGGACTGTCCGGTAGCCATACATTTTTGGAAAGATATATTTCTTATGATATCAACAGTATTTGAAGAGTCTATTTCTCTCGATCCTACAATTGCACTTTTAAACTTAAAACCAGCCATTCTCAATTTAAACTCTTACTACAGATCACTACAGACACGAAAAAAACAAGTGCCAAAGCTTGGAAATCCCCATCTCTATTACTAACTGGAACTAAACATAGAATCAATCAAACAATGGTCTATGCCAAAATAGAGGTTAAGATGGCCAAAGCAAAATGTCCAATTTTGAAAAAATATGGTACCCTTGGGTGGTACACTTTATGCCTTCTAATTTTGATAAATCTCTACTAAGGCCTTGGTAAATTCTTCATTTACTTTCACTCTGTACATGTATGTTGTGTGATTAAATTCGCACATTACCCCGGGGATCCCTATTCCCTTTCTTCTCCCTTTCTTGTCTTATTTTTCTCTATTATCCCTTCCTCCTATTCTTTCCCTCTTTTCCTTCTTTCATCTCGTCTAGTTCAGGTGGCAGAACATTTATTTATTTTATTTGGTCTCATTGTGTTTTTGTTCTAAGATCCAATAAGTTTGCTAATATTAGATAATCATTTAACATTCGTTCAAGGTTAATATTCATGACAATTAATGCTAACACTTATGCCCCGTACACACGGTCGGACTTTGTTCGGACATTCTGACAACAAAATCCTAGCATTTTTTCCAACGGATGTTGGCTCAAACTTGTCTTGCATACACACGGTCACACAAAGTTGTCAGAAAATCCGATCATTCTAAACGCGGTGACGTAAAACACGTACATCGGGACTATAAACGGGGCAGTGGCCAATAGCTTTCATCTCTTTATTTATTCTGAGCATGCGTGGCACTTTGTCCGTTGGATTTGTGTACACACCATCGGAATTTCCAACAACGGATTTTGTTGTCGGAAAATTTTATATCCTGCTCTCAAACTTTGTGTCGGAAAATCCGATGGAAAATGTGTGATGGAGCCTACACACGGTCGGAATTTCCGACAACAAAGTCCTATCACACATTTTCCATTGGAAAATCCGACCGTGTGTACGGGGCATTAATCTCAGGCTACATTATATTATTTTTGTTCATATTGGAATTGTCTTCTATATTGTTAGACATATGTTAAGGTCAAGCTATTTAAATCATCCTTAGTTAATCTTTGGAGCTACAATCCCATTTTATAACCGTGTACTTTGTTATTTTATTCTGCTACTACGTATGTACTTATATATGTAAGTTGTTAAACTTCATTAAACAAATTTGATGAGAAAAAAAATGTAACCCCTAAAGATGATGTCTGGGTTCTGCCTGGTTCCATACCAATAAAGTGGGTGGGTGTTTTGGTATCATTAAGACTTCACTAATATCCCCCACACATGTGCCATATGCAAAGACGCACCTTTATTTTCCCACAGCCCTATGCCCTATATATGTGCTAATACAGTGGCCATATTTCTAGCACAACGTAAACAATTTGGCTGTGAGACCCCACATATGCCCTGAATTGACTGGTTTGAATTGCCACTATTGCACATGGGTGGGATCTTTCCACCAACTTTCTGACATCACAATATGGTGGGGAGATACTGTGCATGGGCAGTAGTGACCAGTCTGTTATGCCACTATCATGCATGAGTAGGATCTGACTACCATGCATTAGCCTTAATGGCATATCCTTGCTAACACTACTGTGCATGCATGTTCCCCATGCCATATCTTCATGGACAGCAACAAGAAGAAAGCAGAAAATAGCCAGTACGTTGTGCATGCACAAGAACAGAAAAAAAATTATTACAAGAAGCTGCTTTGGGCTCTGATGCATCACTGTGCTTCAGCTGGGCCCGCAGACACAAGATGTTGTGGTGACAATGATGGGCCAGAAACCCTAGTGCTCTAGATTTTCTTTGCTACAAGCTATCCCCTGGTTTCAGTCCTTAAGATTTTTGTTGGAAAGTGGCAGGCAAGAGAGCAGTCAGGACAATCTGGGTTAGCTACAAGCAAGTCAATTAGGAAGTATATTAGCTCCTTTGCACAAAAGACAGTTAACAATAGGACAAAGCATCAGCCACTTCAAAAGCCAATGCTTAAGTACTCTGTCTAACGTCATTTCATGGATGTCTGGAAGTCCTGGTGGGAATTCTGTGAGTACCATTGGAAGTACTAGAAAGTTTCTATGAGCACCAATTGAAGTTCTAGCAGAGATTCTGCATGCATCATTGAAAGTCCTGGCAGGGATTCCTATAAGGACCATTAGAAGTCCCGGCAAGCATTCTGAGAGAAAGAGCTCTAGAATTCCTGGCAGGGATTCTGAGAGAAGGCGTTCTGGAAGTCCTGAAAGGGATTCTGCCAATACCATAACACATGCCCTGCTGTTGTAGTAAAGGAAGAGAAGGATGAGAAGGATAAGCATAGGAAGAAGAGCTAGTAGGCAGAAGTTTTGAAAGAACATGCCCCTTGCTCCCAGCACTCTGTCGCCCTCTCTAACTACTCTACTGCCCCCCCTCTCAAGCTATCAAAAGCCTGTCCCCACACTTTGCTGCATGCCCATCCACCCCTCTTCTGCCTGCCTTTCACTACTCTCACCTCTACCCACCCTAAAGCATTGAACTTACCACTCTTCCAGATGCCAACCCAGTTCTCACCACCCAACCCTGCTCCCCACTTTCACCACTCTGTTACCCCCCTCTTCTTCACTAATTGGCCACACACTCACCCTTCACTCCCAATATTTTCCCCAACCCCCTCATCACTTTTCAGGACCCACACACTCACAATTCTACTAGCACCATAAAACACCCTTCCAGCATATAACTGTGCCTGCACCCCTCACCCTCCACCACACACAAACACCCACACAAAACGCTGTCACCACTGCACTTGTGACCATTTCAATCAACCTGCTCTTGCCACTACGGCTTCCATCATCCCAATTCCCCATCATTGTCAACATTGAACATTCTGGAATGAGCACATTTTTGCTAGTAACAAATATAAAAGCCAACAGATCATCTATATAGTTAGTCTGGTTGAAAAAAAAAAAAAACATACATGTTGAGGGCTTTAAAAATGTTGAATGACTGACTGGTTCATTTTAACCACTTACATTCCAGACCCCATTTTAACAGCACTAGACTAGTAGCTATTTATTCTCCATTTTTAAGTGTTGAGTGGTCTTAGAATCTACTGTGGGCCCCTGTCAACACTAGTGCAGGAGCCGCCACCTGTCAGATAGGGCCCAGACAGGATAGGGGCAAAAGGGGAAGGTGCCCTGGGTGCAGCAGTTTAAATAGGCAGCCTAGCCATCACCAGTGAGTAAAACTGCAGTGCTCCCTGTCTGGATGCCCTGGTGCCCAATACATGCAGAGCAGCAGAGCACTTTGCAGAGTGGCAGCAGGTGCAGATTGCTGGGGTACTTTCTCTGTGGTGTATCCTTAATGTGTATCCTTCCTCCCTCTGACCCCCTTCTCTCTCCTTCCCCCTCTTCCCCCACCCTCTTTTCCTTCTTCCTGTCTCCCCTCACTCTATCTCTCTCTCTCTCCCCTCACTCACCTTTTCCCTCCCTCACCATTTCACCCATCTCTCTCTCCTATTCCCCCTCCCCATCCCTCTCCCACCCACTGCGTTCTCTATATTTTTCCTCTCTCTCTCCTCCCCCCTCCTCGCCCTCCTTCTTTCTCTCTCTCTCCCTTCACCTTCTCTCCCCACTCACCCCTCCTTTCTATTTGACCCCCTTTCTTCCTTTCATTTTGACTGCTGCACTTTATACACTGTATGTGTTTTATAGGCTATAGGTTGATCCATATCTGGCCAGGTCAGCAGGGAGCAGGCAAATTTCAGTCCATGTATGACCATCTCCGCTCACAGAATTTGGTCTAATGACCAACTTTTGTTGAATGGGAATGTTTGAAAACTTTTCTCGATCATCAGCTGTAGCCACTGATCAGTGTATTCTGACAGCGGAGGAATAGAATTACACAGCGCGCAGGATTCTTCCATCCACCTCACTTTTTTGGGTGGAGAAATATGGCCCACTGGCTGATAAAAAAAAAAAATAACTCTGTGGGCATCTTTACTGCTGATTCCTTCACTCTATATATACTGTACATGACATAGTCCTGACCAAGGTATTCATTATCTCAACAGTTGCTGGTTTTAATTAAGTTCTTTAAGGCAGGCTCAGTGAGGGCAACTAATATTAGTCAAGCAAATGTAAATTAAAGTTTTTTTTTTTTTTTTTAAATGATCCTTTGTCCTGAGGTTTAAGTGTGTCTGTGAGGCTGTCACTTGTGGCATGGTAATTAGAAGTATTTTGTGGGTACAAGGACTGTGGCATATGTGCAGAGTGTATACTGGGGCTTGGCTCAAATTCTTTTTTTTTGTCATCACCCTTTAAGCCAGGGGTCTCAAACTGACGGCCCTCCAGCTGTTGCGAAACTACAAGTCCCAGGAGGCATTGCAAGGTTGACAGTTACAAGCATGACTCAGTCAGGCAGAGGCATGATGGGACTTGTAGTTTTGCAACAGCTAGAGGGCCGTCAGTTTGAGACCCCTGCTTTAAGCCATTCCTACTGTTAGGCACAACCTGACCATAACAACCATTTGCCATGGTGTGCTAAACGTGCTGCTGGACTTATTTTTTGCTCAATCTGAGCTTTCTCCAGGTCTTTTATAATCCTAGTTACACTGTTTTGACTTTTTTTTATAAATCCAGCATATTACTTGTTACGAGCATAGTTAATGTTTACATATTGTTTGTATCTTTTAAATACCAATTGTCTTAGTTTATAAAAGGAGTCTCTGTCATATATCAGGATGTCAGTACAGAATACATTCTATTGGTAAATTTTCCATGTTTTGTGGAGAAAAAAAAGTGTGGGCTTTGGGAACCCTGTCTGGAAGGAACCGAGTGGGAGATGAATGGCCACTCAATGCAAGTAACCCCACAACCGCTGGGCATGTTTATTTTACTATGTAACCGGGGGGTTCTACCTAAAGCCATTAAAAACCACACTCAATTTTTACTGCAGTGGAGTGCACACACCTCACTTTCTTCCTCCGTCAGGAGTGCCAAGTTAGGATGGAATCTGGAATCTGGAATCTGGGTTGAATCTGATGTGAAGGGGAAGCTCCCCATGTGGTGCCAAGGAGTGGGTAACATCATCATCCAGTACAGATGTCAGCGTCCTTCAGTCCAATAAATACAGTTCAGGACTAGAGTGCCTCAGGATTAGGGATGAGCTTCGAGTTCGAGTCGAACTCATGTTCTACTCGAACATTGGCTGTTCGCAAGTTCGCCGAACAGCGAACAATTTGGGGTGTTCGCGGCAAATTCGAATGCCGCGGAACACCCTTTAAAAGTCTATGGGAGAAATCAAAAGTGCTAATTTTAAAGGCTTATATGCAAGTTATTGTCATAAAAAGTGTTTGGGGACCCAGGTCCTGCCCCAGGGGACATGGATCAATGCAAAAAAAAGTTTTAAAAATGGACGTTTTTTCAGGAGCAGTGATTTTATTAATGCTTAAAGTCAAACAATAAAAGTGTAATATCCCTTTAAATTTCGTACCTGGGGGGTGTCTATAGTATGCCTGTAAAGGGGCGCATGTTTCCTGTGTTTAGAACAGTCTGACAGCAAAATGACATTTGGAAGGAAAAAACTCATTTAAAACTACCCGCGGCTATTGCATTGCCGACAATACACATAGAAGTTCATTGATAAAAACGGCATGGGAATTCCCCACAGGGCAACCCCGAACCAAAATAAAAAAAAAAAAATGATGTGGGGGTCCCCCTAAATTCCATACAAGGCCCTTCGGGTCTGGTATGGATATTAAGGGGAACCCCAGCCAAAATTTAAAAAAAAAATTGACGTGGGGTTCCCCCTAAATTCCATACCAGACCCTTCAGGTCTGGTATGGATTTTAAGGGGAACCCCGCGCAAAAAAAAAAAAAAAAAACGGCGTGGGGTCCCCCTAAAAATCCATACCAGACCCTTATCCGAGCACGCAACCTGGCAGGCCGCAGGAAAAGAGGGGGGGACGAGAGTGCGGCCCCCCCCCCCTCCTGAACCGTACCAGGCCACATGCCCTCAACATTGGGAGGGTGCTTTGGGGTAGCCCCCCAAAGCACCTTGTCCCCATGTTGATGAAGACAAGGGCCTCATCCCCACAACCGTGGCCGGTGGTTGTGGGGGTCTGCGGGCGGGGGGCTTATCGGAATCTGGAAGCCCCCTTTAACAAGGGGACCCCCAGATCCCGGCCCCCCCCCTGTGTGAAATGGTAAGGGGGTACTTACCCCTACCATTTCACTAAAAAACTGTCAAAAATGTTAAAAATGACAAGAGACAGTTTTTGACAATTCCTTTATTTAAATGCTTCTTCTTTCTTCCTTCATCTTCTTCTTCTTCTGGTTCTTCTGGCTCTTCTGGTTCTTCCTCCGGCGTTCTCGTCCAGCATCTCCTCCGCGGCGTCTTCTATCTTCTTCTCCTCGGGCCGCTCCGCACCCATGGCATGAGGGGGGAGGCTCCCGCTCTTCTCTTCATCTTCTTCTTCATCTTCATCTTCTTCTTCATCTTCTTCTTCTTCTTCTTCTTCTCTTCTTCATCTCTTCTTCCTTCTTCATTTCTTCTGCGGGCCGCTCCGCATCCATGCATGGAGGGAGGCTCCCGCTGTGTGACGGCGTCTCTTCGTCTGACGGTTCTTAAATAACGGGGGGCGGGGCCATCCGGTGACCCCGCCCCCCTCTGACGCACGGTGAATTGACGGGACTTCCCTGTGACGTCACGGGGAATGCCACAGGGAAGTCCCGTCATGTCCCGTGCGTCAGAGGGGGGCGGGGGTCCTGAAAGGGATTCTGCCAATACCATAACACATGCCCTGCTGTTGTAGTAAAGGAAGAGAAGGATGAGAAGGATAAGCATAGGAAGAAGAGCTAGTAGGCAGAAGTTTTGAAAGAACATGCCCCTTGCTCCCAGCACTCTGTCGCCCTCTCTCACTACTCTACTGCCCCCCCTCTCAAGCTATCAAAAGCCTGTCCCCACACTTTGCTGCATGCCCATCCACCCCTCTTCTGCCTGCCTTTCACTACTCTCACCTCTACCCACCCTAAAGCATTGAACTTACCACTCTTCCAGATGCCAACCCAGTTCTCACCACCCAACCCTGCTCCCCACTTTCACCACTCTGTTACCCCCCTCTTCTTCACTAATTGGCCACACACTCACCCTTCACTCCCAATATTTTCCCCAACCCCCTCATCACTTTTCAGGACCCACACACTCACAATTCTACTAGCACCATAAAACACCCTTCCAGCATATAACTGTGCCTGCACCCCTCACCCTCCACCACACACAAACACCCACACAAAACGCTGTCACCACTGCACTTGTGACCATTTCAATCAACCTGCTCTTGCCACTACGGCTTCCATCATCCCAATTCCCCATCATTGTCAACATTGAACATTCTGGAATGAGCACATTTTTGCTAGTAACAAATATAAAAGCCAACAGATCATCTATATAGTTAGTCTGGTTGAAAAAAAAAAAAAACATACATGTTGAGGGCTTTAAAAATGTTGAATGACTGACTGGTTCATTTTAACCACTTACATTCCAGACCCCATTTTAACAGCACTAGACTAGTAGCTATTTATTCTCCATTTTTAAGTGTTGAGTGGTCTTAGAATCTACTGTGGGCCCCTGTCAACACTAGTGCAGGAGCCGCCACCTGTCAGATAGGGCCCAGACAGGATAGGGGCAAAAGGGGAAGGTGCCCTGGGTGCAGCAGTTTAAATAGGCAGCCTAGCCATCACCAGTGAGTAAAACTGCAGTGCTCCCTGTCTGGATGCCCTGGTGCCCAATACATGCAGAGCAGCAGAGCACTTTGCAGAGTGGCAGCAGGTGCAGATTGCTGGGGTACTTTCTCTGTGGTGTATCCTTAATGTGTATCCTTCCTCCCTCTGACCCCCTTCTCTCTCCTTCCCCCTCTTCCCCCACCCTCTTTTCCTTCTTCCTGTCTCCCCTCACTCTATCTCTCTCTCTCTCCCCTCACTCACCTTTTCCCTCCCTCACCATTTCACCCATCTCTCTCTCCTATTCCCCCTCCCCATCCCTCTCCCACCCACTGCGTTCTCTATATTTTTCCTCTCTCTCTCCTCCCCCCTCCTCGCCCTCCTTCTTTCTCTCTCTCTCCCTTCACCTTCTCTCCCCACTCACCCCTCCTTTCTATTTGACCCCCTTTCTTCCTTTCATTTTGACTGCTGCACTTTATACACTGTATGTGTTTTATAGGCTATAGGTTGATCCATATCTGGCCAGGTCAGCAGGGAGCAGGCAAATTTCAGTCCATGTATGACCATCTCCGCTCACAGAATTTGGTCTAATGACCAACTTTTGTTGAATGGGAATGTTTGAAAACTTTTCTCGATCATCAGCTGTAGCCACTGATCAGTGTATTCTGACAGCGGAGGAATAGAATTACACAGCGCGCAGGATTCTTCCATCCACCTCACTTTTTTGGGTGGAGAAATATGGCCCACTGGCTGATAAAAAAAAAAAATAACTCTGTGGGCATCTTTACTGCTGATTCCTTCACTCTATATATACTGTACATGACATAGTCCTGACCAAGGTATTCATTATCTCAACAGTTGCTGGTTTTAATTAAGTTCTTTAAGGCAGGCTCAGTGAGGGCAACTAATATTAGTCAAGCAAATGTAAATTAAAGTTTTTTTTTTTTTTTTTAAATGATCCTTTGTCCTGAGGTTTAAGTGTGTCTGTGAGGCTGTCACTTGTGGCATGGTAATTAGAAGTATTTTGTGGGTACAAGGACTGTGGCATATGTGCAGAGTGTATACTGGGGCTTGGCTCAAATTCTTTTTTTTTGTCATCACCCTTTAAGCCAGGGGTCTCAAACTGACGGCCCTCCAGCTGTTGCGAAACTACAAGTCCCAGGAGGCATTGCAAGGTTGACAGTTACAAGCATGACTCAGTCAGGCAGAGGCATGATGGGACTTGTAGTTTTGCAACAGCTAGAGGGCCGTCAGTTTGAGACCCCTGCTTTAAGCCATTCCTACTGTTAGGCACAACCTGACCATAACAACCATTTGCCATGGTGTGCTAAACGTGCTGCTGGACTTATTTTTTGCTCAATCTGAGCTTTCTCCAGGTCTTTTATAATCCTAGTTACACTGTTTTGACTTTTTTTTATAAATCCAGCATATTACTTGTTACGAGCATAGTTAATGTTTACATATTGTTTGTATCTTTTAAATACCAATTGTCTTAGTTTATAAAAGGAGTCTCTGTCATATATCAGGATGTCAGTACAGAATACATTCTATTGGTAAATTTTCCATGTTTTGTGGAGAAAAAAAAGTGTGGGCTTTGGGAACCCTGTCTGGAAGGAACCGAGTGGGAGATGAATGGCCACTCAATGCAAGTAACCCCACAACCGCTGGGCATGTTTATTTTACTATGTAACCGGGGGGTTCTACCTAAAGCCATTAAAAACCACACTCAATTTTTACTGCAGTGGAGTGCACACACCTCACTTTCTTCCTCCGTCAGGAGTGCCAAGTTAGGATGGAATCTGGAATCTGGAATCTGGGTTGAATCTGATGTGAAGGGGAAGCTCCCCATGTGGTGCCAAGGAGTGGGTAACATCATCATCCAGTACAGATGTCAGCGTCCTTCAGTCCAATAAATACAGTTCAGGACTAGAGTGCCTCAGGATTAGGGATGAGCTTCGAGTTCGAGTCGAACTCATGTTCTACTGGAACATTGGCTGTTCGCAAGTTCGCCGAACAGCGAACAATTTGGGGTGTTCGCGGCAAATTCGAATGCCGCGGAACACCCTTTAAAAGTCTATGGGAGAAATCAAAAGTGCTAATTTTAAAGGCTTATATGCAAGTTATTGTCATAAAAAGTGTTTGGGGACCCAGGTCCTGCCCCAGGGGACATGGATCAATGCAAAAAAAAGTTTTAAAAATGGACGTTTTTTCAGGAGCAGTGATTTTATTAATGCTTAAAGTCAAACAATAAAAGTGTAATATCCCTTTAAATTTCGTACCTGGGGGGTGTCTATAGTATGCCTGTAAAGGGGCGCATGTTTCCTGTGTTTAGAACAGTCTGACAGCAAAATGACATTTGGAAGGAAAAAACTCATTTAAAACTACCCGCGGCTATTGCATTGCCGACAATACACATAGAAGTTCATTGATAAAAACGGCATGGGAATTCCCCACAGGGCAACCCCGAACCAAAATAAAAAAAAAAAAATGATGTGGGGGTCCCCCTAAATTCCATACAAGGCCCTTCGGGTCTGGTATGGATATTAAGGGGAACCCCAGCCAAAATTTAAAAAAAAAATTGACGTGGGGTTCCCCCTAAATTCCATACCAGACCCTTCAGGTCTGGTATGGATTTTAAGGGGAACCCCGCGCAAAAAAAAAAAAAAAAAACGGCGTGGGGTCCCCCTAAAAATCCATACCAGACCCTTATCCGAGCACGCAACCTGGCAGGCCGCAGGAAAAGAGGGGGGGACGAGAGTGCGGCCCCCCCCCCCTCCTGAACCGTACCAGGCCACATGCCCTCAACATTGGGAGGGTGCTTTGGGGTAGCCCCCCAAAGCACCTTGTCCCCATGTTGATGAAGACAAGGGCCTCATCCCCACAACCGTGGCCGGTGGTTGTGGGGGTCTGCGGGCGGGGGGCTTATCGGAATCTGGAAGCCCCCTTTAACAAGGGGACCCCCAGATCCCGGCCCCCCCCCCTGTGTGAAATGGTAAGGGGGTACTTACCCCTACCATTTCACTAAAAAACTGTCAAAAATGTTAAAAATGACAAGAGACAGTTTTTGACAATTCCTTTATTTAAATGCTTCTTCTTTCTTCCTTCATCTTCTTCTTCTTCTGGTTCTTCTGGCTCTTCTGGTTCTTCCTCCGGCGTTCTCGTCCAGCATCTCCTCCGCGGCGTCTTCTATCTTCTTCTCCTCGGGCCGCTCCGCACCCATGGCATGAGGGGGGAGGCTCCCGCTCTTCTCTTCATCTTCTTCTTCATCTTCATCTTCTTCTTCATCTTCTTCTTCTTCTTCTTCTTCTCTTCTTCATCTCTTCTTCCTTCTTCATTTCTTCTGCGGGCCGCTCCGCATCCATGCATGGAGGGAGGCTCCCGCTGTGTGACGGCGTCTCTTCGTCTGACGGTTCTTAAATAACGGGGGCGGGGCCATCCGGTGACCCCGCCCCCCTCTGACGCACGGTGAATTGACGGGACTTCCCTGTGACGTCACGGGGAATGCCACAGGGAAGTCCCGTCATGTCCCGTGCGTCAGAGGGGGGCGGGGGTCCTGAAAGGGATTCTGCCAATACCATAACACATGCCCTGCTGTTGTAGTAAAGGAAGAGAAGGATGAGAAGGATAAGCATAGGAAGAAGAGCTAGTAGGCAGAAGTTTTGAAAGAACATGCCCCTTGCTCCCAGCACTCTGTCGCCCTCTCTCACTACTCTACTGCCCCCCCTCTCAAGCTATCAAAAGCCTGTCCCCACACTTTGCTGCATGCCCATCCACCCCTCTTCTGCCTGCCTTTCACTACTCTCACCTCTACCCACCCTAAAGCATTGAACTTACCACTCTTCCAGATGCCAACCCAGTTCTCACCACCCAACCCTGCTCCCCACTTTCACCACTCTGTTACCCCCCTCTTCTTCACTAATTGGCCACACACTCACCCTTCACTCCCAATATTTTCCCCAACCCCCTCATCACTTTTCAGGACCCACACACTCACAATTCTACTAGCACCATAAAACACCCTTCCAGCATATAACTGTGCCTGCACCCCTCACCCTCCACCACACACAAACACCCACACAAAACGCTGTCACCACTGCACTTGTGACCATTTCAATCAACCTGCTCTTGCCACTACGGCTTCCATCATCCCAATTCCCCATCATTGTCAACATTGAACATTCTGGAATGAGCACATTTTTGCTAGTAACAAATATAAAAGCCAACAGATCATCTATATAGTTAGTCTGGTTGAAAAAAAAAAAAAACATACATGTTGAGGGCTTTAAAAATGTTGAATGACTGACTGGTTCATTTTAACCACTTACATTCCAGACCCCATTTTAACAGCACTAGACTAGTAGCTATTTATTCTCCATTTTTAAGTGTTGAGTGGTCTTAGAATCTACTGTGGGCCCCTGTCAACACTAGTGCAGGAGCCGCCACCTGTCAGATAGGGCCCAGACAGGATAGGGGCAAAAGGGGAAGGTGCCCTGGGTGCAGCAGTTTAAATAGGCAGCCTAGCCATCACCAGTGAGTAAAACTGCAGTGCTCCCTGTCTGGATGCCCTGGTGCCCAATACATGCAGAGCAGCAGAGCACTTTGCAGAGTGGCAGCAGGTGCAGATTGCTGGGGTACTTTCTCTGTGGTGTATCCTTAATGTGTATCCTTCCTCCCTCTGACCCCCTTCTCTCTCCTTCCCCCTCTTCCCCCACCCTCTTTTCCTTCTTCCTGTCTCCCCTCACTCTATCTCTCTCTCTCTCCCCTCACTCACCTTTTCCCTCCCTCACCATTTCACCCATCTCTCTCTCCTATTCCCCCTCCCCATCCCTCTCCCACCCACTGCGTTCTCTATATTTTTCCTCTCTCTCTCCTCCCCCCTCCTCGCCCTCCTTCTTTCTCTCTCTCTCCCTTCACCTTCTCTCCCCACTCACCCCTCCTTTCTATTTGACCCCCTTTCTTCCTTTCATTTTGACTGCTGCACTTTATACACTGTATGTGTTTTATAGGCTATAGGTTGATCCATATCTGGCCAGGTCAGCAGGGAGCAGGCAAATTTCAGTCCATGTATGACCATCTCCGCTCACAGAATTTGGTCTAATGACCAACTTTTGTTGAATGGGAATGTTTGAAAACTTTTCTCGATCATCAGCTGTAGCCACTGATCAGTGTATTCTGACAGCGGAGGAATAGAATTACACAGCGCGCAGGATTCTTCCATCCACCTCACTTTTTTGGGTGGAGAAATATGGCCCACTGGCTGATAAAAAAAAAAAATAACTCTGTGGGCATCTTTACTGCTGATTCCTTCACTCTATATATACTGTACATGACATAGTCCTGACCAAGGTATTCATTATCTCAACAGTTGCTGGTTTTAATTAAGTTCTTTAAGGCAGGCTCAGTGAGGGCAACTAATATTAGTCAAGCAAATGTAAATTAAAGTTTTTTTTTTTTTTTTTAAATGATCCTTTGTCCTGAGGTTTAAGTGTGTCTGTGAGGCTGTCACTTGTGGCATGGTAATTAGAAGTATTTTGTGGGTACAAGGACTGTGGCATATGTGCAGAGTGTATACTGGGGCTTGGCTCAAATTCTTTTTTTTTGTCATCACCCTTTAAGCCAGGGGTCTCAAACTGACGGCCCTCCAGCTGTTGCGAAACTACAAGTCCCAGGAGGCATTGCAAGGTTGACAGTTACAAGCATGACTCAGTCAGGCAGAGGCATGATGGGACTTGTAGTTTTGCAACAGCTAGAGGGCCGTCAGTTTGAGACCCCTGCTTTAAGCCATTCCTACTGTTAGGCACAACCTGACCATAACAACCATTTGCCATGGTGTGCTAAACGTGCTGCTGGACTTATTTTTTGCTCAATCTGAGCTTTCTCCAGGTCTTTTATAATCCTAGTTACACTGTTTTGACTTTTTTTTATAAATCCAGCATATTACTTGTTACGAGCATAGTTAATGTTTACATATTGTTTGTATCTTTTAAATACCAATTGTCTTAGTTTATAAAAGGAGTCTCTGTCATATATCAGGATGTCAGTACAGAATACATTCTATTGGTAAATTTTCCATGTTTTGTGGAGAAAAAAAAGTGTGGGCTTTGGGAACCCTGTCTGGAAGGAACCGAGTGGGAGATGAATGGCCACTCAATGCAAGTAACCCCACAACCGCTGGGCATGTTTATTTTACTATGTAACCGGGGGGTTCTACCTAAAGCCATTAAAAACCACACTCAATTTTTACTGCAGTGGAGTGCACACACCTCACTTTCTTCCTCCGTCAGGAGTGCCAAGTTAGGATGGAATCTGGAATCTGGAATCTGGGTTGAATCTGATGTGAAGGGGAAGCTCCCCATGTGGTGCCAAGGAGTGGGTAACATCATCATCCAGTACAGATGTCAGCGTCCTTCAGTCCAATAAATACAGTTCAGGACTAGAGTGCCCCAGGATTAGGGATGAGCTTCGAGTTCGAGTCGAACTCATGTTCTACTCGAACATTGGCTGTTCGCAAGTTCGCCGAACAGCGAACAATTTGGGGTGTTCGCGGCAAATTCAAATGCCGCGGAACACCCTTTAAAAGTCTATGGGAGAAATCAAAAGTGCTAATTTTAAAGGCTTATATGCAAGTTATTGTCATAAAAAGTGTTTGGGGACCCAGGTCCTGCCCCAGGGGACATGGATCAATGCAAAAAAAAGTTTTAAAAATGGACGTTTTTTCAGGAGCAGTGATTTTATTAATGCTTAAAGTCAAACAATAAAAGTGTAATATCCCTTTAAATTTCGTACCTGGGGGGTGTCTATAGTATGCCTGTAAAGGGGCGCATGTTTCCTGTGTTTAGAACAGTCTGACAGCAAAATGACATTTGGAAGGAAAAAACTCATTTAAAACTACCCGCGGCTATTGCATTGCCGACAATACACATAGAAGTTCATTGATAAAAACGGCATGGGAATTCCCCACAGGGCAACCCCAAACCAAAATAAAAAAAAAAAAATGATGTGGGGGTCCCCCTAAATTCCATACAAGGCCCTTCGGGTCTGGTATGGATATTAAGGGGAACCCCAGCCAAAATTTAAAAAAAAAATTGACGTGGGGTTCCCCCTAAATTCCATACCAGACCCTTCAGGTCTGGTATGGATTTTAAGGGGAACCCCGCGCAAAAAAAAAAAAAAAAAAACGGCGTGGGGTCCCCCTAAAAATCCATACCAGACCCTTATCCGAGCACGCAACCTGGCAGGCCGCAGGAAAAGAGGGGGGGACGAGAGTGCGGCCCCCCCCCCCTCCTGAACCGTACCAGGCCACATGCCCTCAACATTGGGAGGGTGCTTTGGGGTAGCCCCCCAAAGCACCTTGTCCCCATGTTGATGAAGACAAGGGCCTCATCCCCACAACCGTGGCCGGTGGTTGTGGGGGTCTGCGGGCGGGGGGCTTATCGGAATCTGGAAGCCCCCTTTAACAAGGGGACCCCCAGATCCCGGCCCCCCCCCCCTGTGTGAAATGGTAAGGGGGTACTTACCCCTACCATTTCACTAAAAAACTGTCAAAAATGTTAAAAATGACAAGAGACAGTTTTTGACAATTCCTTTATTTAAATGCTTCTTCTTTCTTCCTTCATCTTCTTCTTCTTCTGGTTCTTCTGGCTCTTCTGGTTCTTCCTCCGGCGTTCTCGTCCAGCATCTCCTCCGCGGCGTCTTCTATCTTCTTCTCCTCGGGCCGCTCCGCACCCATGGCATGAGGGGGGAGGCTCCCGCTCTTCTCTTCATCTTCTTCTTCATCTTCATCTTCTTCTTCATCTTCTTCTTCTTCTTCTTCTCTTCTTCATCTCTTCTTCCTTCTTCATTTCTTCTGCGGGCCGCTCCGCATCCATGCATGGAGGGAGGCTCCCGCTGTGTGACGGCGTCTCTTCGTCTGACGGTTCTTAAATAACGGGGGGCGGGGCCATCCGGTGACCCAGCCCCCCTCTGACGCACGGTGAATTGACGGGACTTCCCTGTGACATCACGGGGAATGCCACAGGGAAGTCCCGTCATGTCCCGTGCGTCAGAGGGGGGCGGGGTCACCGGGTGGCCCCGCCCCCCGTTATTTAAGAACCGTCAGACGAAGAGACGCCGTCACACAGCGGGAGCCTCCCTCCATGCATGGATGCGGAGCGGCCCGCAGAAGAAATGAAGAAGGAAGAAGAGATGAAGAAGAGAAGAAGAAGAAAAAGATGAAGAAGAAGATGAAGATGAAGAAGAAGATGAAGAGAAGAGCGGGAGCCTCCCCCCTCATGCCATGGGTGCGGAGCGGCCCGAGGAGAAGAAGATAGAAGACGCCGCGGAGGAGATGCTGGACGAGAACGCCGGAGGAAGAACCAGAAGAGCCAGAAGAACCAGAAGAAGAAGAAGATGAAGGAAGAAAGAGGAAGCATTTAAATAAAGGAATTGTCAAAAACTGTCTCTTGTCATTTTTAACATTTTTGACAGTTTTTTAGTGAAATGGTAGGGGTAAGTACCCCCTTACCATTTCACACAGGGGGGGGGCCGGGATCTGGGGGTCCCCTTGTTAAAGGGGGCTTCCAGATTCCGATAAGCCCCCCGCCCGCAGACCCCCACAACCACCGGCCACGGTTGTGGGGATGAGGCCCTTGTCTTCATCAACATGGGGACAAGGTGCTTTGGGGGGCTACCCCAAAGCACCCTCCCAATGTTGAGGGCATGTGGCCTGGTACGGTTCAGGAGGGGGGGGGGCCGCACTCTCGTCCCCCCCTCTTTTCCTGCGGCCTGCCAGGTTGCGTGCTCGGATAAGGGTCTGGTATGGATTTTTAGGGGGACCCCACGCCGTTTTTTTTTTTTTTTTGGGCGCGGGGTTCCCCTTAAAATCCATACCAGACCTGAAGGGTCTGGTATGGAATTTAGGGGGAACCCCACGTCAATTTTTTTTTTTAATTTTGGCTGGGGTTCCCCTTAATATCCATACCAGACCTGAAGGGCCTTGTATGGAATTTAGGGGGACTCCCACATCATTTTTTTTTTTTAATTTTGGTTCGGGGTTGCCCTGTGGGGAATTCCCATGCCGTTTTTATCAATGAACTTCTATGTGTATTGTCGGCAATGCAATAGCCGCGGTAGTTTTAAATGAGTTTTTTCCTTCAAAATGTCATTTTGCTGTCAGACTGTTCTAAACACGGGAAACATGCGCCCCTTTACAGGCATACTATAGACACCCCCCAGATATGAAATTTAAAGGGATATTACACTTTTATTGTTTGACTTTAAGCATTATTAAAATCACTGCTCCTGAAAAAACGGCCGTTTTTAAAACTTTTTTTTGCATTGATCCATGTCCCCTGGGGCAGGACCCAGGTCCCCAAACACTTTTATTGACAATAACTTGCATATTAGCCTTTAAAATTAGCACTTTTGATTATTCATGTTCGTGTCCCATAGACTTTAACGGTGTTCGCGTGTTCGAACGAATTTTTTTCCTGTTCGCATGTTCTGGTGCGAACCGAACAGGGGGGTGTTCAGCTCATCCCTACTCAGGATACTTTTAAAAGGTGCCATGAATAATAATAAAAAATTAAAAAACAGTACATGTGCTTTTCATTGCAGCCACATGGAGATGCAGGGAACTAAGAAAGGAGAGGATACAATGATAGTGTGTTGACACGCCCCCCCCGCTGTATTTGTTTACTGCACCCCTAGATTAGCCGGGCTAGATCCAGCCCTGATCACAAATATGTGAAAAAGTTGCCGTTTTGCTAATTTGTGCCCTCTTCAGGCCAATTTAATCTTATCATACACTAGTATTTATGGACCTGTTTTTTTCCCCCTTTGTGCATCACAATGTAGCAGCAAAGGAGAAATACAACTTTTTGTTTTTTTTATTATTTGCAAAAGTTTTGTAAAGATTACAACATGAGATAGAAAACAGATATTTCAAAATAAAGAACTGTCACATATACATACAGTATAGGTGTGAAATATCAAGTGCATGGTATAGTCAGGCAGTAGAACATTCAAACTTAATTTCAATTACTCAAATGTACTATACCATATGATTTAGGAACCAGTACATAAAACATCTGAGAACGTTTAAAGCGTAACTCCACTTTTGTTGAGAAAAAAACATTCCCCTCTGGGTAATCAATGTACATTGCTAGGATTATAACAAACTTTTTTTGCAGATTCCTACCTTTTGTTATTCTGAAGAAATCCATGTGTGGTTCCCTGTGCCTTTGTTCTGAGTAGGTCTAATGGGAGTGATTTCATAATTAACTGTCAGGTGTGGCACTACAGAGCACTAATGAGGAAATCTGCTGTGCCTACATCCCTTTAGATGGGTTCCTAATGAAATTATCTCTCAAAAAAATGACATTTTTGTTGCAAGGGATGCCTGAAATCTGACTTGTATCTTAGGCAGACTTCTGGGAAAATTGATGAGCCAATCACACAAGCAGGAAATGATGTTTCTGGGGAGTGGTCAGTAAACACTCTGTGTACAGAAAACTCCAGGTAGCCATATTGCAATGTATTCTCAGAAAATGTCATTGGCTGCAGATTGAAAAGGAAAGGTAATGTTTAATAACATTCAATAACAAAATTATTAGTGTGCCAATCATATGTGCTATATTATTTTTTTTCTTTATTTGTTATTTTCTTTTCCCCACGAAAGTAGAGTTACCCTTTAAGGCAATAAAAGGGTAGAGAAGAGAAAAGGATAATAGGAGAGAGATTAGCACCATGGAAAACAATATCCATATTTATTACTAGAACTATAATATGGTGAGAGCAAAGGACAATTGCCTAAGTTTTTGAGTGAATATTTTCAGAGCAATACTCAGAATCATCCCATACTTTCCAGATTAAAAAAAAATGTGGTAATGAATCATCAATTAATGCGGTCATGTGTTCCATGCTGCGTATGTCTGCCACTGTAGCAAGAAATTGTGAAAAAGTAGGGGGGATGTAGACAACCAACATCTGGGTATAACACGCTTTGCAGCTAATAAAATGAAAGACATTAACCTCCCTGAAGCTTTAGTGATACCTGGAAAGGGAAAACCCAATAAATAGTACATAGGGTTCAAAGGTATGGCGATATTTAATAAGTTCTGCATGACCTCCTGGATCTGAGCCCAAAACAGATTAATAGGAAGATATCCCAGAAGATATGGAAATGGGAACCTATGGTCCCATTACATCTCCAACATTGTCTAGAAGCTTCTGAGTTACGTGCGTGTAGAATATCTGGGGTCCTATACCAAAAAAAAAAAAAAAGAATCTTAAATGCGGTTTTTCTCTGCACAACACATCGTGAGGATTTGGATGTGGACTCCCAATTTTTCCCCCAATCTATTGAAGATATAGAATGCTGTAAAATATGAGACCATTTCTTCATATATTTATGAGTAGATTCCTTTAAGGGAGTGGCTTCATGAAAAATTGTATAGATATTTGAAATTCATGTGGGTTCATATAGACCATTAGCACATAATAATTCAAAATGTATGGGTTTGTCTAGAGATAGGGATGGGGATTTAGAAGTAAAGAAATCTTTGAATTGCAAAAAAGAATAGAAAAGTGTTAGGAATTTGATGCTTTGCTTGAAGGACAAAGCATCAAGCAACAAAGCTTGCAAAGGACATGAAACTGTGTGTCACTGTTTTTTTTTTTTTTTTTTAAATTGTGTTTTTATTGGAGTATCAAAGAACAAGTACAACATTGTAACAAAATGTACATTACACTATCAATGAACGTGCATTATAAACAGTCATAGTAAAAAGAAAAAACAGAATAGAAAGTAACAATTATAAGTAAAAAGAAAAGTGTTCACAGAAACTAGGCACAGATGTGAATTAGGTCAATTCCCTTTGATGTACATAGTAGGCGTATTATGGATAATAATCTAGAATTTTGAGATTAATCTAAGTCATATACTAGACAAGAAAATCCATGGAGGGGTAAGGTTATGTGATATAAAAACCTAGTGTAGCGTTAGATAAGGAGCACCGGATAAGGAGAGGGGGGAAGCCAAATAGACACAATCAATGTAGAATCAACATAAGATTAGGGCGTGTTTGGTAGTATGGGGGTCCCGAATTCTGAAAGATCCCATGGTTCCCATATCTTATTAAATTGAGGGATGCAGTCATGCACCAAGGCCGTCAAAAACTCCATCATTCGAATCTCAGCCATTAAATGTAGAAATCTGGACCACGAAGGAGGTGCCTTAGATAACCAGGACAGTGGGATAAGCCTCTTGGCTGCTAGTAAAATATAGGATATTAGTCTATTTGCCTTTTTAGATACACCCAAAGAGGGTAAACCCAATAGGTAATTCAAAGGATCCATTGGAAGGTAAACCCCAACTACTTTTTGTATAAGCAAATGTATATCATGCCAAAAGGGTTGGATCAAGGAGCATTGCCAAAAGATGTGGAATAAGGAATCTATGTCAATCCCACACCGCCAACAGTGCGGCGGGACTGAGAGCTCATACTTATGAATTACATCAGGAGTTCTATACCAAAACATGAGAATCTTAAGGGATGTCTCCCTCTGAGTGACACATTTGGAGGATCTGAAAGTAGAGGACCAAATCCTAACCCACATCTGTATTGTGACAGGACAGCCCACTAAGTGAGACCACCTGCTCATATAATGGTGCAAGGTTTCCGTGATTGGAGTCGACTCATGGAGGATACAGTAAATACATGAAACTAAATGTAGTGATGGGGGCCCTGAGCACATAGGTATTCAAAAGTAGTTGGCTTAACTAGGGTCAGGGTTGGCGCTTTAGAGTGAAAGAAGTGTCTAACTTGTAGGTAAAAGTGGAAGAGATGTGATGGTATATCAAATTTTTCACTTAAAGTGTTGAAAGTATGTAGTTTCCTCGTTATGGGATGACCAGGTTCCAGAGGGTTGAATAGTACATTCACAAGAGGAGAGTAGGGGGATATAAGGGGATAGCGTCTGAGACAATGACACCAAATGGTTAAAGTCAATGCCATTGGGCCAGTGCACTGGTGTTTATATATGGGATTTAAAGAAGGGGGGCACCCCAAACCAAGGAGCACGGGTAGACCGGATAGAGTACCCCTTTCTCAATGGCAGCCCATCAGTTTGGTGCGTGTAAGGAAGTCCAAGAGGTAATGGCCCTTAAATGCATGGCATGATAATATTTAGTAATGTCCGGAGCTCCCAAACCTCCTCTGGATCTAAGGGAAAACATCACGGAGCTCGCTATGCGATGGGCCTTATCATTCCATATAAATTTTAGAAAAGTCCTGTGGAGTGCTTTTAGTTGTGGAGCAGGTACAGCTACTGGGACAGTTTCAAAATAATAGAGCAGTCTGGGTAAGATAGACATTTTTAAAACATTGATTCTGCCTAAGAGAGACAGGGGGTATTTGGTCTAGTTCGACAGAGACTTATTAATATCCAATATCAGAGGAGGAAAATTAGCATTATAAAAGGAGGTATAGGAAGGGGTAAGTAGGGTACCCAAGTATTTGAGGGAGGTGTTACACCATTTAAAAGAGTATGATTCTTTAAGTTGAGATAATAAGGGCGTTAGAATGTGTATAGGAAGGGCCTCAGTTTTGGAAGTGTTGACTTTATATCTGGAGATAGCACTAAAAGAGGTCAGTAGTTTATGTAACGAGGAGAGAGATATCAATGGGTTAGTGATGGTAAGCAAAATGTCATCTGCAAATAATGATAATTTAAATTTCCCCTGTCTCATCACCAGCCCACGTATGTCTGGGTGTACACGAATAGACTCGGCTAGGGGTTTTAAGCATAAGATAAAAAGCAGTGGCGAAAGAGGACAACCCTGCCGAGTTCCATTTGTCATGGGGAAGCCAGGAGACAGAAAGGATGACATTTGCACCTGTGCTGTGACAGTTGAATATAAAGCATCTAAAGCTTTTAGAAACTGACCACTAAAACCGAATATTTTTAAAGTGGCAAATATGTAGGGCCAACTTAGCCTGTCAAAAGCTTTCTGTGCGTCTAAACTCAGAATCAATGCCGAACGAGAAGTTCTATCCAAAAGGTCTATTAGGTCTATTGTACGCCGAGTGTTATCTCCCGCATGCCTACCAAGCAAAACCCACCTGATCCCTGTGTATCAGTTTGGGAATGAGCCCGGATAGTCGGGAAGCGAGTATTTTAGTAAAGATTTTGTAGTCTGAGTTTAGAAGGGCTATGGGTCTAACGTTATCTGGGTTAGAGGGATCCTTTCCAGGCTTAGGGATAACCGAAATGAATGAATGGGAGAAATGTGAGTGCGGAGGAGTACCCTTAAGGAGGGAATCATATAAAGCTAACATATATGGAGATAGAATGTCAAAAAAGGATTTGTAGTAGGAGTAGGGCAGGCCATCAGGACCGGGAGATTTGTGTAATGGGAGGCTTTTAATTATAGTTAAGAGTTCTTCAGCTGATACTGCTACATTTAGATAATTTTGGTAACTTTATATTGGAGAAAAAGGACTTAAAATTTCCCTGGGTAAAGTTAAAATGGTTCTCCGGGGTCAGGCAATTATACAGTTTGCTGTAAAATTTGACAAAAATTTTGGACATCTCATGGGGGCAGTGTGTCCTAGATCCATGATGAAGGAAGTCAGGGAATGAATTCAACTGTCATGGGCAAAGCTTATTACCTAACATCCTGTGGGGTTTATTGGAGTATTCATAACATTTTTGTTTCGTCCACAGCATGGACCTAGCTGTTTTGTTAAGCTTTATTGATTTAATTTGTTCTCTGAGATGAATGACTTTGCGTAATTTCATCACTGTGGGATCACCCAAAAGCCTCCGCTCAGCAGTTACTAGAGCAGACATTAAAGACTGTAGAAGACTATTTCTATCTCTCTTCAGCTGAGAGCTTTCAGCTATACGTGCACCTCGGAAGATAGCCTTGTGTGCCTCCCACAGTGTAGAAACCTGAGTTACTGATCCAGTGTTGAGTTAAAAATACTCTTTCAAGCCATTTGCTAGGATGGAGAGGGATACGTCAGACGGTAAAAGGTGTTCGTTAAGTCGCCAATGACAGGATTTGGTATAAGTCTGGGATAGCATAAGATCTAACATGATGGGCGCATGGTCCGACCATGTAATGGGAGAAATATCTGATTCGAACACATAAGGGATAAGTGGAGATAAAAAAGTGATCAAGGCGGGAGTACATTTTATGGGCCGGTGAATAGAACGTAAATTGTTTAGCAGAGGGATGTTTTATCCTCCATGAGTCGAAGAGTCTACATGACCTAATACATTTACGAAAGGCATTGGCTTGAGACAACATTCTCAACATTCAACATTCTCTTGGATGGGATAGTACTAAAAAGGGTCTGTCTCTCCCTAGTGGGTGACATGACCAGATTGAAGTCCCCACCAACTATCATAAAAGGTTGTGAGCGATATTGGGGGGTATTAAAAAGTTTGTTGAGGAAGTCAATCCGGTCCGTGTTTGGAGCGTATAAATTAACCAATGTAAAAGAGGCAGACATGTATTCACATTCTAGGATAAAAAATCTCCCATGAGGATCCACGTTAGACCTCCTAACCTTAACAAGGCACGATTTTCTGATCAGGATTGCCACTCCCGCCTTGCCCGTGGAGTCAGAGTCAAGAAAGGAGGTGAGGTGGGGTGAGGCAAATTTTAATGATCCGCTTGCCCGAAAGTGGGTTTCCTGGATCATTACCACGTCTGCGCCCGAGGCCCTGAAATCCTTCAGGGCCATCCAGCACTTACCAATGGAACCCTTCACATTATAGGACATAATTTTCAGAGCCATGGTTGTGATCTATTTAGATAGGCTAGTTTAGAAACATTTGATAATATAAGCATTAAGGTATTAAGAAAATAAAAGTATATACCGTATTTATCGGCGTATAACACGGACCCCAAGTTTAGGAGGAAAGTTTAAGGAAAAAAACTTGCATTTAAATGCCCATCAATGCAGCCTCATCAGTGTCCATCTGCAGCCTTGTCAGTGTCCATCTGTAGTGTTGTCCCCCATTGCAGCCTTGTCCCCATTGCAGCATTGTCCCCCATTGCAGCCTTGTCCCCCATTGCAGCCTTGTCCCCCATTGCAGCCTTGTTAGTGTCCATCTGTAGTCTTGTACCAGATTGCAGCCTTGTCAGTGTCCCTCTGTAGCTTTTGTCGTTTGCACCTTTGAAAATGGTGCCGCCGTTCTCGGCCGCTTTCAGCCATTCTTGGCAGCTCTCGGCCGCTTTCGGCCATTCTCGGTGGCTCTCGGCCACTCCTGGCCACTCTCGGATGCACTCGGCTTTCGGCGGCTCCCGCGGGACTGCGAGAGGCGCAGAGAATGGCTGAAAGCGGCCGAAAGCCGATGAGAATGGGCGAGAGCCACTGAGAATTGCCAAAAGCGACCGAGAGCCGCCGAGAATGGCCGAAGGCAGGCGAGAGCTGCCAAGAATGGCCGAAAGCGTCCGAGAATGGCGGCACCATTTTCAAAGCCGCCGAGAAAAGCAAAAAACCGCTGAGAGCGGCCGAAAAGCTCGCAATCGGCGATCGGCGTATAACACGCATCCAGGACTTTCCCCTGATTCTCAGGGGAAAAAAGTGCGTGTTATACGCAGATAAATACGGTATACTGCATTTCATGGGTATTGTTAATAAAAAGCATTTTTTCATCCCTGACTGCTAGAATACAAACCCCAAATTGAAACCATTTCAAAATGGGGTGATAACGACCATAGAATCTCAATCTGTGAACCACATCTGTAGACATGTATAAAAAAAGTAAAAAAGAAGACCAAAAAAGAAGAAAAAACAAAAGAAAAAAAAAGTTCAAAACTCTGTAAGCCTGAGGAAAAACAGTCTCTCGGGAAGCCCTGGGCATAGACCAGGGCCTGGTAGGGACGTGAATGGACCCCCATCAGGCGACTCTGATTGAGGAGATGAGAAGGGTCTGCTGCTCACCTTGTGCACTTGATAGCAGAAACAAAAAGGACAAAAGGACATTGAAGAAAAAACCTGTAAATCCTTAAGGAAAAGCAAAGTTAACATGTAAACAGGTATGTTTGTCACTCAAAGTATCAAAACCTCTAGTAAATGCATCTCCTGGGATGAGAACAAGTTCTACCCTGGAAAAAATACAGGGCAGATTCAAAACTTAACCAAAACAGCAACCTCGTTTCATCTAAAAATTTGAGGGGATGGAAATGCAAAGAGTAGTGAGGAATAGAACCAACAGGGAACGTTCTGAGAAAAGTTCAAGGACGTTGTTTGGAAGATCGCAGGTGTTGAAGGGTGGAGAGGTGTTTCTTGGACTTGCCCCTAACAGGAGTCCAGATGTGAGTGGGCGTGGTTAGAGGTAAACGGGCTTGTGCGGCAGAAGGGATCATGTCATCTTCCGGAAGAGGGGGGAGACCCAGGTTTTTTAGGAAGGCCTCAGCCTCTTGCAATTCATGTAGAGAGTATTGTGCTCCCTCTTTAGATACGGCTAGACGGTAATCCCCAGTAGTATGGGATTTTGTGCTGTTGCAGGTGTGAAGTAAGTGGACGTAAATTCCTCCTTTTAGTGAGAGTGATGGGAGAAAGGTTGCTAAAGATCTGCAGTTTAGCACCCTTATACATAATTTGGGATTTATTGTGTGTTGCAAGAGTTAGTGCCTCCTTACTTTCGAAGTAATGAAACCTTACCACAACATCTCCGGGTCTAGCTCCGGCCGGAGGCTTTGAGCCCAGAGATCTATGGGCCCTATCCAAGCGCCAATCTATGTCCACCACTGAGGGAGCCAGATTGTTAAAGAGGCCTAAAAGATAGGTTCGGAGCTCAGAATCACCCACCGTCTCCGGAATTCCTCTGAATCATAGGTTTTGCCTTCTTTCTCTGTTCTCTAAGTCCTCCTGTTGTAGTTACAGTTGAGAACCGGAGAAGCGTAAGGTATAGTTTTCCTCCTTGATCGCTTGTACATAATTTATCATTTCATCAAATTTGCTCTCCAGTGTGTCTGTGGGATCTCTAATTTGGGTTATTTTCCCTCTAAGTTCGGCAGCTAGTTTGCTTACCTCTGCCGAGACATTGGACGTAATTTGTTGAAGTAAAAGCTGCAGTTTGGTGTCCAAAATGTCCGGTGTAAGAGTCATACTTGAGGGTGGAAGAGTGGGAGTGTGATTCTGAGAGTTAGACAGAGAGGAGTTTGTAGCATCTTCAGAATCCAGGGGGGATCCAGCAGGGCAAAAGGGTTTGCAAAAGGATTAGATGAAGTAGGTTGCAGTCTAGTAACATAACGTTCCATGTTTGGTTCCTCTCGCAGCCCAATCTGTGGTTTATAGTATCTTTGCTGCTGGCCAACTTTTCCCATGAGGTATGCAGAGAATTTAGTGATCAAACAGCCAGGCTTAACTCCGACACTGTAGATAGCTAAAACAGCTGCATGGAGGTCTTGGTGAGCAGAAAGGAGCCCTGAGTTTATTTAAGCAGCATCCTTCTTATAGGTAGTAGTGTGCTCCATTTGGATCATCAGATCCACCTGTTTACAGCTCCACCTCCCCCCACTGTCAGTTAGAGAGGAGGGAGACAGTCTCTGCAATCCCCAACACCCTATGAGTGTCTGTTAAGCCAAAGGAGTGGAGGGAATGCCTTTAGGGTGTATGTTGGAGTCCCAAGATGGCCGCCGGCCTCCAGGGGTAGGCCGAAGCCATGGACTATCCTAGGAGACGGCCGCTGAGTGTGTGAAAACAGCCACCCCCAGTCCCCAGAATCCCTTAAGAGAGGTAAAGACAGAGGACCGGGCAGTCTGAAGCCTCCTGTGGACTCGGCTGCGGGTGGTTAAGTAGAGTGAATTACTCACTGTGTCCCAGTAGAACATCTGTAATCCAGCCCACAGGCCGCACCAGAGTGGAAGGCCAAAGGATGCTGAGGCCGGCCGTCGGATGAACTCCCGTGGCTTCTCCTAGCCAGTAGGCCGATCTGCGTGTTCCCCAGAGATAAGGCGGCCGTCCAGTGTGTGTGGACCAGCTGTCCACCCTCCGCTTTGTGGGCTCAGATGGAAAGAGCCGCTGGTCAGTCTGTAGACCCCAAGATGGCGGCGGAGGGTCCTGGTGGCAGAGGGGAAACCTCGATTTAGAAGAGGATCTGGCCAGTCAAGGTCACAAATAAACACCCGGAGCAGAGCAGCAGGGGTCCGGGATCAAAAGTATGTAGCCTGCGATTGTGGCAGCGTGAGAAGAGGCAGCGGATGGTTCTAGATTGGTGCGGGCTATGAGGAGCTCAGCTTTCAAACTTCTCTCCAGCTGCACATCCGGACATGCCCCCCCCGTGTGTCACTTGTTTTACTAGTTGGCGTAATTCGAAAATCCCTGCCTGGGTCCAAGGCAACATCCGATCATCAGCTATCCGGAATGTCAGAATTAAAAAGCACATTTAAGAGTGGAGCACATAATGAAGAAAGGGAATGCCGCTCAGAACACCTCTTTCATATTGATAGGGTAAACAGCAGTGATGGCTCGTCCATAGGGGGCGCCTGGGTGCCACCCCCCTCCCTCCCTCAAAAAAAATAAAAATAAAATAAAAAAATAAATAATTTTTTTTTTTAAACATGGCCCTTTAAAAAAAAAAGTTCTTAAGTGCACTGTGTTCGGTCGCTGGACACAGTGCACTATGGGAAGCGCCATGCCAATGCAATCACGAGATTGCAGACACAGCACTTCATTGGCGGGGTTTGGAGCTGCCTTGCGGCGCAATCCATTGTGCCAAGCAGCATCCGCCCAGCGGGCTACAAAAAGATGGAAAATTGGTGACTCGTGCTTTAACAGACTACAGTGTGCATAGCTGGAAAGTAATCCCAACCTTACTTAAAACCAAATGCAAAAAGACATATAATGATATATGACAAACTGCAATGTGCAAGATTGAAAAAGTGATCAAACCTCCCCTTAAAACAAATGCAAAAAGACATATAATGATATATATATATAAAAAAGGGGTTGGTGCAGAAAAATAAATATATAAACATGAAAAGCTCCAGTGTATAATGCAAGCAAATAAAAAAATTGAAAAATGGTGAAAAAATAGTCCATATACAAAAACACCCAAAAGTGATATAACAATCCAAGATTGTCCAATTGTATGGAATCATAGGTGTATGGGTCCACCACCATAAATAGAATGCCTGGCCGCTTACCAGAACCCCATGACCCCCCGTTACAGAGGGTCTAAATGGGCTGTTAAATCCTGCTACTCCGGAACACCAAGGAGTCAAGATTGAAGCTGGAATGGGACATCAGGAACTGTAGTACAGATGGATGGATCCACAGGGAAAAAGGCTTAGTATAGTAAACACTCACATGTAAAATAGGAAAAAACGTCCTATACGCCTTTGACAACGTCGATGATGAAACGCGTAAGGCGGAGCTATGCAGTCAGAGAGAGTGTGGAACACAGCTGAGGCGCACGCTGCTCAGCTGATGGTGCTTTTTCCACTCGCTCCCTCCGTGCACGATCTCCAACAATCAGTGTGATTATCTGGCACCTTTATAAGGAGTCTGGATTGTTTTTATCTTGCTGTTCAAGTTTTTAATAAAGTACATTTAAAAACGTATCACACTATGGGAGCCCTGTTTCTTTCCCATGAGGATAGCTTAGACCAATGATGGGTACAGCATATCTGGAGCGGAAGCACCCGGGGACAGATCTACTGGAACCCAAGACGCCAATATAGTGCCTGGTACTACATGCCTACTACCCCTGTAGGGGTGTAAGGAGCTGGTGAGTGGGGATCCTTGAGGGGGAGCACCGCAAGTCACTGGATATCAGCTGTTTTTCTCAGGAAAGTCACTATACACAAGAACTTTGCTTATGTTGGAACTTTATTTGTTATTTCTATTTTTCAGAGTTTCACATCATTTTATTTTTTTAATTTTTTACAACATATGATGAACTGATTTCAGAATTTATATCCCCTATCCGTTCAAATTTGTATTATGGATGGGAGTGTGGTTTAACACGGACTTTTGATTTATGTGATATATTTGACATACTTTATTCTATATCTATTTTATTCATTTTTATTTGTGTGGTGGACACTATTTTGCACTTATGTTTTTATACCATTTAACACTGGCCTTGCAGTTTACTTATTTTTAAGTAGATCCCTATCCATGCAACAGGTGGGGTCTTCTATTCTATTCTATTGTAAACTACTTTACGTATATGTGGATGGTTCAGCTACACCTTAACTATATATAAAAGATTTTTATCGGCCTACACATTAACACGGTTGATCAATCTTAATAGGTTATTAGACACACTTAAAATATTTTTTGTTGAGTGGTTTTCACCGCTCTGCACACACAAGCACGGATTAAGATATCCAAAATAGGTACCCCGGCATAGGTAGCGCCACTCACCCCTCTTTACCATTATACCTCACCCCTTTGGGGGTGTTTTAAGGGGAGGCTGCAAACCATAGTCCGTGAGCGCGGATACTCTCTTTTACTCACAGATGTAAGGAGGCACTCCGCTGGGGACACTGATGTAAGGAGGGACTCCACTGGGGACACAGATGTAAGGAGGGACTCCGCTGGGCACACCGATGTATGGAGGGACTTCGCTGATGGGGACACTGATGTAAGGAGGGGCTCCACTGAGGACACAGATGTAAGGAGGAACTCCGCTGATGGGGCAAAGATGTAAGGAAGGGCTCCGCTGGGGACACTGATGTAAGGAGGGACTCCGTTGAGGACACTGATGTAAGGAGGGACTCCACTGGGGACACAGATGTAAGGAGGGACTCCACTGATGGGGACATAGATGCAAGGAGGGACTCTGCTGGGGGCACCAGATGTAAGGAGGGACTTTGCTGGGGGCACCTGATGTAAGGAGGGACTCTGCTGGGAGCACCTGATGTAAGTAGGGACTCTGCTGGGGGCACCTGATGTAAGGAGGGACTCTGTTTGGGGCACCTGATGTAAGGAGGGACTCTTCTGTTGGCACCTGATGTAAGGAGGAACTCTGCTGTTGGCACCTGATGTAAGGAGGAACTCTGCTATGGGCAACTGATGTAAGGACGGATTCCGCTGGGGGCATCTGATGTAAGGACAGATTCTGCTGAGGGCACCTGATGTAAGGCCAGACTCCGCTGGGGGCACCTGATGTAAGGACGGACTCTGCTGGGGACACCTGATGGCATCTGGTGGCAGGCGACGTGGCAGGTGACACACTCAGGGCTCCCACTGATTCTGCATTATGGTGAGTTGAATGATTTCATTTTATATTACAATGTAATGATAACAACCATGGTGTCGGGATGATTGAAGTGCTAACACCAGATGTTTGGAGTATCTTTATCTGCTGATTGGTAAACTTTATGGATTACACATACTTCTATTGTGGTGTAGGATCTGGGCCTGCCGTCCCACTTTCCCTCCCTCTCCCTCCATCCCTCGTTCATCTCAGACACTAACCACACCTCCTAAGAGCAACACAATTTAAGCCACGCCCACTATCTTGCTGAAACCGTGCTCATTTTCACCAACTGGGAGGGGTCAAAAAGCAAGGGCGGGGTCAAAAAGCAAGGGCGGGGTCAAAAAGCAAGGGCGGGGTCTGGCCCCCCCATCCTAAAACTTCACCAGCCGTCACTGGTAAACAGCATTGGGGCCAAGCATAGAGATCTTAATTGCGGCATATATTTCCCTGAAGAGGGCCATGACATGTAACATGGGTGGACTGGCGAGGTGATTCCCATTTCAATTTCAGCCCATCTATTTGGGGCCTTCCTAGATGTCCAGGACTCGCAAATGTGTAACATAATAGTATTTTATAAAATCTGGAGCCGCCAAACCCCCCCTTTTCCTTAGTGCCAGGACCACTGATCCCACAATCCGGTGAGAAGAATTATTCCATACAAAGTGGAGACATTTGAATTGACACTGGAAGCGTCTCAAACTAATAGAGCCATTTGAGGAGAATCGACATCTTACGGACATTAATTCTCCCAGGGAGAAAAAGAGTGAGGGTGGTTCAATAGTCCAATAAACGGGTGATTTCTGCAAACATAGGAGGGAAGTTGGCCTAATAGAGGGTAGAGTGGGAGGGAGTGATGTGGATGCCCAAATATTTAAGTGTATGTGTACACCAATGATATTTAAAGTTACTTTGGAGGCAGATGAGTTGATCTGGTGGTACGTTAATGGGTAGAGCTTCTGTTTTAGAGGGGTTAATTTAAACCCCGCTATGGAACTAAAGGAGGTCAAGATATCTTGTAGAGCAGGAAGTGATGTTTGGGGATGTGTAAGAGTCAACAAAAAATCATCAACAAAAAGTGACAACTTATATTCCTGCTGTCGCAGCATTACCCCACGAACATCCGAGTGAGACCTAATGGCCGCAGCGAGGGGTTCCAGACTAAGAATAAAAAGTAAGGGTGACAGAGGACATCCCTGTCTGGTGCCATTACTCAAGGGGAACGACTGCGACAAGTGAGAAGACAGTTGCACTTGGGAGGAAGGTTTTGAATATAAAGCTGGTAAAGCCTGAATAAAAGGACCCGAGAACCCATATCGGGAAAGAACTGTAAACACAAATGGCCAACTGAAACGATTAAAGGCTTTTTGAGCATCTAAGCTTAAGACTATGGCAGGGCGTTTTGTCTTAGTCAGGAGGTCGATAAGGTCTATCATTCGTCTTATGTTGTCTCCTGCATGTCTTGTTGGAACAAAGCCTACCTGATCCTTATGTATCAGTGACAGCAGTAGCAGTGAGAGTCTGTTGGCTAGAATTTTCGTAAATATTTTATAATCCGAGTTTAATAGAGCTATAGGTCGATAATTATCTGTTATTAAAGGGTCCCCTTAAGCTTCTCCCCTCAAAGTGCAAGGTGCTGACTTTGTGAAATGTGGGTAGTATAATATAAAAGGGTGCTTAAAAACACAATAAAAAAGTATATACACAATATTTAAATAACGTGACAAATAGAGTGCAACAATGCTTGGTAATACATATACATCACTGGTAACTTAATTCAAAAAAATCCAGAAAACACATAAAGTGAAAAATAATAACAATTGTCCAAGCGAGTTAAGTAACAAGTGTCCATACAAGGTTTGAAGCAATTAAGGTCTTTACACCGTCACCACTGGAATTGATCATGAAAAACAAATGACACCCGGTGGATAAGGGTAAGTAGCCTACTTACCAAACCACCATGACCCCTTTAATTAAAAATACAGGTCAGGTGGCGCTTTGACAGATTTAGGTACTGTCGCCTGTACTGATGAACACCAATGGGATAAGCCTGAGGAATCACTCCATTTCAAGATTGCTCCGAAAAAATAGGAAAAGAGCAGGACCATAGTATAATTCCGTTTTATTAAAAATATACAGGTAAAAACAATATGCCAAGTGGCCTCTTACTTTAAAAAGTGCCTTGCCACAGCACTGAAGGGAAACCGCATGTCCCGCCAAATGGTTTGTGAAGCAGCCGTCCCGCTCGTGCTGTGTTTGGCCGACATGCATTCCACTGCCTGAAGATGCAGAAACCGTAAACCAGAAGTGTCTGGAAGTAAAGACCGTGACCGTGATGTGCCTCGATGTACGTTTCATTGTAATGACGTCGTCAGGAAGAAAATTTAAAAAAAAGTTTTTTTTCCCCAAAAAATTGCGTTTGAAAAATTGCTGCGCAAATACTGTGTGAAAAAAAAATTGCAACACCCAAAGTAAATTTAAAGTAATTTTCTAGCAAGAAAAAATAAACATTTTTCATGTAATCAAAAAGTGTCAGAAGGAGCTTTGTCTTCAAGTGGTTAGAAGAGTAGGTGATGTGTGGCATAATCTTCTAATGTTGTGCATAAAATACCAGGACAGTTCAACCCCCCCCCCCAAATTACCTCATTTTGGAAAGTAGACACCCTAAGCTTCTTGCTGAGAGGCATATTGAGTCCATTGCTCACACATGACATGGGCATATGTGGAATTGAACCCCACAATACATTCTGATGCTTTTCCTGAGTATGTGGATACCACATGCGTGGGACTTTTTGGGAGCCTAGCCACGCACAGGATCCCGAAAACCAATCACCGCCTTCAGAATTTCTAAGAGAGTACAATGGTGATTTTACTCTTTACTCCTCACTACCTATCACAGTTTCAGAGGCCCTGAAATGTCAAAATAGCACAACCCCTCCCCAAATGACACCATTTTGGAAATTAGACACCCCGAGGTATTTGCTAAGAGGCATTGTGAGTATTTTGCAGCTCTCATTTGTTTTTGAAAATGAAGAAAGAAATGGATTTTTTTTTCTTTTTTTCAATTTTCAAAACTTTGTGACAAAAAGCAAGCAAAATACTCAACATGCCTCTCAGCAAATAGCTTGGGGTGTCTACTTTCCAAAATGGGGTCATTTGGGGGGGTTGTGCTTCAGGGCCTCCGAAACTGCGATAGGTAGTGAGGAGTGAAATCACCATTTTACGCCCTTAGAAAGCCTGAAGGCAATGATTGGTTTTCAGGGTCCTGTACACATAGGCTCCCAAAAAGTCCCACACATGTGGTACCCCTGTACTCAAGAGAAGCAGCAGAATGCATTTTGGGGTATAATTTGACATATGCCCATGGCATGTTTGAGAAATATATAATTTCAGTGACAACTTTGTTTCAATTTTTATTTTTATTTTTTTGTCATTTTTCATATGTTTGTGACAAAAAAAAATAAAATACTCAATGTGCTCAACTTGCCTCTCAGCAAATTCCTTGGGGTGTCTACTTTCCAAAATGGGGTTATTTGGGGAGGGAGGATTGTACTGCCCTGCCATTATAGCACCTCAAGAAATGAGATAGATAAACTAAACGTTGCGTAAATTCCAGAAAATGTACCCTAGTTTGTAGAGGCTATAACTTTTGAGCAAACCAATAAATATACGCTTATTGAAAAAATTTTTTTTACCCGGGCCATGTTGCTGAATGCATTTTGGCCTGAATGTATGACTAAAATTTAGCTTATTGTATTTTTTTATAACAAAAATTAGAAAATATATTTTTTTTTCAAAATTTTCAGGCTTTTTTATTTATAGCACAAAAAATGAAAACTGCAGAAGCGATCAAATACCACCAAAAGAAAGCTCTATTTGTGGGAAAAAAAGGTCACAAATTTTGTTTTGGTACAGCATTGCATGAGCACTCAATTACCAGTTAAAGCAGCACAGTGCCAAATTGTAAAAAGTGCTCTGGTCAGGAAGGGGGCAAATCCTTCTGGGGCTGAAGTGGTTAACCAGCATCCTATGTGGTTTGTTAGCATACTCATAGAACTTTTGTATGGACCACAGCAATGATTTAGATATTCTGTTCATATCTAATGACTTAATACGGTTACGAACTGAAACCACAGCTCGTAGACAGTCCACCGTGGGGGAATGTAGTAAGTGCGTCTCTGCTGTACGTAACTGAATTAGTAGCTCAGCTTTCTGCTTAGTGGAGTCTCGTTTCATGCGAGAACCAGCAGAGATTCACTCACCTCTAAAAAAGGCCTTGTGGTCTTCCCACAAGGTGGAGATCTCTGACACCGAACCTTCATTTATGTGAAAAAATTCAGACAATTTTTGTTGTAATTGACTTCTAATTTCGGGATGTTTCGGTTGTCAGAGCAAATAAACCGAGATCTAGATTAATGGGAGCATAATCAGACCATGTGATTTATTTGTGGTTTATATCTGATAAAACTACATTAGGTAATAGAGGTGCAGTCACAAAGAAGTGATCAAGTCTAGAATATAATTTGTGAGGTGGAGAGTAAAATGTATATTTTTTTGGGGTGGGATGCTTCACTCTCCATGTATCAAAAAGATTGTTTGATCAAACTAATTTGCGAAAAGAAGTGGACAGTTTTTGTGCTTGAATTGGTGGGGTGGTTTGAAAGAGGGCGCACCTATCTTTGGTTGGGGACATGCACACAATAAAATCTCCTCCTATGACCATAAAGGGCTGAAAGAAAGTCATTAGTTTCTCAAAGACCTTAGTGAAAAAAACAATCTGTCCCGAATTAGGAGCATAGATATTAGCCAAAGTGAAAGATGTATTCAGGTGGGCACAACTCAGGAGAACATACCGACCATGGGAATCTAAAAAGGAAGAAAGGATTTGTATAGGGCTGAAGCAGTTAATCAAAATCACTACTCCAGCATTCCTGGTGGGATCAGACGCCACAAAAGCAGTGGAGAAATGCTTGGAGGCAAACTTGAAAGAGCTCCCAGGTCGGAAATGTGCCTCCTGAATCATGATCACATCTGCCTTGGAAGACTTGAATTCCTTTAAAGATAACCATCTTTTATGGATGGAATTCAAGCCTTTCACATTACATGAAAAGACTTTAATGCCGCGTACACACGATCGGAATTCTCGCCGGAAAAGCCTTGGATGTTTTTTCCGATGGGATTCCGCTCAAGCTTGTCTTGCATACACACGGTCACACCAAATTCCGACCTCCGGTGATGTACAAGACATACGACAGGACTAGAAAAGGGAAGTTCAATACCAAGTGCGCCACCCTTTGGGCTCCTTCTGCTAATCTCGTGTTTATCTCATGTTAGTAGAAGTTTGGTGAGAGACGGTTCACGCTTTTCAGACTCGTGCTTTTCCGATCGTTGCTGCTCTTCAGTTTGTGCTTGTGGGTTTGTATCTGTTCTTTAGTGCATGTAGTCAGTTTGCATTTGTTTGTCAGTACGTGCTATTTATAGGACCGTATTTGATCTTCAGTGCATTCTTGTCTGCTTGTTTCTGATTTTCAGCTCGTTCTATCAGGCCTTGCTGTTTTTCAATGCTTTCTTTTTAATCGTTCTGACCAGCCGACCATTTTGAAGCCATGTTGCGGATACGTCTTCATCGTAGAGTTCGTGCTGTGCGGGGGCTTGGTGTTGCGGTTCTTACTGTGACCCAAGCCCAGTCCATGAACAGGGTGGGGAGGAGTTCATGGACCAAGAATTGGTTGTTCCAGCGTGACCAATTCTCTCACATGCCTTTGTTGCGGGAGATCCAGGAGAATAACCCTGATGATTTCAGTTATTATCTCCGGATGACAGACCCCATTTTCACAATTTATTGGCTTTGCTGTCCCCTTATATTAGCAGGCAGGACACCTGCATGCGGCAAGCCATCACTCCCGAACAAAGGCTAGTCACCACTTTGCGGTACTTGGCGACTGGGAGAAGTCTGCAGGACCTCAAGTTCTCGACAGGCATCTCCCCCCAGGCTCTGGGGATCATTATTCCAGAGACCTGTTCTGCCATCATTCAGGTCCTGCAGAAGGACTATATTAGGGTAAGTTTTCTCCTTTAACATTACATGTCTTTAATGTTTGCTAATGTATTCTATTTCTTCATTCCCTAATTACCATGATTGTAATATGCTGTGAATGTCCCCTGCATGCTTGAAGTTTTTAAACTTCCTTTTTTGTCCATCATGCATAGTTGCCTTCACTAACCTCCCCAGCATGCTATCCTGGGCCAATACACATCTAGCCTAGTCACTTAACAATGTATTTTGTCAGCTCCATAGTAGTGCTTTACCCTAAACACCCCCTAAAATGTGTACAAATGTTATTTGTGTCCTTAAATTCATGCAGAGTGCCAGAGGCTTTTTTTGGGGATCCCAAAATCATTTTGAACCCTCCCTCCCCCCAACCGATACCAATCCTCTATCTGCTGACTTTGCCAAACCCATACACACTATACCTACTTCTTTTGTGGTCAGATTTCTGTATGAATTCCCCAAAGCATGTAGTGAAAGGACCTGCCAGAATACTTTCAAATGGTACTGTTTAAAGTTTAGTTCTCCTATTATCTTGATAGGTAATTGCAGAATGCAAAAAAGTGCTTCAATTTGTACAGTGTGTATTTATTTCAAATATATGGAGTACTTTGTGGGTAGGGGGACCATTGATATGCCAGAAAATCTTTCATAAAAGTTTTCTCCTTTAACATCACATTCTATGTATTTAATGTTTGCTAATGTATTGTATTTCTTTCATCATTCCCTAATTACCATGATTGTAATATGCTGGGAATGTCCCCTTTGTGCCCATGCATGCTGGCAGTTTTTAAACTTCCTTTTTTGTCCTTCATTCATATTTGCCTTTAATAACCTCCCCAGCATGCTATCCTGGGCCCATATCCACCTAGCCTAGTCACTTAACAATGTATTTTGTCAGCTCCATAGTAGTGCTTTACCCTAAAAACTCCCTAAAATGTGTACAAATGTTATTTGTGTCCTTAAATTCAGGCAGAGTGCCAGAGGCACTTTTTTTGGGGGTCCCAAAATCATTTTGAACCCTCCCTCCCCCAACCGCTAAATCAACCCATGCCAATCCTCGATCTGCTGACTTTGCCAAACCCATACATACTATACCTACCTCTTTTGTGTTCATATTTAAGGATGAATTCACCAAAGCTTGTAGTGCAAGGGCCTGCCTGAATACTTTCAAATGGTGCTGTTTAAAGTTTGGTACTCCTATTACCTTGCTAGTTAATTGCAGAATGTAAAAATGTGCTTCAATCTGTACAGTGTGTATTCATATTTTTGTATTCTGACACTTCTTACCTGTCCAGTGGGCTGCCAATAGTGTAAGTAAGGAGGGGCTGGCCAAAGTAACACACATTATTTATGCATTCAGGTCTCAATAAAGTGGAGAGGGTTACCTGTCCAAAACATCCTACCCCCCTAAAATTGTTACAATGGGCCATCAGAGGGGAGGATGAATCTACAGTGACCTTATATTTTTGCCTTTAAATACTCCTTCAAAAAAATGTTATACTGGTGTTGGCCAAGAATGTTTGTGTCTAATCTGCTTGCAATGTTTATGAGCAAAATAACTAATTTTTATGTTTTTGTTTGACTCCACAGTTTCCTTCAATGCCACAGGAATGGCAGACTATGGCATCCCACTTTGCCGACCATTGGGACATTCTCAACTGTGGAGGGGCAAATGATGGGAAACACTTCCACATCGTACCACCACCCGATTCAGGGTCATACTATTATAACTATAAGGGGTTTCATAGTATTGTGTTGATGGCGGTGGTTTCGGCGACATATGAGTTTCTGTATGTGGACGTGGGGAAGAATGGACGGATGTCGGATGGTGGAGTCTTTGCCCGGACCAAGTTCTTTTGACGTCTCCAGAGTGGTGGCTTGGGATTGCCACCTGCGGAAGATAAGGTTGAGGGACTGCCATTTGTGTTCGTCGCAGATGAGGCATTCGGTCTGGGTGATCACATGATGAGGCCATTCCCCCAGAGGACCCTAGTCCCAGAGAAGAGGCTTTTTAATTACTGGCTGGCCAGAGCCAGAAGAGTCGTGGAGAATGCGTTTGGGATAATGGCCAGCCGGTTCCACCTATTTTTAACTGCCATAAATATGGCGGAGTACAAACTAAACCACATTGTGTTATCTTACTGCATACTGCACAACTTTTTAAAATGACATAATCCAAGATATGTTGCCTCAGTTGGGCCTGAGGCCGGACTTAATGAAACACTGACGGCCCTGGAAGCGGGCCGTCCTGGCTTGACCCCCCAAAGCGCCCGTGAAGTGTGGGAAAAATATGTTGAATATTTTACGGGTAGGGGGCCATTGCTTTGGCAGCCAATTTGGAATAAATTTTCTATTTTATCACAATCTTGATTTTAATTTACTGCTCGTTTCTTTTTGCTGTCTCCTAGGTTCTCCTAGTGCATTTGTAGTACCAAGTGGTTTTTCCATTATTAAATAACACCCATTGTCACTGTAAACACAAACTTAATACAAAAACTGGTATTGATCAATGAAAAAAGAAGCCACACATTGTTGAGTATAAAACCTTTTATACACCTTTTGCATATAAAGCTAACATGCGTGTGTCGTACCTACGTTCCTTGTGTGAAAGAAGGAGGAAGCGACGAACGTAATAACGAAGGTAACATTTTAACTTGGGACATGTGTGGCCTATATTGATTCTAGATTGAGGCTAGGGATGAGCTTCGAGTTCGAGTCAAACTCATGTTCGACTCAAACATTGGCTGTTCGCCCGTTCGCCGAACAGCGAACAATTTGGGGTGTTTGCGGCAAATTCGAAAGACACGGAACACCCTTTAAAAGTCTATGGGAGAAATCAAAAGTGCTAATTTTAAAAGCTTATATGCAAGTTATTGTCATAAAAAGTGTTTGGGGACCTGGGTCCTGTCCCAGGGGACAAGGATCAATGCAAAAAAAGTTTTAAAAATGGCTGTTTTTTCGGGAGCAATGATTTTAATAATGCTTAAAGTGAAACAATAAAAGTGTAATATTCCTTTAAATTTCATACCTGGGGGGTGTCTATAGTATGCCTGTAAAGGGGCGCATGTTTCCTGTGTTTAGAACAGTCTGACAGCAAAATTACATTTCAAAGGAAAAAAAGTCATTTAAAACTACTCGCGGCTATTAATGAATTGCTGGTCTCACAATACACACAACAGTTCATTGATAAAAACGGCATGGGAATTCCCCACAGGGGAACCCTGAACCAAAATGTAAAAAAAAATGATGTGGGGGGCCCCCCTAAATTCCATACCAGGCCCTCCATTAAGGGGAACCCCAGCCAAAATGTAAAAAAAAAAAATGGCGTGGGGTCCCCCTCAAACTTTATACCAGACCCTTATCCGAGCATGCAACCTGGCAGGCCGCAGGAAAAGAATGGGGGATGAGAGAGCGCCCCCGTCCTGAACCGTACCAGGCCACATGCCCTCAACATTGGGAGGGTGCTTTGGGGTAGCCCCCCAAAACACCTTGTCCCCATGTTGATGGGGACAAGGGCCTCATCCCCACAACCCTTGCCTGGTGGTTGTGGGGGTCTGTGGGTGGGGGGATTATTGGAATCTGGAAGCCCCCTTTTGCAAGAGGACCCCCAGATGATGTCAACAACTGTCTCTTGTCATTTTTAACATTTTTGACAGTTTTTTTGTGAAATGGTAGGGGTACTTTTGTACCCCCTTACCATTTCACACAGGGGGAGGGCCAGGATCTGGGGGTCCCCTTGTTAAAGGGGGCTTCCAGATTCTGATAAGCCCCTGCCCACAGACCCCCACAACCACCGGGCAAGGGTTGGGGGGATGAGGCCCTTAGCTACCCCAAAGCACCCTCCCAATGTTGAGGGCATGTGGCCTGGTACGGTTCAGGAGGGGGGGTGCTCTCCCATCCCCCCTCTTTTCCTGCGGCCTGCCAGGTTGCGTGCTCGGATAAGGTTCTGGTATGGATTTTTGGGGGACCCCACACCATTTTTTTATTTTGGTGCGGGGTTCCCCTTAAAATCCACACCAGACCTGAAGGGTCTGGTATAGATTTTGAGGGGGACCCCACGCCATTTAAAAAAAAAAAAATTTGGCTGGGGTTCCCCTTAATATCCATACCAGACCTGAAGGGCCTGGTATGGAATTAAGGGGGACCCCCACGTCATTTTTAAAAAAAATTTTGGTTTGGTCCCATGCCGTTTTTATCAATTAACTTTTATGTGTATTGTCGGATCGGCAATTCGTTAATAGCCGCGAGTAGTTTTAAATGAATTTTTTTCCTTTGAAATGTCATTTTGCTGTCAGACTGTTCTAAACACGGGAAACATGCGCCCCTTTACAGGCATACTATAGACACCCCCCAGGTACGAAATTTAAAGGTATATTACACTTTTATTGTTCCACTTTAAGCATTATTAAAATCACTGCTCCCGAAAAAATGGCCGTTTTTAAAACTTTTTTTTGCATTGATCCATGTCCCCTGGGACAGGACCCAGGTCCCCAAACACTTTTTATGACAATAACTTGCATATAAGCCTTTAAAATTAGCACTTTTGATTATTCATGTTCGTGTCCCATAGACTTTAACGGTGTTCGCGTGTTCAAACAAATTTTTTCCCTGTTCGCAAGTTCTGGTGCGAACCAAACAAGGGGGTGTTCGGCTCATCCCTAATTGAGACCTATATTGGGATACGATTAAGAGAGTTTAGCCTGATATTAGTGTTTTTGTCTTTTGTTTGGTCTTGCAGCAAAAATGAAACAATTTAAAGACCCAGAATTCATGGGCCAGTTCATTGATAAATACAGAGATATGCGCAATTTGTGGGAGGTGAAAAACCCCTTAAATAGAAATAAACTAGCTAGGAAGGTATCGCTGGAGAAACTGCTGGAACTTGTGAAGACGCAGGTCCCCAACACAGACATCGACTTTGTGGAGAGGAAAATTGGTAGCTTGAGAAGCACGTATAGGAAGGAGCTTCAGAAGGTCCATAAGTCTATGAGGTCAGGAGCAGCAGCAGAGGATGTGTATGTACCCAGTCTTTGGCACTACAACAAGATGCGGTTTCTGGAAGACCAGATGGAAGCCAGGGAATCACTTTCGGCCCCCCTTCCATCCAGCCTTCCCTCAACCCTTGCCTCAACCCCAGCTAAGGCTTCCGACGACCAACCTGGGGCTTCCATCATGGAAGAAATTAAGGAGCCCAGGTGGAGCCAGGTATAGTATTTTTAAACATATTTTTTATGGGAAAATTATTTTTGTTAACTAGATGTTATTATTGCCCAAGAAAGGAATGATTTAACAAAAAGTGTTTGACATATCAATAGACAGTAGGGGCCAAAAATGATTGGGACAAGAATGAAAAATGCTGGGCTCAGAATAATAGTCTTTTCTATTTATTAACATTCAATTTGCAACAGTCTTGAGTTTAAAATTGTGTGTGATTGATGAACCAAAAACTAAAACTATGTCCCTTTTTCATACACAGGAAGACCTCAGCCAGGAGGAGGCTCTGGAATGTGGCAGACAGCAGGAGGCGGGGAGAAGTGTCAGCCAGGAGGGTGGAGGTTAGTGTCAGCGAGGAGGTGGCCGGGCCCAGCCTCACCCAATCCCAGGTCCCTCCGTTCCGCCTTCCACCCAAAAGGCCCAGGAAGGGGAGGAATGTGGAGGAGGCAGCACTTGTCCTCATTAAGGAGGCTAATGAGGCCCTGAAAGCCCCCCTCGATGCTGGAGAGGCCTATGGCTACTATATAGCCTCAAATTTGCACAAAATGGAGGAGGGCCAACACCTCAACTGTGAAAATACATTTTTTGAGGCCATTTACCAGGGGTTGAGGGGGCAAATGACCGATGATGTCCACTTATTTGCACTTGCCCATCCTCCTCCTCCTCCTGCCACAAGGCCACCTCCAGAGCCACAGCCTGTAGGGAAAGCTGCAGGGCAGCATGAAGGGAAGGCTGCAAGGAAGACAAGAAAGTGATATCCTCGCTTCAGTCTGGTCTGACAGAAGATGCAGGCTGTGGTAGTACCACAGCCTGGGGACATATATGTCATCTGCTGCTGTTCATGATCTCTGGGAGTCCTGGACCAGATTGTACTGCCTATTATATGGACTTCTCAGGCTACCAATTTTAATTTACAAAGAGTTGCTGTCTGCCCTGGGGTACAAAGGCTTCACAAATTCCAGCAGTTTCTCCAGCGTTGTCTTCCTCTTTATTTCGTTATTATGAGCCAGAATAATTGGGGATTTTTTGTCAGTAGGCAGATACACTTCAAAAATACAATGTCTAATTAGCAAGGGGCACCAAGCAACCTCCTTGAGGATTACAAATACAAGATAATAATGTTGTTGTGGAAACGTGACATACAAAGTAAAAAAAAAATATGGAGAACACTATAAAATAATTTAAAATAAAATAAAAAAACAACAGGAGATCTTGATTAAAAAAATAAAATAAAAATGACTATAAAAAAAAATATAAACATTATTATGGAGATCTGGCTTTAAAAACAAAAAGATTATTCAGGAGATCACGAGAAATAATAAAGAAATCAGTTTGTGAGAACTCTATGTGAATATGGGCAGCAAAACAACTTCATTATTCTAGCATTCTACAGAAGAGAATGTGCTGCATTAAACTGTTTAAAACATTTCAGCATGATGAATGTGCCATCTCCATTACGAACGGTAGTTTTACCATACCGAGTGCTTCCGTCTCGTACTTGATTCTGAGCATGCGTGATTTTTTTGCGCATCGGAATTGCATACAGAATAGGAACTTTTCCTGACTGAAAAATAGAGAACATGCTCTCAATCTTTTGCTGGCTGGAATTCCGCCAGCAAAAGACCAATGGAGCATACACACGGTCGCATTTTTCAACAAAAAGCTCTCATTGGAGTTTTGCTGGCGGTATTTCCGATCGTGTGTACATGGCATAAGAGTCATGATATATCATATAATCATATAGCATATGTTCCTTGGTGCAAAAAATAATAAAGGTATTGAGAAACGGTTGAGGCAATAGTGCGAAATGGTGACAGTAAAATCACAGCTGGTAACCTAAAGTAGGTAAAAAAAAACAAAAAAAAATGGAAATTGAAGTAAAAAACAAAAATAATAATAAAAATAAAAAATAAGAAAAAAACATTGTTGAAGGCCTGAAGGAAAAAACACCCTCAGGAATCCAAGGCAATGTCTTAGTACTGTAATGAAGTGCATGGCTGCCTGCAAGATCCAACATGTAGGTCTTGTCTCCTCTGAGAAACCTATAAAAGACTTAAACTGGAGTCAAACAGGGTAACAGGAAAATAACAAGAACCTGCAGGGAGGAAGAGGGGGGATTCATTGAGAAGAGGTAGGTGACGCTCAAACTGGAGTCTCAAGCATGGACAAACAGGTTGCTGTTCATCTGTGGATTTCAAGAAGAACTTCAGATAGCAGGCGGTCATCAGGTAGGAAATCTGGAAGAGTTGGCTCATCGAGGAGTTGAAGAAGCTTTCTGCGATCTCAGATGCACTGGGGTCCAGATCTTGGCCTGTGTCAGAAGTGGCTTTGAAGTCAGAATGGGGATCTGGAGTTCCTACTCAGGAATAGGTGGAAGGCCCAGATTGTGGATGAATGCCTCGCTTTCATGGAGATCTTTCAATAAAAAATTGAACGCCATTTTTAGATGCAGGAAGGCGAAAGGGGAAACCCCAATTGTAGGCAACTTGATAGTTTTGTAGATGAGTGGTGACTGGGCAGAGACTATGCCTCTTAGCCAGAGTAATGGGTGAGAGGCCGCTGAAAATTTGAATCTTGGCCCCATTAAATTCTATTTGAGACTCACTGCACATGGCAATAGTAAGAGCTTCTTTACATTCATAGTAATGAAAACTGACAATAATGTCTCTTGGATTGGAGCCAGGAGGTGGTTTTGGAGCCAGGGATCTGTGTGCTCTGTCAAGGTGCCAATCTATATCTGGGATTTGAGGTGCCAGTGTAACAAACAGACCCAGGAGATATGGGTGCAGTTCTTTGTCACTGATAGATTCAGGAACACCATGGATCCTTAAGTTTTGACGGCGTTCCCCATTTTCTAAATCTTCCTGCAGTAATTGGAGTTGGGAAACTGTGTTTGATGGCTGCATTGTCTTCTTAAAGGACGTGCACATATTTAAGGGGCTTGTCAAATCCGTTTTCCAATATAACAGTGCATTCCCTCAGTTGATCAATCTCTCCTCTGAGCTCCTGTGCAATTTTCCCAACCTCTTTAGTGATATTATGAGTCAAGTCCTGCAGCAGGGTTTGTAGCTTTAAGTCCAGCACAGCCACAGTCACCATCGCAGCAGGTTCTGACAGCTGGGATTGCAGGGGGGTATGATCCCTGTGTGACATACCTTCAGTCGTTAAAGGGAGATCTGTGAGATCTGGCGGGTTGGCTGAATTACTTGAGGCCAGGAATTGCAGCCTAAGGAGGTAGTGCTCCATGTGCTGTGTAGGCCGGGACTGTACCGGTGGGATATATCCAAGATAGATGTACTTCTGGAAGCCAATTTTTCCCATTGGGCATCCAGACAACTCTGGCAGTAAATGGTGAGGCTCCCGGGGCGATAGATGCTAGTGCAGCAGTGCAGGAGCCGTGGACGAGGGGACAGGGACCGGAGCTCTGCTCTTGCGCGTCCGCCATCTTATAAGCCGCGCACGCGCCTCCCTGGTTTTTTTTAAATGTGTAATATATTTGTTTGTGTATATAAAGACATTTTTTGACAAATGTATAAAATGTTTTGAAAAAAATGCTCTTACATTCACTTTAAGCTTTACCATTCTGATACATTACATAAAAGTCACACTAATGTGATATAAGTTTAATCATCAAACTTTGTTGAGTACAGTATTTTAGGGTAAATATACAGTATAGAGATGTGAAAATTAGGTAAAAGTTGCATTGGGAAAAATTACAAGAATTTTTTTTTCTACTTTTTTTAATTATTAATTCCTAGTAAAAACCAAAAAAATAAAAATATATGTATCCAGATTTGCTACCAAATAAAGCCATACATTAGTGTAGATCACAAAACCTAAACCATACAATGTGTGAAACTGAGACATCACTGGGAAAAAAAACACTCTGGGACGCAAGGGGATTTAGGGAGGAAAAGGTTTGGCGACTCAACTGGTAAATATTTACAAAGCTGGTTGATGACATTCCATTCTATTCTCTATCTCTGTTTTCATTTAATGTGAGCTTTATCATTTAAATAGACTTATATGCAGACATTGTTTGTGTATATAAATCTTATTAAAAGGTTTTAGCCTATTTAGCAATATTTATATCACCTTTTTATATGTTTTACTTCCCTGAATAATAACTATCTTTGTGCTAGAACATCTAATTCCTTGTTGATCATCAGTGAAACAGCTTGCTCTCTTTACTGATGGCTGTCACCAAAGTTATTAAATATAAAGCTAAATTCCAGCTGGCCAGATTCTGGAAAATGCCAAGTCATTCCAAACAAGCCAGAAAATGTATTCAGCAAGCTTTATATGCAGCATGTATAATGGGTCCAGAGAAGCACACTAGTAACATGTTACAGGCCAGAAATATCAGAGATTTTTGCATAAGCCTTATCTTGGCAGACATTTATATGATTTGAGTCAGAGTAGAAAAAGTAACTGCCACAGCATTTGGATTGTTACGGCAATCTAAGCTGAATTAGGAAGCTTGGAATGGTTTAGTATCACAGTGGAGACGCACATCAATATCACATTTACATAACCTCAAAAACAATCTACTCCAAAGCCCCAAATGATCTACCACCTCCTAGTTGCATTTTTAAATTGAAATATGTTTAATAAATAAGTTAAAAATCTAAAACTGATTTGGTTAACGAAGTCTGTGAGCTTATGATAGAGAATCTGGTTCTACAATTACATTTAGCATATTATGTTTAGTTACACATTTAGGTTTTATTGCTTACATACAACTGTATACAAATACACTAGTCCTAAATGGAATTATCAACAAGTAACATGTTCTCCCTCTGAAAATGAATAGAATACAAGGGTGTCACTGGATGAATCCTTTGTTCAGATCGTGAAGAAACAATCCTGTTTGCCACCGGAAGAAACTTTCATAAACTTCATATAACATAAAGATGTTATCATAACAAATGGGTACAGTAGTATAAAAGCCAGGGACATATAGGGCACAACCATTATTAACCACTTCAGTTCCGGAAGGTTTACCCTCCTTCATGACCAGGCCATTTTTTGCGATACAGCGCTGCGTTACTTGAACTTATAATTACGTGGTCGTGTGACACTGTACCCAAATATAATTTATGTCCCTTTTTCCCCACAAATAGAGCTTTCTTTAGGTGGTATTTGATCACCCCTGAGGTTTTTATTTTTTTGCGCTATAAACAAAAAAAGACTGACAATTTTGAAAAAAAAAACAATATTTTTTACTTTCTGCTATAAAAAACACCCCAAAAAAATAAAAAATCCCAATACGTGTATATTGATTGGTGTGAACAAAAGTTATAACATCTACAAAGTATGAGATATTTTTATGGAATTTGTATTTATTTATTTTTTACTAGTAATGGCAGTGATCAGTGACTTATAGCGGGACTGTGATATTGTGGCAGACAAATCGGACACTTTTGACACTTTTTGACACTAATACAGCGATCAGTGCTAAAAAATAGGCACTGTCACTGCACTGACACTGGCAGGGAAAGAGTTAACATTGGGGCAATAAAAGGGTTAAATGTGTCCCTAGGGGTTGCTTTCTAACTGTGTGAGGGGTGCTTTAACTATGGGAAGACAGAGATCCGTGTTCCTGCTTAGCAGAAACACATAATCTCTGTCTTCCCTTGTCACAAAACAGCGATCTGCCTTGTTTACATAGGGAGATCACCGTTCTGCCTCTGTCAGGAACAATTGGTGGGTCCTGGCAGACATCGGGTCCACCGGATCCGCTGATTGGCTCTTGCTGTGTCCAATCAATTGCACAACGCAAGTCCGGAAGTAACCAAAGACGTACAGGTACATGATTTTTCTTGTACGAGCCGCTGCCCTGCAGTATATACATGGGGCGGTCGGCAAGCAGTTAAGGTAATGTTCCTGAAAACACATTTCAAAAAACACTATTTTCCACAATAACTAAGGCTATATCGCCAATTTTTAGTAGCTCAGTCATGCTATTAAAATTGTTTACAATGTAATCACTAATAGTAGTGAATGATAACTACACAGATAGATTTTTTTGGACCCCTATGGTATAGGTAGGACACACATAGCAAAAAACAAAACAATCAGTCGCATACAAATGTGTGATCAGGTAAAAATAACTACTAATGTATACTGGTGTCATTTACACTACAGGGAGACTTTTTCCTAATTGTTTAGCAATAATCACTAGTTGTAATGGTATGATTAAAACGGAGTTCCAACTACAAACTATATATGTTTTAAACCTTTTACAAGCATTTAAAAAGGTGTTTTAACACTCACGTCTTCTGTTTTATTTCTCCCCCGATGTCCATTTTCATCTGTTTAAATAACTTTGATCTTGGTGTTCAGTTCATTCTCATTTTGCTTGTTGGCATGTGAAGGCCACAAGCGTCCTGTTCCGGGATACGGTGCTGCTGCTGGACCAGCATGCACCGCCCCATTCTCACGCTTGCACAGTAATGCGCTGTAGCACTGCTGTAAAGTATACAGGTTGCCATAACAATGGGCGGCATCGTAGTGCCTGCCCTATTGTTACGGCAACCTAGCCCTCGGTGCAGCCCACTGACTCCTGGGAAATGATGACACACATCGCCCAGGAGCAGTAGCGAGCGGAGGCGCCAAAGGAAGTGATGTCAGGAGCCAAGGTGATGAAGGAGGCAGATTTCGAGGGACCACATAGCAACAGGCATAAAAAGGTAAGTAAAAAAAAAATTTCTCCAAATGTTTTTTTTTATATATATTTCATGCACATTAATGACATTTTTTTTTGGGTGGAACTCCACTTTGAGCTACTAAAATGCACCAATAATTCGAGCTTTAACTACTTGACCTCCAGAAGATTTTATCCCGTTTTTGCTATTTAGCACTGTGCTACTTTAACTGGTAATTGTGCGGTCATTCACACTGCACCTGAACAAATATGATATACATTTTTTTCACATAACTAGAGAATTCTGTTGGTGTTATTTGATCACCACTAGGGTTTTTTTTTTTTGTGATATAAACAAAAAAAACAACAATATTTTTTACTTTCTGCTAAAAAACATATCCAACAAAAACATAAAAAATCAAACATCTTGGAAAAAAAAATCAAACATCTTCATAAATTTTGTCCAAAGTGTATTTTGCTACATGTCTGATAAAAAATCTCAATAAGCGTATATTGATTGCTTTGGGTGAAAGTTATAGCACCTACAAACTATGGTATATATACTGGAATATTTTTTTTTACTACTAATGGAGGTGATAAGCAACTGATAATGGGACTGCGATAGTGCAACGGGCAATCTGATGCTAACTGACACTGGGGGGGAACGGACTAACTGCCACGCACATAATCAGAGATATGAATACAGTGATATTATTATACACTGTCACTGTACTAATGACACTGGCTGGGAAGGGGTAAATGTGTGCCTAACTATGTGTAATGTGTGTAAAGTGTGCTGCTTTTACTAATAGATCTCTACATTTCCCTTTGCAGGGATGATAAATAGAGAGATAATTCTCTCTGTACAGAGTTCTGTGTCGTTTGTCAACACAGAGCACTGGGCTGTGATAGTACATAGCCAATCAGTAGGTTCTAGCTGTGAATCATTGGCTGGGATCTGCTGACAAGCTTCCACGGTGTACAATCACTGCAGGTACCGGTGAGCGGGTGCGCATGTGTGCGCCCAAAACCCAGAGACAGTCAGCAACATACAGGTACATCGCTTTGCCTGTGCAGCCCGCCCGTCCGCAGTTCATTGCGGGCAGGTGGTCCACAAGTGGTTAATGCATAATATACATTTGAATACAAATGAGTTATAATTTATAATAAGAGTTATTTTCTTATAAAAAAATGGAGGACCTTTACCTTAGCTCAGTGATGGCGAACCTTGGCACCCCTGATGTTTTGGAACTACATTTCCCATGATGCCCATGCACTCTGCAGTATAGTTGAGCATCATGGGAAATGTAGTTCCAAAACATCTGGAGTGCCAAGGTTCGCCATCACTGCCTTAGCTCTTCCTGCCGGGTACTGCACTGTAGGGGGAGACAAAGAGCACAGAATAGTGCTTTCACTTTAGGTTAATGTGACGAGCTCCCTGTACAGTGCCACCGATTACAGTTCGGCTGACAATCGGGGAGCTTGTCTCAGCTGCCCCTGCCACTCCTCCTATCGAAGAGTACGGGGGGCCCTCAAGGGCCCCCTGCAGCAAGGGGCCCGGTCGCCATGGCAATCTCAGCGACCCCTATAATTCCGCCACTGGACTGGGCTAGATCCCCTATTAAGTCTACCTTTAAGAGATCCCCTGACACCAGTATGGGTTTTCAGGCATCCCAACCTGCAGAAACTCTTTTCAGGGAGGTCTCAAACTCATTTCAAGGTGGTGGCACTCCGCGACCGCAAACGCCCCCCCCCCACCCTCCATGGCAAAATATTTGCATATTTAAATCACTTTTTCAATATTTTTTTGCAGTGCTTCTGGGGAAGGGGGTGGGTGTGGGTGGTATGTGGACGGTGTCAGTAGTTTTTTTTTTTTTTTTTAATAATTGATTTTTTTTAATTTAATTTAGTTTTTTTTTTTTTTCACAATGCTTTTTTGAGGGAGGGAGTTGGGGCAGTGGACAGTGTTGGTAGGGCAGGGGGAGAGTGGTGTCAGTAGTTTTTTATTTTATTTTTTAGTTTTTTAGTTTTATTTTTTTACACTTCACATTTTTTACATTTTTTTTATATATTTTTTGGGGGGCTTTGGTGAGATGTCAGGGGTCTAAACAGACCCCTGACATCTCCCCTTTGAGACAGACAAAGGGACTGAGGACACACATTCCCCAGTCCCTTTCTCGGCACTAAAGATAAATGAAAAGGAGACAGAGGCTCCTGTCTATTCATAAACTGAGCAGAGTAAACACAGTTTACTCTGCTCATTTATCACAGGACACAGGAGCGATCTCGCTCGCTGTGTCCAGTAACTAGTTCCCCCCGCGACCGGCAGTAGAGGAGAGGAGCGGAGCCAGCTGCGGGGGACAAGGGGGGCCGGAGGAGAACAAGGGGCTGGGGAAGGACATGGAGGGGGCCGGAGGAGAACAGGGGTGGAGAAGGAGGAGAACGGGGGTGGAGAAGGACGTGGAGGGGGCCGGAGGAGAATGGGGGCAGAGAAGGACATGGGGGGGCCGGGAGGAGCACACAGAGCAGCTGGGGATGATCGGTGCGGCTGGAGGGACAGCTGTGATCACCGATCTCCCTGTATAGCTTTTTAGCTGACAGGTGCGGGAGGGAGAGAAGGAGAAGCGGCTGTCAGTCAAAAATCTATACAAAGGAGATCGGAGTTCACAGCTGATCCCCGACACACTGATCATTCCTTAGAGATCGGAAGGCGCTTGTGGGTGTGCGGGAGCCGCCGCAGAAATGCGGGAGTGTCCCGCACCTTCCGGGAGACTTGAGATGTCTGGGTTTGGCTTAACTAAAAAGTCAGTGTTTCTTGTCTTAATGCTCCATATTAGTATGTAGATAAAGCTAAGGCAAAACATAGCAATCAGGCCAGCCCCCCCAGTCAGCCTCACTGCATGACACTGCCACACTTGAATGAAAATAGATCACTTCACCGACCTTGCAGGCAGGACAAGTAAAATCCATCCTATGTCACATCTCAACAGGACTTTAACCAGTTGACCTCCGGAAGATTTACCCTCCTTCATGACCAGGCAATTTTTTGCTATACGGCACTGCGTTACTTTAACTGGCAATTTCGCGGTTGTGTGATGCTGTACCAAAATATAATTTATGTCCCTTTTTTCCCACAATAGAGCTTTCTTTTGGTGCGGTTCTTACTTTTTGCACTATAAACAAAAAAAGACTGAAATTTTGAAAAAAAAAACAATATTTTTTACTTTCTGCTATAGAACATACCCAACAAAAAAATGTAAATATTTTCTGCATCAATTTAGGTCAAAATGTATTCTGCTACATATTTTTGGTAAAAATCTCAATAAATATATATTAATTGGTTTGTGCAAAAGTTATAGCGTCTACAAGTTATGGAATTTGTTGGGTTTTTTTTACTAGTAATGGCGGTGATCAGCAACCTTTAGTGGCACTGAGATATTGCAATGGTCAAGTTGGACACCTAACTGACACTTTTGACACTTTTTTGGGAACCAGTAATACTAATAAAGCGATCAGTGCTAAAAAAATATGCACTTTTACTAATGACACTGGCAGGGAAGGGGTTAACATCAGGGGCGATCAAAGGGTTAATGGTGTGCCTAGGTTGTTCTTACTCACTGTAGGGGAGGTGCTTTGACTAGGGGAAGGCAAAGATCCGTGTTCCTGTCTTTCAGAAACAAAGGATCAATACCTTCCATTTTGACAGAACGAGAATCTTCCTTGTTTACATAGGCAGATTGTCGTTCTACCTGTGTTCTGTGTAATCAGTGGGTGCCTGCGGACATCGATTCCACGGTACCCACCGCTGGGCTCCCCCAGTGTGTGATATGATACGTGATCATCTGACACAGAACAGCCGTCCTGCCGCAGTAAATGTACGGTGGGCGGTCCTCAAAGGGTTAATTCTCAATATGAATGAACAACAGAAGACATTTTTAACAGTAAATACTGTAAACCATTCTGGGATTCTGGGAGGTTACCCTTACTGCTGTCATAATTAGTTATCTAAAGCAGTATTAAACCCAAAAAAGCAATATTCTTCTATTTTCATCTAGTGATCCAGCCAGTAAGTCTTGTTTTTAAACAGGAAATCTTTCTTGCAGTTACAGGGATGAGAGAGACCATTTAACCACTTCCGGACCGCCGCACAACGATGTACGTCCAAACTTTGAAGGGGAATACTGGGGTTATGGCAGCATCTAGCTGCCATAACCCTGGTATCCCCGTTTTCATGCGGCGGCCGGCTTTCTGATAAAAGTGGTCCCTGCGGCGGATTCGCCACAAGATCACATTTATCGGTGGCGAGAGAGGGGCCTCCCGCCGCTACCGACGGCTCCGGTAAGCGGAGGAGGGCACCGGATCCGGTGCCCTCCGCCGCTTACCGGAGCCGTCGGTAGCGATCAAATCCATCTCTGTCCTGTGTCTGGAGACAAGTGAGGCTATATAAAATATAAAAAAAAAAAAAAAAAAATAATAAAAATTTTAAAAAATTGTAAAAACCCCCCGTCCCGACGAGCTCGCGCGCAGAAGTGAGCGCATACGCGAGTAGCTCCCGCATATGAAAACGGTGGTCAAACCACACATGTAAGGTATCACCGCGACCGGTAGAGCGAGAGCAATAATTCTAGCCCTAGATCTCCTCTGTAACGCAAAACATGCAACCTGTAGATTTTTTTAAACGTCGCCTATGGAGATTTTTCAGGGTAAATGTTTGACACCAATCAAATTGGAAAAATTCTGTGAGCCACAATGATCTTAAGCCTTGCTTGTGCTACCTCCAGCTGCATGCGCTAATCACGCTTCATATAATGTGCATAGGATATTTACAAGTTAAGCGCTGCGCTTGGGTGACCCCAAAAACAAAATTAATAATAACCAACTCTGTGCTTACTAGTGCGATAATATTAAATACAAATAATATGAATGTTGAATAAATGAACAAGGTGTGAAAAAACAAGTGCTTGTTACACCATAAATTAGTGCTTAATAGTGCTTGTTACACCATACATAGTGTCTTAATCAACATAAAAAGTGCTTAGTGCTCAATATAAGGTATCCTGCTTGCTTAAATGAAAAAAATAATAAATAATAAATAATGAAAAAAAGTTCTCTTTGGCACTCTAAATAGTGCGTGCAAATAATGTCCAGCAGTGATAATAAAACAATGCGTGCAGGTGGTGTTCAGCTGTGACAACAATCCAACATCATGCCGAAGATATCCTGAGTGCTGCAAAACATACTCCGGTGCTCCTTCGTGACCCCCTTAAGCTAATATGCTCACCTCAGAGCGTGTGACTCAGCTTCTACCCTGAGTCCAAATACGCTTTGGAGCCACCCCTGGGCTCAGTCTCAGTGTCTGCTGCACTCCTCCAGCTGGAAACAATGTGGCTCCATACATATAAATGAAAAGGAAACTATATAGTGTAATATAGTCAAAATACTTTTATTAAAAGAAAACACACCCCACACCGGGGTACTCACATGGCACTGGTGCGTCAGTGCACCATACTATAACGGCTTTCTATGCAAAATCACTGAATGTTTGGTATGGTATGCTGTGCTGGGACAGCGCTGGTGTAAAGTCCGTGTCAGTCTCTCCGTCCTGGCCCCTCCCCTACGCATCTTCGACATAGGGATCACGTGTCATCATCAGGGGGATATCTACCATTCCACGAGCAGGCGCAATTTTGAAGGGTGACATGTTGGGTATCAATTTACTTGGCGTAACATTATATTTCACAATATAAAAAAAAATTGGGCTAACTTTACTGTTGTCTTATTTTTTTATTCAAAAAAGTGATTTTTTTCCAAAAAAAGTGCACTTATTAAACTGCTGCGCAAATACAGTGCAAAAAAAAGTATTGCAACGACCGCCATTTTATTCTTTAGGGTGTTAGAAAAAAACATATATAATGTTTTGGGGTTCTAAGTAATTTTCTAGCAAAAAAACCTGTTTTAAACATGCAAACACCTAAAATCCAAAACGAGGCTGGTCCTTAAGTGGTTAACATTGGCAAGGGTGCTTACAATGATCAGCTTTAATTTATTCATGTAAAACCTTTATCCCAAAAGGAAAAACTAAATGTTTGTTGTAACTGATTATAAACTGTTAGCTGGAGTTTGGCTTCAATGTGTTAGTGTATTTAAATCCGCTAGTGCTTCTAACACTCCCTTCCTCCCAGACTGACAATGCTGTTATCTAAATCTGTCTCCTGTGCTTATTCATCCAGGGTGGTGTCTGTATGACACAGGAGCTGTATTACTGGCCAGATCAGCAGGGGAAAACAAAGGGGAAAAAGCCTAAAAACAGAAAATGAATACAGCCACTACATCTAATGATTGGTAAGCTGCTATATAAGACATTTTTTTCCTTTTGGGTTTAATACCACTTTAAAGATAAATTCCAGGTCCGTGATCTTTATTGCATACTTACATCTTGGTCTCGTTTGGGTTAGTGTAAATATGTACAGTGCCTTGAAAAATATTCATACCCCTTGATATTTTCCATATTTTGTCATGTTACAACCAAAAACATAAATGTATTTTATTTGGATTTTATGTGATAAATCAATGCAAAGTGGCACATAATTGTGAAGTGGAAGGAAAATGATACATTTGTTAGAGAACAATAGTGCACAAACAACATCATGAAGGCCAAGGAACACACCAGACAGGTCAGGGATAACATTGTGGAGAAGTTTAAAGCAGGGTTAGGTTATAAAAAAATATCCCAAGCTTTGAACATCTCATGGAGCACCGTTCAATCCGTCATTCAAAAATGGAAAGAGTGTGGCACAACTGCAAACCTACCAAGACATTGCCATTCACCTAAACTGACAGGCTGGGCAAGGAGAGCACTAATCAGAGAGGCGGCTAAGAGGCTCATAGTAATTCTGGAGGAGCAGCAGAGATCCACAACTTTTAGTCATGCACTCCACAAATCTGGCCTTTATGGAAGATTGGCAAGAGGAAAGCTATTGTTGAAAGAAAGCCATAAGAAGTGCCATTTGCAGTTTGCGAGAAGCCATGTGAGGGACACAGAAAACATGTGGAAAAAGGCGCTCTGGTCAGATAAGACCAAAATTTAACTTATTGGCCTAAAAGCAAAACGCTATGTGTGGCAGAAAACTTATGCCGCATACACACGATTTGACTTACTGGCATACTTGGTCTGGCACACTTTGACGGACTTTGTCCGCCAGGTGCACCGGACTTTAAAACGGACAGACCTGCCCACACACGACCGGACTTTCTGGCGGGCTAAGTCCACCCGTCTTTCCGACGGACTTTCGCCGGAGTTACGGCGGACTTTTAGAATGAACGGACTTGCCCACACATGGACAAGTCCGTTCATTTTGAACGTGACTCAGTTGCGACGGGACTAGAAAAGGAAGTCAATCTTGCCGCTTTTATCGGCAAGATTGACACCTTGCGAGCCCCGTCGCGGGGCATACCAGGCCCTTAGGTCTGGTATGGATTTTAAAGGGAAGCCCCTACGCCGCAAAATCGGTGTGGGGTCCCCCCTAAAATCCATACCAGACCCCGATCCGAGCACGCAGCCCAGCCGGTCAGGAAAGGGGGTGGGGGACGAATGAGCGCCCCCCCTGAACCGTACCAGGCCGCATGCCCTCAACATGGGGCCCCCCCCAAAGCACCTTGTCCCCATGTTGACGAGGACAAGGGCCTGTTCCGACAACCCTGGCCATTGGTTGTCAGGGTCTGCGGGGGGGCTTATCGGAATCTGGGAGCCCCCTATAATAAGAGGGCCCCCAGATCCCGCCCCCCACCCTATGTGAATGAGTATGGGGTACATAGTACCCCTACCCATTCACCTAGGGAAAAAGTGTCAATAATAAAACACACTACACAGGTTTTTAAAATAATTTATTAAACAGCTCCGGGGGGTCTTCCTCCTGCTTCGGGGGTCTTCTTCTGGCTTCGGGGGTCCCTCCGGTTCCTCTTCTCCCGGCGTCCGGTTGGTTCTTCTCCGCTCTCTCCGGCCTCTTCTCCCGGTGTTCCAGTTCTTCTGCCGGCTCCTCTGCTGTCTTCAGGCCGCTCTCTTGCCAGCGGAGGTTTGGACTTCTGGGCTTCTCGTCTTCTTCCCTCTTCTCTTCTCTTCTCCAGATGTTGACACGATGCTCTCTCTGGCTGGACTGCTCTCTGAGGGCTCCGTTGTGACTTATATAGGCAGAGACCCCGCCCCCTTATAATGTCACAGTCCCTGGGCATGCTGGGACTGATGTTTTAGGGGGCGTGGTCAACATCACCCGGTGACCACTCCCCCTAAAACATCACAGTTTTTCCTATTGCAGCAAGCGCGAAATGCAATACCCTGCCCTTGCATCATATCTGGTCCGTTGGACCAGCATACAGACGAGCGGGCTTTCCGTTGGACCAGCACACAGATGAGCAGACATTCCGCCAGAAACTGAGTCCGACGGAAAGATTTAAAACCTGTTTCAAATCTAGGTCTGGCAGGCTTTTGGGAAAAAGTCCGCCAGAAAAGTGCGCCGGAGCCTACACATGGTCGGATTGTCCGGCAGACTCTGGTCCGCCGGACCAAGTATTTCAGAAAGTCCGACCGTGTGTACGCGGCATTACACTGCGTGTTTCACACCGTGAAACATGGTGGTGGCAGCATCATGTTGGGGGGATGCTTTTCTTCAGTAGGGACAGGGAAGCTGTTCAGAGTTGACAGGAAGATAGATGGATCCAAATAGAGGGCAATTTTAGAAGAAAACCTGTTAGAGTCTGCAAAAGACTTGATACTGGGGTGGAGGTTCACCTTCCAGCAGAACAACGACCATAGACATACAGCCAGAACTACAATGGAATGGTTTAGATCAAAGCATATTCATGTGTTAGAATGGCCCAGTCAAAGCTCAGACCTAAATCCAATTGAGAATCTGTGGTAAGACTAAAAATTGCTGTTCGCAGATGCTCTGCATCCAATCTGACAGAGTTTGAGCTATTTTGCAAAGAAGAATGGGCAAAAATGTAACTCTCTAGATGTGCAAAGCTAGTAGAGGCAAGGTGGAAAGGTGGTTCTACAAAGTATTGACTCTGGGGCCTGAATACAATTGCACGTCACACTTTTCAGATATTTATTTGTAAAACATTTTGAAAACCATGTATCATTTTTTTTTCCACTTCACAATTATGTGCCACTTTGTGTTGGTCTATCACATAAAATAACTAAAAAATAAAAGTGTAGCGCTAATGTGAAAACAATGAAAAAAAGGTCTATGAGGGTTTGGGATAGAGGAAAGTCAATCCACATAGAAAGAAGCGGGTACCCCCGTCCAATCTCAAACCTACAATGTAGATATGTGTATAGTGCATGTGAATTTTACCACATCTAAAGCAAAGACAATGCCCCTAAGAGGTACAAGTGGTCATGGAAATAACATAAAAAATGACAAAAAAATGCTAGTGAAAACAGTTAAATAAATAAATGGTGTCAAACAATGTCCATAATGTTGGTGAAGAGATATAACTCTCAGAAAGACCATATACACATAATAAATCAGTCCATATAGTGCATGATGTGGTTGACCCAACTTGAATCCAAAGCAGGTGGTGTCACAGGAGAGTGCAAACCAGAGAAAGAGATGTAATACTCTTACCGACTTCGGTGGACTCACAGGCCGTGGGCGGTGAGTCAAATAGGCTTGTACTGTCCTCAAATGACAGTGTGAGGCTAGTTGGTACACCGGAAGATTTCCTCCTCGAATGGGGGGCCAGGAACCTGCCCAAATAATCTGCTCGATCACCGTCAGAGGGATTGAACTCAAATAGGTGTACACCTAGTGAGTCAATCAAGCTTTGTGGTATAATATACCAAGGGGATCAGATGCTCTATCCAGATATGACCTCCGAACAGGTGTAAGGTATGGATGGACTCAGTAGATATAGGCAGTCAGCCCCATCATTAAAAGAAAGAAGAAGGCATATAGTGTAACTCCGTATGGAAATTTTAATATATAAAAAGCAAAGGAAATACACTCACGTGTTTAGCAGTAAAATCAAGCGCTTGTATAAAAGAAGACAGTGGTCTCAGCATATCCTCCTAACACGTTTCAACTTAGAAGTCATCATCTTCTATATTATACCACAAAGCTTGATTGACTCACTAGGTGTACACCTATTTGAGTTCAATCCCTCTGACGGTGATCGAGCAGATTATTTGGGCAGGTTCCTGGCCCCCCATTCGAGGAGGAAATCTTCCGGTGTACCAACTAGCCTCACACTGTCATTTGAGGACAGTACAAGCCTATTTGACTCACCGCCCACGGCCTGTGAGTCCACCGAAGTCGGTAAGAGTATTACATCTCTTTCTCTGGTTTGCACTCTCCTGTGACACCACCTGCTTTGGATTCAAGTTGGGTCAACCACATCATGCACTATATGGACTGATTTATTATGTGTATATGGTCTTTCTGAGAGTTATATCTCTTCACCAACATTATGGACATTGTTTGACACCATTTATTTATTTAACTGTTTTCACTAGCATTTTTTTGTCATTTTTTATGTTATTTCCATGACCACTTGTACCTCTTAGGGGCATTGTCTTTGCTTTAGATGTGGTAAAATTCACATGCACTATACACATATCTACATTGTAGGTTTGAGATTGGACGGGGGTACCCGCTTCTTTCTATGTGGATTGACTTTCCTCTATCCCAAACCCTCATAGACCTTTTTTTCATTGTTTTCACATTAGCGCTACACTTTTATTTTTTAGTTATTGTGCACAATTTTTGTCATATTGTAGTGTTGGCTGCTATCCTGATGTGTTAGATTGGCGCGGTATTTTACACACCCACTATCACATAAAATCCCAATAAAATAAATGTACATTTTTGGTTGTAACATAACAAAATGTGGAAAATTTCAAGGGGGTATAAATATTTTTTCAAAGCACCCCATGCCAAAATGTAAAAAAGAAAAAAAAACAGCATGGGGTCCCCCCAGAATCTATACCAGATCCTTATCCGGGCATGCAGCCTGGCAGGTCAGTAAAGGGGGACAAGCGAGCGCCCCCCTCCCCTCCTGAACCATAACATGCCACTTGCCCTCAACATGGGGTGGGGTGGGTGCTTTGGGGCGCGGGGGGGCTCTGCTCTGTGCTTTGACATTTCTTATATAGGTAAGGTGTGGGGCCATCTGGTCACGTCACCTGGTGGCCTGCTCCCACGTGACATCACATGCTCAGTATGTATCGATCTGTGACATCAGAACGGGCAGTGCCACTGGGTGACGTAGCTAGGTGGTCCCACCCCTTACCTATATAAGAAATGTCAAAATGCAGAGCAGGCATTCGGCGGAGGCGATCGGATCCTTTTCCTTCCTAGGTATAGAGACAAATGAGGGGAAGATGGCCCTGATCCGTCTCCATACTATTGCAGGGCGGAAGCGATGTCAAAACATCACTTCCGCCCATTGCTCTTATGCCCCGTACACACAAGCAGATTTCCGCACAAGCTTGCCTTGCAAACACACGGTCACACAAAAGTTCTCTGAACTTTCGAACATCAAGAATGCGGTGACGTACAACACTACGACGAGCCGAGAAAATGAAGTTCAATGCTTCAGAGCATGCGCTGAATTGTTTCCGAGCATGCGTAGGAATTTTATACGTCGGAATTTGTACAGACGATCGCATTTTCGGAAATGAACTTTTCCCAACCGAAATATAGAGAACATGCTCTCAATCTTTTGCTGGCTGGAATTCTGCCAGCAAAAGTCTGATGGAGCATACACACGGTCGCATTTTCCGACAAAAAGCTCTCATCTGATTTTTGCTGGCGGAATTTCCAATCATGTGTACGCGGCATTAAAAAGGGACATTTTTTTTTTCTCCAATGACAATTTTTTTTTATTATTGCATCTTAGTGTAATTATGAGATCTGAGGTCTTTTTGACCCCAGATCTCATATTTAAGAGGTCCTGTCATGCTTTGTTTCTATTACAAGGGATGCTTACATTCCTTGTAATAGGAATAAAAGTGACACAGTTTTTTTTTTTAAGAACTGTGAAAAAATAAAAAATAAATGGTAAAATAAATAAGAAAATTTTTTTTTTTTAATGCGCCCCATCCCGCCGAGCTCCTGTGCAGAAGCAAACGCATACTTGAGTAGCGCCCGCATATGAAAACGGTGTTCAAACCACACACATGAGGTATCGCCATGATTGGTAGAGCAATAATTCTAGACCTCCTCTGTAACTCAAAACATGCAACCTGTAGAATTTTTTAAATGATGCCTATGGAGATTTTTTTTAAAGTTTGTCGCCATTCCACGAGCGGGCGCAATTTTGAAGCGTAAACTGTTGGGTATCAATTTGTTTGGTTTTACATTATCTATATATATACGGTGTGACAGAAAGTATTACAACGACCACCATTTTATTCTCTAGGGTGTTAGAAAAAAAATGTATAATGTTTGGGGTTCTAAATAATAGTAAAAAAACCTGTTTTTAACTTGTAAACAACAAATCTCAGAAAGAGGCTCGGTCCTTAAGTGGTTAAAAAAAAATATTTGCATTTTTGCATTTAGTGAGTTTTGTATCTCTTAACGATTATAAATTACAGTAATCAGCAAGCTGTTCATATAAGATATGTTGAAGAAAATCAACTTTACTTTAATTTACCTTTCTTATAGGTAAAATAGCAAGAATCACTTTAAGAGATGTCATAGCTGTTGCTAATTCATTTGGTTACGGTATTCCGAGGCAAAATGAAGATAATGTTCTGTTTTGACGTATTGACAGAAAAGCAATCAAATCAAAGGGCTATTTAAAATAGATTAGGAGATGCATATTGCTGGAACCATGTATTTAAAACATATGCATTTCAAACCTCTAAAATTTCTACATCACTAGACAAAACCCATAAAAATATTATTTCAGCAGATCTGCCACCAGCTTCCTTAGGAAATTGGAAAAAGGGCATGAGAAAATACATTCTAGCAATAATGATGCGCTGAGATGAGGACAGAGAAGGATGGAATTGACTTTGGCATGAAGGGATCTCCCTCAAGATATTAAATAAATTACTTCTTTATTTTTTCTAGGAATGTCTCATATGATCTCTTTTAAATGACAAGCAAAATGATTGCACTTGACGTAATTTTGAAAATGCATGAACTTATAGAAGATTGAATGATGTGATATGTTATATCATGAAATAAAATGAAAAACTGTTTAGATTATAGTCTACATAACATACAAAGCAAGAATGTATTTTTGTCTGTCTACTTTATTAATTTTACAAACCTTAAAATCATTCAACAAAAATAGATATTTTAATGGTTTGTCTAACATACTGTATACTTTTAAAGAGTCCAATAAAGCCATTTTTCCAATGCATATACTGTAAATACCTGTAACGGTAAAAGTCATATACTGATCTATGACTGTAGGTTTAACAGGCCACTATTTACCAGAAAGTAAAAAAAGTTATAGGTTATGGAATTAGTGTGAATTAAAAAAAAAAGAAGTAAAAAACAAAAACGACTAACTTGTATAACATTGACCATACAATGATTGTACTGATCCTATAATGTGGGGTAAGAGGGAACCAGAAGTGGTTTTGTGGCCAATCGTTCCTTATTTTCATTGAACAAAGTTACTGAAAGGATAAGTTTCTATAAAAACACTTTCTCCAACAACCACTACATCATAGCACATTTGATCATAAATAGCATCTGAGTATTCACACAGCTGTCTGCTGTCCATTAAAGGCTCATGCACACTGCAGCTCAAAAAAAATGTTGCTTTTACAGTCATTTGAGCTTTTATTTCAGCTTGAAGAAGTTTGTTCTTTTTTGTGCTCTTGTGCACATTTTTTATGCACAGCTGTTATATAGGCAAGGGCAGGGCCACTCAATGACAGAACCGAGTGACCCCACCCTTGCCTATATAACACCTGTCACAGCCAGGAGACAGCAGTCGCCGGGAGACCTTCCATCAAGGCAGAGCTTTTTTTCCCCTATTTTTAGGGTCTGTCGGGCGGCCTGATTGAAGATGGATTAATCACGGGACACTCGGTTATTTGACAACACCTTTATTTAAAAAAAAAAAGTCTGTTGTGGTTTTTAATTTTTGACACTTTTTTGGTGAATAGGTAGGAGTATAATGTACCCGATAACCCATTCACATAGGGGGGATGGGATCTGGGGGGCCCCTTAATAAAGGGGGCTTCCAGGTTCCAATAAGCCCCCCGCCCGCAGACCCCGATAACCAATGGCCAGGGTTGTCCAGAAGAGGCTCCTGTCCCCATCAACATAGGGGCATGTTGAGGGCAAGCAGCCTGGTATGGTTCAGGAGGGGGGACGCTCGCTCATCCCCCCCTTTCCTGGCCTGCCAGGCTGCATGCTCAGATAAGGATTTGGTATGGATTTTGGGGGTGACCTCATGCCATTTTATTTCTTAATTCTGTTATAGGGTTCCTCACTGTATTAAATACTGTACACTGACTGCACTGTATATATATATATATATATATATATATATATATATATATATATATATATAAAATGTATACTAAACTGCCTGCACACCACTAACTAACCTGCCTAATCTAGCTCAAGTTCTTTCAATCTCCTCCATGCATCACACTACATACGGCCACCATGTAAGCAGCCATATATAGTGTGGGGCATGGCCTTAGCCCCCTGAGCCATGATTGGCTAAATGCACCCTGCCTTCGGCCAATCTTGGCTCTCACAGCAGAACACTCTGTGATTGGCTAAAGCATGCTTTGGCCAATCAGCAGCGTCAATGCACTGTGATCACACAGTGCATTATGGAGCGCTCCGCAGTGCTCGAATTTGCCGCGAACGCCCCATATGTTCGTTTGCGTTTGATTCGAACATCGGCACCATCCTTAATCTCTATCCATTAAACTCAAACTGTCAAGGCAGTTTTGGACCTGATGGCTTTAAGAAAGGTGTTCGTAGTAGCAATTTTTTACATAAAGCTTTCTGTATGTGAGAAACATATTCTGTTATTACGACCCCTTTCATACTGAAGCGCTTTGCAGGCGCTATAGCGTTAAAAATAGCGCCTGCAAAGCACCCTGAAACAGCGGCTCCATTCATTCCAGTGTGAAAGCCCAAGGGCTTTCACACTGGAGCAGTGCGCTGGCAGGGCATCAGAAAAAGTCCTGCCAGCAGCTTCTTTGGAGCTCATTAGGAGCAGTGAACTCACAGCTCCTAAAGCGCCCCTGCCCATTGAAATCAATGGGCAGCGCCGCCGAACCGCCGGCAAAGCGCCGCTGTAACAGCACTTTGCGGGCGGTTTTAACTCCTTTTTGGCTGGTAGCGGGGATTAAAAGTGCCCCCCTAGAGGCCGAATAGCGTCGCAAAAATGATGGTAAAGCGCCGCTAAAAATACCACTGACGCCCAGGGGGGGCTCGGTGTGAAATTTTCTCATTTTGTGTGTCAAGTTACCACAACACCATTATTATCTTGTATTTTTTAATCTCAAGGAGGTTGTTTGGTGTTGGTGTCCCTTGTAATTTGACATTGTATTTTAGAAACGTACCTGCCTACTCACAAAAAACTGCCCTTTTTGAAGTTAAACACATAGGCCAGTATTTCTTTAAAAAAAATATCCATTTTTTATGGGTCATAACAAAATAAAGAGGAAGGCAATGCTGGAGAAACTGCTGAAATTGGCGAAGCCTTTGTACCCCAGGGCACACATCAATTATTTCCCAGCCAAAATTGATGGCCTGAGGAGTCCATATAATAGTGAGCACAATCCGGTCCAGGACTCCAAGAGATCAGGAACAGCAGCAGATGACATCTATGTCCCAGGCTTTGGTCATATAACAGCCAGCATCTTTTGCCAGACCAGACTGAACCCAGGCCATCACTTTCTTGTCTTCCTTACACGCTTGCTTCCAGGCTGTGGCTGTGGTGTTGGAGGTGTGGCAGGAGGTGGAGGAGGAGGATGGTCCAACTCACACAGGTGGGTATTGGGTGTAAGTTGGCCCCTCAACTCCTTATTTAATGTGAGATAAATGATTTCCTCACACATGATGCATTTGCCCTCCTCCATGTCCTGCATTTTGCAGACTGCCATGGAGGCAAAGGCCTCTTGAGGATTGAGAGGGGTTCTGAGGGCAGAATTAGCCTCCCTAATCAGCCTGAGCGCTGCCTCCTCCACATTACTCACCTCCCTGGCCCTTTTTTGTGGAAGGCAGAGGGGAGGGACCTGAGATTGTGTCAGGCTACTGGGCCCTGCCACCTCCTAGCTGCCATTAACCCCTGCCACCTCCTGGCTGCCACTAACCCCTGCCAACTCCTGGCTGCCACTAACTCCTGCCACCTCCTGGCTGCCACTAACTCCTGCCACCTCCTGGCTGCCACTAACCCCTGCCTCCTCCTGGCTGCCACATTCCACAGCCTCTTCCTGGCTGCCGCATTTGACAGCCTCCTCCTGGCTGAGGCTTTCCTGTGTAAGAAAAAGGGACATACTAATTGGGTGTGTGGACGGGGGATTATGGCGGTGCTAGGGTCAAGGGGATTGATCAAAGAGAGATAAACGAAAAAAATAAAATTACAAAATTTATTAATGAGCTAACATAGACAAAATATACATTACAGACAATTCATATAATACTTATAAAAGGTATGGATACATGTACTGTAAGTGACCCTAAGGATGGTCGAGTGGGTCAGATGGTAAATGGCCGTTGAAGGAGGAGGGCTCGATTTCCTACATGTTTCGCCAAAACATTGGCTTCTTCAGGGAATAGGAGCTCACAGATAGATATATAAAAAAATTCTGTATGGTGAATATGAAAAAACATGGTAAGAACAATAATTTGACCAAACACTGCATAGTATAAACAGTAGCAAGTTAAAACTGTGGCTGGACATTCATGCGACCCTAAGTTCCACACAAATAACCGGTATTGCAGACATACCTGGGGCGTCAGTGCCCGAGACGGCACTGATGCAAGAGGCGGCAGTACTAATAACCTACTATTACGACTCGAAACTAAATGGATTCATACATTAAATGCTACCATCTTCCCAGGACTCAACGAATATATTAGCTTTAAGCCCTTTCTCTAATACCTATTAGTACAAATACTCTTATACACCACATATTCCTTCTTTTCTATGCCCACTCCCTAGACAACGTCTCTTGTGGTTCTCCTCCTCTACCCCATCTCTATCCACTTCCCCCTCTTTTACTCCCCATCCTCTTTCCATTTCCTCATTCTTCTGAGCCCCCTGACCTTTTCCTTCCTTTTTGTTGCCATGGCTCCATCTGTGGTTCCCTCCACAAAATTCTTCGTTGACATTGCTCAATATTTTGTTCTTTGTATCTGTTACAAATGTACCTTCCTTTTCTTTGACAAGTTTGTAAATGGACTCAATACTTTCCATATCCCTGTCTAATTTACAAGTGTATTTTGCCTGCATTTATCTGTTATTCAAAACTTTTTTTGCCACTATTGAATAATATCTCTTGACATAACTGTCGCAATATATAAACTGAGCTATAGGATTGCTGTTTTGATGAAAAAATTTGTTTTCTGTCTTGCATTTTTAATTTTTGGTTACAAATTTCACTGACATATTAGGACCCAGTGGTTCTCTATGTACACTACACACATTGTGGCTGGACGTCGTGTGCTGACACACAGTTACTTCCCACTTTCCCCAGTGGCCCCTGTGGATCGTTGGGCAGCCTTGGGTTTGTCCTTCTATCCTGTGTCTCAGCGCACTACACCTCATGTCCCGCCGTCCCCACCACCGGCCTGCACTCGTCCCTGGCGCCTTGGCCAGCTCTCTATTTGGGGGAGGGGTTGATGTGTGAGGGGTGGGCGGCTACTCCGTGGGCTCTCCCCGCTTGGGGCTGACATGGCCAGCGCTGTTTTTGCCTGTACGGACGCCAAGGCGCAGACTTTTGTCTGCCCTTGGGTGCCCACGTCTGGTCTCAGACTTTCCGGCCCTCCCTTCCATCGGCAGATTGGATGAGATGACACCTTGGTGCCTCCCACTCCAGGGATGTTCGCCTCCCCATTCGCCACACGGTCCGTACGTTCTGAGCATGCACGCGCGGTGCATGATGGAACATGTAGTTCCTAGGCACCGTGCAGTGCGCAGCCGTGGCTACCCCTCGTTTAGCGTCCGCACACCTGATCACTATTTGATCAGGTGTGGGGGGCATACAAGTAACCGGCCAGTCCCTCAGTTCCCTGTTGGACGAGGGACGTGCCTGCATCCGCTCTGCACACAGCTACAAGGTAAACTCCTGCCTTTTAAAATACTTTGACTTCATGTTTTTTACATGAATTACTTACTATACTTATATACACCTCCTAGAATCCACCTTGGACCTGCCTTCTACTTTGCTGGTCAATATTGATTCTCTCAAGCAACACGGTCTGCCCCATGATGAACTAGGTAACAGACTCTTTTTCAGTAGTCTTACCTATGCTCAGGTACATCTCAAAGCCCTCATTCTTTCACTCTTTTGATCTCCTTTTTTCCTTTTACATCTTATACAGGACTTATTGTCATTCTTATCCCTCTTCATCCTAGGACAGGTATCATATACCTGTGAATGTACTGCTATGAGAATCTCTTTGTACAGCTGATATTACTAAGTAAGTATAGGCACAATTACCCTATATGGCCCTAGTCATCAACAGCAAGACCCCTAATGTTATCCATTCCTCCAATTAGGCCTGCTCTAAGTGGTCTGCAGACTCGGTCCAATTTTGATGTTCTTCCTTTGCTGTGTACATATATCCATCACAGGCACCTCGTGACCTTGTTTCTCTACGGTTTTTAAATATACATGTAAGTCTGCACTCTTTTTTCCAGAGACATAGATACATCTATTCATATTTATATACATATATTTTTCATATTTCTTCCAATACAATGCACAGATGTGCAATTCCTTATCCCTGGATTAATTATCACAAGTGCATTATGACACATGATTATCTTTACATTCCTTTGCCAGGTCTACTGTATGCCCCCTGCAGGCATAATCCACGGCGCGGCCTGCCCGCTCCCCTGCGGGGATCTCCTTGGGTGGCTGTGTTCCCCCTCCCCCTCTCCTCCCTCCCGTCTCGGGCACTGACGCCCCAGGTATGTCTGCAATACCGGTTATTTGTGTGGAACTTAGGGTCGCATGAATGTCCAGCCACAGTTTTAACTTGCTACTGTTTATACTATGCAGTGTTTGGTCAAATTATTGTTCTTACCATGTTTTTTCATATTCACCATACAGAATTTTTTTATATATCTATCTGTGAGCTCCTATTCCCTGAAGAAGCCAATGTTTTGGCGAAACATGTAGGAAATCGAGCCCTCCTCCTTCAACGGCCATTTACCATCTGGCCCACTCGACCATCCTTAGGGTCACTTACAGTACATGTATCCATACCTTTATAAGTATTATATGAATTGTCTGTAATGTATATTTTGTCTATGTTAGCTCATTAATAAATTTTGTAATTTTATTTTTTTCGTTTATCTCTCTTTGATCAATCCCCTTGACCCTAGCACCGCCATAATCCCCCGTCCACACACCCAATTAGTATTTGATTATTTTGGGGATGAGGTGCTGTATCCCTTGGTACCATCTAGCCACCCTTACACAAAAAGGGACATAGTTTTAGTATTTTGTTCATCAATCACACACAATTTTCAGCTCATGACTGTTGCAAATTGAATGTTAACAAATAGAAAAGACTATCATTCTGATCCCAGCATTTTTCATTCTTGTCCCAAACCTTTTTGGCTACTACTGTCTATTGATATGTAAAACACTATATTAAATCAGCAATTAGTGATCAATAATAACATCTATTTCACATCATTTATTTTACGACAAGAAATATGTTGAACAATACTATACCTGGCTCAACCTTGGCTCCTCCACTTCTTCCTGGCTGGAAGGCCCAGGGTGGGCGTCGGAAGCCTCAGCTGGGGTGTAAGGAAACGTGGAAGGTAGGGTTGAGAGGGATTCCCTGACTTCAGTCTGGTCTGCCAGAAAATGAAGTCTGTCATAGTACCACAGCGTGGAGACATAAATGTCATCTGCTGCTGCTCCTGATCTCATGGATTTCTGGACCTTAGTACGCTCACAATATGTTTTTAAATAGTTGATGTCTGCCGTGGGGATCTGTGGCTTCACCAACTCCAGCAGTTTCTCCAGCGCTGCCTGCCTCTTTATTTTGTTATTATATTGTGGATGTTTGACCTGCCACAGACAGGGCAGCTCCCTGTATTTATCTATGAATATTGGGAGGAAGCTGTGGTCTTTGAACCCATCCATTTTCTCTGCAAGACACAACACAAGACAAACCCTAATGTCAGGCAAAACTCTCCTAATCTTGACCTAATATAGGCCTTAATCTATAAGCAGTATAGGCCACTAATGCACCAAGTTAATAACGTTAATATCGTTATAATGATCGTCGCTTCTGATACTCCGTCCTCCGCTCACAGATCGTACGTACGACGCATGCGTGTTACGCTTTATACACACTGCTCATGCGTGAAACTCCGCCCGCCCCTGAAGTTTGTTCTAGTGTATTCCCCGCCCCTTCTCTTTCGGCGTAGCGGGTAGAGAACATGGCAGAGACACAGCAGGTGCATGCAGAGGAGAGCAGCAACGAGGAAAGCCCGGAGCCACGAACGTCCCGATCCCGGAGGAGATTGAAGGCCTCAAATATGTCCTTTGTAGAGATGGTGGAGATGGTGGACATCTTGAAGAGGGAAGACTATGACGGGAAGCATGAACCTTACCCCAAACCAAATGTGAGAAAGGCCAAGATCATGACTAAAGTTGTGAAAAGTCTGCAGGGTACGGCGATCCAAGGATCAACTGAGGAAACGATGGTCAGACCTCAAATTGAAAAGTACGATCAGTATAGAAAGACCTGGAAACTGCTTCTAAAAAGTAAGTATTTGTTGTGTGTTTCTATTTTAGTATTACTTGAATGCTGCTCCATGTGCTTTTCTTTACTGTTGTACAGTTTAAAATGGCAACTTTCATGTTCGTGGGCACAGTAATCGTTTGTAGGAAACATCGTTCATTCGCCCACTAATACAATGTTTTTGGCAGATGCAAGTTAACTAGATTTAGTCATGCCTATTTGTATTCAAAGAAGTTTAGTACATTGTTGTCTAGATGGGTTTGTAACTAGAATGAAATGCAAACTTGATTCAGTGTAAGGAGAGGACACTGAGCAGCTGTTTACACATCTGGATACAGGAGCACTAGTGTGGGACACCACAACAAACTTTTTAGGGTGTCCCACACAGGTGCTCCAGTGGATACTAGGGGTGTCTCCATGTGTGAAACGTACAAAAAAGGTAAGTATTCCAGCTTTAGAAAGGAACTAAAAATGTCTTCAGCTTGGAACTCTGCCAAAACAGACAATTGTACGACACTTCCAAGCAATGTTTCATATTCCTATTTCTGCCCTCAAATATCTGTGTACTAAGTATACTTTTTTTATTAACATAGGAGAAAAGAGGACACCAGGAACCCCCCCAACTCCTAAATAAGGGAAAGTCACCAAAACACAAGCAGAGGAGCAATGTGGAGGAAAGAGAGTATGAAGTGGGCGAAATTGTCACAACAGGTGAGTGTCTGAGACCACAGCTTCAGGTAATACATGGATGCCTGCATTTTTATAATACATGGTGTGTTTTTTTTCTATTAGGTGATGTGGATGTTGTGGAAGAAGAATCTCATTTCACAAGTGAAAGTGCCCATATCCTTATTGGGGGGATAATGGGGTGCAATCGTGATTTAGAAAATATAAAGGAAAATATCAATGATGTTCAAAAAAATGAAGAAGATCATTGATGTTTTAGGCAGAATATAGAAAAAAAACAAAATTGTACCATTTTATTGTGTATTTTTTAATTCTACAAAAAGTTTTAAAGTATTTTAAAAGCCAAATTTTGAAGATGCACACAGTGTGTCAACATGTCAACATGCTATGTGCCATTACGGGATATCAATGTACACATTTTGTGGGTGCAACCCCTTCCTCCCAACTCAATTAGGTGAGAGGAAGGGGTTGCACCCCCAAAACACATCCATTGATCTCCTATGATGGGAGCTAGCACATGTTGACATTAGGCATGGGATCAGGAGGGAAATCCCCAGTTTGAATCCCAATTTGTGTGCATCTTCAAAATTTTGCTTTTACAGGGGTGACATCACCCCATCTGATGAAGGCAACATCAACACAGTGTGGACACAATTATGTCTCATATTGCCTTCAACTTATCAAAGTTGAACTTTGTAAGTTCCTGAGTTGTGTTATGTCTGAAACATGCCTGTTAAACCAAAAAAAAAGCAATTTCTAATGTGACAAAAAAATGTTAAACACCAAAGATGTTGGTTTGTTCAAAAACCCTTTTCTAAAAGCACATGTGAATGTGCTTTGAGTAAAATGTTTTCTACTCAACAATGTGTAGTTTCTTCTTTCAATGCTCAATACCAGTTTTTGGAGTAAGTTGGTGTTTACAGTGACAATGGGGGTTATTTACTAAAGGCAAATCCACTTTGCACTACAAGTGCACTTTCAGTGCAATTTCAAGCGCACTTTTGCAGTGCACTTGTATTGCAAAGTAAATTTGCCTTTAGTAAATAACACCCACAGTGGTTTATAAATTGCCACAATCAGCCCATTTTCGTGAATCCACAAATCTCATTCATGGTGCTGAAAATTATGAATATTTTTATCATTAATACATTACAGACATTAACAACAAAAACAAGGTGTGTGCGTAGCAGACTCACAACATAATATTTAGCTGAAGAAGAGATTGTCACCTCATGTATCAAATAAATTACTTTTGCACTATTGAAGAAAAAGGCCAAAACAAAAAAAGCCCATTGGAAAACCTAGGAGACAGCTAAAAGAAACCCAAGCAGTAAATCAATTGAAATATTAGTTCTGTTTCAAAAAGATATATATTTAAAAAATGTCTCAGACATTTGGTGGCATATCAATAGCCCCCCTACCCGCAAAGTACTCTAGATACTTTTGGTGAACTTCACAGGCTCTTTGGGGGGGCAAGCCAGGACAGCCAGCTTCAAGAGCCATCAGTGTTGGATCCGGTAAGAATCCGGCTTCAGGCCCAACTGAGGCCACATAGTTTGCTGCATTTTTGCGCAAAAAGTTATGTAAAATGCAGCATGCAAGAATTATGTGATTAAGTTTATATTCTGCCATGTTAATTGCAGTGAGGAATAGGTGGAACTGGCTGGCCATTATCCCGAAAGCGTTCTCCACCACTCTTCTGGCACTGGCCAGCCGGTAATTAAAAACCCTCTGCTCCGGGGTGAGGGTCCTCATCGAAAACGGTCGCATCAGGTGTTCACCCAGACCAAATGCTTCATCAGCAACAAACACAAATGGGAGTCCTACCATGTTCTTTTCCGGAGGTGGCAATCCCAAGCCACCACTCTGAAGACGCCTTTAGAACTCGGTCTTGGCGATGACTCCACCACCCGACATTCGGTCATTCTTCCCCATGTCCACATAGAGGAACTCATATGTCGCAGACACCACTGCCAAGATCACAATACTATTAAACCCCTTTTAATTATAATAGTATGAACCCGAGTTGGGGGTGGGCGTGTTTCCCATCAATTGCCCCTCCACAGTTGGAAAAGTCCCAACGATCAGCAAAGTGGGATGTCACAGTCTGCCATTCCTGTGGCGTTGAAGAAAACTGTGGAGTCAAACAAGAAAAAAAATAGTTATTTTGCACATAAACATTGCAAGCAGATTAGACACAAACATTCTTGGCCAACATCAGTATAACATTTATTTGAAGGAGTATTTAACCACTTGCTTACCGAGCACTTAAACCCCCCTCCTATCCAGACCAATTTTTAGCTTTCAGCGCTAACGCATTTTGAATGACAATTGCGCGGTCATACAACGCTGTACCCAAATGAAATTTTTATCATTTTTTTCCCACAAATAGAGCTTTCTTTTGGTGGTATTTGATCACCTCTGCGGTTTTTACTTTTTGTTAAAAAAATGTAAAAACCTGAATTTTTAAAAAAAAAAAAAATTTTTTTTTTTATATTTTGTTATAAAAAAATTTTAACGGGTAATTTTTCTCCTTCATTGATGTACGTTGATGAGATGGCAGTGATGGGCACTGATAGGTGGCAGTGATGGGCACTGATGGGTGGCAGCGATGGGCACTGATGGGTGGCAGTGATGGGCAGCACTGACAGGTGGCACTGATTGGCACTACAGGTGGGCATTGGTAGGTGGCACTTGTGAGCATTGATAGGTGGCACTTGTTGGCATTGATAGGTGGCACTGTGGGCACTGTTAGGTGGCACTGTGGACACTGTTAGGTGGCACTGTGGGCACTGTTAGGTGGCACTTTTGGATGGCACTGATGACAATGTTTTGTGCTTCCACTTTGGGACTGATGTCCCTGGCATCTGAGCCGGTGATCGGCTTTTTTCTCTACTCGCGCTGTCAGCGCGAGTAAAAAAAAAAACGATTACCGATCTTCCTGTTTACATCATGTGATCAGCTGTCATTGGCTGACAGCTGATCACATGGTAAGGGGCCGGGACCGGCCCCTTACTCAGATCGGTGATCAGCCGAGTCTCAGTGACTCGGTGATCACACCGCGCCCGGCGTGCGCCCTGCAGGGCGCGCGCAGGGAGCATGCACAGGGGAGGCCGTCATATGACGGCCTCCCGGGAATGTAGGTCCGCGCTGTGGCCGTCATTCGGCCATAGCGCGGATGTCAAGTGGTTAAAGACAAAAGTATAAGGTCCACTTATCATATCCCCCCCCCCTCTGATGGCCTATTGTAAAAATTTTAGGGGGGGGATGTTTTGGACAGGTAACCCTCTCCACTTCATTGAGAGCTGAATGCATAAATAATGTGTTTTACTTTGGCCAGTCCCTCCTTACTTACACTATTGGCAGCCCAATGGACAGGTAAGAAGTGTCATAATACAAAAATAGAATTACACACTGTCCTAATTGAAGCACATTTTTACATTCTGCAATTACCTATCAAGATAATAGGAGAAAAAAAATTAAACCGTACCATTTGAAAATATTCAGGCAGGCCCTTTCACTACATGCTTTGGGTAATTCATCCATAAATATGACCACAAAAGAGGTAGGTATAGTGTGTATGTGTTGGGCAACGTCAGCAGATAGAGGATTGGTATCAGTTGACGTAGCGGTTGAGGGGAGGGAGGGTTCCAAATGATTTTGGGACCCAAAAAAAGCCTCTGGCACTCTGCTTGAATTTAAGCACACAAATAACATTTTTACACATTTTAGGGGGTGTTTAGGGTAAAGCACTACTATTTGGCTGACAAAATACATTGTTAAGTGACTAGGTTAGGTGTGTATGGGCCCAGGATAGCATGCTGGGGAGGTTTGTGAAGGCAAATATGCATGAAGGACAAAAAAGGAGAATTAAAAACTTCCAGCATGCATCAGGACAAAGAGGACATTCACAGCATATTACAATCATGGTAATTAGGGAATGATGAAAGAAATACAATATATTGGCAAACATTAAATAAATAGAGGTTAACCACTTCAATACAGGGCACTTATACACCTTCCTGCCCAGACCAATTTTCAGCTTTCAGTGCTGTCGCAGTTTGAATGACAATTGCGCAGTCATACAACACTGTACCCAAACTAAATTTTTATCATTTTGTTCCCACAAATAGAGCTTTCTTTTGGTGGCATTTGATCACCTCTGCGGTTTTTATTTTTTGCGAAATAAATAAAAAAAAGACAGAAAATTTTGAAAAAAAAAAAAGTTTTGCTTTTGTTTCTGTTAAAAATTTTTGTAAATAAGTAAGTTTTCTCTTTCACTGATGGATACTGATAAGGCGGCACCGATGAGGTGGCAACAATGAGTGGGCACTGACAATGGGCACTGATATGCAGCACTGATGGGCATTGATAGGCGGCACTGATGGGCACTCATGGGTGGCACTGATGGGCACTGATAGGCGACACTGATGGGCACTGAAAGGCTGCAAAGATGGGTTGTTATGGGTGGCACTGCTGGGCACTGATAGGCGGCACTGCTGGGCACTGATAGGCGGCACTGCTGGGCACTGATACGCGGCACTGATAGGCATCCCTGGTGGCACTGGCAGTGGTAGGCATTGTGAGTGGGCACTGATTGGCAGCTGCCTGGGCACAGATTAGTATTTCCCTGGGGGTCTAGGGGGCATACCTGGTGGTCCAGTGTGGATGGCTTCCCTGGTGGCCCTGTTTGGCTTCCCTGGTGGTCCTGGGTGGGATCCGAGGGAGGACTGTGCTGACAAACAATCAGCACAGACCCCTCCTGTCAGGAGGGCAGCAGTCTGTCAGACGCGTGTGAGGAAAAGCCGATCACTGGCTCTTCCTATTCACATCGTCATCAGCCATGATTGGACACGGCTGATCACGTGGTAAAGAGTCTCCATCAGAGACTCTTTACCTAGATCGATGTTGCGGGGTGTCAGACTGACACCCCGCAACAACGATCACCGAGATGCACGCCCCCCCGGGGGCGCACATCGGCTCAATATCCTGAGGACGTCATATGACGCACAGGCAGGTTATTGAAACCACATTGCCGCCGTTGATGGCTTGCCGCATGCAGGTGTCCTGCTTCATAATATAAGGGGACAGCAAAGCCAACAAACGGTGAAAAATTGGGTCCGTTATCCAGAGATAATTCCTGAAATCATCAGGATTATTCCCACAGATCTCCCGCAACAAAGGCATGAGAGAATTGGTCACGCTGGAGCAACCAATTCTTCGTCCATGAACTCCTCCCCGTCCTGTTCATGGACTGGGCTTGGGTCACAGTAAGAACCCCAACACCAAGCCCCTGCACAGCATGAACTCTATGATGAGTACGTACCCACAACATGGCTTCACAACGGTCGACTGGTCAGAACGAACTAACAGAACGCACTGAAAATCAGAAAGGCCTGAAAAGACTGAGCTGAAAATCAGAAACGAGCCGACAAGAACGCACTGAAAATCAAATACGTACTATAATAATATTAATACACACTGACAAACAAATGCGAACTGACTACACGCACTGAGGAACAGATAGGATCCCACAAGCACAAACTGAAGAGCAGTAACGATCGGAAAAGCATGAGTCTGAAAAGCGCGGATCGCCTCTCACCAAACTTCTACTACCATGAGATAAACACGAGATTAGCAGAAGGAGCCCAAAGGCGGGCGCACTGGCTATTGAACGTCCCTTTTCTAGTCCCATTGTACGTGTTGTACGTCACCGCGTTCTTGACGTTCGGAATTTACGACCAACTTTGTGTAACCATGTGTGTGCAAGACAAGTTTGAGCCAACATCCATCGGAAAAAAAACATGAATTTTGTTGTCGGAATGTGCGATCGTGTGTACGAGGCATAAGATTACAATAAACATTTTTGTTAAACAAGAGCAAATTTTAATTCTGAATTATATAATCACTGTAAACTAATTATTCTGTACTGTATATCAAAATCATATTTAAAGTCTTAATTCCAAAATTTCTATTTGTTATCAAATTAATAATATAAATGATCTGTTTTTGTAATAATATCTGATACTCAGCCTACATTTCCTATAACCCAAAAGTTAAAATAAGGTCCTCGAAACATTTATATTATATAGAACCTTGGTTATTATGATTACATTACATTCCTCCTTTACAGTGTTAATTTACTTGTGTATGTGTTATTGCATCTATCTATACAGGAAAGTGTAATGATGTGCTATTTATATCCTTCTAATTTACCCATCCCCAAGTACAGTGGTAGTTATAATAAATGTTTTAGAAGTAAAGTCAGGCATACAAACAAGTGCTTATTACTTTTCTGTTTTATGTGTTGCTAAAAGTCCCAAAGCCCCATCACAGAATTCCATGCCTGGCATTCGTCTGCAGCTAAAGACTGCTGTGCTCTGTGTGAAAGTAGCAGTCCCTTTATAGGGGACTGGCATGTCCCCTGCTAAATCACCATTACAGCTTTATAAGCTAAACAAACATTAGAGCTATAATGGTGACTCAGCAGGAGGGGTGTGTCAGTACATAATGAGTTACAATGTAGTTGTCACCTGAGGCTTAAACCACACCTCCCAAATTTTTGGGATGGGAACGAGGGACACCTATTAGCAAAAGACTTAGAACACACCCCCTGCCATGTCCCCTTAAAGGAGAATTATAAAAAAAAGGATTAGTTAAACCCACAAGTGTTTTTTCTTTAGATAAAAGTGCATTTTAGATAGATAGATAAAAAGTGCATTTTATATACAACTACTGTATATAGAGCAGACTAACATGAGACAAATGAGGAGGACAGAGGGAGAGAGGGAGCTATGCTTAAACGCTCAAGGAGGCTGTCACAATCAGGAAGTGGTAAGTAAGCACATAGGTAGGGTGGGGTGTTCATATTCTGTTAGGGAGAGAGTGGGCTGTTTTTTTTATATCGGTAAAAGTGTAATTGTGGAAGTTGTCATTTGGAACAAGATCGCATTCCGATATTTTTGTTATTAATGGTGTATTAAATTGGACTTAATACGAATTCTTATTTTGTCTAGTATATTATGTGTATGTGTTTCTTTTTATTGTAAGAAAAAACTAAACTGTTTTCACTGCTTTACAGCTTTTTGAAGTGGTGACATATCTGAATAATTAACTAAGTTTTTATATTCCGCATAACAGAATAAAATTCACCAGCTGCTCTTTTCTCTTTTAGAAGAATAGCCTATATTATATTCATTTTGACAGCTGTACGGTGCTAGCCTTTGCTATCCATTATTTTATTTATACTAAAATTTGTTAAGACAGAACCATAGCCATTTAACATATAACTTGACTGACTGATAAATGAAGAAATCAAATTAGTTTATAGGTTGTGCTTGTAGTGAAACTGGGGCGATCCAGTAGCATGTAATTTTTAGATGTATGCGGACTATGGCAAAGGAAAAACATTTTGCTTCTTTCTTGCTGATAGAATCTAAAAGTTAGCTATGCACATTATTATTTTCTTATTGTACACAATGCATTGTGGGACAATAATAGTATGAGTTCTGAAAATGGTGGCAAGGGCAGAAGGGGCTGGGTGAGTGGCACTACTTCTCTCAGTAGCAGTGGCTGTTGTTAACTCTCACAGCAGCAGAAAATAGAGGCTCTGGGCAGTATAAAGGAGACTCTTAGGAGAAGGGTTTTTTTTGTCAGAAGCAGCTGACTGCAGGTAATTGGATACATACCATCCAACATAATTAAAAGTTGGCTGTTTTTAAATCCTGTTCAAAATGCAGTATAGTACTTAAATACTGTGCACAAACTTACTACAATACACAACACAAGAAAGAAGAGAGAAGGAGGGATTTTTAAGGTGCTCAGAAACCCCAGGAATTGGACTCACAGCTGCATTAAAAGCATATATATTTTAATATGAATGATAGTTAAAATCCAAAATGGATAAAAGTAAGTAACAATGTGTGCGCCATTAATACCCCCTAGACGTACTGCAGTGTTCCCCTCTACCAACAGAGCATACCTACTACCATCAACATGAACCAAAATATACAAATTCATGCGTGCAGATATAAAATATTCTTCATTCATAGGAAGTACTGCAACTGTAATGCCCCGTACACATGGTCGGACATTGAACGGACATTCCGACAACAAAATCCATGGATTTTTAACGAAAACGTTTAACGTTGGCTCAAACTTGTCTTGCATACACACGGTCACACAAAGTTGTTGGAAAATCCAATCATTCTGAACGCGGTGACGTAAAACACACACGTCGGCACTATAAACGGGTCAGTAACCAATATAAAGTATAAAATTGATGCGCTCTAAAAATTGACCAATGTGCAAAAAAACTAGATCAAGTAAAATAAGCTCAAATAAATAAATCAATTAGCCAATAGCTTTCGTCTCTTAATTTATTCTGAGCATGCTTGGCACTTTGTGAGTCGGATTTGTATACACACGATCCGAGTTTCCGACAAAGGATTTTGTTTCGGAAAATTTTATAGCAAGCTCTCAAACTTTGTGTGTCGGAAATTCAGATGGAAAATGTGTGATGGAGCCCACACATGGTCGGAATTTCCAACAACAAGGTCCTATCACACATTTTCCGTCGGAAAATCCGACCGTGTGTACAGGGCATAAGAATGTGGAGGAACATCCATAGGTTCTGACACATTTCACAGTCTATTGCTTTCTCGGGAGACCCTGGAAGCAGTCCTGCACATTATCCAAAGATGGCCAATATACTCCCATCAGGCTACATTAAAACATAGAGCAAACAATGAGGATAGTAACAGAGCCCCCCAAAAAGGGGTCCACCCCAACCTATTGAAGTATGTGTGGGTCCCCACTTAGCTATACTAAGGGTAGAGACTTGTCACATTATTACAATTGGCCAGAAAGAATAGAGTGAAGGAGAAGTGTCACAATATTTCTGTGAAATTTTCTATGGCTTTTCTATGCACTTTTAACCACTTCAGCCACGGACCATTTGGCTGCCCAAAGACCAGAGTTTTTTTTGCGATTGCTTTAACTGACAATTGAGCAGTCATGCTCCCAAACAAAATTGACGTCATTTTTTTCCCCACAAATAGAGCTTTCTTTTGGTGGTATTTGATCACCTCTGTGGTTTTTATTTTTTGCGCTATAAATAAAAAAGCGACAGTTTTGAAAAACCGCAATTTTTTTTAACTTTTTGCTATAATAAATATCCCTAAAAAATATATAACATTTTTTTTCTCAGTTTAGGCCGATACATATTCTTGTGCAAAAATAAGGAAGGTATACACTGCGCTAAATACAAACAATGGTGCAGAGCAGCTACATACAGGGTGACAAAAACCATAGAAACATGTGAAAAGAAAAAATGTAGCGCATGAAATGTGCAAAAAATATTAAGGTCAAGAAAATGACTAACAAACAAATGTCCATAAGTGATTAGAACATTAGTATTGAAACTTATAAGTCTCTAAATGGTGGTAGATGGAATCCAGTGAGTGGCATGGAACAGCAGAGGAGCATGGGATATCCCCCTAGGAAAGGTATATGGATGTAAGACGACAAATATTCCAAATAGATGTATCATCGGATCTTCCCAAAAATGTATCTCGCAACTGCATATAACTTAGTGAAGATGGTGTGTAAGAAACTCTTACCGGAAATGGTGGACTCCCTTGTCAGCGACAGAGAGTCATACGAGCGGGTTGCCTCTCAGGGCCTGAAACACGAACATCACAGCTCTGCGAACCTTCTGGGTCAAACTCTGTGTGGATCTCCCGGGGCCGCCAGGTGGGTCCTCCCAAAGGATGGCCAAGGTGCGAATCAGAGGAAATGATGCTTCACGTGAAAAGTTGGGGTGAAGACGAGTTTGGTCTCTCAAAGGGTATGTGGAGAAAAAACAAACAGGCTCCACATGGCGTAGATAAACAAAGTGGGATTTTTATTGCTAAAAAAGCCAGGCAATAATAAAATGTGATCACAGGGTATAAAAACAAAGTTTGGGCAACAAGAAGGATGCCTGGTCATTGCCTGTATGGAATGTCACTTCCGGTGACACGGGGGAGGAACGTGTGAACCGACGCTGAGAACGTCCGGTCCCACGTACGCCCCTCCTCCCTCCTCCTCTCAGACTATCAGAGACAAAGGTCATGTGACAGCGGACGGACGTCGGGCGGGCTTTGCGCCCTGACGTCATTTCCCTGTGTCTGTCACCCAGAGGTAGGGCGGCGCCGACCGAGGCTTCCTGTCTCTGCAGCGATTGGCTGCCGGCCCCGCCCGTCCCCAGTTATTGAGTCTCCGATTGGTACGGACCCCTCTGCAATTTTAAAACCAGTACTAAAGTGTCAGCAATGGAAGTACTAAGCTAGAAGGTTCAGTTTTTTTGTTTCCTCACTAACATTAAAGGGACGGAGGCTGCACAATCTAATTGTTGTTTTATTAGTAGTCCGTTTTGTGGTACTTAATAGGTTAACTATATACCATCAATGCAAACTAATGATGTTATACACCTGCTATGTTTAGTCAGGTGCGATCAGGTGACCCCACTCATCCAATGGGGAAAGCTGTTTGCCAGCACATACAATTTGCTTTTTTTGAATGTTTTCTCATAAATATAAGGCAACTTGGAGGGGATGCTGTATGCCCCAGTAGACGATCCATCGATCGAAACGCGTCGGGCGCTTTCAGCATCCTTCTTGTTGCCCAAACTTTGTTTTTATACCCTGTGATCACATTTTATTATTGCCTGGCTTTTTTAGCAATAAAAATCCCACTTTGTTTATCTACGCCATGTGGAGCCTGTTTGTTTTTTCTCCACATACCCTTTGAGAGACCAAACTCGTCTTCACCCCAACTTTTCACGTGAAGCATCATTTCCTCTGATTCGCACCTTGGCCATCCTTTGGGAGGACCCACCTGGCGGCCCCGGGAGATCCACACAGAGTTTGACCCAGAAGGTTCGCAGAGCTGTGATGTTCGTGTTTCAGGCCCTGAGAGGCAACCCGCTCGTATGACTCTCTGTCGCTGACAAGGGAGTCCACCATTTCCGGTAAGAGTTTCTTACACACCATCTTCACTAAGTTATATGCAGTTGCGAGATACATTTTTGGGAAGATCCGATGATACATCTATTTGGAATATTTGTCGTCTTACATCCATATACCTTTCCTAGGGGGATATCCCATGCTCCTCTGCTGTTCCATGCCACTCACTGGATTCCATCTACCACCATTTAGAGACTTATAAGTTTCAATACTAATGTTCTAATCACTTATGGACATTTGTTTGTTAGTCATTTTCTTGACCTTAATATTTTTTGCACATTTCATGCGCTACATTTTTTCTTTTCACATGTTTCTATGGTTTTTGTCACCCTGTATGTAGCTGCTCTGCACCATTGTTTGTATTTAGCGCAGTGTATACCTTCCTTATTTTTGCACTTGTTTATTTGACTTTTCTACACAGCAGCTATCACACGTTTCTACACACTTTTTATGGATGTGTTTGAATATAGGACCTCCAGGTCCTTAAACACTGACGGTGTATTCACGCACACCAGTCCCAATACCGAACTAGGGGGTATGTTCATCAGACTCAAAAATCTGATGGTCAGCGAATTGCACCTCCAATGGGATACCGCTTTCCTTGAGCAATACGTTAAGGAACAGATGGTCCCTAGGGGTTTGAGGTGGGATGTCCACCCCCAGCAAGACGAAGCAGATTTAGAACTATGGTTCAAATTTTTCAATGAGGAGGGCTTAAAATTATTAAGATTCCTACTAGACAAAAAACAGATAAAACTGTCCCTCATTGACATTGAAATCAGGGATTTAAAGGACAAGTTAACCCCACATAAAACCTCTGCAGAATATATTTCACTGTCCACTTCTCTAAAAAATACTTTGGAAAAAGAAGAGAAGGAACAGAGAAATAAAAAACAAAAGAAGTACAACAGAGACTTCACTGACTATACCACACGTTCGGTCTTTAATTGGCAGAAAAAACTCAACACTCCTCCGGTTGCCAATGGAGACCCTCCATCCGTAGAAACGGCCATGGCAACAACAGCTAATTTGGACCGAACACTCGTTTACCAACCTCCACACAAATCAGAGTCTAGAGAACCCCCCCCTCCTAAAAAAGGGGCAGTACAAGGACCCCCCAGATCATCTGGGGGTCCTCCCCCACCGGGAAACCGGGCAGGGAGGGGCGCCCCAAGGACTAGGGGGCGGTCCAGAGGATACCCTTTAGATCCTCACTATAAGAGTAATTCACGGGTACCCCCTTCCAACTATGGAGACCCCCGTAATTACCACACTCCTCAACGGCGGAGTCTGGACTACAATTACCATTCCCCTATTCATGTTAATAATAGATTCAGTCCCCTTAGGGACAATGTCCCTTACGAAAGGTATGGAGGTACATACTCTCATTACGAAAGAGAGGATGATTACTACCATCGTTCCCCTTACAGTTACAATCAAAGCAGGCCAGGCCCCAACCAACCCCAGGATTTTCAGAGAGGTACAGATTACCACCCAGGAAATTCAGACAGAAAAGAGGGACCAGAGGGGGGAGGAGGGTCCAACGCCAAAAGGAAAAGAGTGTAAGAGGCACGGGTATTTTTAATTTGAGTTCAGCTGTACTAACAGAAGCTGAAAAGTCGGTTTTGGACAGAGGACTCAAGTTTGTACCACCTAAACCACTTAATCATTTTACAACATTCATTGATGTACTCAAGTTTACCCGAAAACTTAGTGTACAGAGGCACTTTCTTACCAAAATCACTCCCCCCACTCAACAGATCACTGTTTCAACCACCACTCAAGTATTGACATCTCCCCATAGTGGAATGGTACCCTCCACAGAGGTAACATCTCCACACCCCCAAGTCGTTCATTCGGGATTGTCTAATCCATCCTTATTCAATCCCCCGGGCACCACGGCTCCCTCCATCCAGGTCTTCAAAAGCTTGGTCCTTGAGGACCTGGATAGATTAGCCAAACGTCAGAAACGTCTTTATGTTAAACCCGTCATCAAGACGGGTCTAAAATCATTATGTGAAAACAAGAACCTTGTCATCCGCCCCGCTGATAAGGGCGGGGGCATTGTTATTCTTGACAGAGTAGATTATCTTAAAGAGATGAATCGGATTTTAAGCGATTCTGACACTTATCAGTGCATCCCGAGGGATCCCACAGTTCCCTTTAAAAAGGCCCTTGTGGAATTGATTGAGGAAGGTTCCTCTCTGGGAATTCTTAACAAAAAGGAAAAATGTTTTTTGGTCCCCCAAGTACCACGCATTCCCGCCATATATTACCTCCCCAAAGTTCACAAGAACCCCACCAATCCTCCCGGCAGGCCTATTGTCAGCGGGATCGATTCGGTCACGGCGAGGATTGGCAAATACGTGGACTTCTATTTACAACCTTTGGTTCAAGCCACCCCCTCTTACCTGAAAGATACCAGGGATACAATCAAATTATTGGAATCGGTTTCAATTAAAAAAGGTACTCTTTTGGTAACAGCTGACGTAGCAGCATTATATACCTGCATACCACACCATCTGGGTTTCGAGGCTGTGGAAAACCACCTCTCAAGAGATGGAAGACTACCTACATTGCAGCGCAACTTCATCATGCAGCTGCTAAAATTCGCAACCAGACATAACTACTTCTGGTTTCAAGACCGTTTCTTTTTGCAACAGAGGGGTGTGGCTATGGGGGCTAAATTTGCCCCCAGTCTCGCCAACCTTTTTATGGCCCAGTGGGAGGAGGATGTCGTCTATGCTGCCCGGAGACCCGAGTTGGTTCTTTGGGCTAGGTACATAGACGACATCCTCCTCCTTTGGGAGGGAGATTTGGCATCTCTTGAGGGCTTCATGAATATTCTTAATGCCAACGATAGGGGGATTTCGTTGACTTTTGAAGCCAGTACAACGAAAGTACATTTCCTTGACCTGGAAATTTCAGTGGTGCATCAACACCTGGAGTTCCGTACCTACTTCAAACCCACGGATCGGAATGGGTACATTCCGATCGACAGCTGCCATCGGGAACAGTGGCTCCGGTCGGTGCCCCGCAGCCAGTTTTTGAGACTGAGGCGCAACTGTACCCAAACTTCCGACTTCATATCTCAATCTAAAGTCCTCAGGGGTAGATTCCTTGATAAGGGGTATGATCCTTACCTTTTAGACAGCGAAATTAATAGGGCTTTGCTCACTGAAAGACAGACAACGCTCATAGAACGTCCCAAAGACAACACTACATTCAATGCAAAGTTATCTTTCTTCACCACTCATTCTATTCAATCCAATCAAATTAAAGGTATTATCCAAAAACATTGGGGAATATTACAGAATGATAGACTACTAGGGCCCGTTCTGCCCAACCGGGCCTCGGTGGTTTTCAGAGGAGCGAGGTCCATTCAGGGACAGATCGCTCCAAACATAATAGACCCCCCCAAGAAGGTGTCCTTTTTTCAGGAATGCAAAGGTTACTACCCTTGTCGTAAATGTCGGGTCTGCCTTCATAACATCGGGGGAAGACGCAAGAGCGTTACATTCAAATCCACGGTTACCTCCCGTATTTATCACATGAAGCACTTCACCACGTGCTCTTCACAATACATTGTCTATTTGATAACCTGTCCCTGCCACAAGCAGTATGTGGGTCGCACGATCAGAACTTTTTCTGTTCGTGTCAATGAACACGTGACGGCAATCAAAAAGGGCAGGGACAAGCACACGGTACCACGTCACTACTTGGAACACCATGATAAGGACCCCACGGGAACCTTGTTCCAAGTTATTGACAGGTTCATACCACACTGGAGAGGTGAGTCACGCCTGCGAGGAGTCTCACGCCTCGAGACGTATTGGATCCACGAGTTGAGGTCCTTCTTTCCGTTTGGGTTGAACGTTGAGTGGGACCTCAACTCGTTTATCAACTCATCTTAGCCTTACCCACATTGTACTTACCTGGTTCTTTAACCATACCATCACATGCTTTTTCACGATGCCCTCTTCAAACATTATTTTACCATTCATTTTTAGTTTTTCTGACTTTACCCATGGGGGCGCTTTTTTGGGGGGCACGTTCACATTAGGAATGTGGGGTGAGTCATATCCTCCCCATTTCTGGGGTTCATCCACCGGCAGGAGCACTGTTCACATTGCACGCCGGGTAGCGGTAATTGTCTTACATCCACTACATTGTTTTTTCGATTCATTTTCCCATTCACTTCACCATGCATAGCTTTGACTAGAAACTTTTTTAATCCCATTTCGGGGTCTTTTGCCACCATAGACATGATACTCATTCACTGAATTGTGTTCTTGTGGTCCCTTAATTTTTAATTTCTAATTTTAGAGAGGGAGCTGTGCATTGTTCAGTTTGGAGGCTATTCCCTTCATTGCTTGGCTCCCCCTCATATACATTGTCCCACTTCATATGGTATTATTAAAAATTTCTATCCTTCAGACAAGGATTACTAGTTTCCCACCATCCAGGTGGGATTCCTGGTCATTGCCTGTATGGAATGTCACTTCCGGTGACACGGGGGAGGAACGTGTGAACCGACGCTGAGAACGTCCGGTCCCACGTACGCCCCTCCTCCCTCCTCCTCTCAGACTATCAGAGACAAAGGTCATGTGACAGCGGACGGACGTCGGGCGGGCTTTGCGCCCTGACGTCATTTCCCTGTGTCTGTCACCCAGAGGTAGGGCGGCGCCGACCGAGGCTTCCTGTCTCTGCAGCGATTGGCTGCCGGCCCCGCCCGTCCCCAGTTATTGAGTCTCCGATTGGTACGGACCCCTCTGCAATTTTAAAACCAGTACTAAAGTGTCAGCAATGGAAGTACTAAGCTAGAAGGTTCAGTTTTTTTGTTTCCTCACTAACATTAAAGGGACGGAGGCTGCACAATCTAATTGTTGTTTTATTAGTAGTCCGTTTTGTGGTACTTAATAGGTTAACTATATACCATCAATGCAAACTAATGATGTTATACACCTGCTATGTTTAGTCAGGTGCGATCAGGTGACCCCACTCATCCAATGGGGAAAGCTGTTTGCCAGCACATACAATTTGCTTTTTTTGAATGTTTTCTCATAAATATAAGGCAACTTGGAGGGGATGCTGTATGCCCCAGTAGACGATCCATCGATCGAAACGCGTCGGGCGCTTTCAGCATCCTTCTTGTTGCCCAAACTTTGTTTTTATACCCTGTGATCACATTTTATTATTGCCTGGCTTTTTTAGCAATAAAAATCCCACTTTGTTTATCTACGCCATGTGGAGCCTGTTTGTTTTTTCTCCACATACCCTTTGAGAGACCAAACTCGTCTTCACCCCAACTTTTCACGTGAAGCATCATTTCCTCTGATTCGCACCTTGGCCATCCTTTGGGAGGACCCACCTGGCGGCCCCGGGAGATCCACACAGAGTTTGACCCAGAAGGTTCGCAGAGCTGTGATGTTCGTGTTTCAGGCCCTGAGAGGCAACCCGCTCGTATGACTCTCTGTCGCTGACAAGGGAGTCCACCATTTCCGGTAAGAGTTTCTTACACACCATCTTCACTAAGTTATATGCAGTTGCGAGATACATTTTTGGGAAGATCCGATGATACATCTATTTGGAATATTTGTCGTCTTACATCCATATACCTTTCCTAGGGGGATATCCCATGCTCCTCTGCTGTTCCATGCCACTCACTGGATTCCATCTACCACCATTTAGAGACTTATAAGTTTCAATACTAATGTTCTAATCACTTATGGACATTTGTTTGTTAGTCATTTTCTTGACCTTAATATTTTTTGCACATTTCATGCGCTACATTTTTTCTTTTCACACGATACATATTCTTCTACATATTTTTGGTAAAAAAAAAAAAAAAAATCGCAATAAGTGTTTGATTGGTTTGCACAAAAGTTAGTGTTTACAATATAGGGGATAGTTTTATGGCATTTTTATTAATAATTTTTTCTTACTAGTAATGGCGGTGATCTGTGATTTTTATTGTGACTGCGACATTATGGGGGACAGATCAGACACTTTTGGTGCTATTTTGGGTCCATACACATTTATACAGCCATCAGTGTGATTAAAAATGCACTGATTATTGTGTAAATGTGACTGGCAGTGAAGGGGTTAACCACTAGGGGGCGCTGCAGGGGTTAAGTGTGTCCTAGGGAGTGATTCTAACTGTCTAACTGTGGAGGGCTGTGATTAGTGTCAGTGTCACTAGACAGAACGGGGAAATGCTTGTTTACATCAGCATTTCCCCGTTCTTCCTCCTGTGAGACGATAGCTGGTATCCCCGTGGACATCGAGTCTGCGGGACCCGCAATCACACTCAAGGATCTCGCGGTGCGCGCACCTACAATGCAGCGCCTTAAAGGGCAATGTACAAGTACGTTAATATGCCTGTACGTGCTCTTCTGCCAAAGTCTATCGGTGTGAGCCGGTCGGCAAGGGGTTAATAACGATTTTGTGAATGAAAATCTGAGTGTCCCTTTCAAAATTTTAAGGTTTCAAAAAATGTAATTAAATGTTGTCTAGGGAGTTTGTACAATATTTTTAGCTGTTATTTCTGAAATAATACACTCTATTTTTATATAGAGTGTATAATAATAGCAATAATAATAATAATAATAATAATTTCTAAATTTCGCTACCCAGTAAAATCCCCATTTTTATTTGCAGCATAGTTAAATTGCTTATATAATGTGCAGTAAGTCTGTACAATATTTTGGATAAAAAATGTATTGTCACTTCCTCTTGGCATTGCAGTCCAATCAAGTTGCTTACGTGCTCTCCAGTCACTGTGCTACATGTGGGGCTATTGTCTCTAAAGTATGGCACTCCATTTTCTTCAGGATAAAACTTGATTCTTCAGATGTGGCATTGTGGTTGTGTAGTGTGTTGTGGATGCTGTTTTGACATTTATTACATTTTAAAACAATTCAGCTTTGTACTGCAGAAAAAAAGATTGCAAATTATTATTATGTCACACCATCCCCACCGTAAAACATGGCGGTGGCAGCATCATGTTGTGGGAATGCTTTTCTTCAGCAGGGACAGGGAAGCTGGTCAGAGTTGATGGGAAGATGGATGGAGCCAAATACAAGGCAATCTTATGCCGCGTACACACGACCGGACTTTACGGCATACTTGGTTTCGCGGACCAGAGTCCGCCGCACAATCCGATCGTGTGTAGGCTCCCGCTGACTTTTTTGTCCCAGTCAAAATCCAGACCTAGATCCAATTGAGAATCTGTGGCAAGACTTGAAAACTGCTGTAAACAGACACTCTCCATTCAATCTGATAGAGCTTGAGCTATTTTGCAAAGAATGTCACTCTATAGATATTCAAAGCGGGTAAAGACATCTCCAGAAAGACTTGCAGCTGTAATTGCAGAAAAATATGGTTCTACAAAGTATTGACTCAATGGGGGCTGAATACAAATGCACGCCACACTGTTTACATATTTATTTGTAAACATTTTTTAAAACCATTTATCAATTTTCTTTCACTTCACAAGTTTGTGTTAGTCTATCACATAAAATCCCAATAAAATACATTTACGTTTTTGGTTGTAACATGACAAAATGTGAAAAATTTTAAAGGGATTTGAATATTTTTTCAAGGCATTGTAGCTGTGGCCATTTTGAGAAAGGTCAGATGATTCATGTAACATTTAATTCCTGTAATCCTTTGCCCTTAGCTCAGGCATTTAGAAAGAAGGGTGTGCTTAGCTGAGAAAGATCCTCCTCCAGATGGAGAAAAGGACTCCTAGAATGAATGGCATCATTTTGTTCTAGGCCAGAAACCAACTGAAGAGAAAAAAAATTTAAAACAAGTAAATCTAATATACCTTCCTATTTATTTACTAATGCTATCAGCATAAGGATTCAAAATAGTTAATGTTGATTGAGAGTTTACTTCTACTTTAAGTTATCGGTGATAGGTACATAAAAAATGAGCAGAAAAAGGGAGTAAACTAAGAAATGTATTTTGTTAAAACAAAATAGGCATGAAAACAGATCACCTGTTTACACAACTGCTAGAGAAAATGATATTAACGTTTTCTTTATAAAGAATTAAAAAAAAACATAAAAAAGAGACAGTTGTTAAATTTACATGTACATCACGTCCAGTCTCAAAGGTACTAAGCTATGAATTGTGTTCTCCCAGATGAGAAAGGCTAAATCACAGATGTGACCTTGTTAAGTTTAAAATATTATCAGCTTTAGCATATAAAATCAAGGTACTTTTTGCATTGGTTGAGAAAAATTGTTTTATTTCCTCTTAAGTAGTAATTTAAAGTTAAAAGATAGGAATACAAAGTTTTGCCCAGATTTCCTAGACCTATCTTTTGGATGTGCATCTCTATAGCCTAAACAACAGATATGCCCTTCACAGCCCAAACTATAGAAGTAATACTTGGAGAAAGTTTTCATCTTTAAAAGGCTCATGGCCAGAAATCTCTTGAGAATGACTGTAGATTCCCATGATTAGCCTTTTCAGGCAACTCTTATATTGGTTCATAGACCAATGTGTGTTGTGGTGATCATGCTGCAATCAGATTGATCTGAGTGCATCGGGGGTGTTGCTAGGAGGGAAAAAAACAGAGGTTTCAGCCTGAAGCATAACATCATTATTTTCTTCTCATAAAAGGGAAAACCATGCATTTTAAAGCACATTTGAAGAGTGTATTATACTCACCAGTGTCCATCAGCAGAGCCTCATCAGTGCCCATCAATGCAGCCTCACCAGTGCCCATCAGCTCAGCCTCATCAGTGCCTATCAGTGCTCATCAATGCAGCCTCACCAGTGGCCTTCAATACAGCATCATCAGTGCCCATCAGTGCAGCTTCACCAGTCCCCATCAGCACAGCCTCATCAGTGCCAATCAATGCAGCCTGATCAGTGCCCATCAATGCATCATCACCAGTGCCTATCAGTGCAGCCTCATCAGTGCTCATCAGTGCAGCCTGATCAGTGCCCATAAATGTAACCTCACCAGTAACCATCAGTGCAGCCTCACCAGTGTCCATCAATGATGCCTCACCAGTGCCTATCAATGCAGCCCGATCAGTGCCCATCAATGCAGCCTCACCAATGGTTATCAATGTAGACTCACCAGTGCCATTCAATGCAGCCTGATCAGTGCCCATTAGCTCAGCCTCACCAGTGCCCATCAATGCAGTCTCACCAGTGCCCATCATTACAGTCTCATCAGTGCCCATCAATGGAGCCTGATCAGTGCCCATCAATGCAGCCTTACCTGTGCCCATCAATGCAGCCTGATCAGTGCCCATCAGCTCAGCCTCACAAGTGCCCATCAGCTCAGCTTCTCCAATGCCCATCAATACAGCCTCACCACCAGTGCCCATAAATGTAACCTCACCAGTAACCATCAGTGCAGCCTCACCAGTGTCCATCAATGCAGCCTCTCCAGTGCCTATCAATGCAGCCTGATCAGTGCCCATTAGCTCAGCCTCACCAGTGCCCATCAATGCAGTCTCATCAGTGCCCATCATTACAGTCTCATCAGTGCCCATCAATGGAGACTGATCAGTGCCCATCAATGCAGCCTTACCTGTGCCCATCAATGCAGCCTGATCAGTGCCCATCAGCTCAGCCTCACAAGTGCCCATCAGCTCAGCTTCTCCAATGCCCATCAATACAGCCTCACCACCAGTGCCCATCAATGCAGCCTGATCAGTGCCCATCAGTTCCCATCCCATCAGTTCAGCATTACTTGTGCCCATCAATACAGCCTGATCAGAGAGAAGTGCCCATCAGCTCAGCCTCACAGTGCCTATCAATGTAGCCTTGCCAGTGCAAGGGGAGAGTGGAGAGCCGCCGGTTTACACAAAGCGGGGATCTCCCGCTTACCTGGCACGGCTGCTGTCACACTAAGTGCCGCCTCCTGGACCGGCTCCTATGATGGACGTCACACATCCTGGCATTTGACCATCATAGGAGCCGGTCATGGAGGCGGGACTTTGTATGTCACTGGGCTGTGCCAGGTAAGTGAGAGATGGAGGAGATCCCCGCTCGCTCCCCTTCCCCTCAAACTCGCAGCGCAGTGTGCACCACCTACCCAGGATCGGCCCTTCAAAGCGGCCCCAGGGCAGGTGGCCAATAGCCCCGAGTTCTCAGCCTTGGGTCTCGGGGCTAATAATTGTCATTGGTAATATAGTAATATATAGTATTAGTATTAGTATTAGTATTAATATAGTAATATGAGACCCAAGGCTTTTTGGGGGTCCACTTAGGGCTATAGCCCAGGTCAGCCCCCCTCTCGACGCCACTGGAGTGCCTCATTTTGGATGATTGCCAGGCTTTCATGGGACAGGTGGACAATCATCTAGGAATAAGTTGCATCTACAGTGACTGATGAAAGGGATCCATGATATCCAGTTTCACTGCTTCTCTGAAATTTACCTTTGCATATGTAAACCCAAATTTGAAGTCTCATATACATTTTAACATGTTTCTGTATTACAATAAAATGTATTCAATATCTTTTAAATGTACAGCTTTTATTAAAATAGTACCAGGATCCTGCCATAAAGGTCCTTATTCAGACATTTGCTATTGTGTGTCTGCGTTGGTACACTATTACATGGGCTTCCTAGGGAGACTACAAGTGAACACAAATTATGCAGGCATGATCCATGTTTGTCACAATAAGATAACTCCTCATAAGCAATGCCAACCAGCCATCTCTGTGCATACATGTAGTAGGAGGAAGTTGAAAATAGGCTACAGGAGATCAGAAGCTCTGGTGTGCAACAAAGGATTTAAAAAAAAAAGGCAAAAATACAAAATGGCAGTTATGAATGATATACTATAATTTAGCAAGTGCAAAAAGAAGGAGAAGTGATGGGACTTTACATGAGGCATGTCATTAAAAATGATAATACATGAAATATATATATATAAATAAAATTAATATAATTTGATGTCATAATCACATAGAATATCCATGATTTTGAGAGGCATAATATAACAATGAATAATAATAATCATATAATCATAAAATACAATACCAAATATAATAGTATTAATATATTTATTACAAATAATCAATGGACATGGTCGCACCACAGCGTCACAGGGCGCCGTGAGCGGGGCGTGTCTACATGACGCAGATGTGATGAGGTCAATCCCTGCCCCATCACAGAGCAGGGATGAGGAGGGAGAAAGAGCTGAAGCACCTCGCAACCCCGGAAGTGATGGACACAAAGACCCAAAGCCACCACCCATAGGCTGGGCTAACTATCAAAATATAAGGGGATGACACAGAGGAACAAATGTGTTTGTATAGACAAACCAAGGACTATGGGTAAATAACTATGGATAGGAAGAGATTAACTGGTTCCGGACCAGCCCCGCAGTTTTACTGCGGCAGGTTGGTCCGGCTGCGCAAAATCACGCTACTATAGGTGATGCGCGCGGCTGGCCGGGGGGGCAGGCGCGCACGCCCCCCTGCCATCCCTGACGATCGGATTAGATCAGGAGCTGATCAATCCCCAGGCCCAGGCCAATGGTATCTGGCCTGGACCTGGTGATCGCTCCTGACGAATGACATCCTTCCCCTGTCTGTGTAACTGTAAACACTGACAGGGGAAGTGATGTCATCTCTCCTTGTGTCGGTCTTTTTGTTCCAGACCGAGGAGAGAACATCTAAAAGTGAGTTGCACAACACTATACTGACACCAGGTCTCGTAGGCACACAATTCACCCCCCGATCACCCCCTGATCACCCCCTCAGTTAACCCCTTCACCACCTGTCACTGTGTCACCCAGTACAGCAATCAGATTTTTTTTTATCGCTGTACTAGTGTCATTAGTGACAACAATCAGTGTTAGGGTAATTAGTCTTAGGCCCAGATAGGTCTAGGGACCCCCCCTAATCCCCCAATAAAGTTTTTTTTTTTTAAATTATTTATTTATTTTAAACATGGTTAATTGGCATACCACAAAATACGTCAATTCCTTAGACATACGCATCTTAGTCAAAATGTTCCATATGTTAAAAGACATTTCATGACTTGAAACAATTTCATTAACATAATAACAACTACTTAATCTCTATCATACCTATAAAGGATATAAGAAACCAAAGGGCCTCATTGAGCCCCCTGCACATTTGCCAAGTTAACCATAGTATATATATCTGGTCTTTCAAATACTTGAACATATATCATAATTTCAACAGACTAAATTGCAAACTCAATGTATCTTATGTTCTCTATACTTATAACAGCCGAAATTGCGGTTGTATTTCACTACATAATAAAGAAAGCAAAAAAACAAAAACAAAAGAGAGAAAAATAAAAGAGGAAAAAAGAAGAGGAAGAGAAAAAAAAAAAAAAGGGGCGGGAAGGGGGGGGGAATAAGGTAAGTTGAACGGGGTCTCAATATCATGATCATTATCATAGTTACTTAATTCCCTGATATCACAGACTCTGCTACCTCCTGTAGGTACGCATTTGTTCCCATTAAAAATATCTCCATGGCCTCCATTTGTTCGCGTATTAATTCCTCTGTATTATGGAGGGTGGCGGTCAATTCCTCCATACGGAGTATACATTGAACTTTAGAATACCACAGGATCCTCGTTATGTGACCAAATAAACTCTCTAATTATCGTCCGGAGCTGTTTAAAGTATGTTGAAGGTACTCTAATTGGTATGGTTTGGAGTATATATAATATCCTCGGTAAAACTGTCATCTTCAGGGCATTACAACGCCCAAACTAGGTCAAGGTCAAAGTGTGCCATTTACGAAAGTCAGCTTTCAGTCTCTGGAGCAAAGGTTCATAATTAGCAGCGTACAAATGCGCCAAGTCCGATGTAATATCAATACCCAGATATCTTATTGATTTATCCGCCCAATGGAACGCAAAGGACGTATGCATACTACGAGCCTCCAAATCTGGGATCATAATATTAAGCACAGCAGACTTGGCGCAGTTGACCTTAAAGTTTGACAATTCTCCATATCTCCCAACCGCTGCCAAAATATTGGGGAGCGAGACTCGTGGGTTAGAGACAAAGAAGATCAAGTCATCGGCATAAGCTGCTATTTTGTGGTGTCCTGAGGGTTTCCATACCCCTGTAATATTTGGGTCTTCTCTTATACGGCACAAAAATGGCTCTAAAGTCAATATGAAAATAAGGGGGGACAGGGGGCAACCCTGTCTCGTCCCATTCACTATAAAAAAAACCTCTGAGCTCCATTCATTCACCCGAACCGCTGCCATCGGTTTAGAATAAAAGGGATGAAATCCAATTAAACATATTAGGGCCAAGACCGATGTATTCCAGGGTGGCCCGCATAAAATACCAGGACACCCTGTCAAAGGCCTTTTCCGCATCTGTCGAAAGCAAGAGAAATGATTTCCCCGTCTGACGCGCCTTGTGGATAAGATTCAGAACTCTGATGGTATTATCTCTTGCTTCTCGCCTCGGTACAAAACCTACTTGGTCTAAATGTATTAATTTTGGAATGTGCAGTATGAGTCGATTAGAGAGTATTTTGGCAAAGAGTTTTAAGTCTATGTTGAGAAGTACGATCGGGCGATAGTTCCCACATTGGGATAGATCTTTCCCTTCTTTAGGTATCAGGGATATATAAGCCCTCAACGACTCTATTGGCATGGAACTATCTCCTTTCAGCTCATTGTAGGCCGCCAAGAAGTGTGGAGTCAGGGAAGTCACAAAAGATTGGTAGTAAGTCAGTGTGAAGCCATCAGGCCCCGGGGCCTTCTGTGGTTTCGTTTGGGCCAAGGCCTCATGAAATTCTTCAGCTGTAATCTCTGATTCCAAAGAGTCCCTTACTTCATCCGATAACATGGGCATGCCTTAGGCCCTGATGTATTCGATAACTGACTTTGTCTTGTCCGTCATGGCCTCAGTAGAGTCCTTAGGGTGTAGATTATACAATTGTCGGTAGTACTTATAAAATGAATCTGCTATACTCTTGGAGGTGTGTACTTTAGTCCCCTGGCTAGTTGTAATGTACGGGATAAAGGTGCGCTTTCTCGGGCCACGTAAGGCTTTAGCTAACATCGAGCCTGGTTTATTTGAGAATTCAAATAACGAGTGTCTTGCCCATGCCAGCTTTTGAGCTGTCTTTTGAAAAAGCAAGTCTTTCAACTCTCCTCTGACCTTCAGAAGGGCCTTAAGGTGGTCTTCTGCTAAGGAACGTTTGTGTAAAAATTTGGGAGAACGCACCTTAGAAATCAGCAGATCAATCTGCTTAGTTCTTTCCCGTTTCTTTAAGGCCTCGATCCTAATCAACTCCCCCCTTAACACACATTTATGCGCTTCCCACACAATCATTGGGCTCATCAATGGATCAACATTTTCTAAGAAGTAGTTTGTGAGGGTCCTTCCCACCTCACTGCGTACTTAAGCAATTTGCAACAGAGATTCGTTCAATTTCCACATCGGAGGAGAGCGATGTTCCCTGTCTAAGCTTAAAGTCATATGAATCGGTGCATGGTCAGAGAGGGATATATAGTCAATCTGGGAGGAGGAAACAAGAGGTAGATCTTTATGCTGAATCATAAAGCAGTCAATCCTGGAGTATGTCTGATGTACATGTGAGAACTAGGTGTAATCCCTATCATCAGGATGCAGAATTCTCCATGGGTCGACCAAACACATGTTCAACAGCTCTATTTTAAGTTATTTAAGGTAGGAAAAAGAGAGATGTGATGCCCCTCTCGAAACATTGAATAAGGGCTCTTGTGCAAAATTGAAATCCCCCCCTAGCAAAAAAACACCCTCCCGGAATTCTAATATGGTAGGTACTAAAGACCTTAAAAAGGCCAGATGATCTGAATTCGGGAAATACACATTCACCAGGGTCACAATAAGATTTCCAATTTTCCCTTTCAAAAGCAGATATCGACCTAGCGGATCTACCCGTTCCTCCACAAAGGTCCATGGGACCGACTTGGCAATTAAAATACTTACTCCTTTAGATTTTGACAAGGAAGAGGGTGCATGATATACCATGGGAAAGTCGCGATTATACAGCCTTGGAATAGCTTGCTGCTTAAAGTGTGTCTCCTGCAAGAACACTACCTGGTTATGCGACTTTCTAAGATCATAAAGAAGTCTGGAATGTTTCTCTGGTGTAGCTAGGCCACGAACATTGAAAGAAGTAAATTTGACCCCATGTAAAATGGAGCGAGATTCAGTCCCCCCCCACACGGGTCATAATGCCTAACGAGAAAAAAAAAAAAAAAAACAAGGGGAAGGAGGAAATAAAATAGAGAGAGAGATTAAGAAAGGAATAATTAAAAAGTAGAAACAACCACCACAAAAAAAATAAAGGGAAAAAAAAAATTATTTAAAGAAGAAAAGAATATCCAAAAAGTGTTAAGTAGTTAATAAAAGGACCCACTTTATTGGCAAAGAATTCTAAAAAGAATAACAGCAAAAATTGCTAATACGCTCTCCAGTCCTACACTGGAAAAATGAGTGCTAACCTACAAGGGGGTGTAGTCAGAGAAAACCGGGAGGGTGCTCCCCTCCCCCCCCCCAACACCCATCACTCTAATTATTTTACACATTGAGTTCGCAATTCTGCTTATTTTAAACAATACATAATATTATCAAGAAACATACGGTTGTAGAAAACCATACACATATAGCGCAAGTTTTATCGCCTACTCCTACCTAAATTGAGAAAGGAAGAAAAATTACCTTTGATTCATCTTTTTCTTAACCCCCTTTTAAACTATCTTCTCCCCTCTATACTAAGGGTATTCTATTAAATTCCATTTTCCCCCCCAAGACACCCCAACCAACCCCCCTCCCATACTCTCACAGGTGCTGAGATCAACCCTATGGACAAAACAGCAGCACTGCTGCCTACCTCTTCCAAACCCAAGATCAAATTCTACCTATAGAGTAATTGTAATTAGCAAATGATATATCTGGGGGGCAAGGGGGGGAGAAAAAAAAAACACAAAAAAAAAGGCTGGAGGCGGAAGTGCTAAAGTGCTAAATTTAAAAATGTGTAACTAAAGACCAAACACACCCCTTGCACCCTGAGAAATATGTGATAATAAGATGCATGACGTATAAGGTCATACAATAAATATTAGTGCAAAAAAAAACCCCACAACAAAAGAAAAGCCCCCCATCACCCTCAAACCTCTCTTAATAGTGATAGAATATAAAAAAATAGATGATAATCGTGAGAAAGGAACCCCCCCCCCCCCCCCAGTGGATATATATACTCCAATTAATATACCCCAACTTGAATTTCCCGGAATATTGGGCTGACAATGTTCCCAAAAATAAAATACACAAATTTAGTGTTATATTCCAATATAAAGTGTCTCTATTTAGTGTCAGACAATACTAATTACACCTACCCTTCCCCTATTCAACAATAGTGATCACAGGTGTCTTGTGTTAAAGCAAAAGAAAAAAAAAAAAAAAAAAAAAAAAAAAAAAAGCCCCCCACCCCAAATTCTTATTAAGTCATAACACTATTTCCAGCGGGTGTTATGGTTCCCCCACCCCACCTTCCCTTCACCCCACCTCCCGTGATCCACCAAATTCATATATTAAAAGATACCCATGTACCCTCAGTGCCCCAAAAAAAATTAAAAAAAAAAAAAAGGGGGAAAAAGTTTTTTACCTATTTATATATCCCCCCTCCCCTATTCCATCAATACATGGGTTCTCTCTCGTTACATATTTAAAAGGACACAATTTATACAAAATGCACTCCATGATATGTTCCTGCCGACAACCTAATCATGGTGTACTCCCATCCCTACTCTAAAGCCGAGCGGAGTCTCATGTGTTCGTTTGATTCGGGTTCGTTCCGGTTTCCTTCCATCCATATGTACTTATTGCTAATTGTTCATATAATACAGGCACATGAGAATTAAACTTTCTGTCTATAGGTCCCATACCTCAGTAACAACCCCAGTCAAGGAATATAAAACAAAACAGTTTTTCTGAAGTCCCATGATTGAGGAGTTTTAAAAAAAAAAAAAAAAATATGAGACACACAAAAAAAAAAAAAAAGGGAAGGGGGAGGGGGGACCGGGCAACAAGGGGGGGCACTACCATAAGGTGCATCAAAAAATCTGTTGTTACCCGTTAATGTAACCGTTCTGCAACTGATGATATTCATCTTGAGTATAGTGAAATTTTGACAGTTTCTTAGACATTAATCATAACTCACGTGACCCATCTGCCTATGATGTTCAAGATCTCCCTCTGGGTCTTTGTACTTGAACAGGCTGGCTGTTCTGAATAGGGGCCTGGCCCGACCAGCCTGTCGATCTAGGGATATTTTGAAGCCAATTGCGCACTTGTACTGGTTCTGCTCCCAGAAAAGTGTAGAAGGCTGTAAGGTCCGCCGGGGAACGTAGAATAAAAGACGCCTGCTCTTTCCGGAATGTGACAGTTAGTGGGTAACCCCATCTGTACATACAATCATGGCGCTTTGCTAGATCCAATATTGGTCGTAGTATGGCTCGCCTTTGCAAAGTGGCTCTTGAAATATCTGGGAGGATCTTCACCGACCTTCCCTCAATCTCTGCATCTCCATGTTCCCATGCTTTACGGAGAATAATCTCCTTCTGTTGGTAGCGATGTAACCTGCAGAGGACATCTCGGGGCCTGTCCAGATCAGAAGACCTGGGTCCAGGGATTCTATGCACCCTATTCAGTTCCAGGGAGGGCGGTGGGGTCTTCAGTACCTTATGAAAGAGAGCTATCACCGTTGCTTCCAATCCCTCTGGTCCTATAGTCTCCGGGATACCCCGCAGGCGCAAATTATTGCGATGACTACGGTCTTCCAATTCCTCCAAATGGAGTTGCATATTGCTAGCTGTAGCCTCCTGTGACAAATGAGAGAGTTCTAAGGCTAACACTGTGGTCTCCAGGGAAGAAACAGAGGCCTCCCCAGCTTCCACCCGCCGGGTAAGGGATTGTATCTCCGCTCTTACCTCCTGGATGTCCCTGCTGTGAGCTTCCTCTATGCGGGTAATCAGGGCTTCTATGTCCTCTCTCGTAGGGAGGGCTTGCAGCAGAGACCTAAGTTCTTCATCCAGTCTGCTCTGTTGTCATGCGGGACTCACTACATCTGCCTGGGAGGCTGCTGCCATCCCCGGGAGCGGAACAGAAGCCTGAGAGGGGGCGCATAGCCCTGGTGCTGCTGAAACTGCTCCGTCGCCCATAACAGTTACTCGTGGAGCCACCATTGTGTCTTCCGGCGTCGGATGCTGTGGTTCACGGAGGAACCTTTGGATTCCGCTCTGTGGCATCGCAGGTCTGCTCCCCCTGGTGGCTGATCTGGTTCTATGATTTCTGTGTATTGTCATACCGTCTTCCCATGTCAGACAGTCGGCTTGCAAGTGGTAGCAGTCTGGGGGAAGGCAGGAGCTTCACAGATGCATGTCCACACCCGATCATCTCCAAGCCACACCCCCGCCACCATGTTTTCCTTCCCCAATAAAGGTTTAACCCCTTGATTACCCCGTCACCTGTGATCACAGTATAAGTGTCAAGGGTGACGCAGTTTAGCTAGTTTATTTTTTATAGCGTCAGGGCACCCGCCGTATTTTCCCCAATAAAGGTTTAACCCCCTGATCACCCGGCGGGTGATCAAAGTTAGGTTTTAGAATCAGATAGGGTCTGCGTCACCCAAGGCAGTTTTAGATTAGTGCCAGTACCGCGAACACCCACGCATGCACCAAACGCCTTCCTTAGCAGTACAGTGTCTGAACGGATCAATATCTGATCTGATCAGATCTATACTAGCGTCTCCAGCAGTCTAGGGTTCCCAAAAACGCAGTGTTAGCGGGATCAGCCCAGATACCTGCTAGCACCTGCGTTTAGCCCCTCAGCCCAGCCCAGCCCAGCCCACCCAAGTGCAGTATCAATCGATCACTGTCACTTACAAAACACAAAACACATAACTGCAGCTTTTGCAGAGTGAGGCCTGATCCCTGCGATCGCTAACAGTTTTGTTGGTAGCATCTGAATCAGTCGCTAACAGTCAGGAGCTTGTTTACCTGTGAGTCTCACTAGTGTACCAGTAAATTTAGAGCCCAAAATGGCAAATAGAAGGTACACTAGTGAAGGGCCTACATGTTTCTGAGCATGACAGATAGTGAAGAGGAAGTCACTCATCTGTCAGATTCAAGCTCAGAATACGAACCTGTAGACAGCAGCGGCACCCTGACAGATAGCTCTGACGATGGAGTTGTGGTCCCTGCCAAGGTCAGGCGTACCAGACCCCGATATTCTGCTGTCGTTGAGGTGCAAGAACTGCAGGGCTCTCGTATGGAGCAGAGAGCCAATATTAGCGCGGCTATTCCCTCTGGTGAACTGGCAAGCACCAGCAGCCTAGTACATCCTGCTCATACATCCAGAACTGCAGTAACACTTGGTGACGTGGCAAGTCCCATAAGTGCAGTTCAAGGTGGCAAGCACAAGTAGTGTCCCGCTGCCACCAAGAAGACGAACACAGGCCCGTTGTGCCCATAGTGCCCTTCCTGCTGCATTCGCCAATCCTAATTTGGAGCCCTCCACTTCTGCAGCACCCGTACTTGCCCCATTCACTGGCCAACCCAGAATTCAGGTGGAAGCAGTTGATTTTATGTCACTTGATTTTTATTCACTGTTTTTCACAGAAGATATCTATAGATCTATTGTGGACCAAAGCAGTTTGTATGCTGGTCAATTCATCGCCGCTAATCCCCAGCTGACTCTTACCAGAGATTGGACACCAGTTACGGTTTTTCGAATTTAAGACCTTTCTGGGCCTATGCCCCTCAAGGGCATAACCAAAAAGAGCGAGTTGTGGTCATATTGGTCCACTGACCCAATTCACCATATGCCCGTGTCCTCTACTTCCATGAACAGGACACGATACGAGCAGATCTTGCGGTTCATGCACTTCAGTGAAAATGAACTCTGTCGTCCTTGGGGTGACCCTGGATTTGATCGGCTCTACAAAATTCAGCCCCTCGTAAACCACTTCAAACAACGTTTTACAGCCTTGTTTACTCCCGATCAAGTTGTCTGTGTTGATGAGTCCCTGATTAAGTTTTCTGGCCGCTTGTTTATCAAACAGTATCCTCCCAGAAAGCGTGCCAGATACGGGGTCAAGATGTATAAGCTCTGTGACAGGGTCACAGGCTATACATTTAGTTTTATGGTTTACGAAGGGAAAAGATAGTCACGTAGAGCCAGAGAACTGCCCTGACTACATAGGAAGCGCTGGTAAGATAGTGTAGGACTTGGTGTCACCCTTATTCAGAAAGGGGTACCACTTGTATGTGGACAATTTTTACACGAGCGTGCCACTTTTTAGTCACCTTTTTGATTATGGAATTGGCACATGTGGCACCGTGCGATCTAATCGCAGGGGCTTCCCCCAATGGCTTGTAGAATACTGACTTAGACGGGGGAGAGAGCCTGCTTGAGGTGTAATAATTTGTTAGCAGTGAAGTGGAGGGATTCACAGAATGTTTTTGTTCTGTCCACGCTTCACGCAGACACGGCAGTCCAAATTCCTACGGCGACTGGTGTTGTGGAGAAACCCCTCTGTGTCCACGAATACAACCTTAACATGGGAGGTGTGGACCTCAACGACCAGTTGTTGGCGCCATACCTAATTACCTGTAAGGCCAGATGCTGGTACAAAAAAGTGTCTGTATACTTATTTCAATTGGCTTTGCTGAATGCTCATATGCTATACAGAGCTTTAGGATGGACTGGATCCTTCCTTAAATTCCAGAAAGAGAACGTCAGAGCCCTTCTGTTTCCAGACGATGCTCTTGCCCAAATTCCCAATCCAAATGCAGTGAGCCGGTTGCATGAGAGGCATTTTCCTTTTGTCCTCGCTGGTACCCCTACCCAAAGAAACCCCAAAAAAGATTTCATGTCTGCAGCAAACGTGGATTTAGGCATGACACCCACTTTTTTTGTCCCTCCTGTCCTGACCAACCTGGTCTCTGCATTGGTGAATGTTTCAAACGCTACCACGCACTAGTGGAGTTTTAGCGTAGGGTACAGCACCACACAGTCCTAGGCACACTAACACAGGGTCTCAGGGTCTCGAAAGAAGTGATGGCCATCACATTTTGAGAGATCCTAATCTGCAATGTTCAGTTTACAGTTTTTATAAAAGTGAAAAAAAAAAATATATATAAAATATAAAATCCAAAAATAGTTGTGGTTGTATTTTTCTCCTCTCTCTCTATTGTTCTCTCTCTTATGTTCGCTCTCTACTGTCCACTCTACTGTTCGCTCACTATTGTTCTATATCTATCGTTCTCTCTATTTTTACTATGTTTTATTGTATTTGCTTTGCAGGTATGGTATGTTATACTGTAATATTTGTTTTATTGTTAACCATCATTTGCTTAGCAGGTACGCCATTCAGCTGCAGCATGGGTTTATTTATCTTGACAGCAACAGCGTTTGCTCCCACAATACATAAAGCCGTGACTCCAGTGCTGTCGGAGGTGATTTCACTACCACCGTAAAAAAAAAAAAAAAGAGCATATATTCCGAAGCATGGGGGCAGCAGGGGTGGAGGAGCGATTTGCTCCTAACATTAGGGACAGATTACCCCCATGCTTCGGCATATATTTTTTTAGGCACAGATTGCAATGTTTTATTTTTACTGTTTTATTGTATTTGCCTTGCAGGTATGGTAAGTCTTATGCCCTGTACACACGGTTGGACTTTCCGACGGAATATGTGCGATCGGGGCTGGTTGTTGGAAATTCTGACCGTGTGTGGGCTCCATCTGACTTTTTCCATCGGAATTTCCAACACACAAAGTTTGAGAGCAGGCCATAAAATTTTCCAACAACAAAATCCGTTTGCGTAAATTCCGACTGTGAGTGGACAATTCTAACGCACAAAATGCCACGCATGCTCAGAATAAATTAAGAGACAAAAGCTATTGGCTACTGCCCCGTTTATAGTCCCGACTTACGTGTTTTACATCACCGCATTCAGAACGGTCGGATTTTCCGGCAACTTTGTGCGACCGTGTGTATGCAAGACAAGTTTGAGTCAACTTCCGTCGGAAAAAATTAATGGATTTTGTTGTCGGAATGTCCGATCAATGTCCGATCAATGTCCGATCGTGTGTACAGGGCATTACTGTTATACTGTAATGTTACTTTGTTTTATTGTGAACCATCACTTCCTTAGTAGGTACGCCATTCAGCTGCAGCACGGGTTTATTTATCTTGACAGCAACAGCGTTTGCTCCCACGATACATAAAGCCGTGACTCCAGCGCAGTCGGAGGTGATTTCACCACCATAGTTAAAAAAAAGAGCATATATTCCGAAGCATGGGGGCAGCAGGGGTGGAGGAGCGATTTGCTCCTAACATTAGGGGCGGATTGCCCCCATGTATATATTTTTTTTAGGCACAGATTGCAATGTTTTTTTACTATGTTTTATTGTATTTGCTTTGCAGGTATGGTAAGTCTTACTGTTATACTGTAATGTTACTTTGTTTTATTGTTAACCATCATTTGCTTAGCAGGTACACCATTCAGCTGCAGCACAGGTTTTTTTATCTTGGAAAGGAGAAGCTGCGCTGTATAAAAGGTGCAAGCCAACAATGGCTTGTAAATGTCAAGATAGTATAATAGTATAATGCAGTTCAAACAAAACACCCAGGTGAGCTTGATCCACAATTAAGTGCCACCACCTAATAAAAAACTTGCTTACCAGATGGCAAGCAAAAGCAAGCAGATGGCTATAGCCCAGCCAAGGCCTTTGCTTGAATGAAAGGAACGTCCGGACAGATATACCCTGGTAGATTGTCTGTATCCTCCAATCCCCTGATGCCGTGGATCTCCAATGGGCCTCAGTATCTTTTCAGGTCTGTTCCTCTCCAGGGCGCCTGACGTCATTTCCCTCGGTGCCCGTGCTCGCTAGTTATTTATCTTGACAGCAACAGCGTTTTCTCCCACGATATGTAAAGCCGTGACTCCAGCGCTGTCAGAGGTGATTTCAAGACCACAGTAAAAAAAAAGAGCATATATGCCGAAGCATGGGGGCAGCAGGGGTGGAGGAGCGATTTGCTCCTAACTTTTGGGGCGGATACCCTCATGCTTCGGCTTATATTTTTTAGGCCATTCAGCTGCAGCACTGATTTATTTATCTTGAGCAGTCGCTCCCACGATACGTAAATCAGCGACTCCAGCGCTATAGGAGGTGATTTCACCACCACAGTTAAAAACAAAAAATGGTGCATGTATGCCCATCATTAGAAGTGGGTGAATGATGGGCGGTATTCTAATGGTGGGTATATCCACCGATCAATCTCTTTTTTTTGTTCAGCCCACAGGCTGCATGAAAAAAAGAACATTACAATGTATGCCCAACAATGACCAGCAACGTACTGTGGTTATACTAGAATGATCATCTTGGTATCATTCTTTTTAGCCAACGGTCGGCTTTCATATAAAAGCAATCCTAGCAGCTAATTAGCCTCTAGACTGCTTTTATAAGCAGTGGGAGGGAATGGAGGGAATGCCCCCCCCACCGTCCTCCATGGTTTTCTTGGGCTCTCCTGTCCCAACAGGGAACTCGAGAATGCAGATCAGAGACCAGAATGGCTCCAATCATCTCTATAGCCTAAGAAACTGGAAGCTACGAGTATTTCATGACTTTTGCCGGATATAAACAGCGCAATTTGGAAATTGGCAAAGCATTTTATCATACCGATCTTGGTGTGGTTAGATGTTTTGAGGGCAGAGGAGAGATCTAGGGTCTAATAGACCCCAAAAGTGCTTTTTTTCCAAAAAAATTGCTTTTGAAAAATCGCTGCATGAAAAAAAGAACATTACAATGTATGCCCAACAATGACCAGCAACGTACTGTGGTTATACTAGAATGATCATCTTGGTATCATTCTTTTTAGCCAACGGTCGGCTTTCATATAAAAGCAATCCTAGCAGCTAATTAGCCTCTAGACTGCTTTTATAAGCAGTGGGAGGGAATGGAGGGAATGCCCCCCCCCCACCGTCCTCCATGGTTTTCTTGGGCTCTCCTGTCCCAACAGGGAACCCGAGAATGCAGATCAGAGACCAGAATGGCTCCAATCATCTCTATAGCCTAAGAAACTGGAAGCTACGAGTATTTCATGACTTTTGCCGGATATAAACAGCGCAATTTGGAAATTGGCAAAGCATTTTATCACACCGATCTTGGTGTGGTTAGATGTTTTGAGGGCAGAGGAGAGATCTAGGGTCTAATAGACCCCAAAAGTGCTTTTTTTCCAAAAAAATTGCTTTTGAAAAATCGCTGCACAAATACTGTGTGAAAAAAAATAATATATATATATATATATATATATATATATATATATATATATATATATATATATATATAAATAATATTTGGGGATTCAAAGTAATATTCTTGCAAAAAAAAAAATATTTTTTCATCTAAACAAAAAGTGTCAGAAAGGGCTTTGTCTTCAAGTGGTTAGAAGAGTGGGTGATGTGTGACATAAGCTTTTAAATGTTGTGCATAAAATGCTAGGACAATTCAAACCCCCCCAAATGACCCCTTTTTGAAAAGTAGACACCCCAAGCTCTTTGCTGATTGGCATGTTGAGTCCATGGAATATTTTATATTTTGTCACAAGTTTCCGGAAAATTACACTTTTTTTTTGCACAAAGTGGAATTACACCCCAAAATGCATTCTGCTGCTTCTCAGGAGTATGGGGATACCTCATGTGTGAGACTTTTTGGGAGCCTAGCCACGTACAGGACCCGAAAACCAATCACTGCCTTCAGGATTTCGAAGGGTGTAAATTTTTGATTTTACTCCTCACTACCTATCACAGTTTTGAAAGCCATAAAATGCCAAGATAGCACAACCCCCCACTCACCCAAATGACCCCATTTTGGAAAGAAGACACTTCAAGCTTTTTACTGAGAGGCATGTTGTGTCCATAGAATATTTTATATTTTATATTTTGTCACAAGTTTCGGGAAAATTACACTTTTTTTTTTTTTGCACAAAGTTGTCACTAAATGATCTATTGCTTAAACATGCCATGGGCATATGTGAAATTACAACCCAAAATACATTCTGCTGCTTCTCCTGAGTATGGGGATACCACATGTGTGAGACTTTTTTGGAGCCTAGCCATGTACAGGACCCCGAAAACCAATCACCGCCTTCAGGCTTTCTAAGGGCGTAAAATGGTGATTTCAAATCCTCACTACCTATCACAGTTACGGAGGCCCTGAAATGTCCAGATAGCACAACCCCCCCCCCCCAAATGACCCCTTTTTGGAAAGTGGACACCCCAAGGTAATTGCTAAGAGGCATGGTGAGTATTTTGCAGATCTCATTTATTTTTGAAAATGAAGAAAAAAAAGAAAAATGTATTTTTTTATTTTTTCAATTTTCAAAACTTGACAAAAAGTGAGATCTGCAAAAAAATCAACATGCCTCTCAGCAGATAGCTTGGGGTGTCTACTTTCCAAAACTGGGTCATTTGGGGGGGAGTTTGTGCTAACTGGGCATTTCATGGCCTCAGAAGCTGTGATAAGCAGTGAGGAGTGAAATCAAAAATTTACGCCTTTTGAAAGCCTCAAGGCGGTGATTGGTTTTTGGGGTCCTGCACACGGTTAGACTGCCAAAAAGTTCCACACATGTGGTATCCCTATACTCAGGAGAAGCAGAAGAATGTATTTTGGGGTGTAATTCCACATATAACCATGCCATGTTTGAACAATATATCATTTAGTGACAACGTTGTGTAAGAAAAAATGCAATTTTCCAGAAACTTGTGGCAAAATATAAAATATTCCATGGATTCAACATGTCTCTCAGCAAATAGCTTGAAGTGTCTGCTTTCCAAAATGGGGTCATTTGGGGGGTTTGTGCTATCTGGACACTTCAGGGCCTAGAAAATTGTGATAGATAGTGAGGAAGTGAAATCACCATTTTACGCCCTTAGAAAGCCTGAAGGTGGTGCTTGGTTTTCAGGGTCCTGTACACGGATAGGCCCCCAAAAAGTCTCACACATGAGGTATTCCCGTACTCAGGAGAAGCAGCAGAATGTATTTTGGGGTGTAATTTCACATATGTCCATGGCATGTTTTAGCAATAGATCATTTAGTGACAACTTTGTGCAAAAAAAAAAAAAGAATACATTTTCCCGCAACTTGTGGAAAAATATAAAATATTCCATGGACTCAACATGCCTCTCATCAAATAGCTTGGGGTGTATACTTGTAAAAATGGGGTAATTTGGGGGGGGGCGTTTTGTGCTATCTTGGCATTTTATGGCCTTCAAAACTGTGATAGGTAGTGAGGAGTGAAATCAAAAATTTACACCCTTAGAAATCCTGATGGCGGTGATTGGTTTTCGGGGTCCTGTACGTGGCTAGGCTCCCAAAAAGTCTCACACATGAGGTATCTCCATACTCAGGAGAAGCAGCAGAATGTATTTTGGGGTGTAATTTCACATATAACCATGCCATGTTTGAGCAATATATCATTTAGTGACAACTTTATGTAATTTTGTTTGTCATTTTTCAATCACTTGTGACAATAAAATAAAATATTCAATGGGCTCAACATGCCTCTCAGCAATTTCCTTGGGATGTCTACTTTCCAAAATAGGGTCATGGGGGGGGGGTTGTACTGCCCTGCCATTTTAGCACCTCAAGAAATGAGTTAGGCAGTCATAAACTAAAAGCTGTGTAAATTCGAGAAAATGTACCCTAGTTTGTAGACGCTATAACTTTTGCGCAAACCAATAAATATACGCTTGACATTTTTTTTACCAAAGACATGTGGCTGAATACATTTTGGCCTAAATGTATGACTAAAATTGAGTTTATTACATTTTTTTTTAATAACAAAAAGTAGAAAATCGAATTCTTTTTCAAGATTTTTGGTCTTTTTCCGTTTATACCTCAAAAGATAAAATTCACAGAGGCAATCAAATACTATCAAAAGAAAGCTCTATTTGTGGGAAAAAAGCACACACATTTCATTTGGGTACAACATTGCATGACCAGGCAATTACCAGTTAAAGCAGTGCAGTGCCAAATTGTAAAAAAATCCCCTGGTCATTGAGCTGCTAAATCCTCCGGGGCTGAAGTGGTTAACTAAGGATGTATGAATAGTTATGTAATAATTAATAATAATATTGAAAAAAAAGGTACATATATACCATGGTTGTATATATTTAATTTGTGGGACATACCCACATATACATTATTTTGACACATTTACACATTATTCCCTCTGTGGGAACACATAGGTGGTTTACTTAATAGATACAACAGTTTCATTTATTTTTTTGTTTCATTCAAATTTGTTTCTATTGATTCACCCATGCCTGATTTTATACATTTTTTGAAGAACTGGGTGTCTGTCGAGTGCACACACATCACTTTCAGGGACTGTGCCTTGGCGGTCTGGCATGTCCAATGGCTGTAACCCTTGGTAATTTTTCTTGAGGAGGGTCTCCCGCCTCAACCCCGGGTGAGACATAATATCCAAGGCCACCGATTTTTTCCACTTAGAAGTTGGACACAGCTTATGAGCTAATTTGTAAGTAATTGACCAGTTGCTCGCTCTTGTTACTTCCTTCCCCTAGAGGGCACCATATACTAACAGACATTTTATTCATCCATTATTTTAGTTTTGTTTTGCATCATACCCCTGATGAGTGTCTGTAAGCCATAAAATGCGTAGCGTTTCCAATGAAGCGTGCCAAGACCCACTTGTCCTAACTATGAATTTCTAATTTTTAACAGGGATGAGCTCGATGTTCGGGATGAACATAAAGTCAATTAAAACATTGGGTGTTCGGCCGTTCGCCGAACAGCGATGAACATTATGGGGCTTTCACAGTAAATTTGAGCGCCACAGAACGACCCATAATGCACTGCGAGATTGATGATTGACCAAAGCATACAGCTGACCTGCATGCTTTGGCCAATCACAGCACGCTCTGCTGAGAGAGCCATAATTGGCCAAATGACTCAGGGGGACGAAGTCCAAGCAGCACAATATATAAGGCTATATAAGGCTGCCTACACGGCGGCCGTGTTTATGTTGTTTGTGTGGAGATTGAGTTAAGCAGGCAGGTTATTCAGTTAGTGGCAGTGTATTTGATATATACAGTCAGTCTAGTACAGTACCTGACCACGAGATTGTGTTTCCAGCACGATCCCATCGTGCTGATCTCAGTGACAGGGTACTGTGCATCTCGCACTGGCTCGCTCATTGGGAAAGGAAAACTTTTTTTTCCCTTTCGTGATGAGCGACAGGCAGTGCTGACAGCTGTCTGGTATGAATCATGAGGGGTGCCTGCGGGGCCCCCCATCCCAAAGCACCTTGTCCCCATGTTGATGAGGACAAGGGCCTCTCCACGACAACCCTGGCCGTTATTTGTCAGGGTTTAATAAAGGGGCCCCCAGATCCCGGGCCCCCCATCCCATGTGAATGAGTATGGGGTACATGGTACCCCAACCCATTCACCTAGGGAAAAAGTGTCAATAAAAAAAAAAAAAAAAAAAAACACACACACTACACAGGTTTTAAAATTAATTTATTAGGCAGCTCCGGGGGTCTTCTTCTGACTTCAGGGGTCTTCTTCCGACTTCTCCGCTCTCTCCGGCCTCTTCTCCCGGTGTCCGCTTCTTCTCCGGCCTCTTCTCCGGTGTCCGCTTCTTCTCCCGGTGTCCGCTTCTTCTGCTGGGCTCCTCCACTATCTTCTGCTCTTTTGCCGCTCTTTTGCTAGCAGTGGCCCGGTCTTTGCCGTCTTGTTCTTCCAATGTTGTCACGACGCTGTCTCCCGCTGTTATGCTGTCTGAGCGGTACGCGATCACTTTTATAGGCATGAAGTGTGGTCACTGGGTGCTCTCACCCGGTGACCCTGCCCCTTATGATGTCACAGTCCCATCATACTCCGGGACCGGGACTGTGTAAATATATATATATATATATATATATATATATATATATATATATATATATATATATACACACATATATATATATATATATATATATATAGTGGGGACGGAAAGTATTGAGACCCCCTTAAATGTTTCACTCTTTGTTACATTGCAGCCATTTGCTAAAATCATTTAAGTTCATTTTTTCCTCAATAATGCACACACAGCACCCCATATTGACAGAAAAACACAGAATTGTTGACATTTTTGCAGATTTATTAAAAAAGGATAACTGAAATATCACATGGTCCTAAGTATTCAGACCCTTTGCTGTGACACTCATATATTTAACTCAGGTGCTGTCCATTTCTTCTGATCATCCTTGAGATGGTTCTACACCTTCATTTGAGTCCAGCTGTGTTTGATTATACTGATTGGACTTGATTAGGAAAGCCACACACCTGTCTATATAAGACCTTACAGCTCACAGTGCATGTCAGAGCAAATGAGAATCATGAGGTCAAAAAGGAACTGCCTGAAGAGCTCAGAGACAGAATTGTGGCAAGGTACAGATCTGGCCAAGGTTACAAAAAAATTCTGCAGCACTTAAGGTTCCTAAGAGCACAGTGGCCTCCATAATCCTTAAATGGAAGATGTTTGGGATGACCACAACCTTTCCTGGAACTGGCCGTCCGGCCAAACTGAGCTATCGGTGGAGAAGAGCCTTGGTGAGAAAGGTAAAGAGGAACCCGAAGATCACTGTGGCTGAGCTCCAGAGATGCAGTCTTGAGATGGGAGAAAGTTGTAGAAATTCAACCATCACTGCAGCCCTCCACCAGTCGGGGCTTTGTGGCCCGACGGAAGCCTCTCCTCAGTGCAAGACACATGAAAGCCTGCATGGAGTTTGCTAAAAAACACCAAGATGGTGGGAAATAAGATTCTTTGGTCTGATGAGACCATGATAGAACTTTTTGGCCTTAATTCCAAGTGGTATGTGTGAAGAGAACCAGGCACTGCTCATCACCTGTCCAATACAGTCCCAACAGTGAAGCATGGTGGTGGCAGCATCATGCAGTGGGGGTGTTTTTCAGCTGCAGGGACAGGACGACTGGTTGCAATCGAGGGAAAGATGAATGCGGCCAAGTACAGGGATATCCTGGACGAAAACCTTCTCCAGAGTGCTCAGGACCTCAGACTGGGCCGGAGGTTTACTTTCCAACAAGACAATGACCCTAAGCACACAGCTAAAATAACAAAGGCATAGCTTCACAACAACTCCGTGACTGTTTTCGAATGGCCCAGCCAGAGCCCTGACTTAAACCCAATTGAGCATCTCTGGAGAGACCTAAAAATGGCTGTCCACCAACATTTACCATCCAACCTGACAGAACTGGAGAGGATCTGCAAGGAGGAATGGCAGAGGATCCCCAAATCCAGGTGTGAAAAACTTGCTGCATCTTTCCCAAAAAGACTCATGGCTGTATTAGATCAAAAGGGTGCTTCTACTAAATCTGCAAAAATGTCAACAATTCTGTGTTTTTCTGTCAATATGGGGTGCTGTGTGTACATTAATGAGGAAAAAAAATGATTTTAGCAAATGGCTGCAATATAACAAAGAGTGAAAAATTTAAGGGGGTCTGAATACTTTCTGTCCCCACTGTAAGTGTAAATTTGCTGTCCCCTCAAAATAACTCAACACACAGCCATTAATGTCTAAATCGCTGGCAACAAAATTGAGTACACCCCTAAGTAAAAATGTCCAAGCTGGGCCCAAAATGTCAATATTTTATGTGGCCACTATTATTTTCCAGCACTGCCTTAACCCTCCTAGGCATGGAGTTCAACAAAGCTTCACAGGTTGCCACTGGAGTCCTCTACCACTCCTCCATGACGACATCACAGAGCTGGTGGATGTTAGAGACCTTGCACTCTTCCACCTTCCGTTTGAGGATGCCCCACAGATGTTTAATAGGGTTTAGGTCTGGAGACATGCTTGGCCAGTTAACCTCAGTTTCTTTAGCAAGACAGTGGTCATCTTGGAGGTGTGTTTGGGGTCGTTATGTTGGAAAACTGCCCTGCGGCCCAGTCTCCGAAGGGATGGGTTTATGCTCTGCTTCAGTATGTCACAGTACATGTTGGCATTCATGGTTCCTTCAAAGAACTGTAGCTCCCCAGTGTCGACAGCACTCATGCAGCCCCAGACCATTACACTCCCACCACCATGCTTGACTGTAGGCAATACACACTTGTCTTTGTATTCCTCACCTGGTTGCTGCCACACATGCTTGACACCATCTAAACCAAATAAGTTTATCTTGGTCTCATCAGACCACAGGACATGGTTCCAGTAATCCATGTCCTTAGTCTGCTTGTCTTCAAACTGTTTGCGGGCTTTCTTGTGCATCACCATTAGAAGAGGCTTCCTTCTGGCATGACACCCATGCAGACCAATTAGATGCAGTGTGCGGCGTATGGTCTAAGCACTGACAGGCTGACTCCCCACCCCTTCAACCTCTGCAGCAATGCTGGCAGCACACAAACGTCTATTTCCCAAAGTCAACCTCTGGATATGATGCTGGGCACATGCACTCAACTTTATTGGTCAACCATGGTGAGGCCTGTTCTGAGTGGAATCTGTCCTGTTAAATCACTGTATGGTCTTGGCCACCGTGCTGCAGCTCAGTTTCAGGGTCTTGGCAATAGCCTAGGCCATCTTTATGTAGAGCAACAATTCTTTTTTTTCAGATCCTCAGAGAGTTCTTTGCCATGAGGTGCCATGTTGAACTTCCAGTGACCAGTTTGAGAGAGTGAGAGCAATAACACCAAATTTAACACACTTGCTCCCCATTCACACCTGTGACATTGTGACACTAACAAGTCACATGACACTGGGGAGAAAAAATGGCTAATTGTGCCCAATTTGGACATTTTCACTTAGGGGTGTACTCACTTTTGTTGCCAGCGGTTTATAGATTAATGGCTGTGTGCTGAGTTATTTTGAGGGGCCAGCAAATTTACACTGTTATACAAGCTGTACACTCACTACTTTATATTGTAGCAAAGTGTCATTTCTTCAGTTTTGTCAAGTGAAAAGATGTAATAAAATATTTACAAAAATGTGAGGGGTGTATTCACTTTTGTGAGATATATATATATATATCCTGTCTCCTGTGTGTGTATATATATATATATATATATATATATATAGTCGTGGCCCTAAGACCGAGATAAATGTGGATCACATAAACACGCAACAAGACTTACAACATAAATAGACCTGAGGTGTGGCTTTTGGTCATCTGGTAGGTATGGCAAGAAAAGGGGCCAAAAATAACCAGGTAGGGAAGTATCTTTATTGCCTCTAACCTCATTGAGTGAGCTTGGAGAAAGGGCCATCTTGAGGGTTTGGAATGTATATCTGGTGAAACAGGCAGACTTTCACCTGCCTAGCTTCTTGGTCACATGGTCTGGTACTCCATGCTGAGATGTGGCTGAGGCTGCGCCGATCCGTAGGAATGTCCAGAATACCACCCGGGGTCTAGGCCTAAGTTGACCAGTAGGACCCTAACATGTTTAATAAACTGACTGCCACTCAGGGGGTTGACCAGAAAAGGCAGTACCGGGCTGGAGACTGGCTGGCGGGTAGGTGAAAGAGCAGACGATCAAAAGATCGTTGCTGGGCACCAGGCATTGCTGGTTCGAAAGAAGTTGATATCCACTCCGAGTCCAGTTTGTTGCGTTTTGGAGACCGTAAGATGAAGGACATAGTGGCTTAGATACCGGCCAGGTAGTCTGATAGTGAAATGAGCGAGAGCCAGCTGATATGAGCGAGAGCCAGCTGATATGAGCGAGAGCCAGCTGTGTGTGGCAATAAGATATAAAGGCTAGGACATGAGTGACGTAATCTGCTGTGGTTCCGAGACAAGTGGCAAGGAAGCTGCGGTAGGTGTTCCAGGCCGTGCGATAAGCCTTTAGTGTGTTGCTAGACAGTGAGTGGTTGATGAGCCGTGTTGCATTAGCAAGGTGTGGCTTCAATCCATTGTTAATTGAGACCAAGGTGGGATAGGAGTGGATGATGGGTCGGCTCTCGGTTCCTGCTGGAAGAATGAGACAAAATTGAAGCGGGACAGTGCATCGGCTGCGGCATTGCACTTGCCAGGGATATGCTCACAGTAACTGTTAAATTTGATGATGTAGTAATAATTGCAGCAGCCTGCGCAGGAAGGACATGACGGGGAGCGACTTGGATCTACCCTTATTAATGATGTTGGCTGTAGCCTGGTTGTCTGTGGTGAAGAGCTCTGTCTGACCTGTCCACGTGTGGCCCCAGACTAGGGCTGCTGCCACGATGGGGTACAGCCCGAATAATGACGAAGATTGTGGGAAACCAGGAATCAGGCAGATTTCCGGGGGCCAAGGTCTGGCGAACCAGTGATGGCTAAAAATTGCAGCGAAGCTGGTGGAGGCTGCAGCATCTGTGACTACCTGGGGCGACTGAGCTGATGCTGAGGGAAAAAACATAGCATAGCATAGCCAAGTCTGCTATTGCTGCTGGGTCTAGTCTGAGGACTTGGTCGGGTCCTGCACTCGGGCGAGAAAGACTAAGAGCCCTGAGATGAACGACCGTCCCTGAGGAATAGTTCTCACAGCAAAATTGAGCATCCCTATCAAGGATTGCAGCTGTCTTAGTACACCCCTGTGACCAGGTAAACTCCTGAATGGCAGACCTAACACAAGCTAATTTGTCAGAAGGCAGGCTAGGCTGCATGGCGTGCATATCCAGGACGATGCCTGAGAAACTTATGAAATGTGTTGGGCCTTCCACTGTGTATTCATTGAGATTGTTAAAGACCTCTCTTAGCTTGTCTAGATCTAGGGGGGGTATGTCCAGGTGTTCAATGAGCATAAAATCGTCCAGATAATGGATAACCCTGTGACACTGGGCCTGGTGTGACAGGTTCAAGTGAGGGACTGGGCGAAAACGTCAGCTTTGTGGGCGAAGTGGTGACAAAAGAGTTCCGTGTCTGTGAGGCTCCAGTCAGAGCTGATCTGGAACTGGGCAAGTCTCGCTGCTGCTTTGGCTGAAAACGACCGATGGTAGTTGTAGAAGGCAAAACCTCCATATTTGTAAGCAAGATCTGTCACTACATGAAGGTATAAGTCCAGCTCCTCCCTCCTGCTGAGGATGGCTGAGCACAGTACGTCTCTGAACATCCCAAAGGCCAGGGCGAACTCAATGGCTGACAGCTTACGACTGAGGCCTCTCGACTTGATAACCACTGAGACATCCCCCCAGGCGTATGATTTGTTGTCAGCTAAGTCATGGACTGAGATGAGCAGGGATGCCAATTGATGTTTTTGCCCTCCAATATATCCTCCCCGATGCTGGTCGGGACACAATGAGCGGGGAGGACGACAGGTGCAGGGCCTGGTGTACCTGCAGAAGGAGAAGCTGTCATCGGGACAATGACCAGGTCAGGGAGGGCGAACTTTCAAAGGTGTGACTCTGGTCTGGACGAACTGTTGCGGCTAAGGGGGAGACCAAAGAGTGCAGCTGGGCCCCGTGGATGGATTGTAGGGATGCCTGTTGGGCCCAACTGGAGGTGGGAAGAGGAGCCTGAAAAGCTCTGCCTTCCTGGCCATAGCGGGAAAGGGAATATCCCTGTGACGCAGCTCAGCTATGAGTTTGGGGATGTTCCATCCCCTGAGGGATTGCAGGCAGCTGCGCTTTGAGCCCGCTTGGGGGGGTAACAGAGGGGCGGGTGTGAAGTCCTCGCCGCCAGCCTGCGACATGGTTCCGGCCAAAGACAAAAGGGGGCAAGGTGCTCATATTCAAGAGGAGTCATAGCCATAGGATAGAGAGCGGAGTGGTAAAGAGGAAACTCAGAGAGGAGGAAAAAGGGAGAAGTACAGAAAAAGGAATGATAGGCATAGACAGGAGCTGACAGAGTTCTGTTGTACAGAACTTATGTAGAGTGGAAATTTAGAAAACTCAGAAGAGTGCATGGTGACCGAGGTGGGCCAGGAGGTGTCTGGCCAGATAACCGATAGCTCGGGTGCCTGTCTGTGGCGAGCACAAACCTGAAGACCAGAACCCCAGGGAGTACTGGGGCGAGAAGTAGAAGTCCGGTACGGTCTACGTAGGAATGTTGCGGTCTGTAGTGGGCGACGTGTGCTCGGCCTGCTAACACTTGCACTGCCAGCAAGGCTACAGTTAAGCAACCTTGTCTGCGAGGTGAAGGGTCGCCCTTCGAAAACAGAGTGTCATGTATAGACACATGTGACAGAACTAATGCCTGGAGATCACATCCAATGATGTATGTGAAGTAACGGTATAGTGAAAGGGTGCTGCAGAATGATGTGATAGAAAAGGCCATGAACTAGGCCCTGACTGACGCTCTAGCAGCGCGGTCCTGGTTAGGATTGAAACTCGGTCGACCGGGAACACCTGCAGTAGAGGTGACTTGAGTTTTTTTTTGTGTGTCCCCCTTGTATGCGACTGGCTTTGGTGAAGATGTAAACATAGCGCTTTTTTTTTTTTTTTTAACCTGGGAAATAACGTCCAACCTGGTACAGGATGGAACCTGAACTTGACTGACCTGAGGGAGAAAAGACAGACGGAAATGATGAGTGGCTCGTATGAATGCCACTGGAGACGAGTGACCAATTAAGTGCCACTAAAAAGTGAAGTGGGCTGTATGAGCACCACTGAGTGTGCTTGCAGCGATTGCAAGGAATATATGTTGAGATGCATGTTTGCAGCGATTGCAAATGGGTATATGCTGAGATGCGTGTGTTTGCAAGGAGTATATACTGAGATTCATTTTTTGCAGTGATTGCAAAAATGGGTAAATGCTGAGATGCGTGTTTTGCAGCGATTGCAAGGAGTTATGATGAGATGCGTGTTTGCAGCGATTGCAAGGAGTTATGATAAGATGCGTGTCTTGCAGCGATTGCAAGGAGTTATGATGAGATGCGTGTCTTGCAGCGATTGCAAGGGGTTATGATGAGATGCGTGTCTTGCAGCGATTGCAAGGGGTTATGATGAGATGCATGTCTTGCAGCGATTGCAAGGAGTTATGATGAGATGCGTGTTCTTGCAGCGATTGCAAGGAGTTTATACTGAGATGCATGTTGCAGCAATTGCAAAAATGGGTATATGCTGAGATGCGTGTATTTGCAGCGATTGCAAGGAGTTAATGTTGAGATGCATGTTTGCAAATGGGTAAATGTTGAGATGCGTGATCTTGCAACGATTGCAAGGAGTTTATACTGAGATGCATGTTTTTGCAGCGATTGCAAATGGGTAAATGTTGAGATGCGTGTTCTTGCAGCGATTGCAAGGAGTTATGATGAGATGTGTGGCTTGCAGCGATTGCAAGAAAGGTCACCTACTGATAGGCGAAAAGAAAAAGGATAGCAGAAATGTTATATGTAGGAAGGAACTGCGAATTGGCATACGTAATGAATCGTAGATTTGTGATAGGGACTGTTGCGTATTGGTGTGTGGGATACTCATGACGCGAACCGTTGTGCCGCTTGTGCGACTAGGTTCAAGTGGACTGTTATGCATGCAGCTGCTGAGGTGATGTGAATCGGACAAAAAAAAAAAAAAAAAAATAAATAATGAATCATAGGGTATGGTAAGAACCACTACAAATTGGTTTGCAGGATAAGACTGATGCGAACCGATACAAATCGGTTGTAAAATGTATGAAGTGAATCCAATACAAATCGGTTGCAGTGTGTATATCACCCCTTACTTCTAAAACCAAACACATACCAACCACCCAGCCCCCCAGGCTAATTAAAGTGCAGACAAGACCCCAGGGGGGTCTAATTACCACCTCAATCAGACACAGAACCCATGCAAACAGTACATGCTGATCTCCAAATGGATGAGACGGCAACCCCATAGACAGTGAATCCTATGAGAAAATGAATGAATGATAGGCATAGACAGGAGCTGACAGAGTTCTGTTGTACAGAACTTATGTAGAGTGGAAATTTAGAAAACTCAGAAGAGTGCGTGGTGACCGAGGTGGGCCAGGAGGTGTCTGGCCAGATAACCGATAGCTCGGGTGCCTGTCTGTGGCGAGCACAAACCTGAAGACCAGAACCCCAGGGAGTACTGGGGCGAGAAGTAGAAGTCCGGTACGGTCTACGTAGGAATGTTGCGGTCTGTAGTGGGCGACGTGTGCTTGGCCTGCTAACACTTGCACTGCCAGCAAGGCTACAGTTAAGCAACCTTGTCTGCGAGGTGAAGGGTCGCCCTTCGAAAACAGAGTGTCATGTATAGACACATGTGACAGAACTAATGCCTGGAGATCACATCCAATGATGTATGTGAAGTAACGGTATAGTGAAAGGGTGCTGCAGAATGATGTGATAGAAAAGGCCATGAACTAGGCCCTGACTGACGCTCTAGCAGCGCGGTCCTGGTTAGGATTGAAACTCGGTCGACCGGGAACACCTGCAGTAGGGGTGACATGAGTTTTTTTTTGTGTGTCCCCCTTGTATGCGACTGGCTTTGGTGAAGATGTAAACATAGCGCTTTTTTTTTTTTTTTTAACCTGGGAAATAACGTCCAACCTGGTACAGGATGGAACCTGAACTTGACTGACCTGAGGGAGAAAAGACAGACGGAAATGATGAGTGGCTCGTATGAATGCCACTGGAGACGAGTGACCAATTAAGTGCCACTAAAAAGTGAAGTGGGCTGTATGAGCACCACTGAGTGTGCTTGCAGCGATTGCAAGGAATATATGTTGAGATGCATGTTTGCAGCGATTGCAAATGGGTATATGCTGAGATGCGTGTGTTTGCAAGGAGTATATACTGAGATTCATTTTTTGCAGTGATTGCAAAAATGGGTAAATGCTGAGATGCGTGTTTTGCAGCGATTGCAAGGAGTTATGATGAGATGCGTGTTTTGCAGCGATTGCAAGGAGTTATGATGAGATGCGTGTCTTGCAGCGATTGCAAGGAGTTATGATAAGATGCGTGTCTTGCAGCGATTGCAAGGAGTTATGATGAGATGCGTGTCTTGCAGCGATTGCAAGGGGTTATGATGAGATGCGTGTCTTGCAGCGATTGCAAGGGGTTATGATGAGATGCGTGTCTTGCAGCGATTGCAAGGAGTTATGATGAGATGCATGTTCTTGCAGCGATTGCAAGGCGTTTATACTGAGATGCATGTTGCAGCAATTGCAAAAATGGGTATATGCTGAGATGCGTGTATTTGCAGTGATTGCAAGGAGTTAATGTTGAGATGCATGTTTGCAAATGGGTAAATGTTGAGATGCGTGATCTTGCAACGATTGCAAGGAGTTTATACTGAGATGCATGTTTTTGCAGCGATTGCAAATGGGTAAATGTTGAGATGCGTGTTCTTGCAGCGATTGCAAGGAGTTATGATGAGATGTGTGGCTTGCAGCGATTGCAAGAAAGGTCACCTACTGATAGGCGAAAGGAAAAAGGATAGCAGAAATTTTATATGTAGGAAGGAACTGCGAATTGGCATACGTAATGAATCGTAGATTTGTGATAGGGACTGTTACGTATTGGTGTGTGGGATACTCATGACGCGAACCGTTGTGCCGCTTGTGCGACTAGATTCAAGTGGACTGTTATGCATGTAGCTGCTGAGGTGATGTGAATCGGACAAAAAAAATAAATAAATAAATAAAATAAATAATGAATCATAGGGTATGGTAAGAACCACTACAAATTGGTTTGCAGGATAAGACTGATGCGAACCGATACAAATCAGTTGTAAAATGTATGAAGTGAATCCAATACAAATCGGTTGCATGTGTATATCACCCCTTACTTCTAAAACCAAACACATACCAACCACCCAGCCCCCCAGGCTAATTAAAGTGCAGACAAGACCCCAGGGGGGTCTAATTACCACCTCAATCAGACACAGAACCCATGCAAACAGTACATGCTGATCTCCAAATGGATGAGACGGCAACCCCATAGACACTGAATCCTATGAGAAAATGAAGCCTGTATCGAGTGATATCGGAGAACAATCGACAATGGCTCAGAGGCTTGGATCTATGAACGAATCGTATGTTTGTGGATGGGATGACAAGCAAGGCAGGGGGAGCCTGCAAATCTAAGTTTGCAGGTATAGGAAACATATAGAATGGTAACATTGCATATGAACAAAAAGGTTTGAGCCATACCTGCAACAGCAAGCGAGAACCGCCAACGAAGATGGCGCAACCCACTTGTAATTGAACGCACAGACTTACAAACACAAGGTAAGCTGGGAAGAGTCAGCCCAGTGACATGTACTATCGTGCAATGGAACTGACAAAGAGGAAGGGGAAGTGGTCAGCTTAAATACCCTCCGGGCCCCTCCCATAAATTCAGGCCAGCATACTGGCCTTCTAATATATATATATATATATATATATATATATATATATATATATATATATATATATACTCTGCATCCAGTGTAGCCTATATCTACAGTGCATTCTGTGGTGTACTGTTTATAATACACTTCAGGCGGTGTATTAATACATATATACAGTCTCGTATATATACATATATGTATATATACTCTGCATCCAGTGTAGCCTATATCTACAGTGTATTCTGTGGTGTACTGTTTCTAATACACTTCAGGCGGTGTACACAGTATCTAATACAGTGTTTACAGTTTGTGTACAGTGTGTACATTGTGTACAGTACAAAAAAATACATCATGCCCAGAGGGCCACCAAGGAGAGGCAAACACTCACAGGCCACTAAAAGGGGGCAAGCAGCCTGTGTGTCTACAGTCAACAGTGCTGGTCATGGACATGGTGCATTCTCTGCAGGTAGCCGTGAGGCATGCTTGTCCTTTTTTTCTGCTGCTGGCTGTGTTATTGAGCCAGAACATGCAGAAAAGTCGGTGGAGTGGATAATAAAGCTATCCCCATCCTCCTCATCCTCTGTCACCCAGGCTCAGAGTAGTTTTCTTTCCAACGCAGCTGGTCAACGCAGTGGTCTATTCCACCAGCTCCCAGGTTGAGGAAGGGAGTATCGTGAGCCTAGAGAGAGGACAAGAAGGACAAGAAATTGGCAGTCATGTTCCTCCAGCTGCAGCATACTGCCAAGTTTGCTCCAGTGATGAGGAGGGAGGGGATGATGAGGTCACTGACTGTACTTGGGTGCCTGAGAGAAGGGAGGAGAAGGAGGGACAGCTCTAACGAGGCAGGATATCCTCTAGGGGCCAGCTTAAGGGCAGCTACCCTATTTCATCACACTACAGAGCTCCGCAGGTGCAGGGCGCTGCTGACTCCCCACTGACTTTTAAAAGTTCCTTGGTGTGGGCCTTATTTCGACATGTGTGCAGCAGATCGCACCATTGCTGTTTGCAACCTGTGTCTGAAGCGGATCAAGCATGACCAGAACAGCAGCTGCTTGGGCGCTACATGCTTGACCAGACATATGACGACCTGCCATGCACTGAGAGGAATGGAGGTATAGCAATAGGTGTCCCAAGGACTTGCAGCCAATCTGCTAGCAGTACACCACCTGCCATCTGATTTTAGCAGGCAAATTTCCCTACCCCAGTTGCTAAACCGTAAAAAAGAAATTTGGTCCCAGCCATCCACATGCTCAGCGTCTAAATGCTAGCTTGGCCAAATTGCTAGCACTGCAACTGCTGCCTTTTCAGCTGGTAGACTCTGCCCCCTTTCATGAATTTATGGAATGTGCTGTACCTCAGTGGCAGGTTCCAAAACACCATTTCTTTTCACAGAAGGCCATTCCAGCTCTCTACCGGCATGTGGAAGGCAATGTTTTGGCCTTGTTGGACAGGGCGGTCAGCAGTAAGGTTCATATTACCACAGACTAGTGGTCCAGCAAGCATGAGCAGGAACATTACCTTTCCTTCACGGCACACTGGGTAACTCTACTGGCAACTGGGAAGGATGCAGGACAGGGTTCAGTGTTGTTGGAGCTTATTCCGCCACCATGCCTCCAAAATGCTAGTGGTGATTCTGTCACAGCTCTCTCCTGCAACTCCTCCTCTTCTTCTCCCTCTATGGCCTCTTCTGCAGATTTGTCCTCTGAACCAGCGGTGCTCCGTAAGCGTTCAAGGGACTACACAAGCAGTCAGGCTAAAAGATGTCATGCAGTGCTTGAATTGGTATGCCTAGGGGATAGGAACCACACTGGGGAAGAGATTCTGTCAGCTCTGCCACGCCAGCTTCAGCCAGGAACGGTTTTATGGCACCAACCTTCACTCTGCCCTCCGACAGGGACGCTTGACCCATGTTCCATGCTTGGGACACATCCTGAATTTGGTGGTGCAGCAGTTCTTGAGCAGGTATCCAGGCTTACAGAATCTCCTGAGGCAGGCCAAAAAAGTCTGTGGTCATTTCTGTCGGTCATACAATGCCAGTGTTTGGCTGGCTGATATTCAAAGGGAATGCAACCTGCCCACCAACCGCCTCATTTGTGACATGCCCACCAGGTGGAACTCAACATTGGCAATGCCGCAGTGGCTGCACACACAGCAGAGGGCCATCAATGAGTACCTGTGTGAGTATGGCACTAGGACAGGGTCAGGGGAGCTTGGCTTTTTTTCACCTTGCCAGTGGCTACTGATCAAGGATGCATGCACTGTCCTGTCACCATTTGAGGAGGCCACAAGGATGGTGAGCAGTGACAATGCATGCATCAGTGACACTGTCCCTCTAGTCTCCCTGTTGTAGCGCACACTTCGTGGAATCATAAACAGGACACTTGAGGCAGAACAGCGGGAGGAACAGGAGGACTTCCTTACCTCTCAAGGCCCCCTTTATCCAGATAGCATTCCTGCGGGTCCACCAAACACACAGGAAGAATAGGAGGAGGAGGAGGATTGTTTCAGCATGGATGTAGAGGATAACACTCAGCAGCAGTCTTCAAGGGATGGTTTTCAGTCCCCAGAAACCTAAGGAGTTGTACGTGGCTCTGAGGAGGTAGTTACGGATCATGTGATCCTTAGTAACTTTAATTCAGAATCGAATGCCTCTGCAAACTTATGCTGCATGGCCTCCCTGATTCTGCAAAGCCTGTGAAAGGACCCTAGGATTTGTGGTATCAAGGAGAGGGATCGTTACTGGCTGGCAACCCTTCTTGATCCACATTACTAGGGTAAGGTTGCAAACCTCATCCTGCCTTTGCAGAGGATGAAACATCTTCAGGAGTCCTTGAAGAAAGGTTTGTGCATGCATTTCCAGACCCTGGGAGGTTACCATTTCCTGGTGCTGGACAATGTGTTGCTGAGGCTTCGTTCAGTCAGAGGGAGAGCGGTGGAGAAGGTGGCCGGCTAACCAATGCCTTTAAACAATTTTTCAGTCCTCAGCACCAAGGTCTGATTGGTTCAAGCAACCATCGCCAGTGTCTGCATTACATGGTGCAGGAATATCTAGTAGCAAGAGCGGGCTTGGAGACATTTCCAACAGAGCATCCACTGGGTTACTGGGTCTTGAGGATGGAACACTGGCCAGAACTTGCTCAATATGTAATTGAGCTACTGGCCTGTCCTGCATCCAGCGTGCATTCTGAATGCACATTCAGTGCTGCTGGAGGGTTTTAACTGGTCAAAGAGTGAGCCTATCCACAGACTCCGTCGATAGGCTCACATTCATAAAAAAGAATCAGTCTTGGATCAGCAGCTATCAAGCACCTAATGCTGATGTAACTGATTGAATTTGCTATGGATGTGGGATCCCTTGAAGACGGCCTATGCTGACTATCCTATACCTCCTCAATCTTGATGATACTAGCTTTCAACAATATTTTTGGTTTAGGGCACCACCACCACCACCCAAGGCCCAATTTTTCTGCCCCTGTTTAACAGGGGCATGTAATTACAATTTTTTTTTGCAAAATCTTTTTATTAAGTTTTATATTGTTATACAAAATTGCCCATACAAGGAGCAAACATTGCCCATGCAGGGGCGTATCCTCTGATGCGACAACAGACCACACCAGGGCACATCATTCAACATAAACAAACTTACTTATTTATACCCCAATGGGGGGAGAGGTTTAATTCAGGAGAATACATGCTCTGCATTAAAATGACAGGATAATGTGACAAGAGATATTGGGTCAACTTGCTAACATATTATAACCATAATGTTAATTTAGGAATTGGTTACTGTATCAGTTGTCGTGGTATTGTCATCTAGCCAACAGGTCCATACCTTTTCAAATTTTTGTGGGCAACCCCTGCCTGAGTAGGTGGCTTTATAAATGGGCAAACTGGCATTCACTAGGCTCTTCCAGAATCTAACAGAGGGGGGAGATGACTGTTTCCAGGTCATCGTGATGGCCTTACGTGCATAGTATAATAACAGAGATTTTAGTATTTTCCTAGCTCTGAGTATTGGCATTTGTTCCACTAGTCCCAGCAGACAATGTTTAGGAGCATATGAGACAACAAGCTTAGTGACCTCAGTGATCATTTGAAGTATTTCTTTCCAATAATGTACAATTGCTGGGCAAGCCCAGAAAATGTGAAAGAAGTCCCCCGGCTTGTAGGAGCA